>CM057383.1:55952110-56645860 GCA_030015415.1 Cynopterus sphinx | reverse complement strand
ACAGCTGTATGCTAACAACTCAAAAACCCAGAGTAGCTCTCTACCTTTGGGCCACCTGGCTAATAGCCTCTGCCAGACTTCAGGCCTACCTAAACCATATTCTTGCCCCATGTTCTTCTTTCTTTAAATGTGCCCCTTCACTTTTCTGTAATTTTTTCCATGCCCTTTTCATAACCTGTCCTGCTGGGTGGGCTTCTGAGTAATCGTTAGTCATTACTATTTATTGACTATCAACAATAGGTTTTGTACAGAGCAGAAGTCTCTCACCTAAGCCTCTGCTGTTTTGGGGGAAGTGTCCTCAGCTACTTAAGATGGGCAGAGAATGAACCTAAGTAACCTCTAACATCCGTTCATCCTGGAAGGCCCTAAAACTTTGAACAAGCTATTCACAATATATCTGGAAGTACAGTGTAGAGGGGTTGATATCTGGCCTGATTCTAGCTCTTAAATTCGTGGAGCCAGGCACAGAACGAATGTTGAAAGTATGCTTCCTTGACTCCAGTAAGCTCACTTTATTCCACTTGGCCCTCGTCCTGTCTGCTGGCTTGCTGTCTTCACCTCTCCTCTTCCTCCACATCGTCTTTTCATAACGCCTTGGCTTGGCCTATCAATATTCCAGGTCCTCACTCCCCTGTGTCCTTGCTCTCTGGACTCCAATTTCCTCCACTTCTGCAGTTCACACCCTCCAGATATGGATGAACAGGAAGTAACTTCCATGGGACATAGCTCTGGACCCCATCTTTACCTGCCTTCAAGGGCAGGCCTGAACCATAGGCAACTGGGCCACAGTGCCCATATTCCCATATCTCTTTTTGGCAAGGAGGGTTTTGGAAATGGAATAATCAAAATCCTAACTCACAGAATGAGCTAGGCTGAATTAAAAATTAAATTGAACAGGTCCCATATGCAGCCTGAAGCAGCTGCATTATTTCATCCTAGGAAAACGATTGCCTCTCAATGAAGTGCCTGGTTCATGAAAGACTAAATATGGGAGGTCACTACTGCACTCAAGGAACAGCTCAAATTGAGGCTGATTGCCAGACTAAAGGAAATGCATTTCCTATGGCCAATGTCATGTGCTTGGCTTCTAAGAGCTCTAAAGGGATTTATGTCTCATCCTCCTCTGACATGGGTCAGATATGAAGCCTCTTTTTGCATCCAGGGAAAATTAGTTCCTGGTTATACATATGTTGTGATTGTTGGTTCCCAGTGGCCCGTGTGGAGCTCCCCATTAAGCCCACAGAATCAGCAAGTGCCATCTGTGACATCAGGTGATTGCTCATTAGTCGTTGTGCTGCAACCTGAGGGAAATGAATTTTCTATTCTGACCTGTGAGATTCAATCAATGTTAGCTTTAATCAAAAGCTCAATGATCACAATTTGAGTTTCATATAAACAATTTGCCTGAGCCAGAGGTGAGAGGTGGCCCACATATGACAGCCCAGAAGACAAGTACTGTTTGCCAAGGACTCTGGTCTCAGCCGGAGGAATCAGCATCAGTTGGGGGAGAGGTGAGCAGTATGGGAAGGGAAAGAGTGCACTTTTGTGGTATAAAATACAGGGCACCTATGGAAGCCTCACATACATGCTGTTGATTTAACTGCAAGTAAGTTTTACAAGACAGGGAGCTGTGGGCTGCAGGAACAGCATTGATTTGCAGATACTATGCTCGAAGGGACTAAGGTTAAATCCTTTAGTTCTAATCCTTTCTTTTGTCCTACTTCACCTTTCTGAAAAAAGAGTAGGGGCAGAGAAGATAGTTATGCAGGAGCTCACTCTTGAAAATGCCTTGAAATAGAATCAACAAGATTGATGTGCAGGCAGACAGGTAATAACTTTAAAAGTGAAAGCAATCTCAGAAGGTCTGAGACATTTTTAACAAAATAAGGGGAAGGTGGGCAGCAATCAAAACAGAACAGTGGTAATTACACCCAGAGGAAGTCCCTAATGAACCTGAAAATAAAACTCTAAAGAAAGAAAGAAGATAAACTCAAAGTACTGTTTTTGTAACCTTAGGGGGTTTGAACACCAAGAATTTACAGTGCCTGAAATGTGGTGAGCAAATGAGATGGAGGCGATTGAGCATTAAGAAATAGTTTTGGCAGAAGGTCAAAGAGAATGAGCGGATGTAGAGGGGCAAGGGGAAAGGGGGGGAAATGGCGGTGAGCACAGCTTTTATGTTAAAAGAAATTTAGCAAAAATCAAAGCTTGGCTGCTGAGGATGGAGGGCTCTGTTAACTGGGGGCCAGTAAGGGTGGCTATATTCCACCAGCTTCATGGAGCTGCCCACAGCCAATCCTGTGTCCACCCAAAGGGCCTGGAGCCCAGGCACCATGCCAACAACACTGAAGCAATGCTTCTTTTCAACCACCTGGTACCGCTCAGCCAAGCTGGATGTGAGTCCATAGTGGAAAACACCAGAACACGGTAGCCTGGGGCTGTGCGTCCCTCCTCCATGTTTACTGAGTGCCAGACTACGCCAGATCTTGGAGCCAGTCAAGTGAACAAACACAGATGCTGCCTGTCCCATCGATTCAGAGCCAAGCCAAGTGAGACACAGGAAGTACTAGGACCACAGCAGTCAATTATTGGGATTGAGTAATCACAATAATTATTAAGACTTGAACATCTTCACAAAGGGCTTTCCCATATGTTAGCTTCTGGGACCTCAGAGTGACCCAGCAAGGCAAAAGGTACAGATATATACAGTTATAATATATATGCATACTGTAGTAGTACACATATTAATATATACACTAGCTATCAGTATCTGTTCTTATTTTTAGACCATTTTACAAAGGAGAGGAGCAGGTCCTGGGAAGATCTCAGAAACTGTCAAGAGGCAGAACACGGATAATTAATTGGTTGTGTAAACCATAACGGTCCAGGAATTTGGACACACGGGGGGCCTCAGGATCATCCTACACACCCAAGTACAATTCTATTTACATGAACCTTCTGCTCCACAGCCTGCCTCTCCTCCTCAAGGAGCCCTTTCTTATCAGCAGGTGGAGCTATTTCATTCATTCATTCATTCATTCAGCTAATATTCATTGCTTACCTGCCGTGCACCAGGCTCTGTGTTATGTGATATTATGGACATTATCACCCTAACAGGTTGTGGCATACTTCTTAATTTAAACATAACCCTTCCAATGACATTAAAAGACCTGAATTATTTATGTGAAATCCACTTGAAATAGAAATTTAGGTAATTTTAAATAACATATAATTTGGTTAGAGAGGAGGTTGGGCTTTCTGTGGGGAGTGGCAAATGTGTAAGCAGAAGCTCTAAAACGCACAGCACACTGAAGGGAGAGCACTGGACCAATTTGTTGTGGAGGTGTGGTGTGAGATTCAGGCTGGAAATAGAAGCCAAGGATCAGCATCATAAACCCTTGAATCGAGGCCAGTATGACACTTAATTTGCACAGGAAGGGCATTCTGAGGAAGCAAATAAAAGTTAGAGGCAGAGTAGTTCTGTTTGATTAGAGATGTCCAGGGGACAGTAAATCTAAGTCTTACCTGCACACACTCAAATGGGCCCTCGATAAATACTTCCTGAAGAAATGAATGAATGGAATTAATGAATGAATACAGAGATAGCAGCCAGGATTCCTGTCAGGAAAGCTGTTAGTGTCTCTTTAATAGGAACAGCTTGCCTGTGAGCAAAATAAGAGTCTGCCCACAAAACCTCTGGATGTCATTGCCCCAGGGTGCCTCACATTCAGCTGAAAGGAAATGGCTTTTTAGTGTATAATGATTACACCTAACCTGTGGACACCCCTGGAGACAAGCCTGCAGATGAAAGGAGTGACGCTGGTGAATATGGCTGTCAGGGGGCCCTTTTCCCAGCAGCTTCCATGAGGATAGGAGAGAGATATGGAAGAAGAGTTCAGGGCCACCGGAGGTGAGCAAGCTCTGCTTCCCAGGTTCCCCAAGGTCGCCCCTGCTCTGCTTTTGGAGCCAATGCTATTAAGTTAGATCAACAGGGTTGGACCTGCTGCAGAATTTCCAGAAAGACCAGTTTTTCCCTTGGAAAAGGAGACCCAGAGGGACTTCATGGGGCTCAGTATTGATACTAAGGGCAAAAGGATGTAGGTGTCCTAGTAAGAGTAATAACAATAGCATCTCTTTAAACCTTTTGGGGGGAATTAGGTGAGGCCTAGATAAATAAAACAACCACAGCTATAAATCGTGATAACCGAATGATTTCATAGATTTATTTTCTGTTTTTCCTCCAACCACCCAGGTACTACATATAGGTCTGGAGGACCCTGAGACCTTTTGGGTGACTTGAGTGAAGGTAGAGCAGGGTGATGTCTAATGTCTGTTCCAATGTTGTAGGCTCAGGGTTGAAAATTCTGTGTATTTGTGTAAAGCAGGGGGTTCAAGAATTGCATTTTTTTACTATAGCTAGTCATTTGAAAATATTGTCAACGGACAGACAATGCCTGTTACCCCTTCAACGCCTACAGAGCAAAAAGTTTAGAAAGCTTCTTTAAGTGAGGACAATTGGAATCAAAATGCTTGAAATACAGCAGAGGAAAATGTGAAAAGGGCTCAGAACTGTCCTAAGGTTGATTCGATGGCCCCCACCCCTCAAATACTGCATACCAGTCTGAGTCACTGAGCAGGAGGACTGAAAGCAACTAGTGGAGACATGCCATTGACTGGGCGAGCAGTTGGGGGTGGAGACACTACTTAGTGCTGTGCTGACAGTAGTAGAGCCAACTGGCCACACTATCAATGACTCTCCATGTTGACCTCACGCTTTTTACTTGCCATGAGGCTCAGGTATCAATTACATTTTACTGATTAAAATTCAATGGATCCTTTTAAAAATTCCCCAGGGCATCCTTGAGCTCAGACATTCTTGTTCTTCCTTATATCCTTCCACCACAGGACACATATTTTAATCTGTGAGGAGTAGAGCCTGTATGCTTGATGACGGTATGCTCTGAGTGGCAGCTCTAGAAGAGACAGAGGTGAGGAGCACAGGCAGGGAAGTGGAGCCTGCGAAAGAGAGAAAATAAAAGGCAGGGAGGTGACGTTCAGGGTGTGGCGAAAGGGTCGACCTCACCCAATCCGTTCTCTTCCAGGGCCCCTCATCAATTTTAGGCCTACTTCCTGGCCTAAATCCTGCTTCTAATTCCCCAAGGTGTTTGATCAACACTGTTTTTCTCATTCAAGATACTTTATCCATACCAATCCCCCAACAGCCCTGTGAAGTTTATCACGATTTACAGGCAGGGCAACCGAAGCTCAGGGAGCTTTAGTCCTTACCCAAAGTCACATCAGTGGGATGAGAGTGCACCAGGCTTAGAGCCCCAGCTTCTTAATTTCAGGCTCCCCAGGCTTCTTCAGTTTCATGTTGCCTTCAAAGGAGGAAAATTACTTTTATCTTCAAAATCCAATCTTCTGTTATGGTTTCAACAGCTCACCCTTGAAGCTCCTACAAAGGAACAGGCCATCTGCAGTGCACCCAAGGGGCACTCCTCCAGCAGTGTGGGCAACACCTGCCCTGTGTGCAGGTAACATAGGGAATTGCTGAGGAACTGCACAAAAGCAATGTTGGTGCACATGTTGCAAATACAGACAGAAATGGATATAGAAACAAATACATGTGGTTTGATATGACTGGATGATGGAGCTTTGTGGCTCTAATGATTTTTTCTTGATGTCTAATTGTTTTTATTCATTTTTTAAATATTTGGCAACTCCAAGCTAACAACTACTATAAAATACTATTGAGAGGAGCCATTTTAAACTTCTTTTCAGCCTAAAGGGCCCTGAGTTTTGAAGATACAAAGAGTACAGTTTGGGCTGTCTTCTCCACTTGAACACATGGTTTATCCAGTGTGTCATTCACAGCTCCTTCAGAGCTGGGAGGTCATGACTGCTGGTCAGTCTTCTTTCCCCTTGCTTCAAAGGTAAGAAGGGCACTAAGGGGACAATTGATACCTCAGACATGCAAAAGTTTGCCATTGAGAAAAATATGCTTTCATTCATGTTTTCCAGGCACAATGATGGCCTTGTGCTGACTCGCCTCCCTCTCTCTTCTGATTCATTTTGGGCTGACATGCACAGCGGGCCTTCCAGCCAGGCAGGAGTGTGGCCTGGGGCTGGGACACAATAACCAGGATTTTCATGAAGACGAAAGGGGCACTACCAACAATCATGCCAGAACAAGAGATGTCTACTGGGACTTCCCAAGTAAACAATGGGAAGCTAGAAGTGTGGGAATTAACCATGTGGCCACTAGAATCTCAGCATGAAGCTCTAACTGAGTGACTTCCAAATTTTTTTAATAAAAAAAAATTTATTTTGTTGCCAAAAATACTACAGGTTGCTATATACTGAGTGTTTGTACCCCCCCCCCAAATTCATATGTTGAAACTTTAATCCCTAAGGAGATGGTATTGAGAGATGGGGCCATTGGGAGGTGATTAAATCACAAGGATGGAGCCCCAGGATGGGATTAGTGCTCATAGGAGAAGAGACAGCGAAGCTTACTTCCTCTCTCTTTCTCTGCCAAGTGAGGACAGAGGAGGAAGTGGCCATCTGCAAACTGAGAAGTGGGCTCTCACCTGGAACCGAACGGACTGCCACCTTGACCTTAGACCTCCAGCCTATGAGAAGTGATGTTTTGTTGTTTAAGCCACCCAGTCTGCGGTGTTCTATCATAACAATCCAAACAAAGATACACTGACACCTTCTGTTCTAGAATCCACCTGCAAAGTTTTAAACTTTTTGAGACTAGCTATGAGAAGGTTCAAAGAGATTAAGCATCATTTGCTAATCTCAAGAATTTCTTACAGACTTAAACCGACAATGTTATTTGTAAGAGACAGTTTATAAATTGCCTCCATTTTAGCTTTTTGCTAAATAATGATAGACTGGAATTTTTTTATACATTCATGATCATATTTATCTTATCTTCTTGAAAGCACAACACAATTTTACCCAGAAATAAAAGCAGTGGTCACAAAGCACAAGCACATTACCTTGAAGGAAAGATGAGAACCACTAGGTAAAAACTGAGAAATTTTTAACAGTAGCACCTGCAGACATCAAAATAGTGACAGTAATGTTGGCAGAAAAAAAGCTATTTTAAATCTAATTTCAGTGACCTTAATTTTTCTTTTATTATTTTGTATATAACAGTTTTCTGCAAAGAATATATATTATTGTTGTAAATAGAAAAAAAAGAGACATTTTTTAAAACTCTCTAGTTGTTTTCTTTTCTAGGTTTTTTTTTTTTCTTGCTGTTAAGGTTTGGGATCACTCACTATAGGGACAGCAGTTCTACAAGCTCTGTAAATCCTTGGACACTGCCCTTAATTTAGAAGAGCCTACTAGACGCTAATTCACAAGAAAGTGAATTACGTTATGTATTTCCTGCTTGGTAAAGCCCAGAAGCATTTGTAAATATTTATAAAAAATGTCATTGAAAGCAGTGGCTTTTTAAAGCTTTTGCACTGCAAAAGTTTGAAGTGTCAATGATTGGAAGATGCACCTTTGTGAGTGCCCCTTCGTCAGGTACACCTGTCCATGGGCAATGCTGCACACAGTTGAGCAGCACGCACAAAATCTTTATGATGCCTGAATGCATAGCTTATACCGTCCAGGCAGAAGAATCTGGCAGAGAGAGTCACAATTTTGTGCTTTTACTGGAAAATAGGTTTGACATGGTTTTTGTTTTTAGGGGCAGGATATGTCGCCACTTGGCTTTATAGGTGCCCATCTGAGATGAAGGCTGGGGTGGGACTCTCCCTGCCAGATTCTTCTGCCTGGACAGATAAGCATCTGGGGCCAGGAAAGTTGTTAAATTATGATATTCTCTCTGCGCATCTGCAGCAGAGGTCATCGAGTCACTGTATCACTCACATTGGGTTCTACCCCTGAGAGTTCTTCTTTTCTTTCACTAAAAATAGCCCTCATTCCTTAAACTGTCATCTGACTTCCTCTGCTGAACCCAAATGTGAGGCTGTTATAGGTAATTCTAACCCTGAGCTCCTGTGTTTGATCTCGGCCTGTTTTGTAAACTGGGGGAAGGGTTATCACAGGTGCCTGTGGTGGCTTGTCTTCCATGTTCCCTTCAATGGCCAATCTCTTAACAGTGCTGGCATCTCTGCTGTTTACTCTGCCTGTGTTCACTGCTTTGTGTTTTTGCAAATAGTGCTTTGTTTCCACATCTTTCTAACATGTCATGCCTCCCTTCAGAGCCCCCTCCCCAGTGTTAACAATGCAGTTATGTAAGAAAATGAAAAATCATTAAGTAGTGAAAAAACACGTTCTTTCCCTGTTCAAATATAGTTGTTCCATTGAACACAGAGCCCCCAAAATTGCTCCCACTCTGTTGTTCCACCACCTGTTTTCTTTGTGCTCTGTAATTGATCACACAGAGCAGGTCACCCTCCAGGTTCTCTTGCGGGGGATATAGACCTTATCTGTGCTGATTTAGATGATTTCAGAACTGGGTAAATTGTAAGGAACCACTTGAATAGTTTAAATAGAGACCAAATTCAGTAACAAAACACAGGACCCCAGACTGGACTGATCCCTAATGTTATTTTCCTTTTATTGTAATGTAGACAGAATAAGCAAGATGCATTTAGTTCGTTGGCAGGTAGCTAAGAGAGAGATGTATGGATAGATAAATGAGTAGAGAGATACATTCTTTACAAATCAGTATGAATCTGAATGTGGATGGCGTATTGGCGAAAATCTGAGCCAAACATGAAACCAGCACGTCAAATTGCTGAACTAAACCACTTGTACTTAGTTTGAGTTTGACCACAGAAAAGTCTCTTCCAAGATAAGCTGGATGTTATGTCCTTCCCTTGAGGAGGAGGCAAAAGCAGCAGCCTCCTCTGGAGAGCAGTCTACTGGCTTCCTGGGTGGCTGGGGCAGCCTGACTTAGCCCCTTTCTAAGACCAGTAATGTCAGAATGTTCTGAGATATTTTATCTGTTCGAAGGGTATGTTCATAGGCCCTGGACACATACACCTCCCCAAACCCTTTTCCTAAGCTGAAATTCTATTCAAAACCTGGCCAACCACTGGCACTCAACTTCCCACACTTGAACACAACAGCGAAAACAAACATGTGTGAGCTCTTACCATGCGCACTGAGCTAAGGCTCGATATGTATATCCAATGCAAACCTCAACCCTGCATTGAGCATGGATATTTCTCCTTTCAGTTGGGGAAACCAAGGCACTGAGCAGTTGTGTAATTTGCCAGAGGGTGTTCCATGAGAAAGGTACAGAGAAAGAATTTGAACCCCAACGGTCTGACTCCACATATAGTGCCTTTAAACCGGTACACCTCTCTGCTTCCCTACGGTACATAGCTAATCAGATAAAGAACCTATGCTTCTGTGACAACAATCACATGTCCTAAGTGTGTTTTTCACTCAACTCCCTTTCCCATCTATTCCACAGATGTTTATTGAGGACATGTTATTTGTCGACACTCTTCCAGTAGTAGGAACCTGATCAATGGTGAGCAAAAACCTGCTGTCCTTATAGATAGATTTAGGGTTTATTGGAAGAGAAACTTAAACAAGCCAAAGTGTAACTCCATATATGGTAACCAGTGTGTCTGCCTGGAACAGGGGAGCTGGGGGAGGGTGGGCTTGGAGCTGAGCCAGTGCCTGAAGGAGAAGTTATAGTTATTAGCTGAAAGGAGTGGAGAAGTGTAGTCCAGACAAAAGGAAAAGAGCTGCTGAGGTCCCATGGGAGGCGGGGGCATAGCTGGAGGCATAGCTAAAATGGGAGAAGTAATGGTGCTCAAAGGGAAGGGGTTAGATGTTAAGGGACTTTAAAGGCGAAGGAAGAGCCTTAGGTCAAACCTTTGAAGGGATTTACTTAGGAAGTTGGATAGAGGGTGGAAGGATGACACCATACTGTTTGTGTTGCAAGAAGACCACTCTGGCTACCGGACAGATTGTGGATTAGGGGCCACGGAACATGCGGGTTTGCAGGTGACAGGAGCAGTCCAGCCAAGTTGTCCTGAGGAGATAAGGCCTCACTTAAGTGATTTTGCAGACAGGTTTGATCCTGGTTTCCTCTTTCCTGCTTTGAGAATCTCAAGACCTGGGTTTGTTAGCTAATGAAAGTTACTTTCTACCTTTAGAGAAAAGGTAATCCTGCTAGCCTGTAATAGGAACCTTCATGTTGAGCTTATACTTTGCAACATCTCACTTTAAGTCATAATTAATAGGTTGGCCTAACCTGTCCAGTTCTTTTTGTTGGTCCTAACTCTGAGGCACTGGTCTGATTTTATGAAAATAGTTACTAATGCAAAAGCTCTTTTCTAAACAACAAACATCACTTAACTAATGAAGCATGTGAGATGTAGGAGTGAGGGATGTATCTTCCTACATATTAACTAGAATTCTCACCTCAACTAGGTTTCTACCACCTCGGGCAAAACTCTGTGTAACTATCGTAAAGGCAAAGACAGCGCAAAAAACAATAATGAGAGGTGTCAAGTTCAGTCCCCATGAGGTGTGGATCTAGACTAGTGTCTTGCCCCCTTCCAGTTTAAGTGGCATTTCCCCCCCAGAACTGATTAATGCCCTGTGGGTTTGTTCACCGCACAGATGGCTGAGTGCATCATGCACTTAGAGGTCATATGTCCCTTACCGATGACATAATGACTTACAAAAATATCCACTGACTTCACACACCAGCTCTAACCATTTAAAAAAAGAAAAAATGAATTGCCACAGTAAAGAGATGAAAAAAAAAAAGAGCAACTAAAAAAACAGCTCCAACTAAACTGGGCAAGGAAACATTTCAAAGGACTTCCATCATTTTAAAATAAAGCATTCTCTGAATCTCCCCCAAAAGCTGCTGAGGAAAGAGGCAGAGTGAGAGACCAGGCAGCCAACAGCAGGCTGAGATCGGGCCACTGTCCTGGGCTTTCCAAATGCTCTTGCTTCCACTATGTGCATGCTCCTCTCACCTCCTCTCTGCCTCGGAAGCTGACAGTAGAGACAGAGCCTGTTGGGATGCCAAGCCCCCTATTCCAAGGAGCTTCAGGTTTACACCAAAGAAATTAAATGACTCGGCTGCCTCCACAGCTTTAGGAAATAGTAACACATCTGAGTGTGAATGAAGACACATGGACTGCATTTCCAGGATCTGAATTCTGACCTACCCTTCCCACTAAGGCAACCAGAGAAAAGCCAGATTTCCACTGGTTGTGTATCAGAAGGAGAGCCCTATCTATGCTGATACAAAATAAATAAAAAGAATGAGAGGATATGGTCAACAAAGTTATATGTTGAGGAAACTGAATCCCTTTCTTTAAAAAACAAAAACAAAACAAAAACAAAAGCAGAAATGACTCTTAGCAGGTTCAGAGCAGCCAGATGTTCATGCACCAGGCTTTGCAGGGAGGAGCAGAGAGCAGATTTCCTTCTCAGGTATGCCTCCAACCCACCTTTTCACACTTCAGCTTCCATCCCGTGCTTTATGTGTCCCCCCTTCTCAACAGTTAACCTTCTCATTGTCACAATCATGCTGAACAAAAAGCCACCACAAAACTCAATGGCATAACAGAACCGTTTATTATAACTCACAAATGTTAAAGACTGTCTGGGCTTCCGTCGGGTGGGACTCAAGTTACTGGCTAGGTTTGGCTCTAAGCAGCAGGTTGGGTTCAGCTCTGCGCCACATGCCTCTCATTCTCTCTGGACCAACACTGCAGCAGGGACTTGTTAATCTCATAAATGATGGTCACAGCTTGAGAGCACAAATGGAAACATGTAATATTCCTCAAGACCCTAGCTAGAGACTGGCAGGCTGTCTCTCTAACCATATACCACTGGCCAGGCAAGTCACATGGCCAAACCTAAAGTTGGGAGTGAGGACGTGCATTCCACCTCTAATGAAGGAAATTTAAAGTTGAATTGGAAAGGGAGGAATAAAAATTGGAAACCATAATACCACCTACCACGCTAGTGAAGAAAATAACAATAAAAATAATGTTAATACTTTTTAAGTACTCTCCATGTGCTATTAAACATACTTCATATATATATTGACATAGCTTTTCCCCATAATAGCTTTCAAAGTTCTATTATATTCTTTATTTGTAGGTGAGGAGACTGAAGATCAAAGACACTAAGTAAAGTACCACCAAGTTTGTATCTCATGCCTTGCTAGAACCCTGGGTCTGGCTCTGCATTTTGCACCCTTCACCCCTATGCTCTCCTGATCACTATAACGAAAGGTCAGAAACAGTTGTTGCTTGTAACTCTGGGATTTGAGAACTGAGAACATTGCTGGAGGAATAAAGATTATCTCTTTTTTGTCCAAGGTCACCAGTGAATCACTGGCCGTGATTAAAATAGAAGTTGGCTCAGGAACACGATTCTGTTTCTAAAAATCACCCAGATATTTTTTAGACAATGAATATTTCCCTCCTGTTTAATGCATTTGGACTATAGGTGTTGAGGAAAGAGCCCCAAACTTACAGGAAAGAAGCATCCAAACCACAGGGAGGACCTACCCACAAAAGCATGGGCCCACACTAGCATCAGGTTTTGAAGTATGAATAGCCTCACAGCCTTCAAGACAGCTTAGGTGTCTCACCTAGTTTCCATTCAGACCCCTTATCTCTCTGAACCTACATTTTCCTAAAGCAATGGCTACTTGGACAGCCACATTGAAAAGAAAAGCTGTGTTTTCATGAGTAGGAGAGCTTTACAGTCTAATAGGAGAGAACTTGGTTAACTCAAATGGCTTATTAAAAAAACAAATCAACATTGTGGCGCTGAAGGTCTTGCTGGCTCATAAACAACACTACCAAATTTTGTTAAGATATTCAAATTCTAGTTCATTTGTTGCATTGTCTAGTAAGCTTAAAACGGGAATATCTTCATTATTCAAGAGTGGGGAATAAATAACTGTGATTCACTTTTGAACTTCAAACTTTAACTAGTAGCAAGCCAGAAAATGGGAGTAGGCAGAAGCCATTAAGAATGATTAGAAAGAGATTACCCTGCACTTTGCAATACAAACATGTTTAAATAGACATCTGTATATGTCAAGAATTGCTTTACCACCAAATTGCCAGAGAGCACACAGTCCTCTGTTTTTCTAGTAATGTATTTGTACATCATTAAATCATCTGAAACCCAAGCGCCTGATGCAACCCGTGAACTTCTCAGAGTGACTAGGTGCCCCTCCAAAGTGAATCATGCATTAGACAAAAAATCATTAAGTTGAGAATGATGCACGTAACCTCTTAAGCCATAACAATTTCTCCTTTATCAAGATTCCATTAAAGTTTTCTAAAAGGAAGCAAACAAATCTCTAAACCACTTGCTTCTTGATAAAAAGCAGTTGAAAAGTTAAAAAGTATCCATCAAATAAGCTATGATTACTGTGGTACAGCTTAGGTATTGTTTAAAATCCTAAAATAAAAAGTAAATCATATAGGAAATTTAAAAAGAAGTTCTTCCTGTAGGGATAATGAAATGCATTTTTGTAAAAATCTGCTGTGAACTTGACCTCACCTTTCAACTATGAACTGGATAAATGATAAGATGTCTCTGCAGAGAATTATCCCCTAGTCAATATCTAACAGAGAAGGAAACAGACATACTTACTGAGTAGTTCACCCACGGAAAGAACCAGAAACCCATGGCATTAGATGTAGAAAAATTGTGCGAATAAGCCAGTGGACGGAGCTGGTGTTTCAAAGATGAGCACCCTTGGCTAGAATAACGGAAAGTTGATCTATAAGGTGTTAGGAAGATACAGCAAACTAGCTCTTTTTACTCTAGTGTAAGCAGGGTGCTACTAGGCCCCCTTTCAAGAGTCCTGGTAGATTATAGCAACCCAAGTACACAAATCTCCTCTATTTGAATAAAGATTTTTTTAAGAGAAAGACAGAGTTGCCTCCATGTATGTATATTAGGGCAAAAAAGAAGTTGGACACCTATGTTTTCCTTGATCAGTAGGGGTGCTTTATAAAGCTAAGTCAGCACCTTGATGGGTCATGTTTGTGAATTACCCAAGGAACTAAGACTTTTCAGATTCCAGGAAAAGGTATGTGGTTGGTACCTGTTAAAGATATTGACTTTGCTCAATACCCACCTTTGCAATTCCCCAACCACACCAAAATGGAGAGAAAAAGGATATCCAAAAGGCCCAAGCCCTTGAGGACAGAGAATGGGAGATTAGATACAGCAGTAAAATGTGGAGGCTGCAGAGTAAGCGGATGGAGTGGTAAGTCACTCCACATACCCCAGAGCTGCATCCTTAGTGTCAGGAGAAGCCATGAGCAGCTCAATCTGTTCTGCACAACTCCCAAATCACTTGGAAGGCGCCAGCTCTGGCAACAGTGAAAGCAGGGTGAAGGTAGGTTAAAAACAGGAGTTTTGGGTGTAATTATTTTCATTTTGCGTAGAGTTACAAAGATTACCAAAGAAGCACTTAGAGTTCCTGATCTTCTCCCTCATTCTTATTGCTTTGCAACCCCAAGACAGAGAGTGGTGGATGGGGTGGGAGCAAGGGTGGCAGAAGACTACAGATTTGTTTTGTGGAGGTTCTTGGACTGCAGGATGCCATGCACTGCTGAGAGCAGGTCATGGTAAGAAAAAGGGGACCATAGGAACGTCAGCACACCCTCAGCACCCCAGCAGTCAAGCTCGCATCCTCCAAGAAGGAGGTGGGAGATTCTTCTCAGGACAAACTGCCCAGACCACTCCGGAAATCCTAAGGATACTGACAAATGCAATCTCCCCCCAACATGACTCTGCTGTATCACAACAAAATAGAGTCTGAAGTTGGAAAATCTCAAAGCTTCTGATCGGATTTTTATCCTCCCACTCTTAAACATGAGCAGATGATCAAAAATACTTGAATAAATCTTCAAGTGTGAAATATACAGACAACAAGACAAATAAAAAGCAGAAAAAAGGAACTTAGAAGATATTAGTATTAATTTCTTCATACAGATATAGAAGGTGTAGCATTTCAGAGGGAAAAAAGAACATACCACACATACATACTATTTTTAAAGAACAGTTAGGAACAAAAAGAATTTTTGGAGATTGAGAAATGATAACAGAAATTAAAAACGTAACAGACAGGTTTGAAAGTAAAGCTGAGAAAATTTCCCAGAAGGTAGAAGAAAGAAAAGGACAAAAACCATCCAACTAAACAAACAAAAAGAAAATAACAGAGGAAACGGAAAATAATTAGAGGACTCAGTTCCAGAACTCCAATATTTACATAACAGGAGTTCCATTAAGAGAGAACAGAAAAAATGAAGGTGAGAAACTCGGCAATGAAATTAGGGCCCACTGAGTACCCAACACAGTGGATGGCAGTGGAACCTCACTGTGGTACATCATCACAAAATGTCAAAACCTTGGGAACAAGAAGATCCTATAAGCTTCTGAAAAGGAAAACAAATAAAAAGATATGTTACAAACAAAGATCAGGAATTACAATGCCTCTAAACTTCTCAGCTTCAACACTGGAGGCTAAAATGCTTAAAGAACATGATTTCTACTGTAGAATTTAATACCCACCCAAACCATTAATTAAGAGGAGAAGAAGGGCATTTTCAGACACTCAAGATCCTGAAATGTTTACCGCCTGTGAACTCTTGTTGTTTCCTAAGCATTCTTGAGGATGTGCTCAACAGAACAAGAGTATAAAGCTATAAAAGGGGAAACACAGGTTCCAGAAAACAAGGGGTCTAAATCAAAAGGGGGGAAAAAAAAGGACTCTCCTGGGTAAAGAAACGCTCCCAGCATGAGTCAGTTTACCAGGTATGAAGCATAACCAGCCCAGGCCGGAGAAGGTCAGTCTCCTTCGAGAAGTTTGAGCTGCAATTGTACAGTGTGAACTTCACTGCTGGAACTAAGCTCCCAGAAGTCTCTCCCTGATGAGACTAGATTAGCCTTGGCCAAAGAGACATTTAGAAGGTAAAAGTAGAGCGACAGTCATACTTTTGTGTGCTAGGAAGGTAGGAGCTGCCACAACTCACACACATTGTCACTCACCATGACAGCCAAGGCCACAGTCACCCCAGCTGCTTCCGGGTCTCCTCTGTTGATGTCTCTAAATTCTGGGGGAATTTTAGCTCCAGGGAAACAAAATGATGTGCAGAAAGTAAAAAGCAATCATGATATACCATGTGCCTTGGCAGTGAACAGAATTTACAAGCACGTAATAAATGTAATGTAAATGCTGAATGCTAAGCTCACAGAATTCGTAAGCTGCCTGAGAAGGATGCAAGGATGGGAAGAAAGTACGCGTGGATGCTGCAGGGGTGGGTATGGCAGGTGTCGTAGTGGTCGTGAAAGAGAACTAAACCTTCATCTTTCATGGAGGAAGCCAATTGTTAGTGCCTAAAACTGAAGAGTCAAGATGTAGCAACACAAGCTTTGTATTGAAAGATGTGGAGGTAAATTTCAAAATAACCAAAAGAAAAGAAAGCAGTTGCTTTAAAATACCAAAAGGAAGAGGGCAGGGAATGGCTGCCTTCACAAGAAGGCTTAAAGAACCAATGTACTATATAAACTATGTAAATGTATACATTAAAAATTTTGTTTTGAATGGAAGATTCTATTCATAAAGTTCAAACTTCAAAAGAATTGTTAAATACATTATAGCACATCCATGTGATTGAACATTAAATAGCCATTAAAATTATGTTTCCAAGAGATATATGATGGCATGGGAAATGTTCAACATATATATCAGATTCAAAGGCAGTACACAAATTGCATATACAATGGCATCCCAATTATGGAATCCAACAACGCACAGAAAAAAAGAATGAAATAATCAATATCAAGATATCAACTGTGGTAGTCTTGGGTGGCAGGTGGCAAGATTAGGAACTTTTTAGGTTATTCTGTTTTGTCCAAACCACCTTTAACATCTTGGACTGCTCTTACAAGTGAAAGAAAAAAATAAGTGTAATTATTTTTATGCTCTTAAATAACAAGAATCCCTTCCCCACTGAAATTAACTAGGCTATCTTTTCACCTAAATATGTAAAATGTAAAGAGCATTAGATATAAAAGAGAGGTCATCATCCATGGAATTTTTCTCTTTTTTACTCCTCAGCAGTTGCTCAGCCACTCACAGCACCACACTTGGAAGGGGTGTGGCCCAAGCGCTCAGGGCCCTGTTCCTACTTCTGGTGCGTGGATCGGGTCCCAGGGAAGAGCAAATGCACCGTTTCTGGTAAAATAATTTTTCGTTAAAATGTTGAATTAGATTTTGCGGTTCAGTGTTTGGTGGGTATGATTTGTAAGCTGGTTGGCGTCTGGTCTCCTTCATCCTTACCTCCCTCTCATTCATTCATTCATTCACTCATTTATTCCACAGGCATGAACCGTGTGTCCACCATGTGCTTACACACTCTACTGCACTCCCATACCCCATGTGGGTACTCAGAGATCCTAACCTCGAGGAGCTTACGTTCCAGCAGTGGAAATGCATGAGCGCGTAGATGACTGTGATACAGCATCCGACTTGATAAGAGCTAGGAGAAAGGTACAAAGGGTTTCCAAAGAAATAGTGTGGGAAATATTAACTCTCAACTCTTCATAATATTTTCTTGTTGCTCATTGCCTGCATGATTTACCATTTCCCAAAATGAACTCTTTCAAAGTACAGTGTTTAAACAAAGAAAAAGAGGTCACCCCGGTTTGACTTCCAATGTCAGCTCTTGTCTTTCTGCTGCTCTCCTGTCTGTCATGCTGATAGGTTTAAATTTCTTCTCTTAGTTTTTTGGTTATGTAAGCTTGCAAGAGGGCTGCTTTTCACCATTTCCAATAAGTAAGAGAACTGATCTGTTTTCTAAGACAATGCTGATGAGATGTCCATTTCTATCTATACCCATCCCACTAAAATGTCTGTTGTTAATTTGGGTTTCTCTTTCTACTCACAAGCAGCGGTTGAAGAGCCCATGCTTCTGAATATTAATTTCCTTCTTCTCACCTTCTCTTGATCCCCATACCTGTTATGTGAGAGTCAGAGCTCCTCTCCCACCCAACACACACAGAGACATCTGTGGAACAGCTTCAGACAGCTCTTGGCCCCATAGACAGTAGTGCACCTTTTCCAGGTACAGGCAGCATCAAATACTGGATAAGTTAGCCTGTGAGCCTCAGTCTGAGATACTATGAGCTGTAGGTACATGTTATTTAACCAGGAAAGGTGATCCTAAAAATTAGAGTGCTAAGTTAATCAGCCTTCTATAGGGTGAATTTAGTGTACTTTCTGTGGAGCTGTGTTCCCCACATGTATCTTATCTGATACAGGCAGACTACTAATCAGTGCTTGATCAAAAAAGCCGTTAAAGTGTAGCAGCATAAAAATAAAATTAAATAATCATTTTAAATTAAAACATATAAGAATAGAAAAATTTTAAAAAATGGCATAGATGGTAGAGGCTCTGTTCATCCCTCTGGCTACCAAATCAAGGCTGTGACAGAAACAAGGAGCAGCAGCAAGGAAAAATCACCTGGATCTAAATGAATAAGCCATACAACTAGGGAGAAATACAAGAAATCACCCTGCAACATCAGAAAGTAGGATGGGGCCAGGACACAGGGCTGCCCAGTCTGCAGTGGCTGAGTGAGATGGAGGCTGTGGCAGCGGCAGCAGCAGACTCCGCCTAAAGCGGCCGAGTCGGTGAGTGGATTTTCACAGTGACAGACCTCCTCATTCTGAGCACCAGTGCCTATCTGGCTGCACGCAGGGGTCACCAGGGACTTACAGGGAGATATTGTCAGAGTGAGGGCCGAAGTGAGAGTCGCTCGGTACAGAAGTGCCTGGGCCATTCCAGCCAGGGGCGGTCAGCCCTCTGCACTCCCACCAGTTCATTTATAGAAAAGTGCCACACTTCAGTCTAGCCAGTGGAATGGCAAGGTGGACTAAGGAGCTTGTGCTCTCACTTATTACCAATGACCACCAAGCTTTGTCTTTTGTACTTTGTTCTAAGGATAGCCATGGCTAGGCCAAAAGCAGGACCCAAACCCAGCTGAAGTCCATCCTCAGGCTGCCACACCCTATGCATGCGTTGTCATCGGCAAAATTATCTTGTGCTTCTTTGATCTTTATAAAGTTAAAAACTAAAAACAAACAAACAAACAAACAAAAAAAACACTGCTGAGTGTGTCAGAGAACACCAGGGCCCCCCAGGCTCTAGGTTTGTCCCACTCTGCCACATGTGCCATGGGTGGGATCATGTGAACAGCCTTCTGGCCAATGAAACTGGGGGAAGCAATGCCTGTCACTTGAGACCTAGCCATGGGACATGAAAAGGGACCCACTCACGTGACCTCTGCGCTTTCTCCCCTCCACTCCACTCGATGTGTGGACAAGTGCACTGCTGTGAAATTCCTGGAGTGGGCCTTGTAGTTGCAAGAACCCAGGCTCCAGAATGACCAGGAGGAGTAGCCGCCGCCCCCTCCACCCCAAACTATCCACTTGTGACAGGAAAAAAGTTTAGTGCTGAAACCAGGGTATTTAAAGCTGTCTTCAGGGGAAAATGCAGTAATAATGACCGATGGAAAGTATGGAGGAGTAAGCAGATCGTGCAGCAGGTAGCCCAATGCTCAGGCTGACCACTGACACGTGGAACCTGGTACCTGACACGAGGCACGACACACGCTGGTATAAGAGCTTTCTGTGCTCTGGTGGTTCCATTTTGGGGACATGAGTACATATAAGAAGATAATTCATACCAAATGTCAGGGTGTGCTCGGTGCCAAACAGGGGGAAGAGAGTGCTGTGGATCATGACTGTCCAAGAAGGCTTCAGAAAGGTGCAAAATGCAAAGTAATTCTGCAGTCAGGGAGAGAGGGAAGATGACATACCAGGTAGAAGGATGGAAATATCAAGAGTGGTTGATGTTTCTGGAGATGGGAATGCCCCTGAGCGTCTAAAGGCCAGTTTGGGAAGTACTGGGAAGTTGACTGGAGAGGAAGGTCCAGGCTGTAGAGGATTTGCATTTGAAGGAATTTGGACTTGCAATACAGGGAACACATTATAGAAAACTTACGAGCAGGGGAATGAAATTCTCAGTGTTTTAGGAAGATTGGTCTGGGAATAGGGTATAAATTGGATTTGAGAGAAGCCCTGGAAGAGGAAGATTAATTAACAGAGTACTCTAGTGATTCAGAAGCTAAATTATTTGAGGGCAAGACCTGTGTTAATTGTTTGTTTGTTCGTTTGTTTGTTTTTGTCCCAGTAGGCCTGGCACAACACATTTTAGGTTCTAGGTACTTAAAAAGTATTTCTTGACTTGGATTGAAATGAAGAGGATCTTGAGTAGGGTAAAGACCAGGGTCCTGGAAATCAAATGGCAAAAAATTTTAAAAACCAATCACAAAGAGATCTGAGAAAGAGGGAGAAGAGAAAGTAAACTCCAGGCTCTGAATGTGTGTGAATTAGAATTAGCAAAAGCATGTAAAATGTAGACTCTCCCAGCACAGAGTCTTGGCCATAGGAGGCCCTCGATAAATTGTGAGGGAGGGATTAATGAACAAAGAAAGCTACATCAATAAAACGGAGAGAAAATGATGTTTTCTTTTACAGATGTCAGATTTGAGACTATAGTAGACTCTCATATAGAAATTACTAATATGAGAGGAAAGGAAGCTTAAGGATGAAGGAAAGACAGATCAGAGATGAGAAATTCTCTTCAGGAGGTGAGAGCTGGAACCATGGGTGTGGATTAGACCAAGGCAGAGAGTGTAGAGAGAATAGGCCCAGGAAAGACCCTTCCTTCCACCTTCTCCTCACTCTCCACTGCACCTTCCCCAGGGTTGGGAGCCGCCTCCTAGCTCCCGATTCCATTCCCAAAGAAGACACCGAGTCTTCGGACTACAACAGCATTTCCCAAGATTGAGCGAGCGTGGAAATGTACTGGAAGCTTAAAACTCACTGGGCCTTCCTAGAGTCTCTGTTTCAGGAGTAGAGACGAGCCCAGCAGTGTGCATTTCTCACATGCCCCTGGTGATGCCAGTGCTGTTGATCTGGACCATGCTCTGAGAACTTTTGAACTGCAGGGAAGAAGCAACCTCCCTGAGCTTAGCTCCCATCCTGGTCTCAGGGCAGATGAGGGTGGGCCTTGGAGGTCTCAAGGTCATTGGTGAAGGCTTAGGGAACTTCATTTACAAAGTGATTCCCAGGAGCTGCTGCAATAAAAGACCAAGTCTTCAGAGGCTTGCAAGCTTATTACCAAAATAATTGTATGTTCTTTTACAAAAATGTGCAAACATCATCATTCAGTTCATAATAAGATTAAGAAGAGCTTATCTACGGTTGTGTTTGTCCTTAACTGCTGTACTTCTTTCGATGCCTGCCATTTGCCTTTGATGTCAGCTAGGCACGACTAGAATGTCTGTCTCTCAGGGAACTTGGGAGACCTCACAGCTCTGCAGGGCAGTGAGGAATGACTGTGCCAGCTCTGGAAAACCAAGAGCCAAACAAACAGCTCTCTGCCCTTGTTTCTTCCTATGCCATCGTGACCATGCCCTGAGAGCTTTTACCAATATTCCTTGTGAGCGCATTTTTATTCCAACATACAGAACAGAGTTGCTTGAATCCTCATCTAAAGAGACACAGGTGCTTGTTATGAAGCCTTGCTCAAAAAGAGAGCAGTGAAGGAGGTAGTGAGTGACCACACACCTGTCACTCACTGAACATTACAGAGATTTATTGAAAAGTTGCTGCTATGTGCAAAGTGTTGTGTTAAGCTCAGAAAGACTTGTTCTTTGCCCTTTAAAGCTGACAGTTTTACGGAAGACAGAAAAATGAACACACTTTACTTTCCTGGCATCCAGAAAGCCTTCAATAAAGGGGCATCATGAAATATGAGCTTCATAGGTGAAAAAGGATAGGAACATTCTGAGCAGAGGGGCCAGCATCCTCAGGCCCAGAAGTAGGAGACAACATGACACAGCATTCTGCAAACTGAATATGCTGGTAGGACTGGAACGAAAGGTTTTTCCTTTATTCTACCAAAAACTCCAAGCCTAAGTGTCAGGCCCTAGATTCAGAACAATGCCAGGTCCGAGAGCTTTGGGGACCATGGCCTGGTAGGGAGTGGTAAGTAGTAGAATGAATCTGGCTCCATGTGAGGTCACAAAGACAGGCCAGGCCAGGCTGTAAAGGCTTGATGTGCTGAGGTTTAGTAACTAAAACAATGACATAGAACTTGATCTCAAGGGCAATTGGGAGCTACTAAAGGTCTTAAACTAGGAAGTGACATAGTCTAGAATGAATCACAGAAAGACCACTGCTGCTGACAGTGTAGGATGGAAGCAAGGAGACCAATGCAGTGGTCCGAGGGAGATGTGACTTGAGCCAGAAAGGGAGAGGCTGGTGTGAGCCTTTTGCTTAACCCCTAACTGCCCAGCAATCTGGGGACTAGAATTCAAGTTCATGAGATATGAGGCACCCAGGGGTGGACAGCTTGCTGAAGGCATCGTCCCAAAAGAAAGTGGGCCTGGGCTAGGAGGCCAGGTTCTCATCTGGCAGCTTGCTAAATGAGTTTGGCCTCCAGGGAGTATCACCTAGGGACAGAAACAGGAAGCACTGGGGCTGGGGAGAGGTATAGCAGCCTCAGAACACAAAGAGCAGGAAATGGCAGCTGCCACCTCCCTGCTCTTGCTTGGAAAACTGTTTTGTTTTTGTTTGTTTGTTTTTGGTTATTGGCTTTGTGTTATGGGGGTTCAGGATAAGCCACCCCAAGATGTGCCTCAGGGGTATATAGATTACTTTGAGCTAAAGGCAATTTTAGTTTCAGGCTCAAGAAAAATGTCTGTCCCTCCCATTAACCGCCCAGAAGAATTTGAATTAGGGGCCTTATCCATAAGAGTTTATCAGAGATAACATCTTTTGGCCAATCTATAGGGCAGGGCAAACTTTTGTGTACTAAAATTCTGTTCTTGTCCTCCTGCAATGACCCTTTGAAGTCCCTAAGGTGCATTACCTCATCCCTAGCTCGGGATGGCTTATACACCTCATTTCCCTTTCAATCTCTGAACTTCTCCAGCATGTGGGGTCTCTGACTCTCCCATGTATGTATTAGACTTGGTTATTTCCTCTTGCTAATCCGTCTCATGTCTTTTTGATTATGAAACCAGCCAGAAGAAATTTGAGGGTAGAAGAAAGTTTGTTCCTCCCTCACAGCTGAGAGCTTCTCCAGAAAATTACAAAAAGAAGAGCTCCGGGAGGCAGTGGGGTGAAGAATTTCGGGCCAGTCCAGCTTGTCTTCTTTCCAGCAGAGAGCCAAGGAGCCATGAGGGCTCTTAGCAGTGGGGCCACAATGGGACGTCCATAGCTCCTGCAGTGGCAGGCATGTCCACTTTTCAGGCTCTCTGACCCTCCTTCTCCAACCCCTCCCTCCTGCCCATCCCTTTACCACCAGCTCAACAAAAGCGAGACCTGCACAGGATGGCCAGGAAGCTAGACCAGCTAGAAAGCTAGAACAGCTCCCACTGTTGCCACTTCCAGGCCTCCTAAGAGTCAAGCCTGGACCTGCCTCTCTATGTCAAAGCTTCCGGGCTTTTCCTGTGACCCTCACTCCATCTCAGACAAGCCCTCACCACATAGAGGTCAGAAGGACCTGGTTCTTTCTGTGATTATCCCAAGGCTCTAAAGACCATGCCCCGGGGGCTTGTCCTCAGGTACTAACGGGTTTTGTGCTTACAGTGAAAGCTTTTACTTTTATACAGCATAATCATCGCCTCTGGGTTTTCTCACATGGACCACGCATGCAGCAATGAAACTGCTGGTCACTTTTGCCGGGAGTGAGAAATTCACCAGAACTAAACAGAAAAGTCACAATGCTGAAGGTTCTTCCAATTTGTACTTTCCTCCTCTCTGGGGGGGGGGGGGCGGCGAAATAAAGATGTTGTTCTGAGGACAACATCACACAGAGCACAGCCACTGCCCCCAGGGTCTCATGGCAGCACAGTGCCCTAACCAGAGGCCTGGTGTATGGGGATGAGTCCTGACTCTGCTCCTTACTTGCCGAGTGACTTGAGGCAAGTTACTCCACTACTCTGACCATCAGTTCTTATACCTAGAAAATGGGGTGATGGATATGACTATCTCATAGGGCCGTTATGACAGTTAGTTATTCAAGTTTAGGAATGAAAACCCTTAGTGCCTCGCACGTGGAAGCCCTCAGTAATGCTGGTACTCAGTATTATCATCATTCTCTTCATTCTCATCTCTCCTCCAGTGCCCCTTCTCCACGAAGTCACCCTTAGTTTCCCAGTGGGAGAAACCTGTTCTGCCTTTGCTTTCACAGGACTTTGTTTGCATGTCTTCTTTGGCTCCTGAACCTTATGCATCAAATGTATTATCCGCCAGCTCAGCTCCCTGTCTTGCACTCCACGTTCGGCCGTGACTCTGACAATGGCTGATAGGTCAGAATTCTTTGTGGGCAGCTTGCTCTGATGAACTCCTTAAGGTGAACCTCTTATAGCCCCCAACTCAAGCCCTTGAACTCTGCCGTTGATAGAAGGTCACAGATCCAAAGTGTCTTCATTTCTCTCTGTGATGCCCACTACATTTTTGAAAGAATAAAATGGGAAATTTTGCGATTAAAAGCAAGTTCAATCTTTGCCTTTTAAAAGCCCTGAAACCCTTACCCATAGAGATTTCACAAGTCTTTACACAACATAAGGACGGAAAAGTGGATATAATGCAGCTTGTGCTTTTTGCCATCAGCTTTCCCATTAAAATACTTTTTTTGTCCCCTTTCTGATTTTCTTTTGCCTGTCACAGCTTTTGAGGACAATGAGTTCATATCCAAGGAAAGGGAAAAGTAAGGACATACTCTATAGAATTAAGTATTCCCCAAGAGCACATTAGCCCTTGTAAATTGGCGATTATTCTACCTTACAGATAACCTGCAAAATGTTCTGATAAATGCGATAAACTTCCAATTCATAAATTTTATTATATATAACCCAGGGAACAGTTAATTTTACACAGTTAGACTGTGGACTCATATTCCCTAGCTGTGAGCATCCACTGATAATAGAGTGATAATCCCATGAACTATTAACCCCATTATCCCAAAGCCATGAATTATGGTAGAAAGATGAACTCATCCATTGGAAGAATTAATTTGTAGATTTTTAAATAAAGACATCAATATTCCGTATTTCCAATCTGTTTTGGCCCTCTCTCTAAATAGGTTTTATAATTCTCTTGTGGTCCCCTTTATTAGAAAAGCACACTGCTCTGTACTGTTGAGCTAAATGACAACACTCTAGGTTATAAAAAAGATTTAGCACTTTGAACCTTTGCACTATTCAAGCTCTCAAAGTCATTCTAGGTGAGGATCAATTTCAATTATACTTTTACTGCTTACAGAATGGAGGCAGGTGGGAGCCAGCACAGAAAGGGCAGCAGAGAGAGCTGAGGGCACTAGGGCACTTGCCCCCGCCCCAGCTTCCATTCTGCTCCTGACCTGGAGTTTTCCCGCCACCCTCATCTGTTTCTCCATCTATGGCAGAGGGCTGACACTCTTTGGGACTAGAGTCATCATTGACAGTTGAGTGCTCCAAACCCAGGCAGCCCTTTTAATAAAGTGTCCAGTGTGGGAATCCTGGGCAAATGAACAGTAAAGAAGAGCCAAAATTGTAATTCTTTAATTAGCAGCAGGATGTTGAGTGTGGCAAAGTTTAGTTAAAGAAATAAATGCGGAATTTTATTCTCCAATAAAAGGAGTAGCTGACTCTGCCTTTGACCTGGAGCATCTCATCCCATCTCATCTCCTGTTGCAAGGCAGATTACCCAGGCCTGCCAATGGCTCACTTAGCCTTCCACCTTCCTGGGTCTACCTGACTTAAGACCAAGGTACAAATGCTCCCCCAGACTCAG
Organism: Cynopterus sphinx; assembly: GCA_030015415.1. NCBI lineage: Eukaryota > Metazoa > Chordata > Mammalia > Chiroptera > Pteropodidae > Cynopterus > Cynopterus sphinx. The sequence goes on along the minus strand of CM057383.1, from coordinate 56,619,957 downwards.
TCTCTCTCCTAGCTCACTTTGCAAGGGTTAGAGGCTTGTTCCTCTCCTAAAGTGAGTTTCCATTGTTTTTAAATCATGACATACTTGGAATAAAATTCAAGCCACATTCCCTGGCCCAGGGGTCTCCACTGTCCTTCCCAAAACGGGCTCAGGCCACTCAAACCAGTACCCTGCTCTATAGCCATGGTTTCTCTCTATTAAACAGTTTCTCTCATCACACCTGGCTCTTTTCTCCATGTGGCCTTTGCACCACATCTTGTTTTACCCTAAAACCTCTTTCCCTCTTACCCTGTCAGCCTCCCCTCTTCCTTCTTAGATCAATGAATCCTAACCCCCTCAATTAGCCAGAGCACCACCCTCATACACACTCATTCTCCATCTGCTAGCTGGTCTCCTTCGTACCACCTAACTTCGTTCTACTTCAGGTGTCTGTTTGCAAACCAAGGCCCTGTGCAGGACCCGTACCTTCAGGATGATGTCATGAGACTTTAAATCACAAATCTTTATTTTCTTGTCTTTTCTGCCAACAGAGCTCTGAGAAGTAGGGGCAACAGGGAGTCTGAAGTAATCCTTTTAAAACTAACTAGCCCATGCTCTCAGGAACCAGTGCAGTGGCCACCAGAGGACCTGAGGTCCACACAAAGGGAAGAGCTGGGCCAGGACAGGCCTGAGGAGCCTGCTGTCCTCAGCCCTGGCAGGCAAGGGCAGGGTTCTCCTGGAAAACATTTCCAATTCTGCTCCAGTTCCAGTACAGATTCAAAGGTGCAAATTCCATGCCATAGACAGAGCTGTGGTCATTTTATTTTGAATTAAAAAAATTGCATCGAATACTCATAAGCTATCCTATGATTTGAGCAATATAATTTTTTGGAAGAAACTCAGGGGTCACCAGAAGTATAACTTGCTATGGTAAGTTATGAGGCAAGGGTAGTTAAATGTCAGGGTCAGCTTCCAGGAAAAAAGTGTCCTCATTTGGTGTATTTGGTCTGAGGCCACTTTTTAAGACAGTAATTATTTAATAGGAAACTGTCACCAGCAGATGGTACTCCCCACCCAAGCAGCCAAGAGTACTCTACCCCTTGTCTGCTTAGCAACTCCAGAAAATGTATTTACCAGTTATTTGAAACAGCAGTACAGTTTACCCTTGAAGAACATGGGTTTGAACACGGGTCCACTTACTTGCAGATTTTTTGCAATAAATACAGTTGTTTCTTTGTATTCATGGGTGTTGTATCCTTGGATTCAACCAAGCCCGTTTCAGAAACAGCATTTCGCATTCCCAAGTGCAGATTCCAAACTGCATATCAAAAAACAGTATTTCTGATCTGCAGTTGGTTGTATCGTGGATGCAAAGGACAACTGTAGTTAAGGTTTGGGGGAGTCAAAAGTCACACATGGATTTTTGACTGCGTGGGGGTCTGCCATACAGTTGTTCAAGAGTCAACTTCCTAAGGCCAGAGATTTTGACTCTTTCTCATTGTGGTATTCTAAAACCTCCAATGGTGCCCGGCTTCCAGAGGTACTCCATTACGCGTTTTTAAATGAATAAATGATGCACAAACACATTAACATAGAAGAATGCTATTTTGATGGAAGAAGTAGGTATCAAGGGTTTTCTTCCAGCTTACCCAACATAACAGTAGTAATTAAGACTCAGATTTTAAATAATGATGACCAGACTATGGCTTGGTTTCACTTGAAATTATCAAATCTACTAGGAAATCATTTCTATTAATGCGTGTATGTTTTCTACAGGTATGAGAGTCCTATTGAATCTCTATGATCATTTATAAAGTTGCAGCTCAGTGAAGCTGAGAGCTGGGGCCTGCCTTTTCTGTAGCCGCAGCCCCTCTGCTGGGTGCCTCCGCTGGGCTGAGATCTGTGCACATGTGATGCAATGGGAGGACCAGAACGTCAGGGCTCAGTTATGTGCATAAAACATGTGTTCACATTACACTCCATTCTCCACAGCCTGAGGAGACCCCATCTTTTGGCAGTATCAATGTCATCATCTGTCTTTGGTAAATGTAAAGCCACCATTTAATTTCCAACAGAAAAAAAGTTATACCTAAAATAATGCCCATTCTCAAACCCACTCATTTAAACGAACATGTCAAAAAGTCAAAATTATATGCAATGAAAAAGAGTAACTCAGAATAGTTACTTTCTATTCGTTTTCCTAGCTTCTTAGTTTAATAAATCTGATGACTTCAAATTATCACAAACTCTCAGTTTGAGCTTAGCATGGGCAATATAAATGACAAAGCCTGAAAATTCAAGTTAAAATTCTCAATTGGGACTTACATTATCTGGGTGAATCATCCACACTGGCCAGGTATATTGGGTAATATACAGGGCATAAAGAATTGAGGACTTTTTGGACTTCACAGATGGATTCCATGGAGCTGTGACAGTAATATCAACTGGCACATAAAGGACCTCCCTTAGGGTGTGACCAGAAAGCCCCAAACCACTGGACTGTTAGCCCCAACTGCCTCTGATAAGCCCCCAAGTACAGATGCCAATAAGCATGAGGACCCCTTATGAAGTCCATATAAGCTGAACACCCTAGGCAGTGTGCAAGCCTGACGAGAGCATCATGAAGGGTGCACTAAGACCCAAAAACCCTGACCTTGTGCAGGTTGTAGCCGCTGGTTTGAAACCAACACACAGCTATCAGCACCATCAGTCAACAGAGCTCACTCTGGAGATGCTGAGGTCTTTCATCCCTATGCTCTGTCGTGTAAGACTCTGTACTTCCCCTCTGTGTGTTGTGTGTTAACCTGCATGGGTACCTGATGGGTTTATCTGAGAAAGTTCCCCTCAGGAAACTGGGCATTGTGGAAAGACACAAATGCACATGTTTGAGGATGTTACTTTGGTAGCTGCTTTCTTTCCTTGCTCGAGACAGGTAAATATGGTTCTGCTCAACCTTTCTGGAGCCAGAAAGATTTTAATTTGGGATCCTCACAGGTGTTCCACACATTTGTCTGTTTCTTTCGCTCTCAAACTGTTTATTACTCATGTGTGAATTACACTGTATGTATCCAGGGCAGAGAGCACAAGATGGAAGCGGAGAAGGATAGAAATCTATCCTGGAGGAGCTGTTCTGCACCCCCTGGGTAGGAGATTAGGATTGGGAGAGTGAAGGGCAGGAGAAATTACATTCTTCTGAAGGATGGGTTTTTTTCCTCATCATTTCGCTTTTGAGAAAGAATCAACTGATGCTGAAAGGCAACTTTCAAGTTGTTTGTGTTTCAAATATCTTCCTGATTATCTAGTTGTATGAGAAACACACACACGGTTATCTGGATTTCAACGAAGTGTATGTGGTACTGTGGGGTGTATCATACAGGGTATCATACGTGGTTGTTTGAAGTTGCATGGGAGATATATGGTGACTTGAAGCATGCAATGGATGTGGGAGGTGGGCAGAAAGGAAGGCAGAATTGTAGCAGCATGTTTCAAAGCTGAATGGATATAACAGCCTTTGGCCATCTCAGTGGGGGGTCTTTGGGGAACACATTTTGATTAATGGCATCTTAATGCTAATTTAGCTTTTTGGCACTCCAGCACCCAAAGGCTCTGGTTGTTTTGATAGAAGAAAGACTTCCTCTCCACAAAAACACATCAACGGTTTTGCAGATTCCAGCTGGTGTCTTTCAGGTCAGGAAGTTAAAAGCCAGGTGTGTGCATCTGGGCAGGCTGCAGAGGGGGCTAACCTGCAAAGCAAGGTGCCAGCCTCGCCAGTGCTGGGAGAGGCCTCTAGATGGTGCAGGTGAGTCTGCAGCGAGGGAAAGCCCCTCTGTAAGGCTGTTTCCAAACTCGCTAACAGGACGGGAGCAGTCAAGGAAGAGTTCTCCGGAAGCCCTTTGGGACAGAAGGAAAGTGGGACTGACAGCAGAGAGGTGCCTTGCTCCAGGCAGCTCTGCCGGCCTCTAGCATCTACTTCTGAGAACCCTGTCGAGTGGCCACCTATGAAACCTGGTGGCCCCAAACAGGACCGTGCCTGGCTCTCTTCACAGACCATCTTCCATCTTCTGCTTGGATTAGAAACTGACCCTCCGACGGCATCCAGGTAAGCCTTGGTCCTTCTCTTTGGTTTTCTAAACTCTTAGGCTGTGGATGAGACTGAGGTGTCAGGGGCTGCAAAACAGCCTGGGTACATTTTTGAAATGCGTGTCATATTTGGGTTGCGTTTGAACAAGCTTTCTCGATTTCTGGACGTCTGTGCTACCAGTTCTAAGACCTGAGATTCTTCCTTTGTTTTCAGGAAAACATAAGAAAACCCATGTCGCTATTTGGCTAGTGAGCCAAACACTGTATGTGCTTCACAAGATTTAAGATGTGGCTGGCTATTAGACAATGGGTATCCCCAAAATTGTGTTTCTCCGGTTTTCCCCCAAGCCTGGTCACAGGAAGACAAGCAGCAGCTGGGACTTTGGCTAGGTTCTGTACCCGCGTCCTATCCTGAGTTCCCACAGTGTCCTGAGAAACCTTTCAGGAGCGCTTTTGAATCAAGTCTGAGGCCTGATGTCATGACCCTCCAGTTGGGGGTGTGGGAGGGGGTGTGTATGTATTGGACGATCAAGGCTTTCATTTCCAGCCAAGAGGTTCCTCTCAATGCTCCGACAGATCCCGGAATAGTTTGGACTCCTACACAAGGCCTGGCTCTGATTTCCCAAATCCTACAGCAGTTGCTCTTGCACTATGGGGGCTAGAGGAATCAGGGGAAAGAGAAAGCGGGCAACGGGGCAGAGAGGACAGCAGGTGAAGGTTCGAGAGGGACAATTAAAGCAATAAGGGGTGGGGAATGAGATGACAAATAAGCAGGGGAGAAGCCTTGTCAGTTGGAGGAACCAGACAGTTAGCGGGACACAGGGATGTGAGATGATAGGACTGAAGAACAGAGAGAAGGTGGGGAGCAGATGAAGACTGGCCCCTTCCTCTGCTCTCCAGCTAGCCACTGTGCCATGGCTCTGAAGTTGCACCTTTAAGATACCTCTAGCCAAGAGTAAAACTGCAACAAATTCAAAATATTAAAGAGGTGAAAAGCCATAATGGATTAAAAGAGAAAAGGAATCAATTCAGATAATTAAGGTAGAGAATATTTCTCACCTGACTTTGAGCTCTGAGATTTCTAAGCCTTAGCCACTTACAACCTTTGAAGTTATATTTTGACAGAGTCCACCACAAAGAGAAATTAGCATTTGTCCTGAGTATGGTTCATTTATGCCCTTTGTCACTGGAGAAGATTGGGGGCCCCAGTGACAGTCAGCTGAGGTCTCTGCTCTCTCCCACCCTCGAGAGGGCCGGGCTGTACTCTATTGACTAGTGATGGAACCTTTGGAGGGTAAACTTGAAAGCACATGTTTTGGGGAGAAAAGAGTAAATAAGATTTCTCTGCATTGTTTGACTTTTACTCTCTGGGTACTACCAAGTTTCTAAAAGTAAACAGGGTCTTCACTTTGTTGATGACATGTGTTTACAAAGCTCAGAAGTATCAGGAGCCCACCCTTGTCTCTTCATTGCCATCACGCCCCTGAACCTAGCACGGTGCCTGCCGCAGGCAGCAGCCCAGGGTTTGCTTGGGGAAGTGAAGACAGACCTGGTATTACTCCCCGACTTCCCCATTTCAAGGGTGCAAAACCAGGTTGACGCTTTTAACTGGGGAGCATCTTCTCGTCAAAGTTCTGTGGGTCTCAAAGGACTGCAAATAGTTAGAAACCAGGTCCCCTAGGTTCAGGTGAATGACTTTCGTGGTTTCCAAAAAATGGAATTCATTCTCAAGGAAATGCCCAGGAACCCAGCTTCAAAGACTCAAGAAAATCTGATATTCAAACACAGTCGCTGTAAACAGGATGGTGTCCTGGAAGCCAGCCCTATGATCAAATGGCTGAGCCCCTCAGGTGGGTTCCCTCCCGGCCTACTCAGTGTCCTGCCTGCCCACCTCTGAGCAGCTTTCCTCCTGGGCCTGGTTTTCTCAATTATCCCAGAGATGCCTGCCTGCTCTTTCCTTTGATGCTGTTTTAGGCTCTGCCTAGGTAATTCCACCCTAGGTAATAGCATAATTAATTAACTTACATTAAGCTCACTTAGCGCATTAGATCAATTAGGGAACAAAGGCCCATCACAACCTACCTTGCTGTCTTCGAGTTCACGTACTGTGGATAGGAGTTTTTATTCAATCCCCAATTATTATTTTCTTAAAAAAAAAATAAAGCAAGCCATACTATTTGCTGGCCTCCTGTCCTCATCAGAGGCCAGGGTTAAAGAGGAAATGTCCTGTTTCAGTCTTTGTGAGCCATCCCAATAAAGAATTGGCAATCAAAATCCTGGAGTAGAAAATATGAAATTGCTGTTTGTAGATAGCCTAAACATAGTCATATATAGGTGCTATCACGTGGTTCAATCTAATATAGTCTAGTACCTAAGAGAAAATTTCAAGTAGCTTTTGGAATTCAGGAATCCCAAAATCACTCCCCTGCGAGTACAAACAAATGAGCATGAACTTAATTTTTCAGGATGGTCTGCCATAAGGTCATCACAAAGCATTGTCCAAGGGCTTTTGGAATCATAGAATCAAATCCAAAGAAAAGCTTTGCTCTGGGTCTTGGCGAGAGGGTGGTCCAACATTTCATCAAATAGTAGATAAAGGACTCCTATGATCCAAGGTGTCCTCGGTCCCCGCATCCTCTCTAGCACACAGTGAGCACTCAGTGAAAATATGTCCAATGAATGAATGGGACTCTTTGTGCCAAAAAAAAAAGGTCACCAGTTGTTCTAATCACACAGTGGGAACAAGGGGATCTCAGAACACCTAAGTACCCTAAGTCAACAAGCAAACAAATTCCAGTTAGCAAATCTGCTCTCTCCGGGTGTGAAGACACATGTTATTTCTTAAAGGCTGAGTACCCGAAGATGGCAAACACACTGTTTGGATACATGGCAGAACAGACACAAGCAGGTGAAGCTGGAGGATCTCGTCCTCTGCCCAGGTCCTCCTGAAGTTCCCAGTGGCCTGTGTACGTAGCTACATGCTTAACTAACCAGGAGGCCTTTGTTTTCCATTTCCGACAAATCAGAGCACTGTGGAAAACGGATGGGTGGTAATGAACCTATATGGGGAGATGGATTTGCATTGAAGCCACAGCTGTGCCACCCAGCGAGCTCATGTCATCTAAAGTCACTTCACCAGCCAGGAAATCAGACTGTGCTCCATACATGGCAGGAAGGTCGCCTTGGCTTGTGAGTCCTGATGGAATCAGTAAGCGAACCAGTCGTAGACACAGTCGTGTTGTCTTTACTGTTAACAGTGAGGCCCGGGGTGCCTGGAAGCTAAGCGGAGCTGTGGTATTTCTAGATCCCTCAAGATTAAGACTATTTAATGAGACTGTTAAATGGCTGGATATACGCAACTAAAAGGTGAGCCCAAATACTGAAATAAGACATCAGTCTCTTGAAAATAATAGGGAGATAATTCCGCCAACAGCATTCTAATCCTGATATGAAGCGCTTTCTTAGAATGTAAAGAAAGGCCCGCACATCTAGAGTGCAAATGGAAAATGTGAGGTTGCAGTTGTGACAACTATCAGACCATTAACAAATCTTTTCTCTTAAAACGTCCATGTTGCCATATTTTTAATTCCATATTCCTTAAACTTCATGCCCAGGGGAGAGAGGAGGTAGAATTTCACACTGGTTTTAATATACATTCATTCATTCAACACATCTTTCTGAGCCTCTGCCGCACGGCAGGCACTGTCCTGGGTATAGTGTCCGCAGCAAACACCCTGCTTTGTGGAGCCTACGTTCCAGTACAGAGAGAAGCCGTAATACATAGGTGTGAATGTTAATTTCAGAAAAAGTCAGTGCCACGAAGCAACAAATAAGCAGAGCAAGCAGAGAGAAAGTGCTTGGGGTGGGGTTGAGGGGAACCTCTCGAGAAGATGACATTTGAGCAAAACCTAAATAAAGCGAGAGAATGAGCCAAGCAGAGGCTCCAGGGTGGCTGTGAACCTGAGGTGTCCCAACACCAGCAGGAAGGCAGTGTGGCTACAGCAGAGGGAAAGGTGGGAAGAACAGGAAGAGACAAGAACGGAGAACCAGGAGCCAGGCATGCTGGGGTAGAGGCCACGGTTAAGTCTGGGCTTCCATTTAGGGTGCTGGGAGGACAAATAAAACCATACATTGACTCAAGGCAGAAGTTCAGCTGCCATTGTTCACATCTTATGTCATCCTGGGACCATTGGTGCCCGCAACACACAAGCTGCTATATTTTGAAACCCACCCTGCCGGCACCATCATGAGTCAGATCTCCAGGTAGCCTTTTCCTCAGAGGGCTAGTTTGGCAGTGGGAGAAGTTGGCAGGACAATGGAATGATCCCTTTCAATCCAACAGCTCTTCTCTTTGCAATTAAAAATGGCAAAGGGGCCCTTTCTGAGAAAAAAATTTTAAGACTCCAACTTGAAACACACGCTTACATTTTCAAAAGTCTCAAACTACGAAGAAAATGCTTAACATTTTATAGAGTCGACACTGTCTTCTACCCCTTTGCAGTCCTAGCCAGTATTCCCACAGTCAGCCCAAAGCCCACAGCTCTGGCCGGCCCCATTCACTCGCCATTTCTCACTTGGAGAGATGGAGAAGTACTTGCTGGGGGTGGGAGACAGGTGGGCTTGGGCAGACAGAGAAGCATGGACAGGTTCAGTTAGGAAGCCTCCGCTTCCGAGAGTGCCATAGGGGAACAAATTTGGAGGTCAATTTCACACCCTGTTCGACATTCCAGAGCTGTTCCTGTCTGCGGCACATGGCCCTCGTGGAACTAGGGAGAACCTGGCGGCTCTGCCCCATCCAGCATGTGATGCCAGCACCTGGCAAGTTCAATTTCCTTTCAAGTTGCAGGACCATGGAGATCAGTGGGGCAGGAAGTCAATCTAGGGGAAGAGACCGTGTCTCTGAGAAACCCAGGGCAGTGAGAGCACATAGGTGGGTCAGGAAGGAGGAGTTGGGCATCTGGCCAGGCTCCTGACCCTATAAGGAAGGTCCAAGACCCCAGAGGGTAGTTGGATGGGATGTAAATGTCTCTGGGTTTGGTTGATTTTGTTTATGGTTTTATGGTTTAATACTTTGGTTGAGGCTCTGTGCTCTTGCATTACAAACATTACTTCTGGCCCAGAAAAAAAAAAAAGAACTTTAATCTTTAAAAATATTGAAAAGCTCTGTACTATCTTAAAAGCATCTTAGAGGACTCTTCAAGGTTTACTTCCTTTAAGATTTAGTCCTTGATAATGCTGGCAATGGCTGTTCCTCAAAGTTCTTGTCCATAATGAGGAAAATCAACCAAAATGGACTCTTGGGGGATGTGGCTATTTAAATGCACCAAGAAAGGGAGCATTTGAATGGCACAAGTCAACTGTGCATCATTAGACTTGCGGAGTGTGGTTTTATGCTGATGGTTTCCTTTATAAGCTACAAAATTTAAATATAGCAGAACCCTTTTTAAGCTTTCTCCATTCTTAGATTTGGAGAGAGAGATCCATCGCTAAGATATGTGAATTGACTGCAGTCCTCTGATCTCTCCAGGTGGCCTCTGGCAGAGGCCAGTCCTTTTCCTATGGCCACTGTGAGCTGAGCAAATGTCTCGGTCTCCCCTTAGCACTCATGTAAGCAGTTTTGCTCCTCATTTTGTGAACAGAGGAAACCAAGGCAGGGATGAGATGTTCCAGTGCCTTGAGACACGTAGTTTGAGTCAATCTGAAAACCAAGAGACCAGACTTTCTGCAAAATTGCTGCCAGTTGATTTCCACTTGAAAAACATTATCCAAACAGACCACACACAGCTCTCTGACTTGACTGCTGAGATTGGCATATATGAGAGCAATGGTGCTTGAGAATGTTATCATGATGGTTATCGCAGTTGTTGCTTTTGAAGGCAAATATTTATTTTAAGAAGATTGCAAAACTAAGAACAGTCGAATGTTGAGCTCCTCCTTGTGTTTACAGAGTACACAGAATTGAGACACTGACAAATGCAGTGTCCCTTTTTCTCCGAGGATCCGGCTGTTTGCTTCCTGCGGTATCAATTAAATAAGAGCAGGGGCCTCTGGAGAGGCATGCCCTGGTCGGCTGCACATCCTTCCACTTGCCCCAGTTCTAGTCAGGAGGTCGCAGGCTGCCTGAGCGTGGGCTGGACAGTGGGTTCGCGGTCCATCATTTTCGTTTACCCTGGTGGCCTGAACAATGCTTCTCCAGAGCCTCTCTGGATGTTTTCTTTTTTAAAGAGGCCACTGCATTTCCCATAGGGTCATGTGCCCACATCTTGCTCAAGTTTTTATAAGAACTGAAAGAAATAGAAGAAGGCCTGATTCCTGCTCTCATAGCCCATAGTATCAAAAGGAAACAATAGTAAAAATAGCACATTTTCACACATGGACAAAAAGACATATTCACATAAGAAATAGAAATAACAGCACTTAGCACAAGTGTTTTGGGGGGCATTCATTTGGTGGCAGCTAGGGCAGAAAACAGAAAGTTCTTTTCCTGTTTCCCCAAGGCCAAGAGCAGCTTCACAATGGCAGTGTCAGAGACTCGAGATAAGCTATAACTATTTCAACTTCAGTAGCCTTTCTTCTCCTCTGATGTTCGGCTGGACGTGTCCTATTGGGGCTGGATTAGAGTGGGCATGGCCCAGGAGGCAGCATGGCTTGGGAAGGGATCCTGAGGACAGAGGCAGTGTGAAGGGTGAGTAGGAACACAGCCTCCAGCCTCCAACAGACATGGACCCGAATCCTGGCTCCTCCATTTGCTGACAATCATTGGGTAAATTCCCTCTGTTCCCTGGCAAAGAATAATAGTACTCACCTCATGGGGTTATTGTGTGGATTTAAGTGAGGTAAAGCAGGCAAGCTCTTAGAACTGTAAGTTCCTGACCATGTTCTGTATGTACTCATGAACAGAATTTAATATGTCAGCTAGGCTTCTGCTTATCGCTTATTCACTTTGGTTTCATGGAGATCAAGTTCATCTGATGTGTCCATCTTTCCCTCAACCCACCAATTTGGCCCAGATCCCGAATACCAATGGGACCCTGCAGTTAAGGGGCAGCTATACCGAGGAGGACAGAGCATGCTCCCTTTGGAGCATGGCATCTAGTAGCCACCCCCAACTAGTGATACCCCTACCGCACTCTGGCCACATGGCCCTTCCTGATGCTCCTCAGAGAAGCTGCAAGGTTCTGCATCTGCTGTTCCTTCTGCCCCAAATACTCTTGCCCAGGATTTCTGTTTGTGTCATTCATTCATTCTCACCAGGTCTCTGCTAACAAGTAATCTTATCACAGAAGCCCTTCCTGGCCCCACTCATATAAAATATCAGCTCTGCCCCCCCCCAAAAAAAAACTCCTGTTTATAGCATTGGTCACTAGAAGACTTACTATATATACAATATAACATAAGTATTATCACATGAGTGTGAGTCAGTTTGGTGGGTAAACAACAAATCTTTGTTTAAAAACATGGACCACTGCAGAGCGCCCAGGCAGGCGTGTGCAGCAGAGCTGGAAAGGGGGTTTCCTCCTATGTGCTTGAGACCTTCACAAGGGAGTTTCACTCTCCCTCCCCCAGAGGTTTTAGGCTGTGACTCAGGAGACTTCCTGGGAATTTTTCATTGCAGACCTGTCTGAAATCAGTGAAGCAAATAGGTAAGAGGAGAAAATGAGCTTAGGTTAAAGAACAACTAGGAGACATCAACAAGGTTGGGTTTCAGGGTAAGAGGACAGGAAGCTGTGAGTGACTAATCCCCTCACTCCAGGCCCACTCCAGGGAGCTTCACGATGCCTGGTGTTATTAAGTGCCAGTGTCCACATCTTGCATATCTTGCATACTCACAGCAAGGCTAGGAGGCAAGTCACCTTGTCTCTGTCACAGGTGGGAGGGCTGCAGTCCCCGCTCCACCTGCCCCAGTTCCCACAGACCCATGGAGTCCCGGCCTCCCAATGTGCTGCAAGTCAGAGCACAGGCACAGTCGGGGGCCCATCAGGAAATGGTTCATGTTGGATGGTTAAAATGAAGAAACTTTATTCAATGAATCAGTAATTCCAGAGGTGAGCAAGGTGCAGGAGCCACAGCTTCTCCTTTCTGAACACGCAGTGATGGCTTTTGGCCTATTGACTGCTATTGCCCAAATTCTGCAGGAGTCCTGTGGATCTTCAGTTCTTGCCATCTATAGTGTCCGTCATTAATCTAACCCTGGATAAGGAGGCAGAGGTGGCTTTTCTTCCCCACAACCCTGTGTCTCAGCAGACTTCCTCAGCTTCCTCCACCCGCTCCTGCCATCTGCCATCTTCCCACCCTAAGGGATTTCTTTCCCACCTTTCCCTCACTCATTCCCATTCATCAGGTTTTAGATAAACATCTCTTCTGAATTGTGCAGTCCCTGCTCCAGAATTCCTGGGGCGGAGGGTACTTTACAATCATTGCTCCCCACCCCCAACCTCCCAGCTGCTTTGGGGTGCTGCGAGGTCTGTGAGGTGTACGTGCATGAGTCTGTGAAATGCAACAACCACAATAGCTTGGAATGTGGCTGGGACCAGGCCGAGGAAGTGGGAGAAGTAAAGAGCAGAGGATATCTTAGTGTGAGTGCCGAGAAGAGAAGATGTTGGAAGGGAAGGGGCGCAGGTTCACTTAACAGAGACGGCAAACCTGGCATTCGCCTTCCCCGACTGTATGATACATTCACTGCCTGCATAAGTGGGGTCTAAGCTGCAGATTCTTTCTTAACCACAGCAGGAAAGGTCTGTTCCTTAGGCATGAATTAAATTGTTTGGGAGAATGATAAAGAAAAGCAGTGGAAGGTAGAGAGGGGCCTTGGCATCATCAGATGGTTCAGCATCTCCGAGTTTTAGCTGAGTCTTGTTTTCTACACCACTGAATCTTTTTGAAGCCTTACTGAGTAGACACCTGAGGCCTCATTGGAAATGGAATGTCTGTTCCTTAGGCACCCTCTCCCCTGATGAAAACTTGAGGGTTAATGGTTTCCTTTTGGAAAGCTTTCAAATTGCATTCGTTTGAGTTTACATTATCAGCTTTCTTCTGCTTTGCCTGTAGATTACTCTCCTGTTGGGTTTAATTTAACCAGATTTGCAGTTTTGCTAACAAAGTCATTGGTGCCTTCCTGCTTTCAAAATGTAATTTTCTGTCTTTTCTCTGGCTTTGCTGATTGACTGTCTCTATACCGAAACTCTGCTGGCATTGGGCATTGTTTGGTGTTCCTGTTCCATTCCCTCTAACCGTACTTCACTGCAGCACAGATTCTAACAAGTTAGTTCTGATATCGGAATAGTCAAAATTAAAAATATATAAAATCATTGTTCAAAACAAACAAAACAACAACACAAAAAGTGCTTCTGCTAGTGCTGTTAACGCCAGCGTCTTTTAGGGGTTCTATGTATTTCGTAAATATGAAGATCCCCTGGACTGTGAAACCAAGTCTTTTTAAAAATGTTACAAGCATGCAGGTTACCAAAGAATCCAGAATCTTCCAAGTTCAATTTTTTAAGAAGAGACCTGGGCATCAAATAAGATAGCAATTATTAGGAACTACCGATGTGAAGGGCATTCTAGACCCAAATAGTGTATTCTAGCCCTTCAAACACTACTCCTCTGCTCCGCTTAGATCCTCTGGTACTCCAGAGACCAATAATAGGTTTCAAAAAGATAGGACTCTTGTCAGTGAAGACAGTAGCCCAGCAGGTCTTACCCAGAGGCTCAACCCACATAGCCCAGTTTCTGGTGACGTTTGCATTCCTTCCTGCCCTGGGAACTTCCCTAAGCAGATGCCCTCGGAGCAGGAAGAATGACTGTGCATTGTACCCCAGCTTTATTGGACAAAGATGGTTGGGGTTCCTCTATTAGAAATAGGCACCTTCAGGGATATTACCTATATCCATAGATGCCATAAATCCCGCCTATACATAAGAATAAGCACATGCCATTCAATTTTTTAGTTCATCATACAGTACGATGTCTTGCATTAACCCATTTCCTGTTTAGAGAAAAAAAGTTAGCTCACTGCCAGCGTTAATTTAATTTTGCATAAACTTGCTCTCTGAGGCTGAAGCAAATCTGATTGGTTTTCAATGTGACAATGAAATATAAAAACTGTTCTTAGAGTCATTTCTAAACAGAACTTGTCTCTAATCCTAATGTAAGAGAAATGTATACATAAATCGGATTTCTCAAATGAATCTTCAGTAACAACTGTTTGAGAATGGTGTTAACCTCTTGGGTAAGTATTCAGCGTTTTCTAGGATTTGACATTTTCAGAAATTGAGAATTGCTATACTTTGTAAATGGAAATACCACTGCTGAAAAAGAGTGCTATAAATACAATAATGTTATTTATTTCCAAAGACTATGGATATACTAGAATGGGGGTCCCCAATCCTTAGGCCGCAGCCTGGTACTGGTCCATGCCCTGTCAGTCACTTGGCTGCACAGCAGCAGGTGAGTTGCAGGCCAGAGAGAGGAGCTTCGTCTGTATTTGCAGCCACTCCCCAGCGCTAGCATCACTGCCTCAGCTCCACCTCAGATTATCAGGCATTAGAGTCTTTTAGGGGCACCCGTCCCTGGTGCCAAAAAGGTTGGGGATCTCTGTACTAGAGCAAAGTGAAAATAACAACAAAAGTGAGATGTTTCATGGCAAACTTTGGGGTAAGTTTAGGACTATAATCCTCAGGTTATCTTGGGATAAACGCTGCAGCTGCAAGTGCCACCAGTGAGTATTCTTGGGGCAAACGGGAAATGGGTTAATAAGGGCTTAGAAAGCAATTAGTTTGTATAAATGAGAGTTGAACAAGAAAAGAAGAAAAAACGATTGGGTTTCCCCCCCTCTCAGCAGGAGTTATCCTAAGGCCCAAAATAGCCTCAAAGGCTTTTCACACACTGAAGCGCGCTGCTGCTGTTTGCTCTAAAGTCTTGTGTTTATCAGAGCCTTCCAAGCTTTCTCATCAACTAAACAACAGAGACTCTTTCAATGAGAAGGTAAATATGTGTCTTAAAGTTGAGGAAGCAGGTGCTAGAAGAGAGGAGCTTTACGTGCGCCAAGCCCTTCATAATACCTGGAATCACTTCTATTTTAAAAAATACTCAGAAAGGGAAGGTTCTTTAAGAAGCCAAAGGTGAAAGGCCAACAGCTCTCGGAGGGAGGCCACAGGGGCAGCTCTGATGAGCCCCATGTGCAGACCCCTTGGCTATAAGTGCCTGGGTACTTCAGACTTATTCTTTCTGGAAAAGGTGAGGGCAGGCCTGTGGAGGGCCACCAACATTGCCAATGCACAGTTGTTAACCTGCTATCACAGCACAGCTACCTGCACAAAAGTGAGCTCCTTTCCTACACTTGGAAGTAACAGGTATTTCAGAGCACCCTCAGATATCTCTTCATCTTACCCAGAGCCCAAGTCCAGGTTTATAACGCTAGTCTCAGCAAAAGAACCAGAGTTCCTTGGAGAAATGGTTCATCCTGGGGCGGGGCAGGAAAAATATGAGGTGAGCCTGATATTATCATGTCAGAAAGTAAGGAAGTACTGAAAAATAAATGGGGTATGTCAACAGGACACAAGACCACCTGAAAGAGCTCCAGATGTTAAAACTGGAATACTTTTAGCAATAAATAAATTTTTAAAATACTGGATTATAACCCAAAGTTTAAAATAGATGTCCATAGAAATAAATGATTGCATAGATGAATGAATGAATAAGTTAATGAGTGGAGAAGAGACAAATCTTCCACAAAGAAGAAATTGAATTAAATTATGTAGATGACGCCCTTTCAAGGAGGTGGAATGTAACACCCCATCCCTGAGTGTGCCTGCTTCCTTCCGAAGAGGACAGTAGGGGATGGGATGAAAAAGCTTAGCAAACACTGCCTCAGCCAGGTGATCAAGGTCAGTATCAGCAGTGATAAATCATGTGGATAAAATGTACACCTGATATGTGATAAAAAGAGCACTTTACCTCCATGAGGGGTAAAAGAACTTTACTTCTTTCTCCCCCACACCCATAACCCAGTCTCATCATGAGAAAAACATCAAACACAACCCAATTAAGGACATTCTACAAAACACTTGGCCAGTGCTCCTCAAAACTGTCAAGGTCATCAAAAACAAGAGCATCTGAGAAACTGTCACAGCCAAGAGAAGCCTAAAGAATCATGACAATTGAAGGTAATGTGGCCTCTGGGGTGGGATCTTGGGACAGAAAAAGGGCATTGTTAAAAACTAAAACAAAAATCTGAACTAGGTATAGATTTTAGTTAACAATAATGTGCCAATATCAGTCCATCAATTGTGCTGAATATATCATACCAATGTAAGATATTAAAAGGAAAAACTAGGTAGGAGGCATACAGGAACTTCCTGTGCTGTATTTGCAACTTCTCCATAAACTTAAAACTATTCTAAAGTAAATGGTTTATTTTGATAAGAATCTCTTGTTTAGACTCAGATACTTCTTTGCTTCTAGCAATTTTCCTCCATCTGCACAACAGCTCCACCCAGCCACCACCATCTTTCCCACTGCTTCCCGGGGCACATTCAGAGGTGAAAAGAGCCTAAAAGTCAGAAGGGCCCTAGAGCCAGACCACCTGCCTCTAAATCTTGGTCTTTCCTGTCGAAAACTCAGTGACCTTGGGCAAGTCCCTTACTCAGTAGCACAGTTTCTTCCTCCATAAAATGGGGATAATAACGCAAAGTCCTAGCTTCATGAGGACTACATGATTTAACTGGTATGTGGAAAATGCTGAGAGCAATATGTGGCGTGTGGCACATGCTCCGTATATGTCACTCTAATTCTCTTTTATCATACGTGGTAGTCTAAATAGTTGCACATTACCTCCCAAGTTAAGGACAGTGTGAATGTCCTGCCATTTTGCCCTTCTGCTTCTGGGCATCGTCTAAAACTCTAAGGCCACTGACCAAGGGCCCTCCTACCCACAAAATAAGGAGCTCCTTAGAGATGAAAACCTCTCCCTTTTGAATGTTAACCTTCCTCTGTAGAAGCAGGTTAGGTGGGAGCAGCCACGGTCCTTTCCTGCAAGACTGTCCAATGGCCTCAGAGAGCTGCTCTATCTCACTACGGGCTGTTAAGGGCAGCTGTGACTATTCTAATCTGTTCAGGAACAATTTCATGGGAAGTGCTGCTATTGTCTAATATATCCCCAGAAGATCAGCCAGCTGGCTCTTCCCGGCCCTGCATTCCCAGGCCCACTCTTCCAGACATCACCTGGCAAGGGATAGGCCAGGCGGACAGCGGTGGGCCTTCTCCTGCTGGACCAAGCAGTTTGCGTCCCCTAGGCCATCCCATTAGCCACCACTGAGCTCTAACCAGGGGCTTTTCTGCCCAAGGCTTTTCCAAGCTTCTTATCTCCTAGATACCAAGCCCACACCACCTAGCATTCTCCCAGGCGTGTTGGTGCTGGCCACCTTCTTCCTGCCCTGGGAGCTATCATCTTGCTTCTGGTGCTGTGGTGGGGGCAGGGTGAGCTTGGCTTGCATATCTGCCCACACCTCCATTTGCTCCTGATCCCCTGCTCTCAACCAATACTTATGAGCACCTGCTATATGTCAGGCCCAGGGTGGGGCCCCGAAGGCAATGAAGACACAGGTTCTGTCCTCACTATTCTGGTCTATTCCATTTTTTTCCTGACCCACTCTCCAGCCCTCTCCTCCTGGCTCTGCCCAGGAAGCTGCCCTGTATGGGTTGCACCAATTGGCTCCCTTGCCCTCTGGCCTCCTCTGGATTTCACCAATAGAAGGCCTGGGCAGGAGGCAGAGACAGAAGGAGCCTGATGTCAGTGCGTCCATGCCCACCGCTCCTTGCACCTCTCTGCCTGAGGCCTACCCAATCCCCACTCTTACCCTTTCAGGCTTAGGGGAGGTAACAGCTCCTAGGGTGCTGGCCCCAGGGTTCTATACCATCTCTTGCCCCCTGAACCCTGCCTAATGCCTAAAGGCAGTTTTCTTTGCCCTCAGGGCTGACTCAAAGGAAAAGCAGATTCAGCAATGGGTGTTGGTTCTCCAGGAGAGGTGTAAAGGTGATGCCTATTGAGGGAGGCTACGGAATGGCTGCCCAGATGGTGTAGAAAATGATTGAGTTATTGCCTCTGAGTCCTAAGTCTCCACCAGAATTCTATAAGCTCCAAAAGGCTAAAGCCACTGTGTAAACTACAGCTGCTCAGTGTGTGCCTAGTGAGGCAGCTTGGGGTAGGAAGAGTTAGAATTCCACCTTTGCTAGTTATTAGCTATGCTAAGTTCCTTCTCCCCACTTTGAGTCTCAGTTTCTTTATCTGTAATATGGGAATCACATCTACTTTTGGTATAGAATGAAACAATGCTCGTACTCCAGTGTCTAACACAATTAATATGTGACCATTTTAATTTTAATTACTGCTTTTTTTTGGAAAATAAATGGATAAGAAGGTCTTATATCTCTCAGAGGTGGAATGTTGAGACTTTTGTGAACAAATATGAGGCTTACAGTTTCATACTTAGTTGATAATGGGTACAAACTTTGTGATGAAAACATCCTAGGGCCTGATCTTGAATCCCTAGAAGTTGTTGAGTTATTTACATAAAACCAAAGGCCAATGGACATCCCCAAAAGCCTAACATTAAAGGACCTTTTAGAATTCTGATATGGTTTTTGTTTCTTTTTTCTTTTTTCTTTTTTCTTTTTTTTCGTCATGAGATGGAATTCAAGCTCGTGGCTCCAAAAAAGATAGTTTCCAGTGTTTGCAGTCAGGGTGGAAGTACAAGCAAGGTATGGCTGCTGGGTACAGCCCTGAGCTCTGAACAGGCTCTCTGGAAAGTGCATCCTTCAGAGGCAGCTGGTACCTTGACAGGCAGAGGAAGAAAGGGAGTCCGGGAAGCCACCGCTTGCAGGCTGGGACTGTTCCAGAGCAAAGCAGAGAGGCATGGGCATCTGCTCCTTGCCAGGGGTCAGGCCCAAAATGTCCTTGGGCACTAGAAAATGGACTAGTCCATGCTTCTGGGTCTCCCTCAAGACTGAGCTGCTGCAGGAACACGGCTGATAGTCGCGGCTTTCACAAAAGGCGGGGAGGTAGCCTTATAAACACCTGGCAAAGCACCCGCATAGGAAATTCTTTGGACTTGGGACACATGTTCCTGTGTTCTGGGTATGCCAGCTCAGAAAACAAACAGAAAACTTAAGAAGGCAAAGGGGACAATCTAGCTAGCCTGGGTGGGATAGGTGGAGCACAGTTGGAGAAAGGGATGGAGCATCCCCAAAAGGAGTTGTCCTTGCCTGATGCCACTCTTGCACACCTCCTGTAGGGGTCTCGGCATCTACTTTCTGGGCTTTGGGGCATTGTTATGTCATTAACAAATCAACTGGGTGTTGTTTATCATTTGTTTTTTCAAATTAGCCAGACAAGTTCTCACTCCAGGGCTCTCACCACCATAGCTATAAGACAGAGTAGGGGAAAGATCCTTCGAACTTGTTCAGACACTGGGCTTGCCAACCCTTGGCATGCGGGCTCAGACATCCTGGTTACAGTCTCTCTTCTGCTAGGCTGCCTCAGCCTGACCCAGCCCTGCCCCCAGCACTCCACAGCCTGGTGAGATTGGAAAGGGCAGTGGCTTAGAAGCCAGCCAGAAGGGCTGCAAGAAAGAGTGAGGACCATAGCATGACCACGTGTGATTGGGATGGGCGACCTCACTATCCCAACACCCTACTTCCCTCTGTGTTTTTATTTCGTTGTCACCATCTCCGTTGAGTCCTAAGTTTATAAAGAACCGGAATCAGCATGTCTATTTAAGTTCTATGAAACAGAACTTAGTGCTGCATGGACGTCTCACTGGAGTGTGGCTGAAATAGCAGAGAACTCAAAGGTGAAACACCCAAACAACCCAAAACTTAGCAACTTAAAACAACAGACCGTTACTGTCTCACGCGGTGTTTGAGGGTTAGAGTCAGGGAGTGGCTACCATGGGTGGTTCTGGCTCAGAGTGTCATGTGGTTGCAGTCAGCTGGGGCTGCCCCTTCTGAAGGCTCAACTGGGGCTAGAAGAAGTCTCACTCCCATGGCTGCTGGCTGGACTATCTTTCCATGCCATCATCAATACAGTATATGGAGCAGAAAGTTTAGGTCCTTCGATGGTTTTTGGAAGTCTTTCACAAGTTCCTTTGTTTTACTGAACAGCAGTTATTTCCACAAGGAATGAAAAGAATGAGATTTGTTATTTGTATTTGTTCAGTCTTATAATAGAGTCCCAAGATGAAACTTCTATTATTTAATGAGCCTGTTTTTATTGATGCTACTAACAAAGTATAGTTTCTAGGTTTATGGAAATTCTAGCAAGATTTCTTTCAATAAAAGCTGCAAGTAACCATTATCTAATTTTTTTCCTTTTTCTCTTATGGTTTTGCTGTTTTCTCTGCTGGGCCCTCTTCCTGTACCCTGGTTAAGGAGAAACTGGAAGATTCCCAGAATCTCTGTTCTCAACAGAACCCCCGCCCCTCCCTGGCTATTCTCTTTCCTTAGAGCTAATCTTCTCCTGGGCTCATTGCTCCATGTGATCTGGCCATGCTTGCATCCATCTCCCAGCCCCGACCTGGCTTCCAAGGGCCCGTCTGGGTGTCTCCACATAGTGCCCTACCCTCTCTCATATCTCAGGATATCCAAAATGACTTCAGGACTATCCCAACTTCATAATGCAGCCACCAAAACACCTCTGGTTGAGTTCCTGGCTTCTTTTCTTTTTAGTCTAATTTTATACATCATTAACAGATTAATATCCTTGAAATATTTCCTTTCCCCTGTCACTGATTACAGACACCTCCTGGTTCCTCTTGTCCTCAAGAAGTGCTTCTCAGATTTTAATGTGCACCACTTGGGGTCCTATGAAAATGCAGATCTGATTCTGGAATGGGACCTGAGATTGTCCAGCTCTATCTAGCTCCCAGGGTGGTGCGAGGGTGAGCTCCCCAAAGGCTGACAATTGAAAGAGCCCCATAATCTGGCCACATCCCACCCATCTCACCTGTCATCTTCCACATGGCAGCGCAAGACCTCCGTCTGAGTCAGACTCTTCACATCACCAGTAGCTGAGGCTCAACTGTGACTCAAGATTTCATGTGCTATTCCTCCATTAACGTTTGGTCTTCGTGACCCAGACCAAATTCTAGTTCTCCTTGAAGCCTCCTCTGACTGTTGTCTTTTCACCCCTCTGGCTGCTTGCAAAATTTTGTTCTCCTCTGCTCTTTTGCTCTTAATCACACTCTGTTTGGTATTATTTCTGTTCTCACATGTTTCTGTCTTTCCAACTGGATGCTGAGGCCCCAGGGATTGTGGCTTACTAATCTTTCACTTCTTTTGTATTTCTTTCAGCACTGAAATGGTGCTGTGCATTTATTAGGCACATAACACATATCTTTTATTAATTAAGGTAAAATCCTCTTACTTAAATAAAAGAAATAGAGATAAATTGAGGTGAAAATACCCCTATTTTGTAACATTTACCAAATTATACTATAATTGTCTGCTTTCAAGTGGACATCCCCACTGGATCCTCAGTGCTGTGACCCATCTGTCCTCGGAGGCCTTGTACAGTCAGGGTCTGGCCCCCATATACTCTTGACAAATGGATGATTCATGAGTGTGCTAACTGCTCTCTTCTCGCTGGAGATGTAAGCCATTTGTCTTTAGCTATCTCATCCATGAGTCGTACAAATCAATAGCAGCAAAAACAAGACCAGGGGAAAAATGAGTAAATTTAAATGAGATCTTGGAAAGACAGAATTTTACTGTATATCTAAGATAGGCATGGTAGAGGTTGAGACTGAAGGCAGAGAGAAGAGCAGAGTGAAAGAAGGGGAAGCAGCAAACTAACTTGGGTCTCACCCATTCTCTTAGGCACATCGAACCAGAGGGGAACTTTTTACTCAAAGACAGAGCCCAGTCTCTGAGATGAAGAGGAGCCATAAAAGCAGATGCACATACTCATTGGGTCTCTTAGAACCTAACTATGAAGGAGCTGAACCATGACATACAGTGTAACTGAGTTTGTACCAGGGATCTATTCGGCTTACTAACGGGGAACTCCAAGGGGTAGCAAAGCTGTTTCCAAGAGCATCTGAGGAACCGGATATTATAGAGGCATTTTTAAAAAGAATGTTGGGTAGTAAAACTGTTTAAGGTCCTGCTAAGCAATGAAATCATTATCTCTTCTACGAGGCCAAAATCTGCACACTAACATGGAACTTCACAGTGATTGGGCACTGGCCTTCCAATATGTAGCAGAGCCACGCCCAGGTAGCCTCCCCCAGAGAGCTAAGTCATCCTGGGCAGTCCAAGGTCATCAGAAGGGTGTTCTGCCCTTCCAGGTTGCCTTATTTTCAAGTGTTGAATAGTTTTTGAATCAGGGTCAAGCTGTAGCTCAGGGTGACCCAGAGGGGTAAAGGGAACAAGCTCTCTGCGCACCGTGAAATGGAAGAAGGTGCCAGCTCACTTTTCCCCCTGCAGCTAGAAAGAAAGCACCATGACTACTAGCAGGACACTGTGGACAGAGATGCCTCACTTAGGCCAGAACACCGCCTTGTGGTGCTGCTGAGAGCACCCCAGACCCAGATTCCTCCCTGCAGGAAGGCTATTACTGGACCTTTCCTCTTCAACCCACAACAAGCCACAGCAGGCTTTATGTGGTCCATATTCCCTCACAGCCCCTCATGCTCACTGAGGCAAAGCCTCCCATCATCGCCATAAAATGCTGCCACCCAGTTTTCAAAGTTTAAACAACGAAAAGGATTTTGGCATCATTAGTAAACAGGTATTGCTTATTTCATCTTAAACCTCATACTTTTTATTGTCTATATTTATACAATTTATAATGTACATAACATATTAGTATAATAGGTATAATAAGATATACATATCGTGCTTACTCTTTTCTTCTTTTTTTTTTTACCATTAGGGATGTGCAATCAAAAAAAAAAAAACAAAACTTGAGGACCTATGTGCGAATCTATTCCATCTCAGGTGTCAGTGCCTATCTGAATCATGTAGGAGTCTGATTATAATGCAGGTTCTGTGGACCACACTTTGAGGAGAGAGTGGGTTTCAGCTCTTGGTCTGTAGAGACCTGCTGACCCAGAGGCCCACCTGTAGGTGGTGCACACCTGAACGCTGAGTGTGAATGAAGTACTCACCACCCTGGCTAGCATCAAGGGTGACAGCTGCTGCTGCAACTGGGCTGCTCTTGAAATTTCAATTTCTCTTGCATCTTGGATTCAGTGTTCCTCCCAAAGCTGATATTTAGATAAATACCCAAGATATCATGCATTAGGTTTACACACCATGGGCGAAAATTCCCAATCTATTGCTTATCAGTTATTATTACCTTAGATAAATTATGTAGTTTCTCTGAGCCTCAGTTTCCTCATCTATAAAGTGAGGTCAATAACAACACCTCCCTCATGCTGATCTGTGAAAGTCCAATGAGGTAGCCCACAGGCAGGGTTCGCATAACACCCAATGTGCTCAGAAATGAGGGCTTCCGGGATGCAGGACTCTGTCCAGGGATGGTTGATCTCATAGTCAGTGCTCAGTACCACATCCATATGCTTTACCCATTCATCTTGTGTCCACGCTTCATTCTCTAGATGTCTCTCCATGCGTGTGAGGGAACACATGGCTGTTCTGTGAGCACAGGCTCGTCTCTGTGACTGGGTAAGGGGGCTCTCTGTTTCCACAGAGCCAGATTTGACAGGTCTTAGACTTACTAATCTCTAGGGTTTTCTGGCTTTTGTCTCTGTGAAGTAGCTGCTCTCAGTAACATTGTTACATGAAGAGGATTTTATCTTGATGTGGGCTCTCACTTTCCTTTTTAAAAAATCCACATATGAAACCCTCAACAAATACACAGTCTAGTTTTACCCAGCAGATTGTGTTATCAGAAGCTTTGAGGGAAAGAGGAAAAGAAATTGGTTTAGGAGGTAAAACTGAAGCAATTAAAGGATCAATCCTACCTTAAAGTTTTCTACGAAGACTCACTTTCCATGCATGGACAGCACCTAGTTCATTTCAAGTTTTATTGCCACCTTGTTCTGGCAGAAAAAAATCAGGAAGTTGCTTATTGCACACAGAACTGTTATAAGTCTCTTTGATAATAAAAAAGGATGAAAAGACAAGCAAGAAACACGTAAACATTAACTTTAAAGACTTGCTCTCTCTCTTAGCCTGCAAGCCCTCAAACCGTATTTTCCACAGTATGTTCACTGCAGCCTCGGGGAGAACATGAAGTGTTGAAGCAAAAGCAAATTCTAGCCTTTGATATTCTTAAATGTTTTTCTGGTTTTCTCTGTGAAATATGAACCCACAACTGATTCTCCTAGACCTCAAAAATACAAGATTGGCTGGTGTCCTGCTCTGCTCCCTTGCTCTTCTGCGTACTTAGGCTTTGGTCATCATGTTTGTGGAGGTGTCTGTCTTATTTTGCTACTCAGGCAAGAACAGTCCACATGGCTCCTGCGGTCAGCACCCTTCGTTCCAAGGAGACCAGTTCTCTCCGCCCTGTTACCTTCAAGGGCTGGCTCTTGGATTTCCTCGAATGGAACCTTACAAATGGTAGCTCAGAGGAAGGGCAAGCACGAACCCTCCTCCCTACTCCACAGGTAGAGCCAACACAGCTGAGGTGGATGTTCCTGAAATTAGATGGGCTCCTTTACTATTAGAATGAAGTAGAATCAATAGAACTCTTATGACTGGTGTCCAGACTAGAAACAGCCTCCTCCTCATGGGCTCTTGGCATTGCCGTGAGGAAGGAGATCACAGGCTCCGTGTTCTGGCCCCACATTACCACACAGTGGCCCCATGAGACATCACATAATGGCACTTACTGTGAGCCATACGGAATGTCATCCCAAAGGGCCTCAACCTGTAATGGGCTTCCACTGCACTTCTTAAAATTTCAAAGTGACTTAATGCTACTCTTAGCATAGTAAGTCCTCCCACAGTCCATGTGTTCATTGTAAAGATGATCCAATAAAATATTAATAACAGAAATAAAAAAAAACAGAACTCAAGCAGCTAAAAAAAATACTACATGATACATTTTTGAGTTCTTGAAATTTAATATATGAGATGGAGGGAGGGCCAAAAAGACCAGGAGGGGATTGCTTTAAAGTCAGTCTGATCAAAACACTTTGATATGCTAATGGCATAAACAACATTAGATCCAAGGATATGGTGATGTCAGATGCTTTAATTGTGTGCATTAAGAGCCCAGTTGGAAAGCAGAAGGTGTCACTCACAGATAAGGGAACTGGGCCTGAATTTATAACCTAATTTAATTAGCACCCATCTGAGGTTGTTAGTACCTGGTTTTTCCAGTTTTCGGGAAATATATCTTTGCCTGGGGGGTGAGGTGGGTACAGAAGGAAAATGTGCAGGGAAGACAAATACAGGAAGAGACTGAGGAAGGTGGGCTGTGAGACATAAAAGGCCCCAATATTGGATTTTATCTGTGATGTGATAAAACCTCGGGCCTCCCTCTCTTCACCTGCCAATAATGCACAGAGAGCCACACCTCTCCTACATCAAACGTTCAATTTCCATAAACCCAAGGAGGGCAATGGAGACTTAAAACTGTAGCCATAGCTAAAAGGATAATGAAAGAAGTGCACAGTCTCCCAAAGATAAGAGGAAAATACCCAAATCTCTCTAAAGCCTGTTGGCGCTCAGGAGGAAAAAACCCTTGCGGGCTAAAAGCCTTCTAAGGGTCTTCCTATGTTTGCCATTTCTTTCTCTTGGTAGAAGCCCTGTATCTGGAGACAACTGGGACATGTATGGTCATTAAAAGATATAAACGCCCCCCACCACCAGCACCACCACACACACATACACAAACACGCATGTTTTCTGATTTGGTGGAACAGTTTTTAAATGTTTGGGGGAATATTAAATAATAGTTTTTAGGACACATAAAATAGGTAGGTTGCATTATTGAAGATAAAGAGCCTTAGACTATTAAAAAATATTTTTAATAAGATAAACTTTATAGTATTTAATCAGAAATGCATGAATTATTTTTTATTCTAAATGCACTGTTAAGTCTATCTTTGCCGTGCTGCATGGTTAGTGGGATTTTTTTCAAACACGTCATGTCTGTAATTCCCTGGAGCCTCCTTTGATGAGAAAGGACTAGGTCTCTTGGTAGAAGCCCGCCTATGAGCTGGTGCCATCACTGAATGAGCAGTGAGCTTAGCCGAACACAGATAGCATCAAAGCTGATATTTTGTAAGCTCGCGTAGATTTATCTTCAACATTTTCTCCTAGAATTGGCTTGCTATTTGCTGTTCCATTTTGCTCACAGAAATCTGGTTCTTTAAGTTGGAGTATCTTAGTTGTCAAAAAATTATCCTCATTTCAATCGCTGGTTACCATGGTTGTCCCCCCGCTCCACCACCACCCCAAAAGGGCCTGCCTTTCTTATCGCTACAAGAGAACTTTTTTTTCACATAATTGGGGTTTCATATTCAGTTTAGGGGAAGGATGAACGGTTTGATGACTTGATTTATTTTCATCACAATTGAATGGTGGTGGGGTTACTGTTGAGTTGTGGCGGAACACAAAAAGGACTGTGATTGGGCCTAGAAGTCATATGACTAGGGGTGTGCTTCTAGCTCTAGCACAGATTCACTGGTGTGACCTCAGAAGAGTCCCAGATATCTCTGAGCCTCAGTTTTCTCAGAAGGAAGGCTCACTGCCTATCCCACAGGGAGGCTAGATGGCCCATCTAGACAAGGACGTGTTAATTATAATATTCGAGAGATGGGAGAGATCTGGAAACCCATCTTCTGTCCTGTTTAATGGGGTAGCCACTAACCCCTTGTATCTTTACATATAAATCGATGACAGCTAATTAACATGAAAAACTGAATTCTTCAGTTACACTAGCCATGTTTTGAGTGCTCAGCAGCCTCATGTAGACAGTAGCCATCCTATTGGATAGCACTGGGCTCAGCTGCCTAATCTTACAGATTAGAAAAATGATCCAAGAAATAAGGGAAGGACTGGCCGGCACTGGAGCTGGGCCTGGACACTCCTTGCCTTCTAGTCCATTGTTAGTCTGGAGGGTGTAGACATTTTTTCTGCCTCTTCTCACTTTCCTCCTTTTGCCTACGTCTTTTCAGAGAATGGTAGAATGATAGAAAGCAGGGGACCCTTATTTGCAGGTTGCAGGTCAGGTCCAGGCGCACCCATGAGATTCTCAGCCTGAGAATCACCTTGGATTGGTCAAAATATACAGAAAAACCCTCGGTTCATTCTTCTGCTGAAATGGCAACTGGCTCTTGCAGGTGATAGAAGCTTGTAAAAAGTCCTCTTGTAACTATTCTATATCTTGACTATATGAAGGTCGACACCTGACTGAATGGGTGATACCATAGTATAATTTTGCAAGATGACACAGGTTCTCTCTGTATTATTTCTCACACTGGGATGTAAATCTATAATCATCTCGAAACAAAAAGATTAATTTTTTCAAGTGTCTTTTTGTAGTTTTTACAACTCAAATCTTTTTAAAGTTAATGTATTTTATGGGCACCTAGAAACAGACTATGAACAGCCTTTAAAAGCAAATTGAATTTTTTTTCTCATATTTCCATGAACTTCAATTTTTCTAGATTTGGAGTCTGCAGATCTTTTTGCTTAAGGTAGCTATTTTACATTTGCCCAGAATTTCAAATAAGAATATACAGCATAAAACTTCATAATGCAGTTTTCCGCAACTCTAAAGTATCTGTATTGTTGGACTTAGGCACACACTCAAATGGTCAAGATTAGGGAGCACATGAGAGCTCAGAAACTCTGATGTGCCAAGACACAGGACTGTGACAGAAATTGACCTCGACTGACGTGCAGGGCCACAGAGGTAAGGAACAGCAACCACAGTGGAAACCCTTCCCCTGGCATCTCCGTGCCTGTCTGCAGTTACCCTAGACCAACACTATGAGTATTTGTAGATCGTTAAAATAATCATTAAAGAATGAGGATCTTATAATTTATGCTTTTAATTCAGTGTGACTCTATTCAGTCTCTCGGACAAAATGACAATGTGTTGGCCTCGAGAAGTATGTGTGCTAACAGCATGCTGACGGAGGAGCTGTGTCGTGGCTGATGGAAAGGCTGATGGGTGGGGACCTCTTGAATTGAGTTCATTTTTCATCATTTATTGTTTGTGTGAACTTAGACAATTGATCTAAACTCTTTAATCTTCAATTTCTTTATCTGTAAGACACAACAAAATTTAGCTATTTCATAAGATTTTCATGAGCAGTAACTTCAGTTAATATGTGTGAAATGTAATGAGGGAATAAGTGACTTGCCAGAGTAGGCAGCACACTGTCACAGCTTTGTGAAATGCTAGGAAAAGGCCTGGTGGGGATGCCTTGAAAGTATCCCACATGCTGGCCCCTGACAGACTTTGTAATCCCACTTGGAAAGTGTTTGTAGATTTCCCTTCTATGCTTTACAGACAGAGTAAAATTCCTCTAGGATTTTATCCAAACTGTTATATCCTGGGAGAGGATATTGGGAGAAACCACTCATGACACATCTCACAGCTGCATTTCCCCTCGTTCGTTTCCCTGAACACAGCTGGGCTTTTCTTACAAATAGCATCTTGGAAAAATAAGAGTGGCCTGCCCATGCTTGACATAAATCCATTTCTTCTGTCTTCTTCCAGCCCTGGGACCACTCATATGAAACAGTGGGCCCTGCACACTCAGATTGCAGAGAGGTACAGCAGCAGGTCAGAAGACCTGATTCACTTCTGACTTTCTTGATGAAGCCACCTGAATCCTCAGCCACCCACCTAAGGCCGAGCTGGGCCCAGTGCCCCTTG
This sequence comes from Cynopterus sphinx, assembly GCA_030015415.1. Taxonomy (NCBI): domain Eukaryota; kingdom Metazoa; phylum Chordata; class Mammalia; order Chiroptera; family Pteropodidae; genus Cynopterus; species Cynopterus sphinx. The sequence goes on along the minus strand of CM057383.1, from coordinate 56,591,039 downwards.
CATGAGAAGTGAGTTCATTTTAACCACAGAGCTTCAGACAAGAAAATAACTATAGCACCTTCTGCCAATGAACAGTCATTTAATAAAAGTATCCGTGCTTTTCAGAGTCTTCATAACCAAAAAGGCAGTTCTGTCTTTATTCTTTCATTAAGAATCATGCTCATTCTTCTCTTTGGGACTCTGAAATCTAGTTAGGGCCAACAGGAATCCCCAGAGAGAGCCATTCTGTAGACTCTGCCCCATGCCAGCTAAGTAAGACAGGCACTGATAGAGGGACTACCAGGTGGCTGAGCTCTCCTGCATCTGTGGATCTTTGACTTCACAATTTTGCCACTAGGAATTTATTCTAAGGGAAGAGTTTGATTGCTTTACACTATGTGATTTATGTACTTTGTTACAATAATTATAATAGTGAAGTGAAAGACATTGGAATAAACTTGACCATCCATCCTTAAGAGATGGATTAAATTTTCAGGGCTTATTCATGTGGTGAACTACTATGTAGCCATGTTCCTGAAGAATATTTCATGACGAAGAGATGCTTATTAAATTATTAAGCAAAAAGGTAAAAAAAATCTGTATGTGATATGATTCTCAATTGTGTGTGTGTGTGTGTGTGTGTGTGTGTGTGTGTGTGTGTGTGTGTGTGTAGTAGAAGGAAATATATCAAAATGTCAATAATGTTTCTGGTTGGTAGAACTACAAGTGAGTTTTAGGTTTAGTCTTTATACTTTTACGTATTTGAAAACTTTCTACAATTAGTATATACTGTTTTCACCGTCAGGAAATTATGAAAAAATATCAATAACTACGGACATTTTTCTATGTGGCGAGAGGGCAGTGTAGAAGTGTGTACTTTATGCTGGTTCTTCATGCTCCCATCCTTTCAAAAGTTCTAGAACATACTTATATTTGATAATCTGGTTTGGAGAAATTCTGATATCCACTATTTTAGAGGAGTGTAATGATTGGTCTTTAGAGGTGGCCACCATCAAGATCGCCTTGTAAACTCCAGGCATTCTCCACTAAAATTCTAAGGTGAAGATCACCTGTTTTCTGTTCAGTCTTCAAAGAAACTGTCAAATCAGGTCCTCAAAACACAGTCAGAACCTTTTGAAATCATCAATTGCGGCACTCTCGTTCACCAACAGGGAAACACTAGCCCAGAGAGACCTGTGATTGTTTAAGATGTCCAGGCTGAGCCGGGAGGAAAGCCCACCCTCCTTTCTCCCAGACTGTCAGCCCTCCCTGTGAGCTGCCTTCAATCCTGGCTGCTGGCTGGGGGAACCCATCCTCCCTCCCTGGAAAGCATTGTTCTCTCAGACTGCCAGTTGCTTCCCATTAGTGTATCGCGAAATTGATTTAGTCGGTAAAGACTAGATTTTTTGAATGGAATGGAATACACAGTGTAGCACTGTGTAACATGGACTAGAGAGGGTTAAATGTTGTTTTATAATCTATTTCAGGTAGATATGTATGTGATTATGTGCATGTGTAAATGTTTTAAAAAGAGGCTCAAGTTCCATGGTGACAGACCTGTGGAAAAGTTAATGTTTCAGAAGACACATCTTCCTCATTTTCATACAGTGTTTTGTGCCAAGCTGCTGAATTAGTAGCAAACATTTGGCTCTAGTCATGCAGACATACTCTGAGACAAGCCTCAGCCTCAGTCGTTTCTGTGACGCTGATTTCCCACCATGACTACCCATTGGTCCCAGCAGCCGTTCACTGAGCATCCAGGGTGAGTTCTCAGGCCCTAACTCCTCCCTCAGCCCAGCCACTGCCGTGGGAAACTAGGTCTCTTGGAAACCTTACAACTTGAATCATTTTGTCACAGCTTTTGAACATCACAGAAAAACAAAGCGTGGTCACGAAAAATCCAGGAGGACCCCAAAGTGGACCAGAGCATGGTGATTGAATGTTGTGTTACAGTCTCCCTTCACCTGAGAACATAACACCTTAACTTCTCCAAGCCAACACTGGTTCACCCCTCCCTCCATGCCCCACTTTCCTCTGCTCTTTCTCAACACTAGCTAAAAGGCAGTTTTGTTTCCACTTTTTCAACTCACCTCCCGGCATCTGGCCCACTATATCCTCTGCATCACAAACACTGGAAACTTTAATTTCCTTTCCATCTGTCTTACTCCCTGGGAAAGCAAATTACCAACTCCAGGTCACTTTGTAATCCATCCTCCAGGCTATGTGAGTCCCCCATTCCAGGACAAAGGGCTATGAGGAGCATCATTGGCCCCTCTACTAGAACTTTAACCTTGCAATGACCTTATAGGCTCCCCTGAAGCCTTTGTCTCCCCTAAATCATCCCTACCACCACTCTCCACATACACACTCCATCAGGCATTATTCCAACATGTTCTCATAGTCAGGAATTCATGAGAAGCCACAGAAACCTTGATATTGACACAAATCATTCTCTGGCTTGACCAATTTCTAAACATGACCTTGAGAGCAGAATCCCATTTTCTGTGGCTGCCAATTGCAACTGCCTCAGCCACCGGCCATGGAGGCCAATACACATTGGACTAGCCAAAGGAGGATGGTGTTTCAATAGTTGGTTGTAGCTCACAGATTCTCTCTCAGACTGTTATCATCCTGCTCCAAACCTAGTGTCTTTTCTCAGTCAGCCGTGAGCCTGGAGAGCCCACTCTCCCTGTTGGTCTTTCTCATTGGCCTTAAGATCACAGCATCCCAAAATACCAGAGGCCTCACTCTTCAGTTTTTAGGTCCTCTGGACTTCCAGATATCTCAGAGCATTCCAGTAGACTGACATGCAGAGGCCTGAGAGCTAGGTTTTGGCCACTTATCTACAGGAGTGAGTAGTTGGAGAAAAAATTACCCAATTCTTGGCTTTGCCATTTCTAAGTGAGCTGTCCTGTGAGATGCCCTCCAGCCTCCCCTCCTGTCCCACACAAGCCCTCCCCTACTAGCCTTTTAACCTCAGCCCACTGAGTGCATTTGTCTGTTTTTATTTTACCTGCTGAAGGAAGGAATATTTCATGGTTGTTAATGAAAGTGATAGCAATCCCGGTGTATTTATCTTAGATTATGTGGTCGTTATAAGATGAAGTACGTCAAGCAACCAGTCTGCGGTTGATTTGAAAACAGACGAGTCTCAACAATGAGCTTAAGGAAAGGTGTCAGGTATAAATCTTGTCTTCAAACAGCCAGAGTGCATTCCAGACTTCAGAGACACTTCTTTGTACAAAGGTGCTTTTTTTTATCCCGCCTTTCTTTTCCCTGGGCCTGGAGGAGGATGAAAGTGCAGGGGTGCATGCATTCGTTTGGTCTGATAATGAGGGCGAGGCTCACAGCACGGTTATTTGGCAGCTTCCGCACTTCCTGTAACAGTTTTTTTTTTTTTTTTTCATCCAAAGGCTGCTTAAAGACAAACATTTTTTGTTAAACTACTGGTAGTTCATTTTCTGCAGGAACCGTGCAATTAATCTTGTTTATATTAAAGAGGCAGGTTGCCTTTGTCAGCTTTCCTGAGCTATAATTAATGAAGATCAAAAACTTTGCAAAGACATAATATTTAGCTTAATGCAGATGAGGCTGGGCAACAGCTGCATCAATTAGAGGAGCAAAAGAGAAAACAATATCCTTTCCTTTGGAATAACTGGGATACACTAAAAAGGAAGGATCATGAACATCTTCCTTCCACCAGCCTTCCCTGGTAGGCCTGGTGAAAGATGAGGTTTGGACATCAAATGGTTTGTAATGCCCCATCAATTATGCTTTAAATGCAGTTGAAGGCACCAAACGTCTCTCCTCACTTAGCTGAAGTTTATCCAGGTGCATGGCTATGGATCAGAGACTTGGAATCTGAGAAGCTCTTCATGGAGAAGGTGGTAAAAAAACCAGGACAGCAGGTAGAACCTGATAGGAACATGTGGCCCACTGGGGGCACTAAACAAAGTCAGGGGCCACTTTATATAGAGCCCTCTGTTTGAAGGACTGTAATTAGGAAAATCTAGAGTTGATGAGATATACTCAAATGGGTGACATCAGCTGCCCTACCTGTGACTTTCTCACCTGGTGACTAAGACATTTGGCTTCCAAATGAGAGTTTAAAAGGGATCACCTTCTGCCTATAAACAAAAGAATGTGGGGTTTCATCTGTGTCATGAAGCCAGTGTAAACAGCCACCTGGGAACCCACCAGGAAATTCCACGGAGATCTAGAGTGTGAGGCCTGGAGCTGGCTGTTGATGGCAGCCAGGCCAGTTACCTCACTCAAGGTTTGAGGCCTGGGGAAATTGTAGAAACTTGTGCAGAGCCACACATTTAGGGAATCATCACTTTTTCTGCTGGGCTTCACAAACTGAGATACTAATAAAAATCCAGGATGAGGAGGAAAATGCAAAATAAATTATAAACCAAAGATGTTCAGCAAATTCTGGTGATGCAAGATGGTAGCTAAGCAGGTGTAAGGAGCTGCCCACAATCAAGTATCTAAAAGGTAAATGTTAACCAGTAAACCAGGTAATCAACCAGGTAACCAGAAATCACCCACGGGACCCTAGGTACTCTGCCATGTGTATGTAGTGTGGTGACTATGCAGGACTGACAGATGTGAGAACCTTCTGATCTGAATGACTTGGTGCAAGGCTGGCAGACAGTAGACAGAAGACAAGAGGTGATCTGAGTGGCATCAGAAACACCAGTATTTAAAAATAGACTGTGTTCCTACCGGAAACCAAAACAAAAGTCATGTCTGGGTTTTAAAGGGTGCCTCTACAGATGTCATTCTTATGTATCAAAATCTCATGTCTCAAAATTTCATGCCCTTTAACTTCATGTAATTGTGCTTTTTGGAATTTATAAGAAGGACGTCATCAAACTGACATAAAGATGTTCCTTGCACAATATTATAATAATGAAAATTGTGAACTGACCTAAGTATCTGATACTGGAAGATTAATTGATTTAATTGCAGTCTAGCCATACAATGTAATAGTTTTGATCTACTAAAAGAATGTAGTTTAAGAATAAAGCTATAGGAAAGGGAAAAGGTAAAGTACAAGTTGTGTGTACACTGCTATCCTAATTTCATTTAAAAGATATCTATGTCTATACAAATAAAAAAAAAGAAGAAAATACATAAAAATGGATGGCTTATGATTTTTTATTTCCTCTATTTTTTTATTTTCTAATTGTTTCATGATTAGAATAATTGAAAAACAGCTTGAATTCATTAGTATTTACTATGCACTAACACTGTTCTAAGCACTTTATACATATCATGCCACTTAATCCTGCATTCTGAGAGAGGTTCTATTAATATCATATCGTAATTTTAACTAATGGAGGCAACCAAGGCACAGAGATAATTTAATTACTTGCCTAAAATTACATAGCTAGCCAATGATCAAGCCAGAATTTGGACCCAGGAAATCTGACTTCAGGGTCTTGTGCTTGTAATCACTACCTCATAATGCTATTATTAAAATTAGTCATAGGTGCCTCCCTAGGAGAGATGTGCCAATCACTCACACTTGGTATGAATTTCTGTATAAAATTCTCTTCCCATGACAGCTGGCTTAATAAGGATCACTGAAGAAATGGGTAGGAGAAAGTAGTTAGAGAATTCAGGGTCCTGGTAAATCATCATATGAGGCACAGGTCTTTGAAGGACAGGCATTGACTAAGATGAAAGAGCACAGCCTATGTATGTTTCACAATTTTACCAAAAACTGGTGCAGAGCCTTTTTCTAAGCACAGTTTTCAGGCAGGTGACTGCTTGGCTTGGGTAGAGGCTTTGCCTACCCAAAGTTAGACAGGTTTCCAAACTTGGAAGAGAGAGGGCAGGCTGGCTTCAGGAAGTCTGTTGTGTAATGAACCATTCAAAGAATAAACACATGCAGATGTGGGAAATTATAGCTCATATATCATAGGTCTTGATGTATAAGCATCTGCCTGGTATACCACCATCCTCCTGCTGGTTTTGGAACAGGATCCTTTTCTGAAGAGAAAAGGGTCCAGACACAGAATTCATGATTTAAAAATTCCTCCTATGCTATCAGGGCTGCCATAACTGAAGGGTTTTATAAAGTAGGTTCTCTATGATATATCGTGATAATGTTTGGCATACAATAAAACATTACCAGACATATGAAGAAGAAAATGTGACCCAAAATCCAGAAAAAAAGTTATCAGTAGAAGCAGACCCCAATAACCCAGATGTTAGAATTAACAAAGACTTTAAGAATCTAATACTAATATGTTCAAGGATTCAAAGGAAATTTGTACATAATGAATAAATAGATGGAGAATCTTAGCAAAGAAAGTGAAAGTATGTTTTAAAAAGGAAATTCTAGAACTGAAGAGTACAATGTCTGAAATGCAATGTTCACCGGAGGGCTTAATGACATGTTGGAGACTGTAGAAGAAAGAGCAGCAAATTGAATTCTGTTCAGCTGAAATTATCTCATCTGAAGAAGAGAGATTTAAAATATTTTTTCATGTCCTCCCATTGTTCAGAAAACTCCTGTACCCTACCTTGTGTACTTCACGAAAACCAAATCCTGATATTCAAGGCACTTTGCAATCTATCCCCAAACTACCTTTCAACCCAATCTACCAATATCCTTCATGTGAATCCACATTCCAACCAAAGCAACACGCGAACTGCCTCAGCACTTCTCCACCCTTCCATGCATAGTGCCAATACCTGAAATTCTCTTCTCTGTCCCAGGTCCTTAAGACAAAATCCAATACCACTTCGGTCATGGAACCATCCACAGTATATCCAAACAGAAATGTGAGTTTTCTCGTTTGATCTCTTATTCTCCCACTACCCTCAAAAAAACAAAGCAACAATCACAAGGGGGAAAAAAACCCTATGCTTGTGCTTCCTTATGAAAATATTCTCAGTCCTACTTTTAAGGTCATTTGTTCACTATCTAAGCCCTCCTGTAAGACTATAAGAGTCTCCAGGGCTGGTCTATGTCTCACTCACCCTTGTATTCCATTTGATAACCAACAGCCCCTTGAAAGATTATGATGTTGGTTGAATTAATTGAGATATAACTGTGAAATGATACAGGTAGTCCTGACTCAGGTATTTGTGCTGCCAAGAGCTTTCACTGCATATCATAGATTTAATCATGGACTGATAAAGATGCAATAACCTTTAGAAAGAACCTAGTATAATACCTTCAGTTTGCAACTGAAGAAATTGAAACCTCTTAATGAAGTATATTATCCGAGGCCCCACCTGGGTCCAGTACTCTTTCCTCTAAACCACATTACCTCTATCTATGTGCTTAGATCTATATAGGATTATAAATAGGATTATAGGTAAAATTTGAAACAAAAAAATTCAGACATGCAGTTAAATTCTAAGACTGATAAGACTGATCCGCCTTCCATCAAGATGTGCTTCATATTGAATTTCCTTCAATTCTCCTAAAGTTCACTACTTGTTAGTCAATAATCATGTAAGACTTCCTGCCTTTCTGGTTGACTTTTTGTCTGACCCCTGACACAGTGCTGGCCAGATAACAGAAATTATTGATAGTTCAGCTCTTTGTGATTATCTGCTAAACTTAGTTTCTTTAGTACTATACTGTGGTGTGGTCACTGAAACTAGATTCCACTTGCCTGGACATGTGTGGAAGTGAATATTGAGATAATTCAACACATAACTCCTATAGGGGGACTGAACTAGTATAAACTGGAGAATGGGAAAGAGAGGCCTCCCTTATGATAAGGGTCCTCTGAGAGAGAGCTCTAAACTACGTAGAATCCTTTTATGATGCTGAGAATCTCCCAGGTTAGGTAGTTAGCAGCCTGGTGAGCAAGCACGAGAAAAGGGGGTAGAGCACAGCCTGTGGTGTACTTTCCAGTTGCTGGGATGATGGATGGCAGATGGCTCAGAGCTGAGTTCCCCAACTTAACTGCCCTTGGGTGGAGAACACTGCCTCATTTGAGGTCACACCCTTTCTTGGGGGCAGCCCACATCCAATGCTTGGCTTATGTGGGGTGTTAAGGCCTGGTCCCCTTGTTCCAATTCAGGACAATTTTGCTGGGCACCCAGCATCTTTGAGGTCTTTTCTGAGATTCCTTTGCAGACCAAATTCTCAAGCTCACAAGTGTTGATCCCAAAAGCTCTCCCTAACAAAATCTTGCACATAAATCTCCAGTTCAGAGAGATTCTTGGGAAGGAAAAAAAAAATGGCAGCACGTCACAGCAGAAACATAGACACAGAACCCGGTAGCATGCAGTATGAAGTCACATACTGTCTTACCTTCAGTCACACTACATTGAAATGTGAAAGAATGAACAGTCACTTGTGCTTTCCTCATTACTCTGGGCCTGGCTGGGCTGACCTACTCTTAATTGGCTTCAGCCCTTGTAAAAAGAAATACACATCTTAGAGGGCCTTGTCTGCTCTGCCTAGTAGGGTTGGTATCTCCCCAGGTAGGAAGCTTCTTCCTGTGGTCAGAAACCATGCCAAGAGTGCTGCCTTCCCACAGGACCATGGCCTAGGCAGAGCTCAATGAATATGAATGTCTAAGGAGTTGATTGGTCCAGTTTCCTGCACACAATCTCTACAGTGCCAGAGAGAGGAGCTCCACCTACTCCCAGACATACTAACTTCTTCAAAAAAAAACCTCAGGAAATGAGGGCACTGGCTTCAGTGAGCTCATAGAATCTTTAATTTAAAAAGGACATTATTTTGAGGTCATTTTCTAGTCACATCTGTTCTAAAGCAACATGAATATCTAGCCCATGATAAATCATGGGCTGTGTACATCCTTTCAACTGAGTCACTCTTTGGAGTTTGGGAAGAAATGAGAACATTCGTTTTCCATATGGCATACAGGGCTCAAGGGGTGGGGCGGAGGTCACCCAAGTGGGCTCCCTGTTTGATGTGATTAGTTCCTGCAGCCCCAAACCAGTCCTTGAACGTCCAATGCTTCTTTTCTGTGGACGAGAGTAGGAGGCTCGTCATAATTGTTAGAAAAAAAATGTTTTCATGGTAAAATTAAACACCATACACTAGTTTTGAGGCTGGTTTCTGAGAAGTGATGGCAGCAGGAAGATGATGTTCATGCAGAGTAATTGGATGCATCTTTTGATGTCATTCTGAACTGACAGGCTCCAAGCCCTTGGCCAAACATAGCTATTTATAAGGAAAGAATGGCCAGGCTCACAGTGGCCAGGTTCTCTCCTTAACTGAAAGGCAAAATCATCAGATATTTCATGTGCGTGTGAATATCAATGACTGCCTTTTTTTTCTTCATGATAATTATTTTGTTTGTTTGTTTGTTTTTTAAAAAAATAACCAATGCTCATAGAAAAAAAATGAAGCAATATAAAAAAGTATGAAAAAGAAAGCAAGAAAAAATTATCTAATTTTCGCACCCGGAAACAACCATTACTGACATTAAGTGGACATTCCAAGTGCTTACATGCAAGTGTGCGTGTGTGTGTGTGTGTGTGTGTGTGTGTGTGTGTGTGTGAGTCCTCGGAGCATCTCCAATAAAGAGTTTTGCTAGTTCTTACACTGAGGAAAATAAAGAAATACATAGTGAAAGAAATGTAGTAGAGAGCTCTACTTTAAAAATCTTATCTTTTGAGAATAATTTACTCTAAGACAGTTTTACCTTTTTAGGAGTATTTTTAAGATGTAATTGACATAGAAAATTATTAATTTCAGATATACAATATAGTGGTTATGTATTTGTAAATGTTGCAAAATGATCACCACAATAAACCTTAATATCCATCACCACATATAGTTAGAAAATTTTTTCTTGTCATGAGAATTTTTAAGATTTAGTCTCTTAGCAACTTTCAAATGTAAAATACTGTATTTTCAGCCATAGTCACTATGCATCACATCGTATATTACATCCTCAGGACTTATTTCTTTCACAGCTGGAAGTTTGTACCCCTCCACCCATTTCACCCACTCCCATTTTCTGCTCTGGCATCCACAAATCAGTTTTCTGTTTCTATGAGTTCCATATGTCAGTGAGATCAAACAGTATTTTTTTTAATTCCACATATAAATGATTATATAGTATTTGTCTCTGTCTGACATTTCATTCAACATAATATCCTCGAGGTCCATTCATGTTGTTGCAAATGGCAGGATTTTCTTCTTTTTATGGCTGAATAATATTCCATTGTTTATATATACCACATTTTCTTTATCCATTCATCCACTGATAGATAAGTAGGTTGTTTCCATGTCTTAACTACTGTAAATAATGATTCGATGAATATGGGGGTGCAGATATTTTTTTAAGTTAGTGTTTTCATTTCTTTCAGATAAATACCTAGAAGTGGAATTGCTAAGCTCTATTTTTAATTTTTTTAAGGTCTCTCCATACTGGTTGCCCAATTTACATTGCCACCAATTTTACTTTTTAACCTATAAAACTTTTTTAGTCTATAAAAACTTTAGTATAAAATCTCTTTGGCCAGAGAGCCAGCTGTTTACAGATCATTTGATGCTTGCAATATTCCTGACATCAGTGCCCAAGAGGTTATTTTTATATGCAATTCAATTTAACAAGTTTTTACCCCTACTGTGTGGAAGGCCTTGTGCCAAAGCCAGTACCCTCGGTGTCACCATCACACAGAGCCGCCCAGCCCTGCAGGTGCGGAAATCAGTTCAGAGCATATCTAAAAGCCCACCATTAAGTGAAGGAGAAAGATGGGAAGAATTTCAAGACCTCAGAATTTCAAAACTGGGGATATTGGGTGGCGCCCAGATTCATTTTGTACCATGACTGCTCCTAACAGATGGCATTTACTCTGAGAACATTTCACAGGAGCCGTGGAGGACTCCCAGGAGGAAGTGGCCTCCTAAGTGGCTGAGTCTTTCACACCTGAAGGATTAATGCTCCCAGTAGCGATGCAGAGAAATGGAGTAAAAAAAACGAAACGTAGACTGGTAATCATCAGGTTGGTTGACTTGTCTTTTACTTAGAGGAGGGGTCAAATGGAAGGATAGGGTGGGCTTGACATCTTCATATAAAGTAAGATCCATTAAGTCTGCACCCCTTGTAGTCTGACTGCCCCCTTGCTGTGGTGTCCCCACCAATTCACACCCGCTCTCACTGCAATCACGGCTCCTTGCTTCCTCTCCACACAAAAACTGAAGCTAAGTAAGCCCCAAATCTGCTAATATGCAATAATTTGTTTACCTTGTATTCAAATCCATGCTTTACTTTCCTTCTGGGAAATCTTCCTGTCGTTGCCTTTTAAGCTTTTATCCACAATTTTCACCCCTCCTCTTCAGAACTTCCTCTAGTACACCTGCCCATGAGCCTATTCACCAAGATCTTCTAGATTGCAGTTCCCTCCCTTGCTCTGTGCCTGCCCTTCCCAGAAGGCTGGAACTTAAACATGCCTATTCATTCAGCTGTGGTTTACACTTGCCAATTTCTCCTCTTTTAATTATACCTGCATGGCCCTGGCTTGCTGCTCCCTTCAGAGAGCCCATAGGTGGTCAAGCAGAAGAGCAGCTTAGCTTGTAGAGCTTCATGAATAAACTGAGTCACAAGACTGTACACCTGACCTAATGAGCCAGGATCTCCAGACTTATTTTACAAAGCTTCCCAGGTTCGGGAGCCCAATCATGTTTGGAGACCCTGGGGCACTTGGCTCCCAGAGCTCGTCTCAGTCTCACCGGACCCCAGGAGGGCACACTTTGCATTTCCCTTCATGAGTGTTACTTTCTGACTCTCTCCTGAGAGAATTTAAATTTTCCAAAGAAATAGTCCATTTTCATGGAGGGCTCTCCAACTAAAAAGCAAGGGTCAAAGTCTTCGGTAGGAATTGGGAGCTCACAGGACATGAGAGAAAGTGAGAATTGGGGGTCCGAAGTTTTAGCATAATTAAGGAGATGGTGTGTAAGCTGGGAACCCTGTCCACTCTGCCTTTGGGAGTGACATTTCATCACTTTTGTCATAAATGTAAGCCCACGTTTGAGTTTTGGCAGGATCTTGGCAGTTTTTGTACGTTACACTGCTTTAAAGTGATCGGCCTGAGCCCACAAAAGCCATTTTGAAAATCCATCCCCGATCTCATCCAACCTCAGAGACTAATCAGGGTTGGACCTCGTTAGTACTTGGATAGGAGACCACCTAGGAATACCAGGTGCTGTAGGCATTAAAAAAAAAAATCCATTGCCATCTCCTCTCCCAGCACCTTTGGACTTCTTCCTTTTTGAATCACTGATTGCCAAAAGCACAAACCTCTGACTTAAATTACACAACTATTCAGTTAAAGAGCATTATTAAAAATGTGGTCTTTTAAAAATAGCTGTCAGCCATCCAAGTTGGAAAACTTCCAGTTCCAATCTGGTTTCCAAAAGAAAGGTTCTATAGAGTTGGATACTTCCAGTCAGGTGGTGGACATGTCATAGAAGCTGAAACTAGAAGTCATGCTTTTTTGAGTGATGACAAAAGCCCCAAGGAATGAATGCCCAAAGCCAGCCTGAAGAAAAATCTTCACAGGAAAAATATGGGCACTACAAGACATTATTTAAGAAAGACATGAATTCCCAACTAAAACATAATCATTCTCATTCAATCAGAAAGTAACATAAAAAAGCAAAGGAGAAGCCAAATCATGGGTCCTGGCCCTGTCAGCCTTTCCTGCATTGTTTCCACCAAGCGGCCTGAGCACCGAGGCACTCACGGTATGGCCCCCACTCTCAGATTGTGACAGGGTCCTGAGATCCTGGACATAATAATGTCTCCTTTAATGTCTTAAATGCATACATTTTCATGTCTTTCATCTAGCCAGCATTAGGTGCAAGCCAACTCAGGGTAGGAATAAAATGACCACATATAAAGTTAAATCATTCTACGTTCCAATGAGAACTATGGCATTTTTTTTATGATGGTAAAATGTACATTAAAAAAACATTTACCAGTTTAACCCTTTTAAAATGTGCAGTCCTGAAGGAGAGAAAAATGGTGTAGATGATAGAGGCTCTGGTCATCCCTCTGGCGACCAAATCAAAGTTGTGATGGAAACAAGGAGCAGTAAACAAGGAAAAATCACCTGGGATCTAGAGGAACAAGCCATACAACTAGGGAGAAATCCAAGTCAGCACCCTGCAATGGCAGAAGGTAGGATGGAGCAAGGATGCAGGGCTGCTCGGTCTCGAGCAGCTGAGTGAGACGGAGGCTGCGGCAGCAGCAGAAGCTTCTTAAAGGGGCCACGTCCACAAGCGGATTTTCACAGTGATGGACCTGCTCACTCTGAGCACCAGTGGCCATTCAGCTGCACGCAGAAGGCATAAAGGGAGATATTGTCAGAGTGAGAGTTGAGGCAAGACTCACTCAGTACAGAGTGTTGGTGGTAGCCATTGTTCCCTGTTGAGCCCTCCCCCATCCTAGTGTGCGGACACAGCGCAGCCATAGCTGTGACATCATCAAACTGGATAACAGGGGTTGCTGCACCCAGAGGATTCCCTAAAACCCCACCTCCCCCAACCCGGGCCCCACCCAAGCCACATCCAGGTATATCCTCAGCGAGCCAGATGCACCTTGCTGAGTAACGCCTAGATTCACACTGGAGGCAGCTGGCCTCAGTTTCTGGTGTGGCCTTTTGAGGCAACTAGAAGCACAGCATCTGTGGATTGCTTGCTGAGTCTTAATAGGTGGTCCCAGAGGGGTAGAGTCTTAGGCTAAGTTTGTTCTGCAGCTGAACCTCTCTCAGGACTGTGTCATTGGACACCTACTTCACAGATCCACACTAATAAGACCCAGAGACTTAGGAGCTTTGCTTAGTACATAGAAACAGACATGGAAAGGCAGCCAAAATGGGAAAAGAAGCAGAACCCATATGAGAGAACAGAACAGAGATCCAGATATAATGGAGGCAAGTAATCCAACAGATGCAGATTTCAAAACACTGGTTATAAAGATGCTCAATGAACTTTTGGGAATTGTACAGAACTCCAACAAAAAGATAAAAATGGAAATGGAGATTATAAGAGGGAACCAGTCTGAAATGGAGTAGACATTATCTGAGATGAGAAGTATATTAAATGGAATAAACAAAGTGAATGAAGAAGAGGACTACATGCCCTATCTAGAGGACAGGAAAACCAATCAGGACACTCAAACAGAATGGCAAGAAAAAAGAGGCCAAGACTATAAAGATGATTTAAAGAAGATATGGGACACTATTAAAGCTTCAAATAATAGTCTGATTGGAGTAACAGAAGAAAATCAAGATATTGAACAGCTGTTTGAAGAAATAATGATGGAGAGCTTTCCTAACCTGCTGAAGGAAATGGACATAAAACCCCAGGAAGCTCAGAGGATTCCAAAAATCAGAGATCCAAAGAGGCCCACACCAAGACACATCACAATTAAAATGCCAAAGGTTAAATACAAAGAAAAAATTTTTAAAGCAGCAAAAGAAAAAACAAATAATGACATATAAGGGAACACCCATAAGACTTGCAGCTGATTCCTCAAGAGAGACTATGCAGGACAGAAGGGCTTGGATAAAATATTCAACAGGATGAAAACCCAGGATATCCAACCAAAAATACTTTATCCAGCAAAGCTATCATTTAGAGTTGGACAGTTAAGAGCTTTCGAGACAAAAATAAACTAAAGGAATTATCACTACCAAGCCAGAATTACAGGAAATGTTGGAGAGACTCCTTTAAGAAAACCACATATCTAAAACAAGAATAAAGAATAATAACAACTACATTCCTATCAGTAAGTATTTTAAATGGAAAAAAATTAAGTGCTCCAGCCAAGGGAAGGAGTGGCTAAAAAGATAAGAAAAAGGATGCCTACATATGAAAAGGGAAGGGTGGAAAAAGATATTGATTTGATGGACCTAGAAGGTATTTAAGTCAGACAGAGAAAGATAAACACTATATAATTTCACTTATATGCTGAATTCAAGGAATAAAAAGAACAAACCAATCAAAAACAGACTCACAGATATAGTGAACAATTTAATGATGGACTGAGGGGAGGGGAGTTTGGGGGCTGGGAGAACAGGGAGAGGGGTTAAAGAAGTACAAATTAGTAGCTGACAGATGGTCATGGGGATGGGGAGCACAGCAGAAGGAATGCAATTAACATTAATACTTTGGCACTTGGAGGGTCAGGGGAGGGAGGGAGCAATTGGGGGGATTATTTTACTAACAATATAGATGGCTAACCAATGTACTGTATACTTAAAACTAATCGAATTTTTTTTTAAAAGTGTGCATTCGTTGGTGTTGGTGCTTTCACACTGTGGTGCAACCATTGCCACCATCCATCTCCAGAACTCTACGTTATCTCCAGCCGGAACTCTGTCCCTATTAAAAACTAACTCCCCATCTCTTCTCTGCCAGGTTCACAAACACCGGTCTCTATGAATTTCTGTCTCTATGAATTTGACCACTCTAGGGACCTCCCCTAACTGTAATCATACAGTATTTGTTCATTTGTGACCGGCTCATTTGATTTAGTGTAATATCTTTAAGACTCACCCCTGTTGTAGCCTATGTTGGAATGTCCTTCCTGTCTAAGGCTGAGTAGTCCATTGCATGCCTCTTGTTTATCTTCTTGGGATCCATGGCATTTTAAAATAAATTATCTCAATTTTTTATTAGCTGTATTTTTATTTTTTAATTATTTTCAATCCTTTTTGCTGGTATTCTTGGCAGTTGACATTAAAATACTGGCAGTCCAAATAAACTAAATTGTATCCATTCTACCCTGACCTCTATTTAGCACCCTTAAAACCAGAGACATTTTCCCCTTTTAAGAATTTAATATTTCTTTCTAATTAACAAGATTCTGGGGTTTTTTTAAGTTTCTATGTTTTAAATTTTTTTTTTAATTTTAATACAATCATATTCTAGTTCCAAATACTTTGGCATTGTCTTAGGATTCCTGGCGTGGGAATAAATGACATTCGAACTGCTAGAGTAGTGAGATGCATAATGAAACACCTCATAAAGGTGTCTTTAAATGTTTTGCATTTGGATTCACTGGCGTAACTTTCCTTATTGGCCCTGGAATAAACAGTGTGCTTGCTCTACTAGAGCGGGAGAACTTTGGGAAGTGCCATGGGGGAGAGACTTAGCCACAAACACTGCCTTGGTTTGGCTGATGGCTTGCGCCCGAGTGCACCCCCCATTTCCTAGGCACAGAGGGTAAGACTACCTCACAAACAGGCAGCACTGCAGTTGCAGTCACAGCTTCCTAGGATATTCC
The DNA here is from genome assembly GCA_030015415.1 of Cynopterus sphinx. NCBI lineage: Eukaryota > Metazoa > Chordata > Mammalia > Chiroptera > Pteropodidae > Cynopterus > Cynopterus sphinx. Next base: position 56,574,813 of record CM057383.1, on the reverse strand, counting down.
AGGATCTGAAAGCTCCAAGCTGCACTAGTTAGTGCAAACCAAAAAGCATGGTACAATTTTCTGAAATCACCAAACTGGTAAAACATGGTGGTCCTGGAAACCCTCACCTTTTTCTACCACGAGAAATGTCAGAGCTGTGAATGAGCAGGGACACTATGGGTGCTCTGCCCATAGGCTTCCCAGATATCAGCCCCCTGAGGGCTGGGACCACATCTCTGGCCTGGGAGTTAAGAGCTTGGCCTCTGCCCTGGGGTGTCTGGCTCCACCACTCTCCTTGACCCTGTGACCTCAGGAAGGTCCATACCCATTGCGTGCTACAATATCCGCATCTGCCCAATGGGAAAAGTAGCAGGACCTCCATCCTAGGCTGATGTAGCAACTGGGCTAGTGCCTGCGCCTGGCAGCGCTCTACGAGGGTGAGCTGGCTGTGGTCCCCTTGCCCCCAGCACCAAGCACAGCACATCTTTATCAAGGTCTGCTGAGGAGCCCACCAACAACCCAGGATCCACACCCCACACATGCCAAGAATGACAGCGTGGGCTCCATGTCAAAGGCAGCAGAGTGGGCTCCATGACCAACATCCTTGCAGTCATGGCCTGACTACTTTAAATTTTCTCAAAGAAAATACTCCTACTGAACTGAGGGGTGTCTGCCCCAGTGTGGCTTGACAGCAATTGCTTGTGCACATTCCTGAGTAACCACAGTGCACATTCAAAACAGTTTCACATAAATTCATTTCATCCCGCCCCTGAGAATAGGGCAAGTAGAGAACCCTGGGTCCCCATTTCAGACCTAAGATAACTGAGGCACAGTGAGCTGAAGTGGCTCATGCAAGGCCACCAGTCTCAGGCCCTCACTAGTCTTTGTGCAGCCATTGGCAGATGAGAAGACAGGGTCCCCTGTGGTGGATACAACCTGCACTGCCCATGTTCAGCCCATGGCTGGGGCGGGCCACGGCTTGCATAATGTCCACCCCATCCCCACTCAGCCTGTGACCTGCTGCAGGGCACAGACTGCAGCCATAGGAGAGGAGGAGTGTTTAGCCCATGGATCTGTCTGCCTCAGCCTAGAGAGCAGACACCAGCACCCCCAGACAGACAGAGCCAAGTGCAGACTTGGGCTGCTACTCCACACACCAGCCACGGAGAACAAACCACCGTTTTTGATCTGAAAAGTTCATTCAGAAACGGTAAGCTCGGAAGCAAGCTCTCACAGCTGTGGGGTAGCTCTTCATGTTGTTTCTGGAGCATTCAGACTAGTTGCTACCTGTCTCACCTAGGGCAGTGCCACTACTTTCAATATCTTTTATAAAAGGGGGTATTCAAGACTTCAGAAGCGACCTTAGCTCCTTCTTGAAGCAGGGCACAGGGTAATAAATATGATGTAATTGCAGTATAATCTAGATCACATTAATGTACAATTTAACCACATGTAGAACAAATTAAGCCATGAATAAGAGGTTTTAATCTCAACCCAAATGATCCCCAAGCACTGAGGAGTATAAACTCTTCTTGGTTTTCCAATGGTTCATCAGAGCAGGTTCTTCGCAGGTGTTCTTGACAAACCTACAAGGCGCATTTGCTAATGCACCCTTTTCAAGGCTTTCCTGTTACTGGACCTGAAAAGAACCTGAAAAATGAATCCTCTTTCAAACCAGTAAAACAAGGCCCTGTGTTTGACAGGAAGGATCCAAATTTACACGTTCCTTGCTTCATGCTGGGACTTGAATCCAAGGAGAAAAAAAAAAGGGCCTCTCTGAAAGAGACATTTAATGGTTATTTATAGCCTTGCATCATCCGGGTCACCTGCCTGATGAAACGACATCTGTGCTGGGTATTTCCACACCAGTGAGACTGAGTGGGAAAGGATGGTCTAATCCCAGGATTAAGAGCAGGGAGATAATCAACATGCTCATGAACAAACAAATAAACAAAACCCTGCCCACTGGAACTTCAAACACTAAGACGCCTTTGTGGCTGCCGTTACTGTTCCTAGTGCCCCACCTCTTGAGGTTCTCAGGGCATGAACTCTTCTCTTCACAGGAGTCCAAACTGCCACGGGTGTGCCATGGAGCTGTCGTGATGTTGAAAGGAGAGAGGAGATAACAGAAATACGCTAGAACCAAATGGCTCCAGAAATCTTCGGAGGTGGGGGAGAGGGGAGGGCACCCCTGACTCTGGTCACACCTGGGTCCTGTGGTTCACCTGGCCTCATAAAGAACTGTGCAATTCTCGTGGGTCCTCAGAAGTCTGATGAAACCAAGTCCACATTACACTGACCTGGCCTTCTTTACTGACTTGACGCCCTTACTCTCTCTTCTGCCAGACATCTTTAGTCTTTGTCTGTAGCTCCTGGGACCCCTGTTTCTGAGGCTGAGTAGGATGGTAGAAGGTGGAACTGATCTGAGTTTGTGCCCAGCTCTCCCACCTCTGTCGGTGTGGCCTCAGGCAAGTCACTCAACCTCTCCAAGCCTCCAACTGGCCCACCTCCTAACCTTGGGAGAATTACACAAGCACGTGTGCCCAAACAGGACTGGGCACTAGGTACATCCTCTATCAGTACTCTCAGTACGCTGAGAGGACATCCACCCGCAGCAAACATACCAGGGGGCTTCATTCCTAAACACAAATGCCTGAAGAAACCCAGTGAGGTTTCTCTCAGGGACTCAAAGGCTCATCAGGTAAGGGCCACAGAACCTGCACTCCCTACCTGGAAGGAAAACTGAGTGGAGAAACTGCTCCTTGCAGCAGAGTTTTGCCAGCTATGACCTGAGAAACCCATATCTGCCATATAGCCCTGGACACACGCGTAGTCCCAGCCTCACAGGCCCCAGAACCACAGCATACTCAGCAGTGAGGGCCACACGCATGCACTGTGTGTGCTTTTCCAAGTCCATATAAGCATAAAACATCTTAGGAGAGGAGAATTTCGTTGAGCATGATTATAAACCAGGGTGAACAGGCTGTTGTTTTCAATATACTAACAATTTTTCTAAAGTGAGTTTTTGAAAAGTATCCACTCGGATTAGCTCTAGGCAAATGCTATCATTTTTTCTTCCTCTGCAAACATTTTGTTTTGGCCACACTCAATGCTGGTGTTGGGAGGGGAGGTGGATTTATTTGTGGATCCTCAGAATCTGGGATTCTAGTAGCATCTCTGTGGAAACTACCAGCAGGGAAGCCAAAGTCACCAACCTGTACACTGGAAATGTGTGGATTTTCTGGTGAGTTGATTATACTTCCATAAAGCTGGTTGTTTTCAAAAAGTATAGTCTTAGCCATAAGAACCTAAATTGTGTGCCATTAACCAGAGCAGTAAACTATCAGTTCCTAGGAGACATGGAGACTCTGAGAACATCACTTCAATCATTTTGAATTATTTCCCACTTGGATGTGCCTGTCCACACGTGGGCCATAACATGCACATTACATGGGGCAATTGTGCGATAATAGAGGTCACTGCTTCTTCTGCACATAACTCCACACTCATGTTGTGTGACGATGTTATTAGGTTGTTAACACAGAAAATGAGTAGAGGACCTGCCCACCTTCATCTCCAGACTCTTTCTGAAGCTCCTGGCTGCCTGAGAGCCTGGAGTGCAAAGGCCACACGTGGCTGCCTCTTGGAACCAAGAGCCCCTCTTTTCTCTGGCTCGAGACTTCAGAGAGAGGCATGTAGGGGTAGAGCCCATTGTGAGCATGGGATGAGGGCTCAGGCATTGAAGAGCTGGGTGCCCTCTGCCTGCCTTCCGCATGCCTTCACCTCACCTTTCCTTTCAGACTGGTGCCCAGCACCCACGTGGGAGCCACCTCAGTGACTCACAGTGATGACGCACGGAGAGCAGCAAGCCTTCTGAGGCTCCCTCAGTAGCAAATAGCAACAGTGATAATTTCAAGATCCTTCTTGTTTCATCATTTGATTTAGAATCTAGAGATACCAGGTTTATTTCCTTCAACTTCATGTACTTCAAGGATGTCGACACCAATAAATGAATGTCTTTTACTTAGTGGACATGGTTTGGGGTTCTGATAGAGTGTTTTACAGTGATTGCTTATGATGTTCTTGTTTGGGTTCTGCTGTTGAGCAAAACTGGTGTGACTGAGATACCTTTGTGTATCTCACCTCCCTAAATAGTGTGAATGTTTTTCTCTCTTTTTTTTTTAGTAGTGTGACTGTTTTAAGGTACTAACTCACTGTTCTCTAGTGGACTCCAGATATAAGAAACTAGATTTGTGGGTGACAAGGTGGCCCAAATGTATGACTTTCCAAACATATCTGAGCTGATGGGAACAAAGAAAACGAGGACAGTTAGCTGAGGGATAAGCCAGCAGAGTAGCCTCTTGGCAGAAAATAAGAATTTTTTTTTTTTTATCAGAATGCAGTTTAGGAAATAACTCGTAAGAGAAGAGGACAGAGCAGTTACCTGGAAGAATCCACTGCTGCTTTCAGTTGTCCGAATGGGTTGTGCACTCCCCGGGCCTTAAGCCCATGCTGTTCCTTCTTCCTTTCCCTCTTCCTTTCCACTGTAATTAATGGCTAACTCCTGGCCACCCTCCCTTCTCTGGGTCTAGGACATTCTTCTTGACCTCACCCAGTAAGTCAGGTTTTCCCCACGCAGGACACACACCCATGTGCTCCCACTGCACCCATCACTCATTTCCCCCTTCTCAGTGTTTATCTCACTATGCTGTGTTTGCGTTGGTTTCCACCAAACTGTGAGGCTCCACCAGGGCAGAGATTGTTTCAATTTGTTTGTTGTTCAACCTGGTCTGAAGTAGGTGTTCGATAAATATCGTGTGCATGGGTGGAAAGATGGGCAGCCAAATGAAGGATGGCTGGCATACATGTTGTAGGGCTGAAGAGCAGCTGCTATTATGCTGCAACAAAATTTCATGTGTATGTGAGTCCTCGAAAAACTTGTGTTTTATAACTTAAAGCAGCACATTTAGTTAAATAACCATTCTGATTTCAACCTGAAAATGCTTTCCCTTGATTTTAATAGGCAATAAAAAAGGGATTAAAAAAAAAAAAAGCTTCCCAGGCTCATCACTTCTGCAAGATGCTTTCAACTCTGAGACATTAAATGAAATGGAGTGAAACTGAACGCATAGCTTCATGGTAGGATATTTGGATAAGTGACTGCTCTCCTCTGAACTTTCTGGGTGGCTATTGGCTGTCCGCTTTATTCTCAAGAGCAAAGTTTCAAGGTGGTAATCATATCAAAACACCACATTCTGTCCCAAATGTAGGAGAGCTCCCTCCTCCTGGGCTCCAGCCCCAGGTCTGCCAATGCATATGCACAAATGCATATGCACCTGCCTAATAGCATAATTAATATTCTGAAAATCCCAAACCTACTTTGACAAACAATAATAATTTTAGTATTTTATAAATGTTCTTAGGCCACGGCTGTCTACAGCACTCCAGAAATAATTACTATTGTCACTGGTTTTATATGTAGAAACGTAAAAACTGTCAGAAAAAGTAGAGTCGAATAAAAAGATGAGATGTGAACAGAAATGTCCAAAATACTGTTTTTCTTTGTTCTTTATGGCCTTTCTGGGTTCTTCTGCTGAAGAGCTAATAATCCATATAGAATTCGAAGTAGTTTGACATGCTCATTTGTATAAGTAGTGATGCTTCAAAAGAAAAGCTGGAAGTAGTCCAAGATAAATAAATGCATTGTATTTATTCAGTGTGTGCAAGAAAGCTATTTTCTGAGTATTATTTCAATTAAAACTAACAAATGAAACTTAGAGACTCTCATTTTAAATCTTCAAGTTAAGTCACCGAACAGTTTTTTGACATCTTCAGGGAAGGCCCCACCCAAGGGTTCAGGCCCAGTGGTTTGGCCTAATGGGTGTTGCTCTGAGCCGGGCGCTCTGTGCGTGGCCCCATCTGTGGTTCACCAACAGAGCAGGTAGCTTCCCTCAGCCCCTCCCCGCTCAGGGCTCCACAGTCCGCACTCTGGCCCCTCTCCTATTTCCTCCCACGTTCTCTGCTCATTCCCCCACCTGCCTCTGGAACTATGAGAAAATCAAAGTAGCTTCTCCTGCTTTTCTTTGAGAACTCTTCGATCCTATATTTTGTTAACCCTTTTAGAATACAACAGCAATCAAATAAACATCCTATGATGAAAGCCCCCACTGCCTCTTGCCCAGAGTAGTTCACGGCACCACAGGCTGATACAAGAAGCAAAAGCTGGAGCTAGAATTGTCCTGAGGGTAAACTACAGGGGGTGCAGCCAGGTGGCACCAGAGCAAAGTGCCTCCAGAGGAGGAAAGATCTAGGACCTTAAGGAAAATTATATACACATATATGTAATATATTTTTAATCAAAAATATATCCTTGAGGGAATGTATGGACACTGCCCACTCCCCTTGAGATGTTGGCAGGGGCCAGTTTACCCGCCGCAGCCCTGAAATCTTCACCAAGGAGTTTCTGAATGAAAGTTTCCCAGTGCAGTGCTGAAGAATGGGGACTGGTCTTTGAAACCCTCGTGTTATGTTATTGAAACCTCAGAGATACCCCAGTGCTCTCCTGGTCATTCATTTCTATCTCAGCCTTCAGTCTCTGTTCTTCTGGGATTCCTCTCAGGTCTTTGAGGTAGGAGAGGCGCCTGTGGGTCTTGACAAGACTTGGAGCCTCTGTTTCTTTTTCCCAGCTCTCCTTGACCCTGGCCGCAGTGTCTGGGGGATCTATTTTAGGCAGGGCAGCCCAGTAGCCAGGCCCTGTGTGGCTTCCTCACCTGCCCAGACAGAGTTGCTGAGAACAGGATGGACTATTTAGTCTGCAGGGCCCAGTGCAAAATGAAAATGGAGGGCCCCTCCTTTTAAGATTACTAAGAATTTCGAGATGGCACGCTCAGGGCCCTTCCTACACAGCTAGCCTGGGCAGGAGACGGTCCCTCCCAGGATGTCTTCCAGGCTCTCACTAGTGAAACAGATCTGACTAAAACAGAAGTGAAAGAGAATGAGTTAATCTCTTCACAATCTAGCATTAATTAGCACTATCCAACTGAGAACAAGGAAGTTTACCAGGAGCCATAAATCACATCAAATGCAAGTGTTTTCGGCTGCTCTGGTAATGACCTCCACAGGCTCCTGGAGGGTAAATAAAACTGTCTTAGTTGGTGGGAAGTGGGGAGTCTGAGGAGCAAAGGAATGTGTTGATGTGTGGGGAGAAGGCCACCAGCAGCCTTCCCTCAGGGCATCTGTCTGCAGGAGGGGGGACATTGTGGGAGGCCGGTGAGGAGAGGATAGTGTTGGGGTGGACAGAGAAAGGGAGCCACCTATATGGTCACTTCCCCAGAACACAGGCAGCTGCCAACACCTCACCTCTTTTCACAAAGAGCTTGGTGCTGAGAACCTGGGAGTGCTGGCCATAGACCTCTCTTTTCCCCCTTTCTGTGATATAGACCACCCTGGGGCAGCACTGTGCTTCTTGGGTGGTCTCTGCCCAGTCACCGCAACTAGGTGAGGACGAGGGGGCACAGATGTCTGGCACAACCTTCTGAGTACCTTCTAGCGCAGTTTAGCACGCTAGAAGAGGGAAGGGGCCAAAGATAGAGGGACCCCCTCTTCTTAAGTATACACTTAAGTATACACTTAAGAAGGTAACTCTGCAGGCCTCATTCCTACAAAAGCCTCTTATGCTGCCTTGCCTCAGTCCCATTCCACAGGTTGAGGATGAGCAGTATCTAAGCTGTGGCTACAGTTTAACCTTGCCTTCCCAGAGAGAAGAAGCCTTTTGGGGAGAGGCGGCATCTCCATATTCAAGGTGGTCAGATGGAGCCAAGGAGTGGCCCAGTTGGATCAAAGAATGTGAAGCCACCCAAGACCCAAGTGGTGAGTCTTCAGATTCCTAAAGTGATGACTGATACAGAGCACAGCCTCCTTCCTACCACTGTGTATGTCTGTATTCTGGAGGCTGGCACAATGACAGTGTCCACTGAGGCAGAGCCACCCCTCCCAGAGTGAAGGCTCTCCCAGGAGGCGAGCTGCGCTGCAGGAAACTGGACCCAAGGGAGTGAGCTTAAAACTGTAAGAAGTGGCCTAAACTTTATATGATTTTGTCTTCAGTGTATGTTTCCTGGACGGATAATAATGCAGAGACGTTGTCTGCTGTCACTGTCCCCAAGGTCTATAGGATTATCTATAAGACGGTAGCAGCTCTGCAAACTCTGCTGAATAAATGACTAATGAATGAACCAACAATCAGCAGCAAAGAAATCAGTGTAGTGCACAGTACGTCGTGGGGTGCTGCTAAAGCCAGCATTTGTTCCTTGGGAGAGGCCAGAATTTAAGTAGGGAGAGACACAGGAAGAATTCCTTGTGTGAGTCGACAAGAGGGAATTAAACAGGATCATAATGAATAAGATGCTACTAGGAGATCGGCTAGATCAGGTTTTTAAACTCTCCTGTGCACGCAGAACACCCGGGCATCTGGGTGAAACGCAGACTCTGACGAAGCTGGTCAGGAGGGACCCGAGGATGCGCATTTCCCATAAGCTCCCGGGTGGTGCTCATGCTGCTGGACCCAGGGCCTCACTTTAGGCAGCAGGGCGGCACGGACACTGCTCTGCTATTGTCTTCTGGTTTATCTTTATGTCAGCCTTGACTGAATATCCAGACTAACTACAGACTTGGGGAGAAAAGGTCAAGCGTGCACTCAGCTGGTGTGAAGGGAAAGCAGCTTGCTTCCCCTTCCACTCCAGTTCCTCCTGGTGTCACGGGCTCAGCCGTCCAGGCAAAGGGCAGAGCTCGCAACAGCCCGAGGCTACAGACAGCCTCCTCCTTCTTCTTTGACACTAAAGACACTGGTGCCTCTCATGTCACATGCGTTACCAATTATTCAATCTGCAAGGCAAGGCTAGCACTCATCATTCTTACACATGTACACGCAAGATCCTCCCACCCTCCACGTGGACTTTTCAATGGGTTAGGAATATAGAGCACTTCTGAGAAGGCCTTCAGCAAGGCAGGAGGTTGTCTCCTGGGGAAACTGCTATGGGCAGCAAGCTGGATGCTGACAACAGGACTCGTGCCTGGAGCTTGGTCTCAAACAAGCCATATAACCTTCCTGAGCTGCTGCCTCTTTGCACTATCCAACCCATCCTCCTCGGAACCCACGTAAAAGAAAGTGCATTGAAAACTGTCAGATGTTCTTGCAGAAAGCGTCACTGTTTTTTGTTTGTTTGTTTAAGCTGCTCGTGCAGATGGCAGTAACTCCCGGCTCTCTTCACAGAGCTAAGAAAGTCGACCCCCCTTTCACAATCTGAGTTGTTGCCACACGAGAACCACTGTGACCTGTCTGCTAGAAACACTTTCACCTGTTACCTTTAGAGTGTTTCCAAGCCTGCTAAGCCCTGTCACACTGGGGGTCTCCTTGATTCTTCACAGGGATCACTCAGTCCAAGATGGGGCTGCATCATTCCATTTTCATAGAGGAGAGGGTGCGCTGCCCTTTGAGGAGGCGTGAGATCACCAAGCTGGGCAAGAAAGCAAAACTTCCTGAAACCCACCCCACTAGAACCTAAGTCATCTGTGTGCTGTGGCAACCACGTCTCGCCCTTGCTCAGATCTTTCTCCTGAGCTCCACTCATGTAGGCAGCCTCCTGAGCCTGTTCCTCTTGAAGGTCCCCAGGCCCCTCAGTCTGTCCATGGTCCACAACACCTCCCACTTGCCTCTGCTTCCTGCTCAGTAGCAGCCTCATACGTACCCAACAGCCAAACGGGAACCTGGGCCAGCCTCTATGCTCTGTCACCTCTGACACCATCACCTCCTAACAGGTTTCCACCCTCCTTTCTTCCCTTGCCTAAGTCAGTGGTTTTCAGATTACAGGTCATATCCCAATAATGAGTTAAGAAATCAATTTTGTGTATTGCAACTATCACCATTTTTTAAAAATAGAATAAAAGTAATAGGACAGAATAGATCATAGTACATTTCACGCAGTAAGTATAAATGTTTCATGCAAGTTTTATCTCTATTATATTGGTAATATGTGCGGGCTGGGTCTCACCGTGACATATTTCCTCTGTGTGTCTCCCCTCTTTCACTGCAGTAGAAAGTTGATCCTGCTACTCCTTTGCTCCATCGCACAGCCTTTCTATAAGTCCTATTGCAACATTCCAACTCCATCTGACCTCATGCTCAGCCCTCCAGTCCAGCCCATGGCTTCACCTCTGGCCATTTGGGTCGCCTACTGCCCCTTCCTGGGACCTTTTTCCCATCGCTTTCTCAACTAACTCCTACCTGCCCTTCAGGACTTAAGTGAGACTCTGCCTGCCCTGATCTCCTCAAGAATAAGTCAGGGACCTCTGAAGGTGTGGGCCACCAGCTCCCAAAAACTTCTTATCATATCTACATTCAGTAGCCTGGCATGGGGAGCTTTAATGAGCAGCTTAAAAATGGCCATGGGGAGAGTATTTACTGCACAGAAAAAGCCAAACACAACAAATCATGGGCTCCCTGCACTACGTGCCAGAGCATCTTGTACCTACAGCCCCCAAACTACGGGTGACCACCTGGCTCCCCTCAGTCTCCAGTCACCTGGAGCTGCACCTGATTCTAGTGCAACTCCCTTCTAGCCCAGAATTAGGCCAGACTGGAAATGCTTCATAAATATTTTTGAATGGATCTAAGGAAAACACTGCAGAGTTACTGTATCTAACTACAACCATTGGGGTTAACAAACCACGAGCGTGCTGACGACCACCCGTCTGTGAGCTCCCAGAATCTTTGTGCCAAGCAGCAGCCTCTCCCTAAGGCAGGTTTTAGCAGATACTTGCCTGTTGATTTGAGGACCTGGGGATGCCTAACGTCATATTTTAGGCCTAAGCATGTTTTGAACCTTTATCCTGATTGAGTCTTAATTTCTATAGCTTGTGAGAGAAGCTTTACAAATTAGGAAGGGGTACAGTGCCTGGATTTTGGAAGCCAACTCTGTTTTGCTTTTCTTCCTCAGTTCTAGAGTTAGAAAGGGCTTGGGAAGGAGAGGCCAGGGTCCTGGCTCTGCCCCTTCAGTACCCTCCAGAACACTGGAGGACTTAGAGCCAGACACGAATGGCTGTTCCCAGAGCATCCTCTTCAGTCCAGGTCTCCAGACGTCAGACTGCCTGGTGCTGGCCAAAGGCTTGCCGTAACGGGACATTGTTATAGCAAAACCTCATGCCAGAACGACCAGGCGGGGACTGAAGTGGTGGTAACAGAAGGTGAGGCCAAGCGTGAGTTCAGGAATACTTGGGCCTCCCTTCCTCTCTCATGTGAGGTAGGCATTCTTGTTATGCCCATTTTATATGGAAGGAAACTGAACCACTGACAAGCTATGTAACTTGCCCAAAATGTGATCCAGCTCTTGTTTTTAATCACTACACTATTTTTTTTTTTTTTCCTATTTGGTTATTAGCAGGTCTAGGACCCCTGGCTGAGGTCATAGGATGGCATGGAAACAAAACACACCAATAGTTCCAGTAGCATCGATCTCTCTAAATGGGCCGATAATTCCAGCCCGTTCTCCCCACTGACCCTAGATTTAGAGCTCACCCAGGAATAGTAAAAATTAAGCCAGAGCAGTGCCTGGGCAAGGGTCAGAGTTCCATAATTATAAGCCGTTATTTTTATTGCTGTGTTATTTTAGGTGGACGTAGTATTGAGGAAGAAATGGCCAAAAGGCAGAGAAGTAAAAAGCCTGTGGGAGGGAGGAGAAGCAATCAACTAGGACAGGGTTGACAGAGCTTAGTCACAGGGCCTCCGTGGTATCATGACAGTGGCCACAGGAGCTAGGCCACAAGAGGTGCTGTGAAAGTGTGTTGACCATGTGGTGGCCTGTTTGCAGACCCCTGAACTAGCCAATTTCACAAGTTTAGAAGCAGCCTTGTCTATCAGGTGACAGGAAGAGAGCTTTCAGTGCCCTCCCCACCACACTCCCCCCCACCCATTTCTCCGTCACTCTTAGAGTTAGGGAGAGCTCAGAACTCATGCCAAGCTGAGAGCACCCTCTCAGGTCCTTCCACTGGCACCTCTGCCAGCTGGTGGGCAGAAGCCCTATCTTGCCTGGAGTGGGAGGCATCAGGGATAGCCAAAGCCAAAATAACTGGGCCATCAGGCTGGGCTTCCTCCAGAGTGCAGAACTGCATTCTGCAAAGGCCAGCCAGACCAGACCTCAGGAATGGAATCCTAACCCGAAGGCTGCCCTCAGCTTCCTTCTCCGACCCCACTTCCCATGTCAGAGAATTGATAATAATAATGGAAAGCCATCCAAACTTTTTGTTTGGCTGTGTTTGTTTGTTTGTTTATTTGTTTGTTTGTTTGTTTGTTTTTGTCTTCTGTTAGCCTGGGAACACCTTTAAGGAGCCTTTCAGTAACTGCTCTGGGTTGACACTAAAGTGAGACCCAGCCCTCCTAGTTCTTACAGGGAAGCCCTCCCAGGATCAGCTATAATTAGAAGTCAATTAAATTAGAACCCTTAGCGATGTTCTTGGAAGACTTCCAGGCAGCTTTCTTCAGGAGAGCCTCTGGCCCGACTCGGTAGAAACCCATCTTTGCTGCCCACCATCCTGAAGCAAAAGCCAGGTTGTCAGCCAAGATGCTGGCTCCTAAGTTCCCTTTCAACCTTCGTTTGCACCCTACCCTCCCCACCTGGTGAGGCTGCAGGTAGGGCCTCCCTCTGTCTTGCACCCTGCCTACTAGGAGGAAAGCACCCAGGATTTCACTGAAGGGTAATTGGGTGCTCTAATCTCACCTTAGTCCACTTAGTGTTTTTCAAATACAAATGTGGTAGTGAATTGCAAGACAGTGTGCTAGAAAGTGCAAAAAGGCAGCTTTTGTATCCCTTCAAGAAATTCCTTGAAACCTAACCTTCCCTCAAAGGCCACCTAATGGTACTCACCAGGTGAGAGACTTGTTCAATGAAACTGTGCCAACAAGGGAAGATCCTGGGAAAAATCTGGGCCCCCTGCGACGTCCTTCCCCAGCCCGTCCTCTGAGCAATCAGATATGTGCCTCTTCCCAAAGGAAGTGTCTTTCTTGCCTTTTCCCCTAATCATGGAGTTCATATGTACTCTTCTAAATCGTCCTGACTACAGGAACTCTATGGGTTCCTGACTACAGGAACCCATAACCTCCCCTCAATCCTTAGTCACCCCACCCTATTTCACTCCCTGCCAAAAAAATCTCTGTTGACATTGTGGTGGATGTCACTCCAGATTTGCTTTTATGTACACAGACATTTTACAAATATGAACCCAGGCTGTCCTGTGTGAGTATTCCTGGAATGCCCCTGCATGGTGCTCCATTGGATTTTTTGTTAGTTGTAGTAATAAAGAAGCAGGATAACTAAAGCCTCGTTTGAGTTTACCCAGTCTCCTGTGGGGAGCATGAGTGCTTGCTGCTCCCTTGGTCCTCCCAGAGGCGGGACCAAGGGCATTGCCACTGGACAGGCGTCCTCGGGATAAGGGGAACAGAGCCATGTGCTCCCTGGAAGGCCAGCAAACCTGGGAGGCAGGCAGGCTCGAAGCTCTTCCGGTCTGTCTCTCACTGGCCTCTCATTACAAATTTATGTATTGGGCAGTTCTCATATGTGTGTGTTCCCTTCCCCAGAATCTCACAGAGCAAAGTGCTAAGTCTTGGGATGGGGGGTGATTAGAAAAGAGAACCGTGTCTGTATGTGTGTGCACTCAGGGAGTTTACTTCTCCTCAGCACCAGCCCCACCCAGCCGCCCTACTAACTGGCCCCGACTATTCCACCCTGACCCTTCCCAAACCCCTGAGTTACAGAGCCCTTCTCTTTCTCAAACGTAACTTCATTATTTCCAATAAGTAATTTTTTGGGCTGCTTTTCTCCTTAATGCCTTTAGGATATTGTAAAGACAAAGTTCAGGGCTTTTCTCCTTAAAAAAAAAAAAAAAAGTATGGATTTCCCATTTATTGGTCTCCTGCTTTGAGTTTTTGCACAGTCTTTTTGTGTGTGGTATTTGAGGATTATGGGTTTCCATGATCAATGATGGCTCGCCAAGAACAAGAGGATTCACAGAGGGAAAGGTCAGTTTGACTCACGGTCTGAGTCAGAGGGTGATTCTGAAGGTTCCTCACACAATAGCTATCAGAAGGCGGCATGCTGTTTCTTCCTAATTCATCCCCAGTGTCAAAGCAAGATGACAGTGACCCAGGGTGTGACACCTGGGGGACTTAGGCACTCACAGGAGCGCATTATCTCTCTTTGTATAGCCAGGATCCCCGGAAAAATTGCTTTGCGTTGGAAACACAGGTTTCCCATTATGGAAGTGGAAAGGTGAAAGATAATGCCTCCTCCTTAAAACAGTGCATAATTTAGTGGTTGGGGGGAAGCATCTGAGCACCTGGGCTGTAGCCTTCCTCTGTCCATCAGCTGTGTGACCTTAGGCAAGTCCCTAACTTGTGTGGGCCTCAGTTGTCTTGTAAAGTCCAAGTTGTCGGACTCGTACATCCTTCAGTCACTTTGACGGGTGACCTGTTCTTCGCAAAGACAAGGAAGAATCTTATGAAGGTGCTAGGAGAGCGGGAAGAGGGGCTGGAAAGGAGCGGGGCTGGATTCTGATTCCTGGCACTGTCCCCAGGGGCTCCCTGGAGTCAGGGGATCAGCAGACTCTCCCAGCAGGCGAAACAGCTGGTTATTGTGCTACTTTAGCAGTGGCCCTCAGTGTGACCTGGTTCTTCCCCCCAGGAGTTCTTTTCCAGGGAAGAGGTAATGCTAGGGGAGCATAAATGGAGTCAGTCTGAGGGGCTCGAGGCTCAGCTTAAATCTGCCTTTCCTTTTAGGGTATCTCTGTTCCCGTTCTGGTTGCTGGGAGTTCCCCCATACCCAGTGGGATACAACGAAGGCTGCTGACCTGGGGTGGGGCTGGGCCATGGCCGGCCAGTCCTAGAGCAGCCTCAGGTTCTGCAGGCCCCGCTGCTACTAACAAACTGTGTCTTTCAGGTGAACCCACAGAAGAGGATGGCCCACATGGGTGACTGCAAACAGATGCCCTGGCTGCCCGTCCTGGTGGTAAGTGGGTCAGAGCACCTGCCAACACTGCACCCTCTGCCCAAGTGCAGCCATGGTGGAGGTTCCGGTGGGAGCTCCCGTCCAGGCTGTGTCCTTCACTAGCCACAATGCCTTGGGCCCATTTCTCGGCCTCTAACACCTCAGTTTACAGGGCTGTAAGATGGGAACAACCATGAAAGCACCTCCTTCACTGAGTTCTGAGGATGCAAAAAGATAATATCTGCAAAGCACTGAACAGTTCCCAGGGTTCAAATTAGACTTCCTGGTTGATGGCTCCCTTCATAGGGTTTCATAGATAGAAATGTCCTGAAGTGTGTATTTATGTTGCTATATACACAACCCAGTGCCTGCATGGTGAGCCACAATGGGGGCCATACAGCCGAGAAAGCTCCAGGCTTCTACCACGGGGCTCCTCCTCGGGAGAGAAGAGGCACCGTGTGGCAGAAAGACCTGCTCTAAAGGTTGGGAGAGGGCCTGCCTCATCCATGACTTTGGAAAGAACGGAAGAAAGACTCCATGGGTGAAAGAGTTTGGATCAAGCCTTGAAGATGGGATGGAGGGGAGAGGAGGAGGTGTGAATAAGGCCAGACTATGAAAGCAGGGTGGCCTGCCCAGTTTATTAGCTAAAATTCCTGGGGATATGGCACCAACTGACCGAGCAGGGCCCCCACCACCAGGCTCCTTCCTTACACAGCTTTGGGGGCTGTCTGGGTGCTGACCCCAAGTAACTAACTAACTATATATATATATATATATATGTCTTCAGGAACTATGGAAGCTAAATAACCCTTTTCTTGTGGCAGGTGTCTCTGATGTGTTCAGCCACAGCAGAATATTCCAACTGTGGCGAGAATGAGTACTACAACCAGACCACAGGGCTGTGCCATGAGTGTCCCCAGTGTGGACCAGGGGAAGAGCCCTACCTGGTAAGGCACACTTCCTGGTTGCCAGACCACGTCTCCCTTGGGCCTGGTGAGTTCTCCCTCCTTCATGGGCCATTGTCACCCTACCCTGTGTTGCTCTACATATGGTCCCCAAGCTGACTCAGAGCCATTTGCTCCGTGTGTTCATGTGACTGATGCACCCTCTGTGCCCAATGTGCCTGGTATACCCAAAGACCACGAGTTTGGTCGTGGCAGGTGCGGCAACTGTACTCACCTGTGTCGTCTGTTATTTTTCTCTGCCAGGCCTGTGGCTATGGTACCAAAGATGAGGACTATGGCTGCGTCCCCTGCCCAGCAGAGAAATTTTCCAAAGGAGGCTACCAGATATGCAGGCGCCACAAAGACTGTGAAGGATTTTTCCGCGCCACCGTGCTGACGCCAGGGGACATGGAGAATGACGCTGAGTGTGGGCCTTGTCTCCCTGGGTAAGCATGGGGCTCTGCCAAAGTGCATCTCAGGACACTTTCTGCAGAAAGCCCCAAATTTCCCACTGGTGAGGATCCCTGGGAACATAGCAACTCAGGGCTAAAGTCTAGTTTCACTCCTGCCATTGATTTGTCCTGTTCTGTGAGAGTAACTTGGCAGAGAGGAGAGCATGTGTCTGGAATTGAGAAACATGGCATCTCGAATGGCACGTCCCACCACCTTTCATGGACGGGCAGCGCACCCAGGCTCAGCTCCTTTGTTCTTTAAGTTGACATCGGTCATAATAATATCCTCTGATTACCCAAATCAAACATATTTGTTGAATAATTACAACGCGATAGCACATGGAATTTTTTGGAGAAAAATTTAAAATTCCATACAAACGTATTCTTTTTAGTATTCTGAAAAAAATTGAGGGTAAAAGCCCCTGATAGGAATATTTGAGTCATATGGCGCCTGAAATACCACCCAAATTCTGTTACATTTCAAAGTCTTCCCAAAAATGCAAGTGAAAATGCAATTAGGCTGAAAGACACAGAAAGATAGAACCTTCCTTGGTACAGACAGGACACATTTGCAAGTTCTGTTTGAGATAAGGAAAGTACAGCCTTGACTCCGAGGAAACACCATGTTACTGCTGTTGCTGCTGCCTCCCTCCAGTGGCCACACAAAATAATGCTTGCAAGGGCTACCCGGAAACCCAAAGTGGTGGTGGAAGCAATAGAGTGGTCAAGAGGTGGTAGAGGTGGTGAAGGTGGTGATGCTGACGGAGGCAGTGATAGTGATGATGGAGATAGAGGTGATGACGAAGGTAGAGGTGGTAGTGAGAACAGTAGTAATGATGGAGGGAGTGGATGTGGTGGTGATGATGATGATAATGGAGGTGCTGATGGTAGAGGCGCAGTGGTGGTCATGGGTGGCAACGGCGTTTTGAATAGTTCAAATACACTGTAACATACTTTACAACCTGCTTGTGCACATGGTATCTCACTATGTTTAAGTGGGAGGAAGAAGAAAATACAAAGAATGTATCCAAATGAAAACGTTGGGCATTAGTCTGTAAGAAAAAGGAAGTACAGAAAAGCAGAAAGCCCCTCCGATTGAGGAATAGATTGAAATTGAATAACTTTCAAATTAAGAGAGAGTTTAAACTCATAGAAATGAACCTTGGTTCAAATTTGTTGCTGAGAAGCACAAATCTTCATAGCTTCCACCACCATCTCTCTGCTGGTGACTGCCCACCTCCACCTCCAGTCTCCCCAGTTTTTTTGCTCCACCTCCTGAGCTACAGACCTGCAGAGCCAAATATCTGCTGGACAACCCCATGTCAATGTCCTTGACACAGAGCATGATTCAAACATATTTTTCAAATGAATAAAGAAATCTTTTTGGAAAACATATTGCAGAATCTCATGTTTCAATACACAGAAAGCAGGTAGCTGAACCTAAGGGAGATATTAAACTATTCTCTTAGAGGATTTAATAAAAATAAAAGTTCTCTAGCTGGGTAATCTTTTTTTAGACATTTAAATTTTTTTTCAATTAGAGTTGACATACAAAGTTTTAGTTTTAGGTATATAACAGGTGATTAGACATTTATATAACTTATGCAGTGATAACCTTGATAAATTGTCTGACACTATATCTAGTTATCTTAATATTATTCACTATATTCCCTATACTATACTTTACATCTCCATGACTATTTTGTAATTACTGATTTGTACTTTTTAATCCTTTCTCCTTTTCCACCCATCTCTCCACCCATTCTCCCATCTAGCAACCATCAAAATATTTTCTGTATCTTTGAAGTTGTTTCTATTTTGTTCATTTAATTTTTTAGATTCCAAATATAAGTGAAATCATATGGCATTTGTCTTTTTCTGTCTGGCATTTCACTTAGCATAATACCCTCTGTGTCCATCCACATTATTGTAAATGGCAAGATATCATTTTTGCAAAGGCTAAGTAATAGTCCATTGTATATATGTACTACATTTTCCTTATTTATTCATCTATTGATGGACATTTAACGTTACCTCCAAGTCTTGGCTACTGTAAATAATGCTGCAATGAATATATGGATGCATATGTCTTTTCAGATTAGTGTTTTGGGTTTCTTTGGTTAAATACCAAAGGTGGAATTGTTGGGTCTCACTTTGTCTCTTGTTATAACCTTTATTTTAAAGTCTATTTTGTCTGGTATATTATCACTACCCCAGCTTTTTTGTTGTTTATTTCCATTTTCATGAAATATCTTATTCCACCCCCCTTTATTTTCAGTCTTAGAGGGGTGTCTTTTGATCTGAAGTGAGTCTCTTTCTTGTAGGCAGTATATGTAAGGGGCTTGTTTTCTCATTCATTCAGCCATTATGTCTTTTGATTGAACCATTTAATCCATTTACATTTAAAGTATGGTTGAAAGATATGTAGTTATTACCGTTTTATTATTCGTATTTTTTATATTTTCTCTTCTTTCTCCTTCTCCTTCTCCTTCTCTTCCTCCTCCTCCTCCTTCTTCTTCCTTTAACATTTCTTTTAATATTAGCTTGGTGGTCATGTTCTTTAGCTTTTCTTGTCTGAAAAGCTCTTTATCTGTCCTTCAATTCTAAATAATAGTTGTACTGGGTAAAGTAATCTTGGTTGTAGGTCCTTGGTTTTCATCACTTTGAATATTTTGTGTCTACAAAGTTTCTATTGAGAAATCAACTGACAGTCTTACGAGAGCTCCCCTGTTAGTAACCAACTGCTTTTTTTTAGCCTCTTCTAAGATTCTCTCTTTGTCCTTAATCTTTGGCATGCTCATTATGATGTGTCTTGATGTGGCCTCTTTGGAGTCATCTTGTTTGGGACTCTCTGCACTCCCTGGGCTTGTATGTCTATTACCTTCACCAGGGTAGGGAAGTTTCCATCATTATTTCTTCAAATAGGTTTTCCATTACTCTCTCTCTCTCTCTCTCTCTCTCTCTCTCTCTCTCTCTCTCTCTTTCCCCTCCTTCTGGTACCCCCTATGATGTGAATGTTGGTACACTTGATGTTGTCTCAGAAGCCCTTATACTATCCTTATCTTTTGTTCTTTTTTATTTGCTGTTCTGATTGTGTGTTTTCTGCTACTTTATCTTCTAAATTGCTGATTTAATCCTCTGCTTCATCCAATCTACTGCTGATTCTCTCAGAGACTCACTTTTCATTAGTGATTGTATTCTTGATTTCTGACTGGTTCTTTTTTATGCTTTCTATCTCCATTTTTATGTTTTCTATCTTTTTTTGAACTTGCTGAGATTCTCATAGCCAGTGTTTTGAACTCCACATCTGGTACATTGTTTATCTCTATTTCATTTGGTTCTTTTTTTTTTTTTTTTTTTTTTTTTTGAGGTTTGTTTTGTTTTTTTCATTTGGGACATTTTTTTGTCTCATCATCTTTCCTATGTGTTACGTACAGCTGCTACATCATCTAGTCTTGGAATGCCCTTATGTAGTTGGTTTCCTCTGGGGCCCAGTGGCACAATCTTTTTGGTCACCTGAGCCAGGTGATGGATCCAGGTGTGTCCCTTGTGTGGGTTATGTGTGCCCTCCTGTTTTGTTGAGCCTTGATTGCTGTTGGCACATCAGTGGGCGGAACTAATTTGTTATGAGGAGTGGCTATGACTATAATGGATGAGTTGTTTTGCAGGGGCTGACCCTATGGAGCAGGATTCCTTTAGTGGGGCTCTGATGCCCGCTGAGTATACCCTTTGGATATATCATTTGTAGAGGTGGTTGCAAGTTCTTCTAGTGTGGGCTGAAACTGGCCACCAGGTGTGTTGATTCTAGAACTTCTTGGGAGGGCCTCCGGTGCAGGCCAAGGTCAGCTGCTGGCTGTGCTCTGCCTGGGGCCATTTGGTCTGAGCTACAAAGTGATATGCAATGGGTTACCATTTGTGCTGGGCTTAGAGGTACCCAGGAAAGGCTAACCTGTGAACTGAGGCTAGCTACCACTAGAGCTGGGCTTGGGGCTCCTTAGCAAGTGTTAAGGGGCATGCTGAGGCCAAATATTACTTCTTTGGGGTTTTCAAACCTTTGAGAGATTTTAGGAAAGTCCGTAGTATGAGTCAAGACAGGCTGTTTGTATGGAAAAGCCACTAAAAGCAGCTTGGGTGGGTCCACAAGCTAGGTAAGGAGGGCTCTCAGGGAATCACCAGGGTAGGGAGAATGGTGTTAGCTAGGTTGATAGAGACTCAGATGTGGCATCTGCTTAGCTGTGCAGGTTAGGTTGGGGGAGGACTCAACAAAGGAATGATGGCTTCTGCCAGTGCTCTGTTTGGGTAAAATTTACCTCTCCAGCCCTTGCCCTGAAGCCAGACAATTCACTTCTTCTCCATGTGTGCCTGGCACCCACTGAGTTACTGCCTCAGCTGGAGCTCAGGCTGAGTGAGTCCATCAGTGAGTAAGTCTGTGTGTGCACAGGCCCTTTAAGAGAAATGTTTGGGGCTCCAAACATTTCTCTTAACCACATTCTACACTGGTTTTCACAGCCAGAAGTTATGGGGACTTTTTTTCTCAGCACTGGATCCATGGACTAGGGAACCTGGTGGGAAGCTGGGTCCCCTCACTCGTCAGGGGGGACTTCCATAGCCAGGATACCTCTTCTAATTTTTAACTGCCACACGGAGATGTGGGACCAGCCTGTTCCTCATCTCTACCCCTCCTACTAGTCTTGACATGGCTTTTTCTGTATATTCTTAGTTATATTATAAAACTTCTGTTCAGCTAGACTTCAGTAAGTTCTCAGTGATGGTGGTTCTGCAGTTTAGTTGTAATTTTGATGTGATTGTGGGAGGAGGCAAGCACAGCATTTACCATCTAGATCAGAACTCCTCTAGCTGGGTAATCTTTAATTTAATTTAATATAATTGTTGAGGTTGTTGGGTTGTAGGGGCTCCACCAAAAGGAAGGTGTAATGAGCAGAACTGATACATTCCCACCCAATCACACAAACATCTATTGAGAGACTGCTCTGTGCAGATACAGTGCTTGAATGAGAGAAACTGAGTAGGATCTTGACATTAGATGGCTAGAATCAGTCTCTGATTACTACATAGTTTCTAGAATGTTATCTTGATTGTTTTTTATTGGTATAGATACATAATTCATGCAGTTTCATGGATTAACTATAGATGTGCTGAGAAAAAAAAGCATCCTCCCCTTGCCATGCTCACCTTGGAAAGAAAATAATCCTCTTTGCAACTAACCCTCTGCAAAATAACTTCAACTTATTTTGAGAGCCTCTCCATGTGAGAATCTGACCTAAAATTCACAAGTTAGCATAACAGCTCTGAATTTATTTTAGTAAACCTTTGCATTAAGGATCTACCAGGTAGGTACTAATGAGACAAAGAGGAAACACATGGTGCCTTCTTTGCAGTGGAAGAATGATACAAGAAAATCAGTGACCACATTTAGTGTTCCACAAATTGAGGAAGGGCCATCACTCTATGGTTGCGGTCAGGAGGGTCTTAGAAGACTTCTTGGGGTTACACTGGGATGGGCAGGAGTTGATCAAGCTAAGTAGTGAGACAGAGGTCTCCAAGTGGAGATGCTCAAGCCAAAGTTCAAAAGCGTTGAAAATCTGACAGGACATAGAGCTGTGGGTTCCTGTGGTCAAATTGACGGTGCATGCAGGCAGGTGTAGAGAAATTAGCAAGGGGAGCAGGGACCAGGTGAAATAGGGCTCTGGAAAATGGTGCTGAAGACACAAGTCTTTAGCTTGATGCTGACATAGGTCATAACACAGATGTATAAGTTGGTGTAGGAGACAATCAAGGTGTGCCTTAAAATGATTCTTTTGGCAACAGTGAGAAAAAGGTGCTGAGTAGGAAAGAGATGGAGACCAGAGGTAAGGTAGGAAGTTGTTAGGACCAGGGCAAGGAAGCATTGGAAGTTGAAAAGAGAGGAAAAACATGAGAGCTTGTTAGAAGATAACAGTGACTGGAGTTGCAGACCAAGTACATGGGGGATGTAGAAAAGATTTTGAAGAGGACTCTTAGATGTCTACTTTGGCCAGCTGTGTGGACAGTGATGCCATCTGCTAAGACATAGAATACGGGAGGAAGAAGAATTTTGGTGGGGAGGTGAAGGGAAGATGGAAGAGTTATGTGTGTAATCAAGGTGGTTGTGACATCCAGACCAACATATCTAACTCACAGATGGATAAACAGATGTAAAGCTCAGGTTGGATATGGAAGTCACCTACCTATTAATGTGTGGGAGCCACTGGTCCATATAGGCTTCTCTAATAAGGCACCTCTGTAAAGGGTGAAGAGGGATGAGTGCAAAATGGAGCCTGGCCCATCACTATTGCTAGCTCTGGCCCAGCTGTGGTTCAGAGCCATGCATGCGTCCCCCAGTGGTCTGTGAGATTCAGCCAGATTTTACTTCAGATCCTAAAGGAGCAGTGAGTATGCACACTGAGCAGCCTGTTTTATGCTTACGTAGACTCGTAGAGACTTTCTAGCCAGAAAGGGCAAGACCTGGAACCAATGCAGTAAATAACCCTGTCTTGTAGGCAAATGCCAGCTCAGTCACTAGAAGGGCTGCTCTTTGGCAATGAAGACAATTTGCTTGATCCCAGAAAGAAGTCTGACAATGGAATGGTCATAAACTCCCTGCCTGTGGAAAGCTTCAAAAGATAAGAATGACCATGTGTAGAGTTAGCAGAGATGTTGGCTTTTGTACTCTTAAAAGGGTCTTTTCAGCTCTGAAATCTTGAGTAACTCCCTCTGTGTTCTATGAGAACAGCAACCTGATTCTTCTGCACTTTGTCTTCAGCACCCAGGACAAGGTGAGGCCTGGAGCACTCCCTGAGAGAGTGAAGGATATTGTGCAGGAGACACATCTTAGCACACATCTCAGTGTGTTCTCTCATTGCTCCACGGATGTGAAAATGCATAGTCAGTTTCCAGTTTGGCTCTGTGTCATGATATGACTTCAAATAACTTACTCCCAACCTCAAGACTACCAAAACAGAGGGCCCCTACTTAACCTCCAGTCCCCTAACTCCTTATACTGGCTCTAATGAGCACAGTGCTCTAGGTTAAGAACCCAAAGGCCTCCTGCTTTCTATTATATGCCTTAGGTTTTGAAAACAAAATGAAGCTTTCATGCTGTTACAAAGGAGGATTATAAGTTTTGGCAAGTTGGCGTTATCAGCTCCATGAAAGGCTATTTTCATTTCCGAGTCCCTGTGGCCCCTAGGCTGTGGATACAGACTGCCTCCTACTTGTCTTCCTGACACCACAGGTTGCCTTGGCCTTCTCTCCTTTTTGGGTTAGCAAGTACTCTTGCCTTATTTTTTCCATCTCTGCTGTGTATCATTATGTAGCCTGGACACTGGCTGAACAATGAGCAGTACACGGGGCTTTCCTGTTGAGAAAGGCATGTGTGGGAGGACCAGGGAACATGAGAAGAGAAAGAAGTGAGAGGTGAGATTTCATAACTTCCCCCAGGGCATCATGTCACCCATTAGAGAAGCTCCTGCTGGCTGGCTTCCATACCACATTCATTCCCTTCAAATAAGTCATTCGAGGATGGCTGGAGGACAGGGGCAATGGACACAGTGGTTGATTCTACATGCCAACACTGTAGAGGGCAAAGGGAGTGTCCAGTAGCTCAGTGGCATCCATTACAAGCTCAGGAACCCTGAGAAAAGAGAATCTTTGGGGAAAATCTGTATACCTATTGACTTGGAGGAAGTCAATTTCTACATGGAAGATTCTAGAGGCTCCATTTAATCTGAGCCTTGTCTTGGACTACTTATTTTAATCAACACTTGAAGAAAAGTATATATATAAAAAAAAACACCCTAGGGAAAAGTCAAAATGGAGACCAGGGGAGGAAAGTACACCTCCATAGAAAGACAAAGGGACTCTTTAGCAGGGCACAGATTCCTAAACGAACATCCAGCTTCCTGTTGATGGAAGTCTGTCAGATGGAAGAAGTGAAACATCTACTCTCCACTCCTGCCTGGCCCAGAAGGAGAGATGTGGATATACACTACACCACGAGGAGTCGCAGTTACTCCTAAAGAGAAAAACCTAACATTTAAAAATGTCCTGTGCTATATGTGCTAGAAAATGTGTGAGGTATTCAATATTCACACCCTCTTAGACAGTATGATTCTCTAACAGCCTCCTGGAGCCAACATTTTAAAAAAATTATAGTCTTTCAATTTTGTTTCTCCAACTAAGTTATTTATTACATTATACAGCTTGGTCCAGACATACTCAGGACAGGAGACATAGCTGCAGCTATGTCAGAGATGCCCACTCAGGATAGGAGTGGTCAGCCTGCCTGAGAGTGGTCCCAGGATGGAGAAGCCCCCCCTGTGCTTAGAGCGTCATGGTCCCAGAGACCCATGGGTGCCCAGTTAAGCCCAAGTATCTTATGCCCACCTGGGTAGCTTGGGTCTTCATCTGAAATCAAGCTCAGCACCAGGGCGCTAACCAGAATGAGCTGGGCTGTGGTTCTGGTTTTAGAAAAGGGAGGAAGGATGAGCTAAACACCCTCAGGGCTTCTGTCAGTCTTCTGAAGAAAAACTTGGTCTCATTAATTTATTTTTTAATCAATACCTGCCTAGAACCTTCCCTCCTCAGTACCTGGCAGAGGGTACTAGGAGTACAGGTGTGAACAAGACTGGCCCTTAGGTTCTCCCAGACTAGGAAGAGAGATTGTCACAATTGAGGGAGGAGAATACGCTGGAGGGAGAAGTGAATAGAGGAGCAACTAACAGTGGGGTCAACAAAAGGTTCCTGCCACCAGTCTAATGCCAATAAGAGTCCCCAGTCCTGAGTGTGGTAAAAGGAGCAACTTTATTCATGTAAACAGCTTGCAAACCAGGAAGACCAGGGTCGCACTCTAAGGAGACAAAGGGGAGGCTCATTTTATAGGGAGAGTCTCTACCTTTGTCCCTGTTTGGCCCATTTGTATGCAAATGATGAATTTGAATTTGCAATCCCCTGCAAATAGCACGGTCCTGATTGGTCAGCTTCTTGTGTTCCAACTGGTTGTTATGAAGCCACTCTGATTGGCTAGATGCAAATGAGGACATAGCTGCGTAGTTTTGATTGGATGGAGCAGGACTCAGCCTGTCAAAATATTAGACCAGGAACTCCTTCATAAGGGTCCACTGAGCCTGCAGGAGCACAGTGCAGGAGGCTGAAGGCTCAGTCTGTAGCTTTCCCCGGAAATGCAGTGTGTGTGAGGGGCCTCTGTCAGCTATGGCTGCTGGACTCTGGTTATGGATTTGTGCTCGGTTAACCACGAGAAGCCCTTCTCAGCAGATATCTTTCTTCTAAAGGTTTACAATGGCAACACTGGTTGGGATGTTAGAAAACTGCAGGGAGACTGGCCTGGCTGATCGGGAGCCTGTCACCTTCATGAGGTCACATGCAGACATGGGCCCCAATACCGCTTTTTGCTTCTGGAGCACAGATGGCTTCTGGAAGGCGGCAGAATGTGTTTTTGAAAGAGGCTTTTTCCAGAATGCTTAACTGTAAAACTGGCTGTTGGTGGCTTCTCTGAGGGGTATTTTTAGATTGGTTAATTAATATTTATAAGATATACAGGGATCTGAAGATAAAAGGCTCCGAGGAAGGTCAAGTAATTATGATTATGATGGTACTGGTAATGATCAAGCTAATGGCAGCTAGAATTCGAAACTCCTCCAGCACTCCTACACCATGCTACCACTTACCACTACATCAGCAGGCCTAGCTGTGCACAGCTAATAAAAAAAATAAAAAATAAAAAACAACCACAAAAAAATCCAGTAGCAGAGAGAGGGTTTTCATCTTTTGAAATTGCAATAAGGGAGAACATTGGCATCAGCTCACTTTATTTAATTGATTTTTCATAATACGATAAATGGCTCCATGATCACCACTGAATGTGTGTTTGTGGAAAACAAGCACATACCTAGAGAAGTGCCAAAGCCTGCAGGTGGAAAGGCACCTGAGCTGTGAGCCCTGGAGGGGAGGACCAGAGTTGGGATGGCCGACAAAGAACACAGACCCTTGGGGGCAGAGCTCTATGCATAGGGCATTCTGAGAGTCAGCATGGTCATAGGGCTGGCATATTGACATCAGAAAACTCAAAAGGTACCACAGAACATTGTTGGGAATTAAAGGACTTCAGACAGTCTTACCGTGAATGATTTGTCCTTTTCTTTAAGTGTGTGCAGCCCCAGCATGAACTTATATAGGTGTTGTCAATCAAATGCTTCCTGAGGAGGAAACAAATACATTTCAGTTAGGACCTGACTATACTTCAGGCTATCTCTGAGGTCCTCTGTATTGACCTGTCTAGACACTGCTGTAGCCACACTTTGCCAGCCAGTTCCGTTCAATCTTGGTCAGCAAGGACTCATTGAGAGGTGCCAGTGTCCCAGGCATAGACACATTTGCCAGTAATCCCACTAGGCTATAGCTACGAGATGGGCACTCGCTGAGGGATTGCTCTTCCTCCAAAGGTGCCTGGGTCCCTAGTTGGCAAGATACCCAGAAAGCTTATCCAGGGTATACACATGATGGGCACACAGATATTTCTGGTGGATGATGTTGAAGAAGATGATGATGATATGCACACACTAAACAAACTCATCAGTAAAAGGAACCAAAAAGGGAAGGAGATTTTAAAAAGACATAAACTGGCCCAATGTTAGAAAAAGAACACTCCATTCTAAGACAAGCTGAAAACCCCCAAGGAAACTCAGTGATCAAAGTGGGTTGATTTCCCAGCAGGGCTCCTGATTCCCATGGTGTCTGTCTCAGGCCCGGCTTAGGTCATTTTTCGGTCAAGGGCATGCCAAGTGGTCAGCACTTGCTCATGGCAACACCCAGATCACCAGTCTGCTTTGTCTTGTCTTGTCCTTCCTATAGCTACTACATGTTGGAAAACAGACCCAGGAACATCTATGGCATGGTCTGCTACTCCTGCCTCCTGGCGCCCCCCAACACCAAAGAATGTGAGTGCACTTTGTCCTTCCATCAGAACGGTACTAGTTCAACATTCATGTCTGTCGTTACGTGATGTGGTGGGCACCGAGACAAGTTAACTACAGTGAAGGCATAAATAACCTGCTCCCACGGCCTAACCGGTCAGCAAGTCTGTGAAGGAGGTTTGCTATAGCTGAACCATGAGTCAGAGACTCAGGTCAGTCAACTAAATGATCTTGAACAAGTCACATAACCTCTATGAGCCTCAGTTTTCTCATTTATAATTTGTGGGCACTACAATCTGAATTATTCATCTCATTGTTGGAAAAACAATGAGATCACAGATGCCAAGTTATTTTGCAGAGTACCATAAAACTGTAATGAATTGTTAGTTCATATATATATATATATATATATATATATATATATATATATATATACACATATATATTTTATTATTTTTTTTTAATAAAGAATGGCCTCCTGTATAAAGCCAAGGGAAATATAAGGAGTGATCATGTAAAACAGATTCCATGAAGCACATGTAAACAATGAGTCTCACAAGTCTAGTGTCTCTCCTTGGGCTGTTTCTTTTCTATTCTCATTTGGTTTGACTTTTGCGGGCATGTTTTTGAGGAAGGGCTAGGAACCTCTGCTCCCAAAAATGTATTGCATTGTCTCTTGTGATCTGGAGAGGCACTCATGAAGGTGAGATAGATGGGCAGCTGGAAGGAAACTGGAAGGCTGGTCCCCAGACCACAGGAGCACTTGTCCTGCTCTCCCACTCCAGGGCAAAAGAGATGCCCACACTGGAACCCTGCCTCTCCTGAGTCTCCATGAGGCCCTGCCCACACTGTTCACTCACAATAATCTTATCCAGGAGAATAGAATAAGGGCCTTCCTCTTGAGAACCCAAGGAGAAAGAGAAAGACAGTAAGAAGAGGAAGCATCATCTCCCCTTGCTCTTAGAGTCAGCTGGAGGAGTTGCTCTGGGAGGTAGGCCAGGGACGGTTCCCTCCCTTCCAGATCGCTTGCGTAGAGAAGACTGGCAATAATGAATATGTCCATCTTTAAAGCTGAGCCTCCTATCCAGCCGTATGCTAATTAATTCACCAGTTAGAGAAGGCCCAAGGGCCCCCAGCTGCCAGCTGGACTGTGATGTAGTCAGCTCCCGACACGTCTTCCGCTGGGGACTCTAAATCCATTCTGTACCAGATAGTTCTGGGATGAAGTCCTCATCTGGGAAGATGTCAGAAACCCACCACCTACTTAGAAAAGGTTCTGTGCCTAAGGAACCTGGCAAACAAACAGCTCTTCCTCATGGGACTCTTGTTTGAAAGCTCACACGGGCAGTGTGTCCCTGTCAGTGCCCGGGGCTTGCAAAGCACTGGAGTCTTGGAGACTTTGAAAATGAGTGTGTCCCCCTCCCCAACCCCTAGTCCTTAATTGCTCAACTGAAAACCAGTTCTCAATAAGGCCTCCTGGGGATTAGTGGAATCCAGACCTGAAGGGGGCCAGCAAAGAAACCAGAACCGAGAGGCAGAGAGCAAGCCCCCAGACCTCTGCCCACCTGGGAAATGGGGGAGGTATAACCAACTAAGCATTGTGGGTGACATGGTGAATGGAGCCCTGCCTGGGTCAGGGTCTCGGGTGTGGCGGTGAAAGCTCTCTCCAGTTCCGAGATCTGCGCTTCCCCCTGCACTGGTTCTTAGTCCATAGAGCTTTCACCCAAGGTCCTGCTCAGGAATCAGTGGACTGGACTAGAAGGTCGGTTATGACCATGGTCTCCATGAGGACACTGAGGCCTAAATTCACAGAGCTGGTATCAGCAGCCCACCCCCAAAAGCCAGGAACTAGATGAGACCTCATTGGTCAGGACCCTAGTCCACCATTTGGCCGCCCGGACCCCACTAAGCTCGGCTTTTTCTGAGCCCACAGTCAGTGGTCAAAGCTCATTTTCCTCTACCTGAGAAGCTCGCTTTAGTTCTGTTTTAATGTGATTTACCTGGGCCCCTGCCATGCAAAGCTAATGCTTTTGATGCCTAAGTCAATAGATATTGGATTACACAATCCACAGTTAAAGAGAGCTTGGCTTGGTCCCCAGGGAAAGCATGTGAGTGACACAGATGCACACCTGTGAGAACTACAGGGAGTCAGGGGTACCAACTGTGCAGGAGGGAACCCTGGCCTGCACAGGCTGAATTGGCGGGGCTCAGGTACAGCGCCCTGTTAAAGAAACAGCATCTTCTATGAGGTACAGGACCATGAGTCTCATAAGAGCCCCGAGGGCTGTAGTCATCCAGGGCTGGCCTAACGCTGATTCCGCAGGTCCAGGTGGGGCCGAGAATATAGGCTAACAGGTGCCCAGGGGCTGCCAGGACCACAGAGAGAGCCCTGATGTGGGTTAGGTGCCCTGCTCTGGAACTTCGCTGCCTGAGTTTAAATACGTGTGTAGCATAAATAATTTATCTAGCCTCCCAGAGCCTCAGTTTTCCTCACCTGCCAGATGACACTGGCCTCACCAGCTGTGGTGTGGCTAGAATGGGTTGTACCCCTAGAAGCGGCCACAGTGCTTGTTAGTTTGTGGGGTGTTATCCACATACCCCCGGGAGGAATGGCAGAGCACCATGCAGTTATTGTTCAAATGGAATAAAATAATTCTAGTTTCTGGGAGAGCAAAGTAGTGGTATGACGAAAGTCAGAAGATGACCATTGGTCACCATGGGTCCTGCCTTTGGACCTACTGAAATCTTCATGTAAACAGATGTGTGTGGAGCTTAGGGTGGAGCCTGGTGCTCTGACTATAACATGCCATGCAAGCCATAAAACCTCCCTGAGTTTGTTTTCCCTCCTGGATAATTAAGAAAATAACATCCTCTCAGTGTACTAATCGTGTTGTCACAATGTGCACAAAATGCTTTGCATACCGAATACACGAAGCAAGCATAAATGACAACTCTTTCATAAACCCCAGGAGTGTAGCAGGGACACCTCCAGGTACCAAGAGCTTTGAAACGGGTCACCTCCTCTCCTGCTTGTGACTTGCCCATCGGGAAAGCCTGAGGCCTTTCTTCCTGGTTGCTCCAGCTACAGTGAACAAGCACAGCCTTCCCCACCTCCAGTTCCATCAGTGTTTGTGTCCTGGAATTGAGAGAAGAAGCCCTTCAGTTATTTTTCAGTTACATCAAAGAGTGCGATCCACTTGGTGCAACCAAAGCTTTCTGCACGTGCCTGTGGGCTGCCTCTTAGAGGAACTGGTGTCCCAATGGCAAAGAGATGGCGTGGTAGCATAGAGGAAGAAGGAATGTGACATCAGATTGGGTTTTCATTAGAGTTTCTGTTACCAGCAATCAAGTGTCAGCGTTGTGTAAGAGTCAGGGCTCTGTCCTGGCATCCCCCCACAAAAGATTTTAGCGGAGGCCCGACACTCTGAGAAGGACAGCAGGCCAAGAGTAGCAAACGGAAGCAGAAGCAATTTTACTAAGTAAAGCAAGCGAGCAAGCAGAGTACACGGGAGAGAGTCCACACAGGCAGCTAGATGTAGAATCGAGTGTCCCGACAAGTCAAGGGTTGGGGTTTATACAGACCAGATGGTTTGTTCTTCTTCTGTCCCTCCTACCCCAAAGGGCGCGAGTTTTCTGCTCCCCTCCTAGACCCACCTACTCCAGGCCGGGGCCTGCGCAGTGTGTACCCATTGATGGGAAGTTGTACACCTGGGCCCATACGGATGGAGCGACCCGGAGTAAGGTCATTAATGGTCGTTTGCATTTAACTGACCAGGAGAAACACAGTGGGGAGAAGAGGGTGAAGAAGGTGCCAGGCGCTGCTAGCCTTTCTTGCCTGCCTGTCTGGCTTCTGACTTGGGGGAAGGAGGGAGGCTCCACGGGCGAGCCAGACCTCTGGCTGTATATTTTCTTCTGTTGAGCTGGGCTTGGAGCCTCGTTAACACTTCATTGTCCTTCTCCCTCCAGCTCGTATCTACCTCTCTACCTATCCTGTCACCTCCACTTTGGGGAAAGTTACTGCATACCTCAGTTTCCCCATCTGTAAAACGGGGGTGTCTATCTCATAAGATTGTTGAGAGGAGATGATCTGTCAAGTGTGTATGAAGTGCCCACTCCTGTGTGCATGCAGCACTCAGTAGACAGAAAAGCTTTGGTCTAGCAGGTGAGCGCCACCCCGGGCCTCCCAGGGCCTGTGCAGCTCCGCCTTCCACAGCTGACCTCCTGTGCCTCGTCAGTGTGCCTGGGACACCGTGAGCATTCATTCCTCTCTCTCAGACTGCTGGAGGTATCCATGAGATCATGGTGGG
The DNA here is from genome assembly GCA_030015415.1 of Cynopterus sphinx. Classification (NCBI taxonomy): domain Eukaryota; kingdom Metazoa; phylum Chordata; class Mammalia; order Chiroptera; family Pteropodidae; genus Cynopterus; species Cynopterus sphinx. The sequence continues at coordinate 56,543,132 of CM057383.1, read as the reverse complement.
TCTGGCACCCGGCAATTGTTCCTCATAATTGTCATTGTCCTTCTTATTATTATTCATCAGTGACTATGACCCCTGAGTTAAGTCCAGGAAGGACATGGCTTCTGGAGAATTCCGCTCTGTCACCAGGAGCACTGTGGTGCGTTTCCCTTTAGAGGCCAGTGTGCGATGCCCAACGGTGATGTAACTCCAGTGTGAAGCCTCTGCCTCCCCAGATGCATGTACAGCTGTTTCTAATGAATGTTTCTCAAACTTGAACGTGCACACTTATCACCCCGGGTCCTGTTAAGAAACAAATCCTGATGTAGCAGGTCTGTGGTGAGTTCCAAGATTACCTTTCCAGCAAGCTCCTGGGGACCCCACCCACACTGAGCAGCCAAGTCTGTCTCTGCTCATTGTTCCAGGGCCGGCCACCGGGGGGGCGCTGAGCCAATGCAACAGCCTGGGGCACCCTCGTTGACAGCTGTAAGAATCAACAAACAAGTCATTCCTAAAAACTCAAGTTGTTGGCCCAAAGTAGAGAATGCCAGCCATCTCTAATACTCCCTGGCACATTTATAAATTGTGTGGATTAACAAACCTCAAAGACTTTATGGGGTAAATCCTACCTTTGCATTGAATAGAGGTGTAACTACAGTAAACCACTTGCTCACAGTTCTCCAAAGCCTCCTGAGGAAGGTAAGTCAACTCCGTGGAGAGCCCCCACCTGCCTGGACCTACAATCCAGAGTCGGTGCTGCCTCGAACTCAGACTCCATCCTCTTTCTTTTGAATAGAGACCTTGTGTGGAAATTTCTGCCTGTTTTCTGGGACTACAGTTTCCACCAACCTTCCCTTACCCAGTACAAAATACCTCCTCTTTGCTTATCCAAATGAAAGCATTGTGGAAAATAAGATGGATTGGTGGTTGACCACCCAACAGAAACAACGCTGAGAAACATTTCCACAGAGGCCAAGTGAATCGAAAAGACACGACATGTGTTGGAACAGAGGAAAACCTTTCGGACACCCAACATTTCTGTAAGTGCTGAGTTAATCCTCATTGGACCAGAACGGAACCTGGAACAGGAAAACGTGCCATGCAGGGTCCTGGTGGTGATGGCATTCTGTCCTGAAAGGACCTGCCCACAGAGATAGACCTCTGGTCATGCAGCCTTCCTGCCCACTCTCCCTCTTATCCTTGGATGTGCTCAGAACACAACTGTTCAGTCAACACCAGCTGGAGTTCACTTGGAGGAAATGCCAAGTAAATCAGGATAGAGGCATGGCCCAGCTTGCCACCTGACTGAGGTCAGGCAGGCACCCACCAGATGCAACAAGGTGTGCATTACTGATGTGCAGTGGCCTGTGTGCATTGCCTGCCAGCAAGCCCTGCCAGTTGGGTGCAAAGGCATTTCATAAGTCTGGGTTCTGCTAGACTGCTCTCATCGTCCTTCTCTAAGCCACAGGCATGGGTATATTTATGTTCCCAACCCCAACCTCTGTCTCCTGGCCTTAGCCAGCAAGCCCCAGAAGAAGGGGACAAGAGAGACAAGGATGGCCAATATCCACAAACAGAGCCATCGGTAGTCTACATAGCCTAAGCTCTCCTGAGCTCCTCGCTGACAGAGCAGCTTTGTTTTCAATGTCCTGTTTGCTTTTAAAAAGGAAACTATGCCTGAAGCATTGTCCCTTGTTGCTTTTCCTCACCTCACTGGATGAAGTTTGTTTGACAGGCTGCTTCCCAAGGCAATGAAAAATCTGAAGCTAAAAATCTCAAGTCCATCTTATCGTTCTGGAGCTCTCAAAGGGTATCTGTGTGGTGCGTGAGGATTGAAAAGCATAGCCTCCAGCTCGGTCATTAGGAGCTATCCAGAAACATGCACCTCTCCCCCGGGGAAGCATGCACCTCCTCCAGCACCTCCCTGGCAGGCCACTGGTTCTGAGGCCAGATGGGCGGGCTAAATTAATTTAATCTCATTTAAATCTCATCTAAGTTAGGACATTTATTATCAGTTTAAGAGGTGGGGGGAAGCTATTTATCCCCCAAAAAAGGGAAAGAACCATCTCTCCAAGCTCTGGACACCAGCAGGGGGCGTTCTCAAGGCCAAGCAGGTAGGAGAAGGCCCAGGAGAGGAAGAAAGAAGAATCACACCTTTCAGCTGTCATCAGCGACTTTCCTTCCCTAACCACCCTCCAAGTCCCAAGTCCAAGTTCCCAGCTTCCTGCCCCCTCGCTGACTGTCCATTACGGAAAGAAGGAACAAGGCCCCAGGGACATAAGCTTGGATCCTGAGAACTTTGATGAACCCCCTCTGTTCTGAGCAGTTCCACCTCTGTAGTCTCTGTTGATTCAAAGGGCAGCCCTTACCGGCCTGTTGCCTCAGTGTCCCTTATATCACGCAGTACTCTTCACTTTCTTGGTAGAAAAGCTAAGAAGCCATCCCGATGATAACTGAGAAAAAAAGAAGCGAAGAAGCGGGAAGCACAGAGCTCACCATGCCCTGCAGAGATAAGGGACTGCCCCATCTGTCATGCAGTGGTCTGCTGGCACCCACACCTAAGTTTGCAGCAATTCCACTGGCAACTGAGACCAGGCGAGGGGGCAGAGGCCAGGAGCTGCCAGTAAGTGAAGTCCCTGGGCTCCAGAAGTGGCAAATCTCCAGAGAGGAGATGCCTCTGGTTCTAAGAGCGCTGACTCGGCAAGTATTTTAAATGCCATGGAATACTGCTCCGAGCAGGGGCTGGGAGGGCAGCAGAGTGGCACCAGAAGCCTCACCCTAGCCTAGCCCTGCCAATAAGCCTTGTTGGGCTCCCTGGGGCCAGCCCCTGTCCAGGGCACTGAGGAGGACCCGAGTCTTCACACCCTGCACTGCTCCTTGACATTCTGGCTTGTTGCCTAACGAGCCAGCACGTTTGTCCCTCAGCTAGCAGGTCATATTTCTCATGTACCCATAGCAGTTGGACTTCTGGTCCAACCTGAGTAATGAGCTTCCCCTGAAACATCTGGCATCGAATAGAAATGCAGACTTACACCAGGAGCCAGTCGTCAGCCTGTCCCCGCTCCCTCCGAAACCGCCACCTATTTTATTTGTGGCGTTTTCCGTTTGTGTTCAAAGATGCGAGAATCAGAAGTTTCTGACCCTGCTCTCCTGTTATCTTCTCTACTGACTTGATGTGGGTGTGTAGATAGTTCAGCAGGACTTTCCTTGCCCTGTTGGCTGTGGTCACTGTCTCCAGGCTTGCCCTGAGCTGTGTGCAGGTAGCTTTAGAAACGCCACTCGCAGAGCAGGTGGCTGTGTTTCTCCTGAGAGCCTTCTCTTAAAGAAAGCATCCCTGTTCCTCACAGAAGCCTTGCTGACCAGAGTGCCGGCATCGGAGCCATTCCTCCAGAAGGGGCTGCGGGGAGGACCAACATGTCTTGATTTTAGAGAGGCCACTCACTTGTCCTAACTCAGGGCACCCCACTTCCCCAACTACTGCGGAACTGGTAGAGACAAAAGTGAGTCAGGAGGAAACTTATTTGGAATATGACTATTTTTATGTAAAACTCAAGTCCAGCCGAAAGGAAGGTTGACCATCAGGGCGTCATCTTTTCTGTGATAGAGCATTTTTTGTTTGTTAATTTTAACTGAAAAATCTAGTGATTTGACTGATGATAAAACCAGCGGCCATTTCATCTCTGCTAAGTGACACTTTTTGCATAGAAGGGGAGTTTTGTGAATCACAGTTTTGAGGGAAGACCAAGTTCATGCCTGCTCTTAAATAGTTTGGTGACAACTGTTTTAAAAACACATCATAGGAAAAATCCTAGAAGGAAATACAGCAAAATGTGAGCTTTAGACAGGCTGTGGGTGATTTTTTAACTTTTTTCTTGTATTCTGATTTTTTCCAGATTTTTTAAATAACAAGCATATATTACTTCTATAACATAGCATATATTATTTTATTACTTCTAGGAAAAGTATTAAAAATATATTCCTGTTCTATGTAATTGAATGAATTACTCAAGTACTACTTTCTTCGGATAATGCTCTTATGTACTATATGTTCCTCATTTTTGTATATTGCATATATTTTATCTTTATTCATAGGAAAATTAAGCTGGGGAGGCTTGCGAAGCCCCCAGCTCCTCCAGTTTACTTTTAGCAGCGTCATCCCTCGGTGTCTTACTTAAAGATCAATATTCCTTGAGAGGTCAGAATGCATTTGGGGGATTATTAAACTCTAGCCCATTCATAATCTAGAATTTGAGAACAGTTAGCTCTGCTGCCACAACCTGTGTTTCAGTGTTGAAACAGGTCATTTTTGAGAACGCGCAATGACTGTCCTCTCTACAGGTGTGGGAGCCACTTCGGGGGTTTCTGCCAACTTCCCCAGCACCTCTGGCAGCAGTACCCTCTCTCCCTTCCAGCACGCCCATAAAGGTAGGAAAGGCGCTCAGGTATTGATCTTTTGGAGTTAGCCACCTAGATGTGAGGTGGGTGGGGGTTGAGTCAAGTGGAGAGGAAGAGAGGAAATAAAGATGAGGAATGACCGGGGAACTCTTCCCCACTTCAAATCACCTCCCTAATGTGATCTAATCACACTCGACGCTCCCCAGTTGCTGAAAGTCAGTAATTATCCCTGCTAGGAGTGGAGATGGTCACTCCATGGGTGTCCTGGGCCCAATCAAACGTGCTGGTCAGGAAGGCACATTCCCAAGGTAGTGGGAGTGGTGCTCAGGGCACAAGTGGCCAGGGCGAGAGGGAAGCCAGCTTCCTGGGCTTCGGTTAAGCCTGATATCAACGGCAATTCTGTTGTTGGCTTTCATATAAACCTCCTGACCTCAACACTAATGTCTATTTCCAGTACCTACACTTCACCCCCCAATCCCTTCAGGATGAAAGGATGGAGAAGACGCCAAGGTCCACAGTTTCTCTCAGAGCGAGACCTGGTGCTGGCTCCTCCTGCCCCCTCACACTGTCTCGGTGACATCTGTTGTTTAAGCGTATTTAAGGCTCAGGTCCTCAGTGAGGGTCGAGGTGCCTTCAGAATCACACGGTGCACTCAGCATGCATGCCAGGCCCCCAACTAGTAAAACCAAGGGCAAGCACCCTAAGAACAACCAAGCAAACCTAAACCATGGTGTTCTGGAAAAGTCTGGATTTGCTTGAGTTGAGATCAGCAAGGAGGAGCTCATGGGCAGTCCTGATGAGATAGCCAAAGCAAACCTGCAGGGCTGGGTTCTCAGACTAAGCACCCTTTTTTGAATCTAACGATTCTCTGGAAGTGTCTCAGTGGCGGGGCCATTGCTTGCAGGGGCCAAGGTCATGAAGGAGAAAGGACCTTGCCTGATGGAAGGGTTCCTGTTGAGACACTTGAGCCCTAAGTCATTGCCTTCTCTCCCCAACTTCAGCAGAGCTCTCAGGCCAAGGACACCTGGCCACGGCCCTGATCATTGCCATGTCCACCATCTTCATCATGGCCATCGCCATCGTCCTCATCATCATGTTTTACATCATGAAGACGAAGCCTCCTGCCCCAGGTGACTGCTCCCTAAAGCTTGCCCTACGCCCCTTCCTCCTTGGACAGTTCCATCAACTTACCCAGTCAGTGAGCCTGGCTGCTAACACCTTTCTTTTTCTCCAACCAGCCTGCTGCACCAGCCACTCAGTGAAGAATGCAGAAGCCCAAGTGACCAAGGAAGAGGAGAAGAAAGAGGCCCAAGGTCTGCAAACAGAGTCCCCATGAGCATGATGCTTGTCTACAGGGTGGAGGTTTTTGACCCCTCTGGCCACTACCTCAGCAGTCTGGCCTCCTAGCTAGCTATGCTCTCATGCCACTGAGAACAAGGGTCTCAGGAAGAGGAGTCGATGCACCCACATTGTGCTTAATCCTTAGGGTAGTGTGGTTTAGTCACCAGGCAGGTCTGCTAATGAGGAAGTGATCAAGGGAAGAACAGGCTCAGAGCTAGAGCTGCCTCTAACTCCTCCTCCCCCCAATCATCCCATTTACCTACAGACAGTGTGGTGATTTTCTCTGAGAAGGATGAATTCGAGAAGCTGACAGCAACTCCAGCAAAGACTGCCAAGAGGTACGTCAAGCTAAAGCACCCTCAGCAGCCCCCAGTTCCAGGAATAAGTCAGAGGGTCCTCAGGGCTCCTGAGTAGGAAGGGGAACTGGGCATGCCAGCCAAGGTGTGCACCTGTCTTGGAGGCTGTGCTACAGACAGCTCCAGAGGGAGCAGGGCCCCAGGGACCAGCGAGGCAGTCCCAGTCATCATGGTGTCTCGGCCTCACTGCTCACTCGCATCAGGGGCCAGGCGTTGTTAGGGACAAGGGTTAACATCTGCCTGCCCCTCTGGGTTGGCCCTCCTGCCTTCCTCCAGGGCCAGGTGCCCCAGGTCTGCCTCTTTAATATCCACCCTCCTCATGCAGACCCCAAAGCTTCCATGTGCTGCCTTCTTCTCCAGGAGCCTGGTTAATATTACTGCTGCTCCTGCCAACATGAATACTGACCCCTTAGTGCTAATGCTAGAACTGACACCCCCATAATGCTGTAACAGTGGTGATAAGGGGGTCTACCAAATATTTGGTACTTACTACCACCAGGCGTGCACATGTCACCTCCACAAGTTCTGTGAGCTCGGTGCTAACATTATTTACATTTGTAGGAAGCCAAGGTTTGGAAGTTGTCATGTGCCTCTGGTCTCACAGCCAGTGAGTGGCAGGGCTGCGGGCCAAGTCCAGGCTGTCTGGCTCCAGTCTGGGTTCCACCGGCTTTGGACCAACCACTGATACTTCCTGAAGTAAGGCCTCTTAAGGAAGAGGTTTAACACATGACGTCTTTACCGTATTTACCACACACACATTGAGCTGCAGAATCATCCCCAGCTTTAACATCTAGGGTGGAGGGAAGTAAACTTTTTATTCACCCCCTTGTATGGTCATTTGGACTTAGTCCTGGTTAGGTTCCAAAAATCCACCCCCCACACAGTAAATGGTCCCCTGCCAGGCCTCCACCCCATGGCCATCCCAGAACCCCATCTCCCCACTTGCCCCTGTTGCAGATGAGGGCTCAGAGGCCATGAGCGGTCACCAAGCTGATTACGGGAAGAGCAGAAGTTAAATACCAACTCTCCCAACCCCTGGCCTGTGATCTTTCCAGGGTACATGAACTCTTCTTGCAAAGCCTTGCATTTTAGGAATGAGAATGAATCCAAACGTTTATGTAGAGTTTTAACATGGATAAAGCACTGCCGAACGTGTTATCTCATATAGAAAACTCAGCATTTCTGACACAAGGGCAGGAAGCAAATTTAAGTATGAAATTTTTGGAAACTGGGAAAAGAATGTGGATTGTGTGTATTCAATTCAACAGTCTCTCAGAGAATGGTTGTTTCTGATAAGTGCCTCTGTTCCCAATGGTCATTTTTCAAAACCCCGGGAACTTGTGGTCTGTCCTTCCAGCCTTTTCTCAGTCTCAAGAGGAGAGGAGGAAAAGCACACTCAAAAGGGCAGAGACACATCCTATGACTAAAGTTTCCTCCAAAAGCTGAGGAAATATTTGGGGACCCTACTTGGAAAAATAATGCTTCTTTCATTCACAAGTGCGAAATGAAAATTAACACTCAATAATTATGCTTCAAAAGACAAGGCACTGAGCTTTCATCCCCTCTGCCTGCTCTTAGGTCTTAGGGGACCACCTGGGGCTGCTCTGGGGTTTGGGACAGCAGTGCTTTTCCACCTTTCCTGCTCTCAGGTGGGGACAGTGGCAGGTCAGCCAACTCTCATGAGGCCTGAAACTTCCTGGGCTTCACCCACTATTTTTGCTTTCTTTGTATCATCCTGTCTCTACGGTTATGTTTGAGTGTGAGCTTCATTACTGTAACCCAGTTACTAGCAAACATAATTCTCTATAAGTCTTCAGCCAAACCACAGGAAACAAGCAGGATGCCTACAAAAAAAGAATATTGCTTTTCACACATTTGGAATGATTTAAGGATTTGAGCTTCAACCCACATGTGTCCATGGGCCTGGACAGTGTGCAGTGGTGTGACAAGAGCCCACCTGCCTTTCTGTGCAATTTTCTAAAGCCTCTCACCTGGCTTCCTGGGGCCCCCACTCCATGGCACACACAATTGCCAGGGCATCCCCTGGTCAACAGGAGGCTCCCCAGGCTCTGGCTCTGTTCAGCTTTGTTTTCAGTTATTTCAGAAAGCTGGCACAAGTTCTGCACTGGCCACGTCAACTTATTCGCTACCTGAAGACGCAGGTTGGACGTGGTGCTTCTCTTGATGAAATATAGCCATCTGTAACATAGTCAAGAACCCTTTCCTGAACTGGGTGGGGTGGAGGGATGCACACCCTGAGGCACTCCCAGAGCCCCACACAAGTCTCCTCACATAGCACCTGTAGGCCACCCGGCATCAACTTCTTTGGAAAAAAACAGAGGGCAGGCTGTCTTTCTCATGTCCCATATCCCATGCCCATGAGCTGCCTAGTAAAAGCTTGAGGAACCAGCCACTGCATCTCGACTGTCCCCACCAGGGGGGCACTGCTGACAGCCCCCCTTCTTGTTTCTACAGCGAGAACGATGCCTCATCTGAGAATGAGCAGCTGCTAAGCAGGAGTATGGACAGTGACGAGGAGCCCGCCGCCGACAAGCAGGGCTCCCCAGAGCTGTGCTTACTTTCGCTGGTCCACCTGGCCAGGGAGAAGTCTGCCACTACCACCAAGTCAGCCGGGGTGAGGATCTGGTGGCCTGTCCACACTCCTTACAAGGATTTACTGCTGCAGCAGGGCAAGGCATCAAAAGACGTGACCTCATTATTGCATAAGTTCTGCTGTGTGGCGAGGTGGTACTCCCACAAGCCCGGGCCGGGAAACCTAGATGGAGGGACAGGTTTAAAGCAAGATATTTTAAAAATGGAAAACTTATTTCTCTCTTTATATAGCTTTATAGAAGAAAATGAAGAATAATAAGCAAAGACAAAAAATTTAAAATTGCTTGGAATGCCATAGGACAGGAATATTTAACTACTATATATCTGGTTGGAAATATACTAGTATATATGCAACCAGATATATAATAGTTATATATAATAGCTAAATATAATTGCTTATATAGTAATCTGTATATAGCTATATGTAGATATAATGTACTTTTTTCATGTTAAAATGTTCCACTTGGTTTGTCAGCTGAAGCACATTCCGTTGGAATGTGCCATGGCAGGGGTGTAGACAAAGATGAGCAAAGCCATGCGCCAGGCTACCTGAGAGTCTAGCATGAGGTGCACTGGCAGCCTGATCCAAGCACCAGGTCAGCTACGTTGCTAGTCAGTGCTGCTCAAGGTGATCCTGGCCCTGATGGAGAGGCTGGATCTGGCGTGGGTCCTGACAGGAACGTCTTGCTCTGGCTGTCCAGTTCCATGACCTCTGCAGTGGGGCTATCATTTGCAGGACCCTGGAGGCCCATGGAGTTGTTCCGAGAGGTACTATTGACTCTAGTGGGATACGGGGCCTTCTAGCCAAAGCCACTTCTGCACCTGTCCATCGTGGCCTCAATTCCTGGCTGCCTGCTGGCAAACCAGTCTTCGACATTCATCCTTATAGACATGCCAGATGTGACCTCCGGTTGTCTAGTGAGTCTGAATGTCCAGTGGAGCCTAAGAAGTCCCCCCACCCAATAGACATTTAAGGTGCTTGAGCTGGATAACCCAAAGAAAGCCTTTTTCTCTGAATTTGGGATAAGATGTTCATATAAGAAGTTGATTCAACATTTCAGATTTAAACTCAGGGGAGATGGAAGACTTGGTTTTTTTGCTTCCATTTTCCTCTTTTCTGAAAATTAACATTCTCTTAACTTTTTTTATAGGTTCAAAGTCGAAGGAAAAAGATATTGGATGTGTATGCCAACGTCTGTGGAGTTGTCGAAGGTGAGCACAAAAGAATGGTTCTGGGGGGACGCTAACCCCAGGTTTTTCCCCAGGACTTTCGGTCCAACTGTTGGCAGTGAGAAGGAGGTTCTGACAGGAGTCCTGACACTCCCAGGGAGAGGCCGAGAAAAGCTGCCTATCCAACTTGTCACGTTCCTCATCAGAATGGCTGGCTGAACCGACTGCAGGGTGGAGGGACATGGAATCTGGCTCCAAGCACATTTCCCCCAGCATTTTCTATTGCCCATCCATCATGGGACAAGGAGCCAACATCCAGTCCCAGTGCAGGACCTTGCTTTAGGGACATGTGGAGTCAGGACACCCAGGTGCTCTAAAGAACAGGGGTGGGATGAGCTAGGTGTCCTCCTGTGCTCCCCAGATGCTGTCTCTCCATTGCTGTTATCACCTTCGGAATCTTTGATCGTCACTTATCCAATAGTAGCTGTCTTTGCCCCTCTTCTCTAGCAGTTTGTGATGTATAGATGATCTCCCCTCGTGAGGATGTCTCCCGAGCAAGCTGAGTCAGACTGCCTCACCCTAACTGCAGTGGGGTACGGTCAAGGACGAGACAGTGGGACTGGGTTTATATTCTGATTATATTTCTGTCTGAAACTGGAATCCACACTCCCAATTTCTCCCAAATCCAGTCTCTAAATCACCTTCTTATTAACCCAGGAGATAAAATCCCTCATCACTGGGGTTATGGAATTTTCCTTAGCTTCGTCGGGCCACATGGTTCTGTGTCACTGGCTCCTTCCACAGACTTCCCCATCTGACCTGCAGCCCTCTCATTTCTCTACGTGGGCCTAGCCCAGCACCCTGAGCCTGAAGCAGGCTTGCTGGTTGGGTGCTCTGTTGGCCAGAGATCATCAATGAGGGTGAGATCAGGGGCCAAACACTCTACTCGGCTGCCTGCTGAAATGTGGCATCTCTTCATAAATGCTCATGCCCCAGGGTCAGCCTGTCTGATCCAGCCTGCATGTCTAGGAACCATCAACTGCCCAGTGGAGGATGGTCTGAGGTTTGCATTCTATCACCCTAGAAAGCTCTTCTCTGCTCCAAAAGACGTCTTGGTTTTAAGAGCCCATATCTCAGGGACAGTGGTTTTCAAATTAATTTTAGGAAAGAGGAGCCCCTCCTGTGAGACGAAGTGTGTGAAGAGCTTGAAGCCCTGTGCACTGAGCCACCTTCTCCTGTGCCTTATGACCGCACAGTGCTGCTCACGCAGCCGAGCCCGAGAGCCTTAGACCAGCAGTGCCTAACCCTGGATGAACACTGGTTACTTGGAGAGTCTTAGGTGACCCCCTCTGTCGGCCTGCCCTGAGGTCCTGATGTAATTAGTCCAGGGTGAGTCCCAGGCATCAGTGTCTTTTGTTTTGTTGTGTTTTTAATTAAACTTTTTATTTTGAGATCATTATAGATTAACATGCAGTGGTAAGACACGATACAGAGAGATCCTTTACTACGCTTTATGCAGTTTCTTCCGGTGGTAACATCTTGCCAAACCATCACAACCAGGATACTGACATGGACACAGGGAAAACAGAGCCCACTCCATCACCACAAGGAGCCCTCTGGTTGCTCTTTCAGAGCTACATCCACTTCCTACTCCTCTACCCCCTTTTCAGGCCCTGCCAACCACTAACCTAGTCTTCATTTCTATAATTTTGTCATTTCAAAAATGTATATAAGTGGAATCATGCACTAGTGTAACCTCTTAAGAGCAAATAGCTTTTTTTTTTTTTCATTTAGTATAATTCCCTGAAGATTCATCTGGGTTGTCGCATATAGTGTAGTTTGGTTCTTTTTACTCTTAAGTACTAGTCCATGTTAAGGATGTACTACAATTTGTATAATCATTCATCCATTTAAGAACCTCTTGATTATTTCCATTTTGAGGCTATTATGAAGAAAACTGCTATAAATATTCATGTATAGGTTTTTTGCGTGAACATAAGTCATCATTTATATACCTACAGAAGTGGTCACCATGATAAGCCCAGCAACTATCTTACACCATACCACACTATCACAATATTATTGAGTATATTCCCTATACTATATACTACATCCCCATGACTCACTCGCTTTAAACCTGGAAGTTGGAACCTCTTATTCCCCTTCACATTCCACCCGCCTTTTTTATTTTTCAATTACACTTGACATTCAATATTAGTTTATATTAGCTCCAGGTATGCAGCACAGTGGTTAGACATTTACATAATTTACAAATTGATGCCCTTGACTAGTCTAGTACCCACCTGGCACTAGGAATAGTTATTACCATTTAATTGACTATTTCCCTGTGCTTTACTTACATCCGCATGACTATTTCATCAATACCAATTTGTACTTCTCAAACCCTTCACTTTCTTACCCAGTCTCCCAAATCACCTCCCATCTGGCAACCATCAATTTGTTTCCTGCATCTATGAGTCTGTTTTTTATTTTTTTCATTTATTTTGTTCTTTAGATTCCACATATAAGTGAGATCATATGGTATTTGTCTTTGTCTGACTTATTTCATTCATCATAATACCTTCCAGGTCCATCCATATTGTTGCAAAGATTTTATTCTTTACGGCCAAGTAATATTCCATTGTATATATGTACCATTTCTTTACCCAATCATCTATTGATGGATACTTCCATATCTTGGCTATCATAAATAATGCTGCGATGAACATAGGGATGCATATATCTTTCCTCATTAGTGTTTGAGTTTCTTTGAATACCCAAAAGTGGAATTGCTAGGTCATAGGAGATACACACACACACACACACACACACACACATATACATACATATATATATACATATACATATATATATATATATATTTTTTTTTTTTTTAGAACCTCCATACTGTTTTCCACAGTGGCTGTACCAATTTGCAATCCCACCATCAGAGTTCCCTTTTTCTCTATATACTAGCAAACACTCATTATTCATTAAATAATTGCTGATAGTCATTCTGACAGGTGTGAGGTAATAGCTCATTGTGGTTTTAATTTGAATTTCTCTGACAATTAGTGAAGTTGAGTATCTTTTTATATGTCTATTGACGACCCATATGTCTTCTTTGAAAAACTGTTTTTGGTGTGAATTCTTTATAAAATTTGAATATTTTACACTTTATGGAATGTAACATTGGTGAATATCTTCTTCCATTCAGTGGGTTGTCTTTCCATTTTGTTGATGGCTTCCTTTGCTGTTCAAAACTTTTTAGTCTGATGTAGTCCCATTTGTTGATGTTTCTTTTGTTTCCCTGGCCTGAGGTGACATATCAGAAAAAATATTGCCAAGAGCAATGTCAGAAAGTTTACTAGCTATGTTTTCTTCTAGGAGTTTTTACTTTGGAGTCTTATATTTAAATCTTTAATCCATTTTGAGTTTATTCTTGTATTAGGTGTGAAGTGGTCCAGTTTTATTTGTTTGTTTGTTTGTTTATTTATTTATTTATTGAATTTATTGCATGTATCTGTCCAGTTTTCCCATCACCATTTAATGAATAGACTATCTTTACCTGGTTGTATATTTTTCCCTCCTTTTTCATAGATTAATTGACCATATAGGTGAAAGTTTATTTTGGGGCTCTCTATTCTGTTCCATTGATCTATGTATCTGCTTTTTATGCTAGTAGCATGCTATTTTGATTACTACAGCATTGTAATATTTTGATATCAGGTTTTGTGATACCTCCAACTTTGTTCTTCTTTCTCAAGGTCTCTGTGGCTGTTTGGGATCTTCTGTGGTTCCATACAAATTTTAGGATTATTTGTGTTCTATGAAAAATGCCAATGGTATTTTGATAGAGATTGCACTGAATCTATAGATTGCTTTGGTTAGTCTGGACACTACTGATGTTAATTCTTCCTATTCATGAGCACAGTATATGCTTCTGTTAACTTGTATTGTTTTCCGTTTCTTTCTTCAGTGACTTACAATTTTCTGAGTATAGGTTTTTACTCCCTTGGTTAAATTTGTTCCTAAGTACTTTTTTTTTTTTTATGCAATTGTAAATGGGTTTGTTTTCTTAGTTTCTCTTTCTGATAGTTTATTATTGGTGTATAAGAATGCATCCCATTTCTGAATATTAATTTTGTATCCTGCTATTTTACTGAATTCATCGATCAGTTCTAAAAGGTTTTTTGGTGGAATCATTAGGTTTCTCTCTGTAGTATCATGTCATCTGCATCGCCAGTGGCAACAGTGGGTGTGGCAGCTCGGAACTGGTGGTAGGCATGGCATGGGCATGGTTGCAGAGACCAGGACAATGGTGGGAAGCCCTAGCCTTCATTTTGTTCGTGTGGTGTATCATGTTCATTGACTTGCAGATATTGAACCAAACTTGCACCCCAGGAATAAATCCCTGATTACAATGTATGATTTTTATAAATGTAGTACTGAATTCGGTTTGCTAATATTTTGTTGAGGACTTTTGCATCTATGTTCATCAGGGACATTGGCCTATAATTTTTCTTTTTGGAATGTCTTTGTCTGGTTTTGGAATCAGGGTAATGGTAGCCTCATAAAATGTGGTTGGAAACCTTCTATCCTCTTGAATTTTTTGAAATAGTTTGAGAAGGGGAGGTATTGATTCTTCTTTGAATGTTCGGTAAAACTCACCTGTGAATCCATCTGATCTAGGACTTTTGTTTGTGGAGAGTTTTTCGATTACTGATTCAATTTCGTTAGTAGTAATTGGTCCATTCAGATTTTCTGTTTCTCCTTGGTTCAGTCTTGGAAGAGTGTTTCTAGGAATTTATCCATATCTCTAGATGTCAAATTTGCTGCCATGTAATTGTTCATTATTTCACAATTTTTTAAAAACATTTTAAAAATAATTTTAATGATGTTCAGCTTCTGCTGGCTGCCATTTGCAGTGTCTGACTGTGGCCCTTCATCTCACAGGTCTCAGCCCCACAGAGTTGCCATTTGATTGCCTTGAGAAGATGAGCCGAATGCTCAGCTCCACATACAACTCTGAAAAGGCTGTTGTGAAAACCTGGCGCCACCTCGCTGAGAGCTTTGGACTAAAGAGGGATGAGATAGGGGGCATGACAGATGGCATGCAACTCTTTGACCGGATCAGCACGGCGGGCTACAGCATCCCAGAGTTGCTCACAAAACTGGTACAAATCGAGCGGCTGGATGCTGTGGAGTCCTTATGTGCAGACATACTGGAATGGGCTGGGGTTGTGCCATCTACCTCCCAGCTACCTAATACATCCTGAAGAGCATGCCTGTGGACTGTCCTTCTTGGGATGCACCAAGGATCTAATGAGGGTGGTGGAGCTGTGAGTGGTGCCAACAGACTGCCCAGAATCATAGCTTTTTTCTGCTACGTCACCAGGGTTACCTTAGGCTGTCCCAAGGAACAAGGGGAAATGAGGCCTGTCTTCCAATCTAACTAAAGACAAAAGATTACAGCTAAGATACTCCTAGCTACCCACCTGCACCTCCCCAGATGGAATGAGTACGTATTCATATACCCAGCCCACCCATCATTAACTCATTCGGGAACATTGTTGGGTCCTCAAATGAACCAATGTGGGGTTGACAGAGGTGAAGAATCTGGTTATTTAAGAAGTTTACAGCCCAATGAGAGACAGAAGACACGTCCACAAACCACTTTGCTAGAAGACATCAATCGATCTGAATGAGGGGAGTCTAAGAAAATGCAATAAACATTCTGAGAGAGGGAGATGGCTTCCCACTGAGGTGATGAAGGGGGCATCCTCGTGAAGAAAGCAGCTCAAAAGTTTAGTAAAATGGCTACAAAATCCAGACACCTAACTCCATGTATTGTTTCTGGTTCAGTGCATGTGGCTTCATGAGGATTCCTTTGCCTGTTCTTGAGGTCATTCATATACTTACAACTCTTCTAGTCATTAACAGGAGAGCTCACACTGTAGCCTGCTTTATGTCACTGAGATGCAAGGCTTGTATTTGTCCAGTCAAGTAGACCTGTGCAGTAGTCAATTTAGTCAATTTTCTCTACTGTGTGAGGCTTGGGCCTGGGAACCCAGTTGTTTTTTATTATACATGAATTGCCTTCCACTCTCATTCTCAGTCATATTTGACCCTTTGGAAGCAGCAGTACGCAAAGGACCCTAGCTACTTAAATTATGTGTCAGGCTGTTTTGCTTCAAAGAGAAATGAGTGGTCAACTCTGCTTAGAAAGGGAAATGATGACTTCCGAAAAGCTCAGCCATGCATAGTTCTAGATCGCCAGAGTGTTTGAGACTTGTGGATGAGCCATATGATGTGAGAGTTTCGGACTGCAGCCCGCTGAGCCAGTCAGGGGCAGTGGAGCCCCCTGTGCAGGGAGAGCCTGCGCCTGGAGTCCAAGAACCTGGTTCTAGTCGTGCCAACTTGGGTCATTTTCTTCTCCTTCCCTAGGCCTCAGTTTGTCTTCTCAAATGGGAGGTTCATCTGTGACACTATAATCACAGGAAACGTTAAGGTTTGGGCAAATAGAAAGAAGGTGGAGCTGTGAGAAATGCCAGGCCTTTGAGATGCTCCATGGACATGAATCCAGTGTGAGTCACCAAGCAAAATGGGGCCAAAGCAGAAAAACTCAGGTTCGGAGTTTCCACAGTAACTGTAGTCACTTGGCATCCATTCACAGATAAAGTGATTAAACTGGTATGGCTCTTGGCAAATTCTCCTACGACGCCTGCAACTGCCAAGAGCTTCGAAGCCAGGGTAACGTCCACACCAGGCGGTGAGCTCAGACGGCACGGCTGAGCTCCCTAAGAACGGGTCTGACTTTCATTGTTACTGAATTAAAACCAGCCTCTCACTTGTAAAGCAATGTTTTTAAAAACTGTAAGTCACGTGGCTGAGTAAATGCTTTGGGGGAGGAAATCAGTCATATGTCTCAAACCAACAAGCCATTTCCCACCAGGGAATGTAGACTATACTGTGACGGGATCATAATTCGGTCCCGAATCTTTAATATCATCATTTACTATGTCCGTTTGCTGTCATTTGTCAGAACCTTTTGGGTATATCCTGCAAGCTAAATATGTCACAGCAAAACTTAATTACCATTTTTAATTCTTCTTGAAATTCTGTGGTGCCCCCTTCCTCTGCTTTGTGATAAGGATGATGAGAATCTTCCCCTTAATTATACTGCAAATGTCACATGTGGTGAGCATGCTGTTCCAGGATGATGTCTTGTAGCTTCCTTAGAACAGCATTTTTAGTGAAGGAGCAGGCGTGGCTATTCTCTGGCCCTGGGGATGCGGGTGTCCCTCGTCTACACTGCTGGGATTCTGGGGCCAGAGGTCCAGCAAGCGTCAGACCATATTTCATTGACTCGCAACCTACTATTTTTAGGGAGCTAGTCATTATAGACTTACACATTCCTTTGCCATTTACTTATTTGGAGAAAAAATCTAAGAAAAGTTTACTTTGGTAAGCTTTAGCCTATATATAGAATTAAAATCAATGAGACCATAATGATTATCACTGATCCAAGCTGGGACTCCACCCTGTGATTTTGTATGGAGATAGTCATTATTTTGTTATGCTTAAAAGCATTTGGTAAACACCCCAGGCTAGAGCAATGGCCCATAGCCAATGAAGTCTTGTCAATTTTTTGTCTAATTCTATATGTATAACTTATTGTATTTTACAGTTTCAATAAATAAACTAATAAGAAGGAGATCTACAGATTGCTACAATGTGAATTCTTGTGGGGGTGGGGAGAGGTGGGGAGTGGAGAAGATTTTGATGCTCTGATCCTGGTTATTGCACTGTGTATGATGACTCTATAGGGCTGGGACCAGCCAGATATGAAGTACCTAAAATGTTATGACCTGAGCCATTCACTCACAGAAGCAAGCATTACAGTGAGATCACGTAAACACTTGGAGTGCTGCCTTCCAAGTTGCCGTCAATAGTTTACAGGGCATTGATTCACTCACTCAGTTACTGCTGTGTAACATACTGCCCCAACATTCAATGGTTTAAACCAACAACTACTTGATTATTACAGCTCACAGCTCAGTAAAGGTCCTAGAGGACCTAGATTGGAATCAGCTGGTTATGGCTTTGCTGGGGTCTCCACTTGCTATGATGCTCTAACTGGAATAGCTCTGCTCCCATGTAGCTCCTCCTCATCTTCAAACCAGTCATCTAGCTCAGGCATGCCTTCATCATGGCAGGGACAGAAGCACCAAAGTGAGTACAGGCACAGAGGTTTCTTCAAACTTATGCTCAGAACTGGCACACCATCACTTATAGCTTAAAGCAAGTCCTATAGCTAATCCAGTGTCCAGGGTAGGAAAATAGACCCCACCCAATCTGTGTGAGAAATTTAAAGTAAAAGGGCAAAATGTTAAAAAAAAAAAAAAAATTGGACAGATAACGCAAACATCCTCAGGTATATTTGTGGCCTATGGCTCTCGTAAAAAATCACCAACAACCTAGAAATCAGGTTTTCAGCAGAGTTGTGTTTCTCGTAGAGACTTTAGAAAAAGAATCTCTTTCTTTGCCTTTTCTAACTTTGTCAGTTTATCTGTATTCCTTGGCTTGTGGCTCCCTTCTGTCTTTCAAGCCAGCAATCACATTTCTCCAGTCTCTGCTTCCATCATCTCTCTCTCGCCCTCCTGCTTACCATATTCCATTATTAGGACCTTTATGATTACACTGAGGCAACCCAAGTAATCCAGGATAATCTTGCCATCACAAAATTTTTAACTTAACCATCACTGCAAAGGTTCTTTGCTGTATAAGGTCACATATTCACAACTTCTGGGAATTAAGAGGTGAGCATCTGTGAGGTGCCATTGTTCTGCCAACCACAGTATGTATGCAAATCGTTGTGGAATCTAACAATGTAACACCAGCAGGGGAAGCACTGTCAAAGCATAGTTTCCAGCTGGGTCTATTTTCTGTGTGGCTAAAATGTAAAATAAGCAGGGGCTGCCTTCCTGCTGAGGACTGAGAGAGAGGATGAACAGACTGGTCTGCAGGTGCTCAGCAACAAGAGCTCTTTGTTGATGTTGAAAGAATGACTGGGTAAGTAGCACTGATTGGGCGGAAGGGTGGGGGGAGTCGCTTCCACCTATAACCCTAAGTGAGGGGAGCAGAGCACTGCTGAGAAATGAGCTGCCAACGCTGAAGCTGTGCTGATATCCTTGTGCTTCAGTCTATGCATCTGTCAGAGCCCACAGGCCAGAGATGGTACTCAAATCAGGCCCAGGTAAGGAGGGTTTCATGAAAGGTCAGTTACCAACACATGACCACACTGTAGAGACACAAATACAGTCCCAGCCCAGCTGTTCCCTGGACATAACCCATTCACATTTTTAAGTTGAACCCAGGCCAATCCTGGCCCCGGTTTATTTTTTAAGCCAGATCCAGTCTGACTCTGGCTGGTAACCACCAGCAGTTCCCAGTGGGGAATCTGGGCAGAAGGCTGAACCAGCAGACCCCAAAGAATGAGGACTACGGACTGAGGTTCCACACAATGGGGAAGTGTGGACTGAACCACTAGCAAGGAAGGTAGAATAATACAGCTTTCAAATCCATAGAGTTTTCCTAAGTAATAGTTTGCATCACAAGGTCTACAGTTTCCTATATGAAGCTCTAAGAGTATTTCATAGCACCCAGCTGAGATGAGACCAAACTGGAAAAAAATCTCAGTGGCGGCATTGTAAGTTATGTAAGAAGGAGATTCGATCACTGACAAGAATACCCACTGCTTAGTGAGTATTTATTTGGCACTGGGCCAATTGCGTTTCAGATAGTACCTCTTTCTGTCTCCAGTACAATGTCAGAGTTAAATACTTGTACGATGCCTAGCATGTAGATGGGTGGGGAGATGATGTTTCAGAGAGGTTAAATCTAACCTCTTTCCCAAGGTTACACAACCAGTGTCAGGGCTGGGACGGGACCGGCATGTGTCAGATTCCAGAGCCTGGCATATGTACAATACTCTCTCCAGAATCCTTTGGCTAGTGAGGACTGAATTTAGGATATCCTGTTATAACTTCAGTAGCTATTCTAGAATCATCTGTCATACTCCTTCACCCCTCAAGATCCACTCTCCAAAGTTCCCTGGGCCTGGGAGGCTGACCTATGTGGCTTCCTGCTGAGGTTGGCCAACAGGGAGAGTCACCAGGAGGTGGGAGGGCATGTAGTCCTCCAGCTCTCTCCTGCAAAGTCCCTGAGACCAAGGGGATCCCTCTCTGTCCAAGGTCACAGCCCCATCGTGCTACTCTATACAGCGCCCTCTGGAGCCAGGATCTGGTAACTGCTGCCTCCGCTGCCCTTGCTGGTTTCCTTAGACTCCATTCCTCCCTTTTTGTAAATAGTTCCTTCATCAATCACCCACCTTAAGGGGGCCTTTTGTTTCCTGCCAGAAGCCTAACTGATTAACCAGTTTTACTTTTAAACTGTGTGAATTTGCAAGTCACTCATATTCTCTGGGCCTAACTTTCTTTATCTGGCCAGCAGGGATCATGATGTCTGGTCTCCCTTGTCATGGAAGTTGACGGAAGTAACAGGTGGAAAGGAACTTGGGAAAACATACGTAACATGAGCTAGGGATTTAATTCAGTGAGGTGCAGAAGAAGCCCTTCATATATAACGTGACTGGAATCAGAACATTCTTTGTGAAGAAAATGAGCCTCTGAGATGCTGAACATTTCTATTCTGAAAAGCCTGATAAAAGCAAAGTAGAGGGAAAAACATTGCTGAAGAGAAAGAGAAAGGAGAACTTTGTTTTGCATTTGCTTTCTGATAGTAGTACTGGTGTATTTTAAAGCCTCCTTGACTTAGGAATCTGTGAGAAAGCTACACAAAATAAAAACATGAGAAAGTCAAGGCTGGTTTCATCCAAGGTGATGGTCTTGGTTGAGAAGCAAGGAAAACATACCACTGCTGTCCAAGCAGGTCCCCTTTCAGTGAGTGTATTCCAGAGGACATCCCCTGTGTCCCGCCAGGACAGAACTTGCTGGAAAGAGCCACTTGGCATTTTCTTTTCTTTTATAAGCCAGGCATCTGTGAACCCGGGCATGCCACCCTAAGTGCAGGCACAGGAGTGGAAGGGGTGCCTGCCAAGCCAAACTCTCTCATCCAGAAAACCTTTGCTCCAGGGCCAGGTGTTAGCTCCTCCTCTACTCCCCGTCAGCGGAGGCTTCTGGAATTTCCCTGTCTGTCAAATGAGAACAACTACACCAATATTCCTTCCCAAGGAACTAACTGGAATACCGCCAATAAAAATCTTTGCAGCTGAGGTGCCGAATTACAATTTAGCAGCTCTAGTTTACAATTCAGCATCTTCTTTCCAAGAAGTCTGTTAGACAGCTCACACCTCTGTCCATTCTTCCTATTCACTCCATCAGTAGTTGACTCCTAAAGATAAAGCTGTGTCGAACAAATGACACACTGAGGGACATTTTATTGTTTTTGGTGAACCAAATACGTTTCTTAACATTATCTTAAAAATATTTCATATGTTTTAAACAAACGGGCTTTGGGTCTCATTATCAGAATTGCATACAAATTAAAGAACAAAATTTTATAGCTCCTCAAGAAGTTTTCTTAAAATTGAGATGTGTTTTGTCTACCAATTTAATAATTAAAGGTGATTTCTGCACATCAGTAAGTTTGAACAATTGTCGAACTGAATTTTGTATGTACAACTGTCCTGTTTTCTCGGGGAAAATGCTGTGAGTTAAGGTGATTAATTCTATTCACTACAGGATTTTTCTCCATCTTGTTTTTGTAATTGAAGGTTAGGTTGAGATGGGTTTCTGAAGAATAACCAGCTCTGAGTAGGAATATTTTAGTGAACACAGCTGACACTACCTATTTGCCTATACTCATTCTTCCCTTCTGCCTCCTGCCTCCCTAACAAAATTCTGAGTTTGAGAGCAGCAATTTATTCAATTAAAATAACTCAGCTTCCCAGATCGCCTTGCTGTTAGGATTGCTATGAGACTTGCTCTGGTGATGAAATTATGTGGAAGTCGGCTAGTGGGATTCCAGAAATGCTACTGGGACTGGTTTCCTCGCTGTGCCCTTCCATCCTGTCTATGGGATGGTGGCTACTACACATCATGCAGCACATGAAGGTAGTGGAAACTTAAGTCTCTGCTGGTCAGACCTTGGACTGCTCTCCCCTCCATGAGGCTTCTTGTTACCTGGGAGTATTAAAAAAAAGAAAGAAAAAAGAAAAGAAAAAGATAAGACAATAGGCTGGAGTCACTTATGCTAAGCTAATGTCATCAAACTGAGACTTAATACCTATCCTAATTGCAGTTTTAGCCTCTCCCAAGAATGTAATCTTAACCAGTCAGTCTGGAATTTTCTGGTCAGCACTGGTGAGGTGAACCATCTGATAGACCCCTTCTGTTCCCTAAAGAAAGGTGACTTTCCCTGAAGCAATTCAGTCTTTTCCCCCTTCTGCCCATGAAAGCTTCTTCCATTCTGTACAGATCCTTGGAGCTCCTTTCTATCTGCTAAAAGGGATGTTGCCCGACTCAGGAATTGTTGAATAATGCTAATTTGAACTTTAAATTTATTCCGTTGAATTTCATTTTTTAACAGATTTGGTGGCAATGAAAGAATCTGAAGCGAACTTCTGATGGCTTCAAGGGCAATGAAAAGCAGGTGTGGTACCCCATAATCCCTGAGTTCGCTGTCTTTCCCACTGTTTCTGAGGCCCACGGGCCTCTTGGTTCTGAGCTTCACTCTCCTTTGAACTCCTGACCTAACTGGCTTTCCAGTCAGTTCCCTATTTGATTCAAAATGCCCACCTTTGGCTCTGTTCCCAGACTCCTTGCTGGGATTTGCTGGTGGATCAGTCCACAGTCCCCCATTGTGTGGAACCCTGGTGCACTACTGAATTCACTAAGTGAGTTTTATCTTGATGGTACCGTTTAAAGAAAGAAAAGGCTCTTCCAAGCCCCAATTGCACCATCCTTGGACCTTGACCCCACACCCTTTCAGAACTCTCATATCTGTGCACGATTCCATCTACCATGCAGAGACTGACATTCTTTCAGATGCTCACCTCTCAGTCCCTTCCCAGACCAGCTTAGAATTTCAGTAACTTAGGGAATCAAGGGGTTATAAAGAGATAGCAGGAGAGAAAGAGGAGGCCCAAGAAGAGTGGAAAATGAAGGGGCATTTGGACATCAGAAGGGCAATGAAGATAACATGATAAGAAGGAGGTTAAAGAAAAGAGTTTCAGGGGACTTCATCTGTGATGACATGGAAGGTGGGTCCACAATGGGTGGAGAGTTCGAATAGAGAGAGAGAATAAGGCATATGGCTTTGGCCAACAAAACCTTTTTAGAATCTTCCACTTCTGGAGAATTCCCAACCCTTAATTAAAAACCCTTTGCTGGCACAGGAAAGAATTTGAGACTTGTGTATCTTTGTCAGAAGGATACCAACTTACATTTTACATAATTGTCCCTGGTATCCTGTGGTCCTGCGATATCTAAGCCCAACCACAGCAGTGACGGTGACTATCTCAGTCTCACACACTATTGCCACCTGCATAGCACTGCTTCCCACCCAGTGCTTTCCTTGCCTTTAATGTTCACAACAATCCTAGGGAGTATCAATACTCTAATTTTCTTTATTTAAACAAAACCTTTTATGTGAATATAATACACATGCACAAAAGTGCCTAACATGTAAATGCACAGCTTAGTACATGATTATAAAGTGAATGCCCAATAACAACCTCCCATGTCATGAAATTGAACAACTCCATCCCCCAGAAACCCTCCAACCAAAAACCCCTCTCCAACTGCACACCACACCTTGTTTTCTGGGTAATAAACTGTAACTCAGAAATGTTATTGCTCAAGATCACATCACCTGGAGCCCCATAAAATCCAAGTCATCTCCTTTACACATCAAGCACTTTGCAGCCAACCTGCCACTTCTAGGAGCAAGATTCTGAGCTGGGCCTTTTCCAGACAGTCAGCTTCTTATCTGGACAAAAGCAACTCCTTGAGTCTCTGCTGATCTGAGGAGCCTCTCACTCAGAAACCTAGGTGGTGAGAATCAGTTAGCTCCATGCTTCTACGAAATGTGGCTATTTCAGGTAGCAAGCTGAGAAGTAGAGGTGTGAGCTGGTACATGAGTTCAACAAAGCTTGTTTGTGTTTTTTCTTGTGTTGCCACAGTGCTCTGACAAGCATTCCCACAGAACCAAAACAGGACATTTAGGAAGAGCTTTTCTTTAGACCTTCCTGAATCATCTTTAAGACAGCCAACTAATACAGTTTTTCCTCCCTGTATTATTCTAAAGTATTGTGTTTTGTAAGATTCTCGAATATTATCCTCCATGGGACTCTTCTTTTCCTTTCTGAATAACTGGTTGTTACCCGTATTCAGACTTGGATAAAGCTGGACTACAGTACCTCACAAAGAACAAGCAACGGGAAAACAGACTCTGTCACTGTCTGAGCTTCCCTGTGTAGAGAGTTTGCACATAATCTCTGTCACTGATGGAGCCCAGATAGCCTTTCAAACAATCTAATGTCCCTTCCTCAACTCTCAGCCAGACTCAGAAGTCACCAAGCACAAGAAATCCTACAGTTGGTGAAACTGCAGATAACCAGCCTTACCTGTATCTACTTGATGGTAGAAAAATGTTTGGGGGAAATAATTTAACAGTATATGTGCCAGCACAGTAGATAACTGGATTGAACATTTCTTTGTGCCCTTGTCTTAATCCTGTTGCATTTTGCCACAGTGAACATTGAGCCTGAATGTCAAGAGCACCATGGAGTGAAGAAGGGGCCCTGGGCCAGCTATCCAGTGCTGGCTCTTATGGCTTTCTTCTCTGAGCCTCTTTTTCTGCATCAGGTGAATGGGGATTCCTATGGGTCTTCTTCATGGGGTGATTGAGAGAACAGATAAGATTGGGTATGTGGATATGGTTTGGAAATCGTCATCCTTGGCTTTACATCTCCTGGCACTTCCACAAATGATGAAGCCCTGAGCCCCTCTCCATTCTTTAATCATTTATCACTATCTTAATATACTTTGGGCAAGTGGGGGTGGGAAGGAAGAAATGTATGAGTGCAATATGGTTCTAATGGAACCAGTTCATCAATTAGAAACTATGTAAACATTGATTATGGAATTTAATTTGTGTAAGAAAAATAGGAGAATCTTGAAAAGTTTCATAGTTTTCATTTTGTTTCCTGGGCCTTCTGTTGTTCCAGTGAGCTATTCCTCATCTTAAATGGAAGCAGCAGCCACTTCCTATAAAGCCTGGAGATAAACTCACCTTCAGCTCTATGGTTTGTATCCTACTCTTCCCAACTTCTGGGAAATCAGAAGTCCCATTCATGGCCAGCCTTCTTTCCTGAGTGTGGGCTTATCACTGGGTTTTTCAAAGAAGTCTGGCCCTGGCGGTTCCTCTCTTCTTTCTTCATCTACCCTGCAGTTAGGACAGTTCCTGATACTGGTCAGCTCTCATCAGCCTCAGATGACTACCTCTCAGCCTCAGTCTGACCATCCAAGGACTCAAACATTTCCACTGTGGATGCATCAAAGAAGACACTTTGCTGGGCAGTGCTGTGCAGCATATTCACGTTACCATGTGCGTGTCTCTTTAAGAATCACATAGCATAACAACCAGATAGTCCCTGCTTTCCCATTCCCATAGGTTTTAACAGATTTAGTTTTCACCTCTGCTCTGAAACTATCTGTGACTTTAATTACCTCTGTCTCTCTGTCCCTCTGTCTCTGTCTGTCTATCTCTCTCTATATATACATACACCCACACACACACAAATGTTAACACATACATAATAAATGCTTTACACACACACTTAACATAAAACAATAAAAACATTTTACAGTTATAAACAAATTGAAAATGTTCTCTCTTACTATAAGACAATAAAATTTAAAGCAAATAAGAGGTATACCTCATATCAAAGAAGAGACAAAATTATTTTTAGATGATCTGATTACTGACCCAGAAAAAAAATTACTGAAAAAATTTAAAATTAATAAGAGAAAGCAGAAAGATGGCTGGATCAGAGCACAAACAGGAACCGAATACCGACCATACACTTGTGGTTTCTCTCATACTAGTACCAGCATAGAGGAGGAGAGGTTTCTACATTTGGCCCCACAGCTCCATCCTGCCTCACTCCTCTCTGTTTCACCTCTCATCCATTGGTGTGCTGGATTTGGCTCCTACCAGTTTAAGAAAGCTGGTTGTTAGATTTTCAGAAATTTTGCATGCCAGTTAATGTTACTATGGGTAGCTTAAACCAGGCTATAGAAGTGAATGTTTTCTTTTCCTTTGTTTTGAATAGGATTTATTTTTTAGAGCAATTATTTATTTATACCATTGAAATTAGCAAAGGTCACAGATCAAGGCATAAGACTATCCTCATCTCAACCTTCCCTTGGTCTGTACTCAGCAGATCTCAGGCCTGATTTCACATTTAGAATTACCCAAGGAGCTTTTACAACATCTAGAACATACCCAGACAATTAAATGAGACATCTGAGGGTGAGACCCAGGCATCGGCACTTTAAAGCCCCATCCAGGTAATTATAATGTGCATCTAAGACTGAAAAATTATTGCATTAGATGAATGACTACTAATTGATGAGAAATGGGAGTAAAAGTAGCTGAGTTTGCCAACCCACTCTCCAGATATGCTTTTATGAGAGAACAAGGCCAGAGGCTTCCAAACTTTCATGATTAAGAAAAAAATGTTAGAATATATTTCCAATATGTATATGTAATTTATAAATTGTATACATGTACAAAAATACCTTCAAACAAAAATGAAATATAAAAATGAAAACAGAAGTTCTACTATTTTCTTTCTGCATCCCAGAAGATCAAGTTATGTACCCCATATGTGGAGACCACTGACTTATATCAACAGCCTTGTGGACTCTACATAAGCTTCAGGGCCAGGTATCCAACATGCTTGGTGGAATACACAAGACCTGGATAGAGCATTCTCTTTTTAGGGTGAATATCCAGAAAATCCAGAATGGGAAATGGAACACCACTGGGAAGACTCAGAAAACAAAAATATTCATGAAAATTAATTGCTGCAGAGACCAAAAGTAACAAAGAGTAGAAAATCATTAAAAAAAAAAAAAAGAAGTCATTAAAATGGAAAACTAGAATTAGACAAAAAGAAAATTGGGTTCGATGAAGATTTTTAAAGAAACTAAAACACGGTATAATAATGTAAACCTTCAACGGCAATAATAAAGACAAGAAAAAATACACTGAGAAGGGATGTTAGCAGCATGGTGGTGTGAGAGGACCTCCAGGACCCTCCCTTTGAAGTTACAAGTTGGACAGCTACAATTCACCAAAAAATTCCCTGCTCAGCACACAAACATGTCTCAGAGGTCCTTGCATTGAAACATATCTGAGTGACGGGGGATGAGGGAGGGGAGAACGGCAGAGATGGGTGCCATGGATGTACCCCCGAGCTTCACTACCGTCTCAGCAGACTCGATAGCAGGAGAGATGTTGGGTTATAGCGCATACACGCGACAGCTGTAAAGGAACAGAAGGGTAAAATCAACATTCTTGCCTGGATGGCCAGAACACACTGGAAAGGCAGAAATATTTCTTGAGCAGTGGGCATACAATGTGTCTAAACCTAGTGGCAGTAGTGGATATATAGAGGTGTGGCAGCTGAGACCTGGCAGCCACACATCTGTATTACTACAAAAGAAAAGCTAAGCCATGAAGGCATGATCCAGCCTTACCCCCACCTACTCATTGCCGAAGAACCAGGGACACATCATATAATAGAGCACTGCTGGTAGCATCTAGTTATTTATTGCACGCAATGCTGGCATCTCACAGGCCCAGAGCCCTATTGCCCACATTCTTCCATGGCGGGGTCGTGCCCTGAGACCTAGGTGACCTGGTCACAGAGAGGATGCCCATTTCCCCAGGGCAGTTTTCCACAGCTAAGGCATTGCCGCCCCAAAGAAATCCAGGAAGCCCCAGCAGTGCAGGTAAGAGAAAATAAAAATTTGTACATAAGTGGCACCTACTGGAAAACAAAAGAAAGATGTCTAGTTATCAACCTGTTAAACAGTGAAGTGTCAAAGTCTTCAAAAGGCAGCTTTCATTTCCACAAATTCCCAGAGAAATAATCCATCAAGCACAATGGGCAACCAAGATAACAGAGAATTTAGAAAAATAATTAAAAATCTCCAGAAAGACACAGAGATGTGATTTAAATAGCAGAAAATTCAAGATTGCAGTTCTGAAAAAAAACTGATCAAGATATAAAAGAAAACTCAGAAAAGCAATTCAATGAACTAATAAATAAAAGCAATGAACAAAAGGAGTATCTCATTAAAGACTGAAACAATTAAAAAGAACCAGATATCCTGGAGCTGAAGAACTCACTAAAAGAGAGGAAGAATAAACTAACAAGCTTAGAAAATAGAGCTGACCAGATGGAAAAAGGAATTTATGACATAGAAGATAGAAATCTAGTAATGACAGGTGGAAGAGAGGATCGAGAGTTAAAAAAATGAAAGAACTTTACAAGAACTATCTAACTCATTAGAAAGAGCCATATAAGAATAAGGGGGTAGGCTGAGGGGGTCAAGATGGTGGACTAGGTAAAAGCAGGGTTCACCTCCTCTCAAGTCTGCATTAAAATGACAACCAAATTATTAAATAATCAATGTGGAGAATCACCTGAAGTCTAGCTTATCATAATATACATCTGATGATAAAATGAAGGAGCTACAACAAAATCGACATGAGGAGTGAAGATGTGAAACTGGCAGGACTGCAGCAATGTGTGGTGGTGGAGCACCACGAGGGAGAGTGCAGCTGCAGAAGCCCGCCCCCCCCCCCGGAGGAGAGGGGGGTCCTAGCCACATTTGAGGGCTCCCCAGCCCAGGAAAGCAGAGTTCCCAAAAAATTTGACTGTAAGATTATGGCCAGTGGGGATTCTGGCCATCCTGGCAAGATGGGAGACTGAAATCCCAGATGCCACCTATAAAGGGCCCACACACAGACTCACCCCATGGACACACACCACGGGAGCCAGAGGAGGGACAGAGGTGCAGGAGGCTCAAGAGTCATACAGGGAAAGACAACATTACATGCCAGAGTGAGGGGGGGAGGGGCAGCAGCCATTGTGCCTTAGTCAGCCCTTCTACCAAGCCGTCTGCAGACAGGCACCAGCTTACCGGTGCTGAACCCTCCAGGGACGTGACCAGTTCTGAAGCTGCACTGGCCCAGTGAGATGGCCTGCTCTACCCCATCCACAGATTGCCCAGGGAGATCTGTTGCCAGGCAGCCGCCCTCGCCCTGCCCTTTTCTGGGGCCAAACATTCCTATGCAATTGGAAATCCACTATAACTTTTGACTCCCCCAAAACTTTACAAATAGCCCACTATTGACTGAAAGCCTTACCAATAACAGAAACAGTCGAGTAATACATAGTTTGCGTTACTTGTATAATATATGGTATTCTTAAGATTAAGCTAGAGAAAAGATTAAGAAAACCATAATACATTTACAGCATTTACTGAAAAAAAATCCTCGTATAAGAGGACGCAAGCAGTTCAAACCTCTATTGTTCAAGGGTCAACTGTACTTTGTTCCATTCCTCAATGGAACAAATTTAAGCTGGCCATGGACTTTGTAGTTATAAACTCTGTCATTCCTACTACTTTGCTACTTTGTGTTGTCTTTTTCTGTTGATCAATCTTAGACATTTATTTGAGTCTTTCAAAGACTCACCTTTCAGTATTAATCCTGTTATATATATTTTTTGTTTCACTGCTTTTTAAAAACCTTTTTAATATTCTTTCTTTCCACTTTATATTTACTTTTTTGTCTTTCTCTCTTCTTTAGATGTTTGGCTAACATATTTCCAGCCTTTCTTTTCTAATAATTCAATCCCACATTGCTTTTTAAAAAATTAGTTGGCCATGTAACGGGTTTTGAAAATAGCATTATCTGTTTAAAGTATTTTCTAATTTCCAGTATGATTTTTGTTTGACCCTTTGATTAAATAAAAGAATATTTTAAATGCTTTAAATATATGTTGCACTGCAGTCAGAACAACTGGATTTTATATATTGCTATTAAATTAAGCTTATTGTCTTGTTCAAGTGATCTATATGCTTAATTTTTGCAACATGATTTATTGCATATTGAAAGAGATGCATTAAAACCTCCCACTATAATGGATGTTTTACTGAGTTTTCAAAAAGTTTTCCTGTATATGTTACAAGCATATATGTATAAAGTTATATTTTCCTGGCAAACTGAAATTTTTATCAAAAGATGATGTTTTGTGTCTGATTTTTAAAATAAGATTTACCATCCTTCTTTTGGGTAGGTTTTGTCTATCTTTTTTCTCCCATTGTTTTATTTTCACTCTGTGTTCTTGTTTTCAACATGGCTCTTGAAAACAATTGATAGCTAAATTTTGATCTTAATCCAGTCTAATAATCATTGCTTGTAGCTGATTTTAATCCATTTACATTGATCATGATTACTGATATATTTAGATTCGTTTCTACTGTCTTACTTTGTATATTTGTCCCATTTTCAATGCTTTTTCTTGCCTTCATTTGTAGGGTCTCTTTCCAGTTTTATTAGTTTTTAAATTGTTCTGTTTTTAATCTTTAGTGGTTTTTCTAAAATTTGTGCTAAAATATAGATTTCTTTTTATCTTGTTTTTAATTCATTGGCTTCTTGAACTGAAAGTTCATATTTTTCATCAGTTCTTAGTAATTTATTTTCAGCCACTATTTTTTCAAATATTATGTCTTGCTCCCCCCTGGAACTCATTTACATGTGTATTAGACCTCTTTATGCTTTATCCTTTATGTAATATAATCTTTTAGATTCTTCATTTCTCTATGGGCATTCTGTGTAATTTCTATGACCAATTTTTTTTAACTTTATCCATTAAATTTCTAATTTTTCAAACTTTTCCAGTCAATTTGGTTACTCCTTTTCTTCATATTTCTAATTACCTGTTTCTTTACACCTATTTAAAATCTATTGTATTATGATCTCTCAATTGTGACTTTTGTTTATAATTTCTACTCTCAACTGCAGTGGCTTAGAGCTGTGTGTGTGTTGTGTTGTGTGTGAGCTCATGTTCCTTGGTATCTTATCTGAGGAAGTTTCTAAGGTCTGGGATGGTGCTACCAAGCACCTGAAGCTGCTTTCATCCAGAGTCCCTTCTTAACTGTTCTGGCCATCAACATTGTGTGAAATCAAGTCCCATGTCATGTAAATGTGACGTACTTAGGACCAGGGGAAATTTCCTCCCCACTCAAAGTTGACAAGCATTCTCATTTTCTCCCTCTTGTGAAGTAAGGATTTTCTCTAATTTTACCATACTTGTTGCCTTTCAGGGATCCTGACTTTATGACAATCTACCATCTTGATTGTCCCTAGTCTTTGCCTTCTCCCCATATGACTACTCTGGCTTGGGGCCACTGGGGATTGGCAGGCACTTGAGGGAAAACACTGGGTTCCGGTCCTCAATTACCATTTTAATTTTATGTTTCATTGTCATTTCTGGCCTCCAAGAAATTATTTTACTTTGCCACCTGTCTGTGTCCCCAACATTCTTAGTTGTACTACATTTGGAAGATAAGCTTAGTATACCACACTGCTAGAAACAAAAATTTCTATTTTTCTTATTCTAAAAAGATTACTCCTATTATTCTTAGTAACAGATTTGGAGGTTGGAAGAGAGGAAGAAAATTCAAGGAGTTGAGCCACAACTAAATATGGGTAAAAGTCTAGTATTGCAAGTTTCTTTCTCTATCACATAGCAGATTAAATTTGAGCCACAGAAACAACAGTGGCTTAGTTTAGTCACTTAGGTCTCCCTAAGCCTGTTTCTTTTCCAGCCTGTAAAATGGCAACAATTATAAGACCCATCTCAAAGTTCTTATAAGGATTAAATAATAATACATGTAAAAACTTGGTGTCTGGTGTGTAAAACACTCAACAAATACCAATTATAGTTATTTTTTTTTTTAATTCTCTAATCCTGGCTGTTTATTTTTCCATATGAGCTTTAGAATGTTTTTTCCAAGTTCAAAAAAGAATTCTTTTGAAATATTGGTTAAAATGAATTGAAGTTGAAATGTATAAAGTATTTTGGGGACATTTGATATCCCAATAAAATCAAGTCTCTGAACCCAGGAACATGGTGTTATGTCTCCATAAGTTTCTTTCAATATCTCACAGCAAAGTTTGATAGTCACTTGTTTAGGTTCTATTTCTTATGTGTGATTCCTATTTTATAAAAATTTAATTTTATTATATGTTTATTCATATTGTAGAATATTGAAAAGTTTTGCTTTTTATGTTTATTTTATAATTGGACATCTTGCTAAATTTTCGTAAGAATCCTACAGTTTTCCAAGTAATCAAACCATCTGCAAATGATCTTTTTTTTCTTTCCCAAAGTTATGCTTCCTTAAATCCTGAGTGTATTACATAAGAGTAACTAGTGGACTTCCTTATTCCTAACCTTGATAGGTATGTCTCTAGTGTTCAGAGAAATTTGATTTTATATTCCTTTAAATACACTGCAAAGTTGCATCAGGAATGCAAAATTTTTAGGCAATATAATAAAGATGAGTGTATGGTTTTCCTCCTTTGCTCTACAAATGAAATAAAATATAATTTTCTTACCTGAAAGCCAGCTTTGTACAATTGGCCCTTGAACAATGAGGTTAGAGGCACCAAACACCCTGTGCAGCTAAAAATCTGTATATAACTTTGGTTCACTAAAAACTTAATAGCCTACTGCTGACCAAAAGCTCTTACTGATAGTATAAAGTTGATTAACACATATTTTTTATGTATTATATACTGTACTCTTACAATAAAGTAAGCTAAAGAAAATGTTAAGAAAATTGTAAGGAAGAGGAAACACATTTAATTTATTGAAAAAAACCCAGTGTGGTTCAAGCTTGTGTTGTTGAAGTGTCAACTGTATTTCTAGAATGCATGCTAGACTACTTGGTCACAAATTAATGTTTCTGCAATATACAGTTGGTGTTGTTTGTTCATAATTCTTTAAGATTTTTAAATCTTTTTTATTCTTTCTTTCTTTGTCAATTTTTTGATACTGGGTACATGCTAACTGTAGAAAATAAATTAGGATGTTTTTTCTACATTCCAGGACAGAATAGCTTTAAATATTTCCTCCTCGAAATGTTAAAACAATTCATCTGTAAAACACCTGGACTTGAAGTCATTTTAATAAATAATTCTTCCATAATTTTATAAAAGGCTATGATGATTTTCTATTGTAGATTTCTTGAGATAATTTTGATAATGTATCTTTTTCTAAAGAACATTCAAGTTCATCCAGATTTTCAAATTTATCAACAAAGGTCAATACAAAATTTATTTATAATCTTAGAAATTTATCCTACTTTTTTTTACATGTTCTTGGCTTTCTATCTTTTGCTATGTATTTGTAGATATATTTTTCTTCTTCAATGTTTTGAGAATATTTATCTTGCTCTTAATTTTAATAGTAGTTACCATGACATTTTTCCAATTTCCTGCATTAGAAAATTCCACTGAAGTGGAACATTCTGGCTCTATTTCTGATGAAAATATACAAAATTTTGACTAACTCCTCCACCTCTACATTTCAATCTCAGAGTTCCATTTATCCTCAATTTTTAACATTAGTTAATATAGTCTTACTCACATACTTACTAATAAATTATTGTTTTTCCCTTTATCATTTTGAAGAATTTAACATTTAACTCTATTTTAAAAACAGATTTATAACAATTAGTTCAATGTATTTAAGTGGTGCCTGTGTTCACTAGTCTTCAGAATAAGGTTGATTTAGTTAACTCGATTCCTTTATTTCTAAGTTGAGTAGAATAATCTAAGTAGCTACTTTTCTCAAAGATAGTACATAACTGGTATAATTTTCAAACACATGCATATCTAAAAATATTTTTCCATTGTCTTCATTTATGAAAGATATCTTCAAAAAGTATAAATTCTTGGATTAAAATTTCCCTTCTCCAAAAGTTAAGGGCATAGTTCCCTATCAACTTCTGGCATTGTATCAGGCTAGCTTCATTTTTTTCTCTTGTAGGTAACTGGCTTATGTTTCTTTTTGCCTTTGTCCTTTTAATTTAATAATAATAATTAAATTATAATTGTAATGTATCTCATTTGTCTAATTATGAACTCCATTTCTCACTGTTCTTTCCTGAAATGATAAGCTCTTTCAATTGGTACATGCAGATCTTTAGCTCCCCATATCTTTTTTCAACTATGTCTCTGAATAATGCTTCTGCTTTAAAAATTCTTTCTCTAAAGTACACTAAAAGGATCAGTATTTGTGAATCTAGGATATAAAGTTATTATATAAAGACGGTGGTTAAAAATATGTACTTTTGCTTCCAAAATGGGATATTTCTAATATATTTTTAAAAAATGACAAGATCTAGCCCTGTTCCCACACAAACACCAATTTTATTCCAAATAATGACAAAATTTTAAGAATTTTTCTAAAGCACTTTTATAAAAAGTAACCCTAGTATCATCAGTTCTAGAAACTCCATCTTGCCCCCCCTTTTTTTTTTACCTTAGTTGAACTGTAACATTCCAAAAATTCCAGAACTTCTATACATTTCATTTTTAGGTTTAAAAATTTTTTTCATTTTATTTTTCATGATAAATGATGCTATTGAAAACTTTAATTGGTAGACTTTTAGTTACTTTGATGATTTTTGCAATCTTACAAATAAGCAACACATATATAATATATATATGAAACAATGGTAAGCCAGTCTAATGGCTTGCATTGGAGGCCAGGGAGTTGCATTTGGTTAAACCCAAATTGAACAGAGTCGAATTTAGGTTAATACAGAGAAAAGCATGTTCTGGATGTGTTGTCCTTTGTATTTCTTGAAGCATCAAATGAATTGTAAAAAGTTCAAATAGCTTCTTATTACTCCTGTAAGAGAATAAGTACATTAATTTACTCACATACACCTAGGAAGTTGATCTGTAATGATACTGAGAGATAATTTATGTGTAAATGTGGGAAAATAACATCTATTTTTTAAAATAGTGAAGAAAATAGGTAACTAAATGATCAAAATGCCAAGACAAAATAGGTTGTATGAGATAGGCCTAAAGGAGAAAAGTATTCAGGGAAAAAAGAAAATATTTTATAATCCTGAAAACTGCACCCTACTCACTATTACAACACTTGAGAATTGCTTTTTCCTCACAGCAAGAAAGAGTCAAATACTTAATCATCTCATTTTAAGTAAGCTGGGCTTTTTAAAATAGCAGAATATTGGTTTACCTTTTGCCTTAGCTCCAAAATACCTTTTCAACCATCCTCTTCTAATAACCAATCAGTAATTTCATTATCAATTAGTTAGAATTACATCTGATTACACATTTCCTTACCTACATATACTTTCATCTTGAGAGAAGTTATCAAATAACTGTATGTAACTATTCATTTGATATAACAGAATTTATATCTTTGTGGTTTTAAAGATTTACTTTAAGATTACTTGAGCATCAACTATCCTCAGCCCTCTTGTTCAAGATTTTTTCTGGTTCTTTATCTAAGTCTTAAGTGAACATACGCTATAAAACATATGGATAGTAAAGCACTTTGCCCCCCCCCCAAAGTCCCATGAATTAATAACTAAGAATTAAACCTAAGTAATGTAACTACAGTTTTATGGCCCCACAGGTAAACTACAACAGGCCTTACTGAGAATTTACAGATTACAAATCAAGACAATTATGGTACAGTCAGTTTGCAAGAAAAGGAAGACAATGAATTGTTAAGTTTAATTGCTACCAGACAAAAGCTAATAATTTGTTGAGTATAAGGTTATAATTTGACAATAATTTACTATGGTGTGGAATAGTATATTAAGCACCAAATAGAATGTAAAGGCCTACAGTCACACACCCACGAATAATTTTAAGGTGCATTATATTTACTATTCAAGTACAATGAGGCCTGGTAAAATACCTAAGTTCACTACCATGGAAATCATGGGTTAGGGGAAGGGGCAGGTGTAGAGGAGGTGAACCAAAACTAAAACTTCACTGTTATGAAAATGAGATAGAAGGTGTTCAGACTTGCCTCAAAGGAAACAGAAGACCATACCAAGATTCAAGAAAAATATACTGTAAAATCTATATCCTTCAATTATAATTTTAAGAATGATTATACCAGTGTTTGCATCAGGGGAAAGAAGAGGAAATATTAAAGAAAATAAAAACCCTCAATTCTTACAATAAAATCCAAATTAGTGGCAGTAGTGAACCCATAATAATTTCCTAAAATAAACCCAGCTACTAACATTATTTTAAATATTTTCTGCTTGCTTCATTCTAATTCTCTAAACTAACTTCAGTATATCAATAAGAAGCTGCAAAATATACTTTTATTATCTTTTATTATTTTCACCTGTGGTATTACAGAATACCAGTGTGCAATAATTTGTTCTGATACCCTCAGTTGGTTGCTAAAAATTGCTCATGGTTTTACATACTCTGAAATGAACATGGAAACAACAAAACATTCTAAGATTAAAACTTTAACTATACTAAGTATGTGGTCTTAGATAAGAATTCATATTTATGAATCTCAATTTTCTACATGTTTATTGGAAATTTTAACAATCAAAATTGAAATAACATGATTCATAAGATCTAAATGATCATAATAAAATATTTTTTCAATGAAAAATGTTATAAATTAAGAAATTCTTACTTGATTTTAGAAAGTTTCTGTAGAATAATACTGAGCTTTTCTAGTACTTGAAGATCAAGCTTAGGGGTTCGAAGCAGCACAGAGCAAGTACGAAAAAATAAAGTGTTGCTACAGGCTTCCAGGAAAGGCTGCAAGGATTCTGCAAAACAAATCATCAGTGCTTTACTGTTAGGGAGTAGCTAAAAAAGAAATTAAATACTAAATAAAACCAGAATGATGTGGAGTATTTATAAATATTGATTTGATTTTCATTCTTTCTATACTTAACTTTGGAGCAAAAATATCATCATTTGAAAAAATAAAATATCCACTGGCTCTTGTTGAACAATGCATATCAAAGATTATTTTTCTATTAGGCAAAATTTAGCAGAAATCCCATGTTTGAAAAACCAGGGACTCATTGTTTCAATAAGTTCATAACCATAAGCTGAGTTTTAATAATTAGCAATAAGAAATTTTGTTGGGGTAGATTTTTTTTTAAAACCCTAAATTTAAGAATTTCATTTGAGAGTTAATGAAAATTTACATAACCTCTGAATAGGGAATAACTTTTTAATCATAAAAGCAAAAAGGGAAAAAAACTCATATAAGATTGAAAATTTTTACAAAATAAAAAATTTAAATGGCTATGTGAAAAGATTTGTAAATTAAAAGACAACAGCTCTAAAACAAAATAAAATAAAACAAAACAAAAGGGAAATGCCAAACTTGGGGGGGGTCCCATTGTAATATATTTGCCAAGAGATTGATATTATTACTATAAAAAGAACTCATAAATCACAAAAAATAAGATGGACCTAATATTTTTAGTAATGAACAGAATAAATACAGCCAAAATATTCAGACTTAATAGGAATAAAATAAGTGGATTTGGAAAATCTGTATCAAAAGCCTTTGTTTTCAGGAATTCTGCCTCTAAGAATGTATCTGATGGTGATGTATGCAAAGGCTTATGAATAAGGACCACAAAAAAGTTCATAACAGTGAAACTAAAAGCTCTGTTAAAGCTATTATGTGTTGAACAAAACAATATAATAGTATAAAATAATAGTATAAAAATGTTTGTTTAAGGTGCAAATCATTATTATTAGTAATTAGGGAAGGTTGAACAGAAACAGAAATCACACAAAAATGTTAATCTATGGCCTTTCAAATAGTTAAATTCCCCTGTAAAGATCCTCTATAAAAATCAGAAGCTCCCACAATGAATATACAGGACTTTATTTCAAGCACAAGTAAATAAGTTAATAGATATAAAAAGACATAAAATATGATAGTTTGCATTCTTCATTCTTTTTGAATCCATAAACACATCCTGATAGACTACATGACAGTATCTTGATAGTATACTAAATAAAATAAACTACAGTACATCCTCAATGAACTTTCATTCAAAGTCATTTCATAATGTTAATGAGATGCTGTAGGAGTTTCTCTCTTGTTTATATCAAGTAGCCTGTAGTAAAACTGGTTTTGTTATACATTGTTTCACTTAAAGTCACAGAACCTATCAAAGATGATGTTAAATGAGTACTTACTATATTAAATAATGAAATCAACCAAATTTTAAAAAATCAGAGAAATGTTTTGATAAAAGAACAAGAAAGGTGGTAAAGCTAGCAATGGAACACTAGAGACAATGACTGTATGTCCTTTGCATGTAACCACGTGGTAAAAGTAGGAGAAATTATATTATTTTTCCATAAATATTATTTTCCAAACATTAATCCAGGTACAGTCTAAACTTAGTTCAGCAAGTCACACATATGGGTATATGACTGTGTGTGTGTTACAAAGAATCTTAAAGAATAAAATTTAATTACATAAATGTCTAATCATTATTCTTCACACTTTAATAAAATATTGAATGTCAATGGTAATTT
The DNA here is from genome assembly GCA_030015415.1 of Cynopterus sphinx. Lineage (NCBI taxonomy): Eukaryota > Metazoa > Chordata > Mammalia > Chiroptera > Pteropodidae > Cynopterus > Cynopterus sphinx. The sequence continues at coordinate 56,504,571 of CM057383.1, read as the reverse complement.
AAATTTTTTTAAAAGAATGAAAATTTAGGTTATAACTATAATACACATAAACTACAAACAGCATTAAAAAATACAGCTGAAATTTCAAATACCTTCATTAGACAATTGTATACAGTTTTCTTATTTTAGGTCCTCAGATGTGTCAACTCTAAACAAGAAAGTTAACTAATAATGCATGGCTATCAGAATGGAAAACAAAGGGTAAAGAACAATAAGTCATTACTAGAAAGACCACAAAGGGCTCTTAACATATATGTACATACCTCAAAAAAGGATTTAATGTTTTCTTAATAATTTGTAAGTCCTAAAAGATATATACATACACACACACACACACACACACACACACACACACACAATCTCCAACTTAGATTTTCTAATAACTGGCACAAACACTGAAATGGATATTTCAGTTTCATTTTTCCAAAATCAATTATTTTTCTCTTAATGATTAACAGGCTTGAAGATCAAAATTATACATAGGTCTTTGGGGAGGGACAGGGGAGAATAAAAGGGGTGCTACTACTACCATTTCAATCCTCTCAAGAAACTATTGTTTCTATGAAATTATGTTCTCTGGGTTTAAATTAAGCTTATAAATAATTTTTTTTAATTACAACAAATTCAGATGTTGAAAACAAATCTATGTGCTGCTTTGGTAGCAGAATGGGCTTTGGGGATAACCAAAACCAGAATTTGAATGGTCTCTTCTTAAAGTATTGTCTTAATCTCAGTACAATTTTAAACATTGTCATTTGGAGATTTTGATGACTAAAAACTTCTTTAAAGACCCCGCAAAACTGAAAACAGGAATTCAAAACAGGTATTTGTACACCCATCTTGATGGCACCATTATATCTAATAGCCAAAAGTAGAAACCAACTAAGTGTTCATCGACGGATGAACAGATAAAACAACTGTGCTATATACGTACAATGGAATACTGTTCAGCTTTTAAAAAAGAAAGGAAATTCTGATAGAAGCTACAACATGGATAAAACTTGAGGATATTATACTCAATGAGGTTAGTCAGTCACAAAAACACAATTACTATATGATTCCACTTGCATGAGGTAACAAGAGTAGTCAAATTCAGAGAGATAGAAAGTAGAATTATAGTTAACAAGGGCTAGGGGAATAAAAAGTTAATGTTTAATGGGTACAGACTATATCAGTTTGGAAAAATGAAATAGTTCTAGAGATGGATGGTGATGACAGCATGATAATGTAAATGGACTTAACACTAACAAACTGTATACTTAAAAATGGCTAAGATGGTAAATTTTGTTATGTATCTTTTTCCCTAATTAAAATAAAATTATTTCCAAGAAAATGAGGAAAAACTAAAATATACAGATTATATTTTTTATATGCTTTAGAAAACAAGGGGGATGTAATCTTCTTTTCACCAGTCCATGACTAAACTTCAAACAAGTTGTATACACAGGCAATCCTCTATTTCCAAACATTACATTTTGAAGCCCCCAAAAAACTTACTATACTTAAACTGCTGTGCATTAACCACTCAGGAGCTTTAGGGGCCCAATCTGCCAGCCAAAGGTTCTAAGTCAGCAGTGCTGTTGTCTTAGCTGGGCAACAGAACTCCCTTTACCTTCTCAATATACTATATGAGCAGCAGGTAGATAGATTCAGGAGTGGGGAGAGGAGGGCAAAGTTTTGGTGGTAAGGAGGATGTAGTCACATCGGGAAAAAGGTACAGGATGTAATAAGAGATGCTTGAATTATCCATATCACCATATCCATCTATACTAGACTCCATTCATGAGTCCTGAATTATGATCTATTTAAAAAATTTTTTAAAAATAAATGATTAATTTTGAAACTCTCTTTGACTCTCGTTTTTTTATTTTTTCTATTTTACCTACTTTTTGCTCTACGTCATTCTCATCATCAGAAATTTTCTTATTATCCAACAATTCTACTTCCAGGTATCTATTCTACCAAATAAGTTCTCACACATGCAAACTTATTTTTATAGAATTTCGTATACAGAAAGCACTGCTTAAAGGAATGAATTTTAATTGAAGAAACTCTTTATGTACTAATTCAAAAAGATCTCTTAAGATATAAGAGAATGCATGCTGGCATTCTTTTGATAAAAAAATGATATAAAAAAAATAAGAGAGAGAGAGAGTGTGTGTGTGTGTGTGTGTGTGTGTGTACACAAATATAGTGTATCTATGAGGATATGGAAAAAACCACTAAAATTAGTTTCTCTAGAAAACCATGACTGAAAAAAAGACTTCTAACCCTGTACCTTTGAAATTACTTACTATGTGAACATTTTATTTTTTAAACAATAAACATATTTTGGGGGGGGGGGAATCCCTTAAATATCCAGAGAACTCTTATTTTTCAAAATAAAGTAGTATATTCATTATCTGTATATTCAATTATTTGAGTTCTCAGCTTTCTCTACTTCACTACGTAGCAGGTGGGATTTTACTTCCCATCATACACAATGTTTTTTTTTTTGTTTGCTTTGTTTTTCACAAAATATCAGAATGTTTCCTGAAGATAGGCTATATAACACAAATTTAAATCTCAACCAGAGAGGGGTTGTATTATTTAGTGTTACAAAGTAGAAAGGCTACCCTTGAAAAAGATTGTTACAGCATCAAAGGAATGCGAGCATCGTAAAGTAACTATGCAATTTACAATATAGATCTAAATCTATAATCATTTAGAGACCAGTATCAATAATATGGCTACCTATACACATTAGGTAACTCTTAAGTAGACGTCAGAGGCTAAGGAAGGGACATGCAACATTATCTCTGAAGGAGCTAACCACAAACTGCTTGAAAGTTCTTTTGTGCTGGGATGGAAGGACAACTAATTGATTTTCATACAAGCTTCTCACAGGAAATGCCTTAATAAATGGTAACAATAATAAATAATAGTACATGAATATAATGAAATATTAAGCAACAATGAAAAAATGAGGGTTATGTAGAACTATACCAAAAAAGCTCAAAATATGATATTCAACAAACCAGAATAGAAAAGCTCAAGGAGTTTTATTACATAAAAATCCCCACGTCTTGATGATGGCCCTACCCAATGAGTGCCTCAGGCTCTGCCTTTCTGATTCTCCTACTACTCTGCACTTTCTTCAAAATACACCTAACACAATTAATATTTGCCCTAACATCTTTACTCTAGCTGTACCCATTGCCTGGAACAGTCTTTTCCCAGATCTTTGCATGGCTCAGTTCCTCATCACCTTTAATGTCCTATGATATTAGAATTACGATCACCCCCAGTATGCCAATAATTTGACAAAAGTCAACTAGACCATAAGTTCCATGATGACAGAGGACTTCCTTATGTTATATGTATCCCTAATGCCTAGCTCAGTGCCAGGGATGAATGTACAGTCTATAGATATTTGTTCAATGAAAATAATCTGAATTTTCTAATTTTTTCTTCAATGAATATACACTACTTATAAAACAACAAAGTATGCATATTGTGATCACAACAATGTAAATATACACACACACATATGTATATGTGTGTGTGTGTGTGTGTATGGGAATATACAAACTATAAATGTCATATTAAGATGGTGGAATTAAGGGAAGTGTTAACTTTTTGAACTTCAAAAAATATTATGTATTCTTTGGTTATTAAAAATAAACTTCCCCACCGTGTTTTCTCATAAAGAACATTCTTTCACGTGAAAACTTAAACTGAGAAAGCAGGTTATATGTATGCAGGATTTGTGACTAGGAACATGGGTGTGTTTATACTAGGTGGGCACTTTGTTGGGAATATCACATTTATCATTTCATTTAAATTATCCTTGCTTTAATCTCCCTAATAAAAAAATATGTAATAGAATGACAATAAATTAAGAATGGCAAGAAGGGAAGAAATGTTGCATGAACCAGGATCAGGTGTCAATGAATTATGAGTAGCTGCACCAAAAAATCTATAAGAACTTTAATTCATGTAGCATAATCTAAAGTATCCACAGAGATAGACTACTGTTTCTCAAGCTAAGCACCAGTCTCTTAAAATTTCCAGTTCAGCAGAGAATCCATCACACTTCTACAAAATACTGTTAAAATAGTTAAACAAGGAAACCATTAGTCTAGGGTAGCTCTAGTGTCTTAGGAAGCATAGCCTACCTCAACAAACCAAAACCTAAGCCAGAGTCAGTGCACCTGAATCTCAGAAAACAAAAATCAAAAACAACTAATCATAAATGGTTAACTAGATTTTCTTGAGTCTGGGAAAATGAAACTCAAGAACAACTATCATAACAGCCAAATAAACTAAAATTTCCCAAATAAGGCATATATTTAAATGATAGTCAATTAACTTCTTATTTTGCTTCCATGTCTTCTCTATAAAAATCTCTGTCCTAGGCCCCACCTGCAAAGTAGCCATAACCATTTTCAGTTTTGGTGCTGTACCATTCAAACATTGGCTCAAACTTTTCAAAATTTAATGTGTTTCAGTTTATTTTTTTACAATACCATTAAAAAACACTAGAAAATGAAATATACAAAATACAAGTCCAAATGTTCTAAATTATTATTGGATTTAACAAATATAAAATTACTGTTAAATTATAATACAGGCTTCTGAACAACTGTTTCTATGCTGATCTCCTAGTTAACCAGTACTAGGCACTTTGGATAGTTCAGGGCTAGAGATCAGCCCACTGACACCTCCTTCCAACTCCTTGCTTCTGAAGCCCCAAGTGAGCTTCAGAGGAAGCTCCAAGGATCAGCAAACACAATGGTTAAAACATGATGCCTCACAAACAGTTGGCCACTAATGCACGTGAGATGGGTGATATAAGCCATCTATCTGTAAATCAATTCCATCAATATTTTTTCCGACAACTTTCTCCTATGAATTTTTAAAAATAGCATGTGGAAATTATGTATATGATGAAATAAGTTTCCCATTTAAAATTAAGACAAAAAAAAAATAAAACCGATAGCTTCAGAAGTATTTGCTATATTTTAATCTATCATTCATTTATCCTTTCAACAAATTTTGTGGGCTGACTAAAATTACATCCAGAAAACAAATATAAATATTATCAAAAATCTAGCATTTCAGATCTTCCAAAAGATTTCCATCACTAAAACCAATATGGCATTGTAGCACTCAACATTAGAAATTACTTTATTTACTCAATTTGAGCAAGAAACAATAACCTTGGATTTGAACATAACTTGAACAAAGGTAAACAAATGTGAATAAACCGAGTATCTGTTGATCTATTTTTCCAAATGTGAATGTTACAATGCCACAAAGTCATTTCACCCAAGTAGGTCCATTTTTCATAATTTTATTTTAGTTTTCCTTTTGCTACAAGGTCCCATCTCTGTCAGACACATTCAGACAGATTTGTTTCTAATGAACAGACATTTGCATCTGGTAGAATTTTTATTTTTCTCTTTAGAAAAAAAAATCCTGTGAAACTAGCTAGAAATCTGCCCTCTTAAACAAGTGATCTTAGGTCTGTGTCTCAGTTTACTAGCTTTTCACATTTTGCTTTATACCTTAAATTAGCACATTAAGATACATAACCCCAAATTTACTTATCTAGGTAGCTAGTTCCCCAATTATAACTTAACAGCTACAAACAACTAAAAATATTTTAAAAATATGTCAGTGAAAATTTGACATATTTGGGACAGGAGAATAAAACAAACCTGGAAAACCTAATCATGATGCTATATGGTAGAATGCACTTTACATCTAAAATTAGGGACCTGTTTTCAAGACCAAGTTCTACTTTTGTGTAGCTATGAAATCCATGGAAAAGTTACCTAATTTTTCTAGGTCTTAGTTTGCCATCAGGCCTCCTTCAGAGTGACATTATAAAGGAAAAATGAGACTGTATATAAAAGTATATTGAAAATGTGAAACCATACACTCAACAGATCTAGTTTTAGAAGCATATGTACCCAGTCATTAGGGATTCATCAGCAAGCAAAATGGCTGCTTATTATGAGTCAAGAGGTTACCTGAGCTTCAAAGAGCAAAGCGAACTTAAGCCCATGAAAATATTTATGTTCAATATCCCTATACATTATCTGGGCAAAGTTAGGAATAGCAATAACATATCAAAAGAACTTTATATGCTATACCAACATAAAAACCAAAAAACACAGACTGCAAAAATATTATAAATATGAATATCAAAGAGTAGTCTCCAAAAACACAGAAAGGGTGAAGTAGCAACAACAGGAATATGGCTGTCATTATTCTCACTTTCTGTGAAGACATATTAGATGATCTTGCTCACTCTGAGCAAACAGGGAATATAAGAACAGATCTGTCTGAATGATGAGACAAAGAGAACAAAGAAAGAAGCTTGAATATATGAGCAACATTTGCAGAGTATAGCCACATAACCAAGATGATTACTGGAAATTGTGTTAAGTTAGTGAAAATTTGGACAAAGGGTTGGGTTTTATAACTTAGTGATGTTATTAATGATTACACATGTCAAAAATACTTTTCAGCATTTATATTATAAAAAGCAGTGGTGTCTGAGATGTAGAATTATTCAGAACGGATTAGAAAAATCATCTCACTGTCATTTCTTTGTGTGTATGAACTTTAAAACTTACCAGATTCCACTGTCATCTGAAGCAAACTATCAATAACATTGGATAGGAGTCCTTTACTGGATATTCTTAGATGGTTTACTATCACTGGAACAGCTTGATATTCCAAAAATAAGGTTTTTCCTTCATCTGTCTTCAAGTCCAAACAAAGAGAATCAAATGCCTGAGCTAGATAATCAGCTGAAAAAAATTTGTAAAATCAACTTCCATATCAGTAGTCTAGCTGGTAATCAGAAACAGAAGGTATAAAGGGCAATAAAAATTAAGACTGGAGATTACAGGCTAAATTTGGATATTTTCTCCCTAATTTGTTAGAACTCAAATGGAAAGAGAGAAGAGGAATTACAACATTACTAATTCAGAATTTTCATATTTTAACATTGAAATAACGATAAACCACACTGATTTATTTCAAAAAAGAAAACTATTGATGTTTAATAGTAAACAGCACAAGCAATGTTTATTTTACATATTTTGGTATAACTATGACACTCTTCCAAAAATTTAAACAGCCTTTAGTATTTCTATCTTAATAATAGCTTCTGAGATTTTTGTTGTTGTTGCTGTTTTCTTAGTGTTTACCCATTTCAAAATATAACTTTATACAAACTTGCTGAATGGATTTTAAAAGAGGACTTTTGTCTCCTAAAAAAGATAAAACTTTAGCCATTCAGAGCCAACTTCAAATTTGAATATGCTCTAGTGTGTTACTTTTGTGATACATCTGCCATTAAGAATGATTTACCAAGGCCAATGTTTTGATGGCACCTGCCAGATCAGAATCCCTGGAACTTTCTTAAAGATGTTCCACAGATGACTAGAAAGCTTATAAAGCCATGATTAAGAAGCACTAATTTAACTAAAATCAATGCAAATGAGATATTAAGATACTCAACAGCATTACACTTGAATACACCAAACAACCCAAGTCACTATTCTTACAATGATTTTACATTGTACTTTTAAATGTACAAAAATTATTTGTTTTCTAAAACTCTCATTTCAATGTACTAGTCAAAGGAAAAAAAATTGTTCATGCTGGTCAAGTACCAGTCAGTTAAGTTTTCTACTGAAATTTCTGTTTAAAGAATACCTAAAAGTGTCCTGAAAATATGATGACCTCATTAAAATTAACTGTCTTCTGGCTTTTAAAGCATGTGTTGTTGTTTCAGCTTAATTATTACTAAAGCAATAATTAAGAAATTTATGAAGAATGAGAAGCTGAGAATAACCTGTCTGAAATTAAAATACATATAAAAGAATTTTGAGAAATTAAGATCTGTGCCTCTCTCTGGGTTCACTCCATTTTTACTTTTGGTAGAATTTAGTTAAAGGAACATTAACATTATTGTACTTAATTTTTGTAGTTTAATAAAATAAAACTGCAAATAAATGTAATTTACATTAAGTAAAGTTGCTAGATTCTGTTCAGATTTGCCTTATTTAAAAACCTATATTTAGCAATATTCGGGAAGAAAAGTATAGGTGAATCTTGAACTCAGTTCTTTACAGAAACAAAAATTCCTGTGCCACCTACTGTATTTGATGCAAATTACTTCATTTATTAATAGATCACCTGAGATTAAATAGGCTGAAAGCTATATCATAAAGTCTGCAAACTTAAAAAATTGTCCTTTATTAATTTTTTTGGGGGGTAGAAAATGGTATTTGGTTAAGTGGCCTTATCTTTTAGGGAGAACTAAAAATTATATCTTCATTTTAATTTTCCTAATAGTGAAAATTTTCTAAAAATAATACCAATTCGATTTTTAAGAGTACTTTTAAAGTTTTAGTTACCAACTGTATCAAAACTGATTTTATGTGTATCATTAAGTCTTTACAAAAAGTCCTGATATTTAACTATAACCTTTTTATTCCCTATTAAAAGTCAATTTGTTGATCTTAATTAGCATGAAATAGGCTTTTCCATTACTTAGTTTAAATGGTAGATTAAAAAATTAGAAACTTTTGCAGCAGCTCCCATCAAGAAGTGAACTCTATTGCCCACCTCTTGGATACGGGCTAACCTTTGATTTTAATCAATAGAATGCTGCAGAAATTACACTTGGGTGTTAGAAGCCTGAGCCTGGCCTTCAAGCGGCCTGCCTCTTCCAGCCTCCAGTTGGGCAGTTTACTGACACCATCTAAATAGGCCCAGACTAACCTGCCTGAGAATGAGAGACAAAGCAAAGAAAGGCTACAGATATGTGAGAAAGCCCAATCTAGAACAGGGGAGCCCAACCCTGCCCAACCATGAAGCTGAATGAAGGATTTTGAGCTAGTAAATAAATGGTTTTTAAGCAATTAAATGTTTGATGGCTTATTATGAAACTATAGAAATCTAATAATGCAGTCTAATAGACCTCAATTTTGATCTCGAGTAAAACCAACTCTTATAAGTTAAATAGTAATAAATAATGATGTTTACAATGATAGAAGCTAGTTTATCAGGAGCTTACTATATGCCAGATTCTTTGCTAAACCTTCATTCCTATTTAACCTAACAACAACAACAACAAAAACCTGTGGTGGAAAACCAGAGAAGGGACCTGCCCAATGTCACAAAGCTAGTGATGGGGCTAGGATTCAAAACTTAGCTGAGTTGAAGTTTTTCTCTAGGCCTGAAGTACATAATTTGTAAATATATAAATCTGGAAAATTTGGGGCCAAGTACTGAGTAAGGCAGGACAGTAGAACTAGCCCAGATGCACACATTTTAAAAAGAGAGTATATTTTAATTTAAAAAGAAAGTTGTCTCTAAAACAAATTAGATAAAATTCTTATTATCATCTTTACCCAGATCAAATGAGCATGTAACATATTGAAGGTTTTATTAAAATGTTTTCATATTGATTCCCTATTTACATACTTATAATTGTTAATGACATATAACATTGTGCTGCCTCATGATATTGTTAAGGGCCTGGTTATTTGGGGTCAAGAAAGTTCTGGGTCCCTTACATCAGCCTGACCCTCTGCTTACTCTTCTGTAAAAATGACCATACCACCTACCTTATAAGGTTATTGTGGGGAATAAATTTGAAATAACCAAGTAAATGACTAGCAAAATTTCAGAGACAGTGAAAGAATGCATTTAATGTTCATTTCCTTTATTATTCCTATTGTGAGTTTGTCAGTTATTTAACTTTTATCATTATTATAAACAACACATTAACGCCTTTAAACTTCTTTACCTTTTGAATTATTTCCTTGCAATAAATCTTATGAAAAGTTATGCTACATTTTAGGGGTTCCTGTAAGAAGAATGTACTTCAAAAATTATTATAATTTGTAATACATTAAAATTGTATGTTTCTTCTTAATGATATATTCAATCATTTTCCTTTTATGAGTGTAACGGATATGAGGTTATATCTGACAGTTAAATTTTAATTCAGAGATTCAGCACAGCATGTGATTAAGAGTGCAGGCTCAACCTATGTCTCAATTTCCTGATTTATAAAATTGAGATATTAATAGTGACATCTCACAACTTTGTAAGGATTAAATGAGCATATGTAAAGTGCTTAGCCCATAACATAGTAATAAGTGCTATGTGTTTGCTGTTGTTATTTCTTTATCTCAGGAAGTATATGCTCTTAGGAAGTCATACAGTAGGGTCAAGAGGGTGGGCTTTAATATGAAAAAAGCTGAGTTGACCTGGATCAGATTGTCAAATACTAGTCGTGTGACCTTGGCACAGTTATCTAACCTGTAAACTAATCACCACTAATATAGGGATAATAAATTCAGAGATAATGTACTAAGAGCTTAGCATTATAATGTCAAAATCACACCAAGTATCATCTACATTATTATATATATATTATATATTACATTAATATATATTATATATTATTATTTAATATATTATATATTATAAATATTGCATATATTATTATAGATATATATTATACATATATTGTAAACCAAAAATCATCACTGCCAATTCAACACCAACAAGAGTCCTCAATTTGGGGTGTGGTGAGAGGAGAGACTTTATTTAATGCAAATAACTCAATTGTGAAAAGTTCAATGGTGATACAGCTAAACTATGATACAGCACAGCTATGAAACAGCTCAGGTGAGGTGGCCTCGATGTTAGAGCTCCAGTATTAAAGCTCTGCTCTGCTCCACTTCACTCCAGGGAGACAGCTCCAGCTCTGATGGTGCCCACTCCAGCTGAGGAAACAAGTCTTCAATGGAAACTGAAAGTGTGCTTGCTCTACTGAGACAGAGGTGAAGTTGACTTACAGGAGTTCGCACCCCTGGTCCCTGATTGGTCTGTTCTCATGTAAATGACGACTCCAAATCCTATTTGGTCCAATAGAGCACTGTTCTGACTGGTTGGAATGGAGCTGCTGATTGGTCAATAACGCTGCTAATAAAGATACAGCTGCACAGCTCTGATTGGATGAGAAAGTCTCAATCCTATTGGTTAGATTTTGATTTAGAAGCTGGTTTGTAAGGATTAACTCAGATGGCAGGAGCACAGTGCAGAAGGCTTGGCAGCCCGGTCTGTCGCTTTTTAGTGAAACACATTCTGCATAAAAGGTCTCTGTAAACAATAGGTGCTAGACTCTGGTTCTAAATTTGGGCCTGATAATCACAAGGGGTCCTTCTTGGCAGGCATATTATTCTTGGGTTAAGCATTTATTATGTGTATTATCTAACACTTTTATATATTTTCTCTATTAAATTTATCAATATAACTGTTACTTCTATTTTTAAAATAGGAAATAACTTTTTACTAGAGTTAAGGAAAGTCAATTCTTATTTAAAAGTTTTTCTTATTTAAAATTTTCATTTCTTCTAGAATTTTTGCAGTACATATTAAGATAGTCTATTCAATCATTTCTCCTAATAGTATTTACTAGATGTCTTTTTCCTTTCTTGGCTCTTTTACTCGCGTTGTTTTTCTGTATCCAAAGATTACAGGCATACCTTGTTTTATCATGCTGCTCTATTATGTTTCACAAACATTACATTTTTACAAAAAAAATTAAGATTTGCTTTAGTGTAGTCTATAACTAAACCTGCAGTATCTCCAAGGTATGCTTGTATATAAACTGAGATCCAATAGCCTTCTTTCAACCCTCAGCCTACTCACCTCTCTGAAGCATCTGACAATGAAGGCAGAAAACACAATGACAAAACTGAATCAGTTGATTGGCTTTTGAACCTGACAACATGTGAATTTGGAGCTACTCACCTTTCTTAACATTTTCTCTCCCTGAAACATGGGGACAGGGAAAGTGTTTCTCAGGGTTATATGAATCTTCATAAGGTATTACAATGGCACTTCATAAAATGTAAGACAGCATTTCCCAAATTGTCTTACTCAGAAAATTAGTCCTGTAGATTGCTCTTACACAAAGGGTTTTAAAATTAAATAAGTTTGGAAATAAAGCAAACAGTGTATTCCAGTTTTAGAGATTCATAACGCCCACTCGGATATTAAAATAATAAAATATTAAACTTTAATTACCCCCCAAACTTTCCAACATCTTTAACTAAAGACCACAATAGCTCTCCCTTTTTCATGAGTCACATCTATTCTTTAGCTACAGAGCCATTTTTCCATGAGACCAACTACTAGGATGAGCTACGTAAACATGTGGCTGTCTTTTTAAATAATCAAAGGACCTAGGGTCCTCTCTGGGTTCTCATTCTTATTTCCCATGGAAGCTTGCAGTTTTTAAATCTCTCAAAGCTTCCATTAAAAAAATTTTTAACTCCAAACGACTAATACTGAGTTTTTCAAACACAGAGAAAAAGAAAACAGTATAATAGACACCCATGCTGTACTACTTCCACTTAGATTTAGCAGCTGTTAACATTTTACCATAGTCTTATTAAAAAATAGAAAATGTTACCAAAAAAAAAAAAAAAAACCTAAATTGAAAAAAAATAAATAAATCACAGATAGATGTGTCATAATGTGGCAAATCAGGGATAGTTTTATAATTTGGGGAACCAAACTTTCCCTTTACTAGCTTTGTCAGTTAATCAAAATTGGGGAGATTGTGTTTATGGAGAGTGATGAATTTTGTATACCATGAGACAATCTGTAACTTTTTAAACACCTTTTAAAATTTTTAAATGTATCATTTAGATTTTTAATAAGATAACCAATACATTTTCAGTTAATCACATTCATTCTACCTGTTTGGTAATGCTTTAACTAATTTAAAAATTTTGATTCTACCTGTCAAAGTTTGTCTATACCAAAGTAGATCTAAAAGATTGTTTTCAGCCACCAATTTACATACTAATACTTCTAGACTATTCTAGGTGATCTTATTAATTTATTTAATTTATTAGGGGTGACACTAGGTTTTCAAGTGTACACTTCAATAATGTATCATCTGTATGTTGTACTGTGTATTCACCACCCTGTCAAACTCCTTCCATCACCAGATACCCTTACCCTTGTCTATAGCCCTCCTTTCCCTTTAAACTGTTGTCTGTGTCCATCAGTTGTTGTCTGTCTTGTTCATTTGCTGCTTTCAGTTTTAACCCAACTTGAGTGAAATCATGTGTTTCTCAAATTTTTTTTGTCTTATTTTGCTTAGCATAATTATCTCAAAATCTATCCATCTTGTCACAAATGGCAGTATTTCATCTTTTCTGATGGCTGAGTAATATTCTATTGTATATATGTACCACATCTTCGTTATGCAATCATCTATCAAAGAACACTTTGGTCATATTCATGTCTTAGACACCGTGAATGTTGCTGCAATGAACACTGGGGTACATACATCTTTATGGAAAAAAGTTTTCAAATTTTTGGGGTAAGTACCCAGGAGAAGGATTGCTGAGTTAATTCTAGTCCTAATTTTTTGAGGAACCTCCATACTGTTTTCCATAGTGGCTATACCAATTTACATTCCCATTAGCAGTGTATGAGGGTTCCCCACAGACTCTCCAACACTTGTTATTACTTGTCTTATTGGTAACAGCCATTCTAACAGGTATGTGGTAGTATCTCACTGTAGTTTTGATTTGCATTTCCCTAACTGCTGGTGAAGTTGAACATCTTTTCATGTCTGTTGGCCATTTTTAAATCATCTTGGAGAATTGTTTGTTTAGGTCCTCTGCTCATTTTTTAATTGGACTGTTTGGCATTTTGTTGCGGAGCTGTATAATTCTTTACATATTTTAACTAGCCTCTATCAGAGGCACTGTTTGCAAGTATCTTCTCTCATTGGGTTGGCTGCCTTTTTGCTTTGCTGATGGTTTCTTCTGCTGAGCAGAAGCTTTTTAGTTTGATATAATACCATTATTTTTGCTTTTGCTTTCCTTGCCTTTGAGGTCAAATTCATAAAATCCTCTTTAATTACAAGTTCCATGAATTTAGTACCTATGCTTTATTCTATGCAATTTATTGTTTCAGGTCTTATATTTAGGTCTTTGATCTATTTTGAGTTAATTTTAGTGATGATAGATAGTTGTCTAGTTTCATTCTTTTGCATGTGACTTTCCAATTTTTCCAGTACCATTTATTGAAGAGGCTTTCCTTTCTCCATTGTATGTTTTTGGCTCCTTTGTTGAAAATGATTTGCCTATATAAATGAGGTTCATTTCCGGACTGTCTAATCTGTTCCATTGGTCTCTATACACCTGTTTTTTCTGCCAACACCATGCTGTTTAGATTACTGTCACTTTGCACTATGATTTGAAGTCAAGGAATGTGATACCTCTCACTTTCTCCTTTTTTTATACAGGATTGCTTTGGCTATCTGGGGTCTTTTGTGGTTCCATACAAACTGATGATATTTTTGGTTCTATTTTTAAAAAATACAGCTGGAATTTTGATGCAGATTGTATTAAATCTGCTTTGGGTTATAAGGTCATTTTAACTATGTTGATTCTTCCAATCCATTAACACCAAAATATTTTTTCCATTTCTTTGTCTTCTCAACTTTTTAAAATAACGTCTTGTAGATTTCAGGGTATATGTTCTTCACATGCTTCGTTAAATTTATTTCTAGCTATTTATTGTAATGTTAAAGAATTTTTTTTTCATTTGTTTCTAAAATTTCATTGTTAGTATACAGAAATGCAATGGATTTTTGTACATTGATCTTATATCCTGTGACTTTATTATATTTGTTTAGCTTTGAGAAATATTTCTAAATGAGTTCTAAGTGATTTTTCAGATTTCTTCAAAAATGTTTTAAACCATTTTCACAATCAGAAAAATACACCTAAACATATAATTTTTCAAACTAAGAAAATAGCATTAATACTGTATACACATATTTAAAAGAAAGGTAAAATATGTTTCTTTAAGTTTCTTAAATTAATGAGGAATTATTAGTCTAATTTTTCAACTTCCATTTTATATTCTAAACTTCAGATTGTATTTAAAAATATAAACACTTTTCAGAAATACCCAAGAATACCAAAAAAAATCTGACAAAGCTACTGGAAGTTTTCTATCTTCACACAAAGGCTTTATCAAAAAGGCTAAAGGTTAGAAATGCTTAAATGGGTTTTGTAAAGAGGCACCCTGGCTTAAAAGACAAGATTCATAAGAACAAAGTGAGACAGTATGAAGTAACTGGGATGGGAAAGAGATAACATTATGTGAACTCTCTTGTTATAGCCTTTGTTTATGTTAACAGAGAGCTTAAAATTCACTAGGTCCTATTTCAATATGAATAAATTGGAAATGCATTGTTGGTGAAAATAGTTAAGTTGTAGAAAAACATGGTATGACATGATTTGTATGTTTTTTGAAATAAACCAAAAGTAATGTGGTTTTTTTTTTTTTTTTTTGAGGTTCATATAAACAGCATTTGAGAAACATTTGTGATCCCAACACCTTTCACATTTCATAACTCACTGGTCTTCTTGCATGCCAAGCTCTTTCACAATTATAAGCATTTATTTGTTTTTCCCTCAGGAATGGCCTTTCTCTTTATTTTACACCTATGAAATCCAACACACCCTAGATGGTTCATGTCAAATGCTGACTCCTTATACTAGATTCTAATGCCCTTGAGAGCAGGGACTATTTCTTGTTTCTATGTTCTTAAAAAAATGACTTGCAGAAAGAAGCAATCAAATTCATTAATTCAGTAAGTATATATGAAGTGCCAATTTTGTGTCATTTCTGGATTATTCCTATTGTCCTATTTTGATATTTTAAATCAACATTACTCATATTTTATTATTATATACTATGATTTTTTAAAAATCTGCTAAGGTAAGCCTCTACCCCTGTATTGCTGTTTTACTTATTTGTTTTAAGTTATCATATTCATTATGAATATTTTTTCAAATGAACTTTCCTACCACTCATTCAACTTATACAAATTATATTGGAATTTTAATTGGTATTATTACACTAGGCCACTTGGGTTACTTTATAGTTTTTAATATACTTCCCCAGTAAGAATGAAAGTCCTTTATTTCTACCATTTAACTCCAGTAATAATCTTTATTAATCTGTTCATTCATCCATTATTTATTCATATCTTTATGCCGTTCTATTTCACAAGAGGCTTTACAGATACCATGTTAAATTAATATCCAGATTTTAGACTTTTTGTTTTGTTTATATGAATAAGATTTCTTTATCCACATATATTATGGCTGATTATCAATAATCATAGTAGTCATACTACAATCATAATCATGATAGTGACAAAAGTACAAAAAATTTTTATAAATTTCCTCTAGAGCTCATTTTCTGAAACACAAATTATGTCCTAGTCCATTTGGGCTGCTATAACAAAATACCAGAGACTGAGCAGCTTATAAATAACAGAAATTTACTGTTCGGTCTGGAAACTGGGAAATCTAAGAAAAAGTCACCAATATGGTCACATTTTGGTGAAGGTCCTCTTCCTGGCACACAGCTTATGACCTCTCAGTGTATCCTCGTATGGTGTGAGTGCCTAGGAATATCCTTAGACAGTCTTTTATAAAGGCACTAATCCAATTCATTAGGGATCCACCTTCATGACCTAAGTACCTCCTAAATACCATCATCTCTTGAGGGTAGGATTTCACCACGTAAATGGGGTAAGGGAACATAAATATTCAGACATAGCACATTATATTAAATAAGTTTCTTAGCTAGTTTCTTTCAATGTCCTCGATTTATATAGAGTACCCATGAATTAATAGTTTTCTCTATTCCTTTCTAAGATTTATCCTTCATTACTTATGGCTCATTGTACATGGTCAGCATGTCCAATACTGAATTGCACATAAGTGGTGACAGGGAGAACCTAATTCCCTTCCTGTTTTTTCTATGCCATAAATTTTTATCTGTAATGAATGTTATATTTTAATCAAATGTTGTTATAACATGTTGACATGTGGTAAACTGTATTTAGGGTTAATACCCCATTCTCATGAATTTCCTTCAAACAGTTACCTCCCAATTTGTTTTAACTTTGAGAACCATAACTATAAAGAATAAAATAACTTAGAAGACAGAGTTAGAGTTTGGGGTTTTTCTCCTTAAATTCCATATGATTAGGAGTACTAAATAGAGCAAACTTCAGAGAAAATAATTAAATTAAATTACGGCCATTGCCCTCTTAAAAACTGAGTTATACAACTTAACAAACGAGAAAGATGGTATATTTATTATTTGAGTACAGTGACATGCCTTTAACAAAAATTCTCATATTTAATAATCTAAAACAACTATTTATTATCTATACACCAAAAGTGTATTATTAAAAGTGACCAACTTTGATTGAAACACTATTTTTAATTCATTATTTCCTTACTTTTATACATCAAACACTACGCTAGGTGCAGAGGGATACAAGGTAAAAAAGCCATTTTTTCCCTTAGGAAACTAATTACAAACTAGTACAGGTATTGACAAACTTTCTGTAAATGGTCATATAATAATAACATTATAGTTTTGGAGCAGGGGCAGCAATACAGTCTCTGTTGCCAACTACCATATAAAACAACATAAAATCTCATTCTGAAAACATAAACCATGCTTGACTATGTAAGAATTGCTTTGTCATTTAGTATTCTCTTCTAGTTGTTTATGAAAAATTATAAGCACATTTGAAAGCTTACCTTGAGTGACTGTTTTGAGAACAATTAAAGTTGATAAAAATCTCAATGGTAAACTGGAACTCTTAAAGAAAGCAGCTGTCTTTGGTTTATTCTCCACAGAATTCTCTGAAGAATTATCCTGAATTCCCTTAGTTACTACTCCTTTTAATATGTCTTCACCTAATCTCCTCAATGTTGATGTCATAGTTGAATGCTGTCAAAAGATGTACTATTTTAGTACATTCATTCATGATCAGAAAATATAACTTTAAATACTACAATCGAATGTATGAACTAATGATAAGTCAATATTTTGCTAATCAAAAAATAGAACTGAAAATAAGCAGGACTGAAAAGTAATAATTTTATAATCAACTTAAAAAAACTTTATAACTTCATATTTTTCTACAAGTAATTAGCAGCTACCAGAATTAGAAAATTGGAGACAATAATTTTTAAGAATAAAACTGGGAGAAGAACTAAGACAAAATTCAATTTCAAAAAATTTAAGAACATAAGATCATGATATAATTCTGGCACAGAGAAATCAAAGGAACAGAGATGGACTCTAAAGGTTCTTCACTGCTCCAACATTATTAATAAATGGCTTATTAGGTATATCTTACAGTGTTTGCTTATGAAGTGATCATCCAGGGCCTTAATGCTTTACAGCTCAGTATGACTGTAAATGTCACAATGATTTTGGTAACTTTTAACAACTTCTGAAGAATAAAATACGGTGTTAGAACCATGACTAATTCTCATGGCAAATAAACTGAAACAATAAAATGGGCAAAACAGAAATAATGGCATATAACTACCTCTAAAATAATATAGGCTCTTATGGTATTCCACACGCATGTAAGAACCAAATAAAGGGAAATCATTTCAAACTGCTGCAGATGAGAGTGCTTACACTAGACTTAGAACTTACCTAAAATTTTTAAATTATGACCCATTTCTCTAAACCCAAGTCACTGAGGTTTAGAGAATAGTTGCCTTATCTTATGGAAATCTGTGACAAACTGGTATCCAAATCAATTGATCTTGCAATGCAGATAACAAGTATTAGCTTTAGAATTTCTGCATATAAAATTGAAGACACAGGCATATTAAAATTTTACGGGAATCAAAGGCCAAATGATCAGATGATGAGTAGCACAAGCAGTGCAATCTAATTTAAACATATAGTCAATAAACTTTTAATATCAGAAAAAGATAATCATATGTGTTTTAAAACTTTTCTGTAAAAAAGTAAGATAAAATATTTCAAAATTCTCCTTAGGGTCCTGGTCAAGATGGAGGAAAAGGCTATGCATTCCTCCCATGACTGCATTCAAACTGCAACTAAATTATGTAACAGTCAAATTATGGAGAACCATCTGAACATTATCAGCTGAACAGAACTCCTACAATTAGAGATATAAAGAGGAGGCCACGTCAAGAATGGCAGTGGTGGAGACACAAAACAAGCTAGTCCCACACCCATATGTTGTGGTTGAGCACTAGGAGGAGGATAAGGTACCCCAGAGGAGTGAAAGGTCCAAACCCCACACAAAGGCTCCCTACCCCAGGATTCCAGGATTCACAAAACCTGGCTGTGAAAATCAGTGGGGATTCTAACTGTCTGAGTAAAATGAAAGGCAGCTGGAAACCCAGAAGTCTCTCTAAAGGGCCTGAGCATCGACTCCCTGGCTCATAAGCACTCACCCTGAATTATATTCTAATAGAGGAACAGCAGCTTTGGAGGTGCTAGAGATATACAGGGAAAGACTGAGTTGTGTGGCTTCAGGGCAAGGGCTGGAGGGGAAGCTGCCACTGTCCCTTAATTAAGCCTTCCTCTTGTGCAGCCCACAGGTGGGTGCCATCTTGCCTGTGTTTAGCCCTCCCCACCACATCTTGAATCTGCATTGACCTGGTGAGATCTGTTCATGCCACTTCATAGCATCCTGAGACTCCACCTCACTCAACTGGCAAATTACCAGTGACAATTTTGCTGATAGGCAACCAGCATTACCTCACACTCTGGGTAGGGAGATCCTTCCACAGCCATCAATAGGCCTCAGCTCACGAACTTCAGGAGCCAGGAGCACATTCAGTGGCTGGGAACCAACCTTAGCTCAAGCTGGAGTATTTCTTAAACAAATCTCAGGGACCTGTGGGTTCCAGCGGGGGAGAGGGGGCAGTAGCTAGCCTCGGTGTGATCTGAGTGGCCACAGACTTAACACTGGCACCAAATCTGAATCTACACTATCCTAGGGCACATGCCTTGCCCCACCCTGGTGACTCCCTGGAACCCTACACCTCACCCAACTTGTGTACCACTGAGGCTCTCAGCTGCTGATTCTTAAGAGAGCCAGTAGGCAGCCTCAAGCGTGGGGGTACTCTGAACCTTTTGCTGAGACACACAAGGACTGGTACTGGTGGCAACTTGCCTTGTACTATGTGGCCTTTCCCACATGCGTCCAGGTCCAGCAAAGGCAGTGGTCAATCATGAACAGCTTTGTAATCCCTACCAGTTAGCCTTGAGCTGGTCACAGGAACTGGCTGAACTTGCCCTGCACGTGAACCCTCCCAAGGGGCTCCAGGACCAACACACCTGGAGGCTTATGTTAGATCTCAACAGACCACCACCTAATTAGCCCAGAAGCAGCATACCAAAGGGTGGTCTCAACAACCATATGAGCCCAAAGGGGAAAACACCACTCCATGGGGTCAGCCCCCACACAGCAGCTCATACACTGTGGGCATGGTGAATCCTCACATCTCTAGTCAGCCTCAGAATCAATCCTGCCCAGTGACATGCCAACAATCCTGCCCAGTGACATGCCAACAGCAATCAAGGTTCAACTACAACAGGGGCACACACACAACCCACACAAGGGAGCACATATAACCCACACAAAAGACATTCCTGTAGCAGCTGATCAGGAAGGCAGCCACTGGACCACACAGGACACCTACTACAAAAGGCAATCTGGCAAGACTGGCAGACATAACAGATCTACCTAATACATAGAAATGAACACAGAGAGGCAGCCAAAATGAGAAAACAAAGAAACATGTCCCAAATGAAGAAACATGAGAAAATGCTTGAAGTGAAGGCAAGCGACCTACCAGTTAAAGAGTTCAAAACACTGGTTATAAGGATGTTTAATGATCTTAGAGGAAGAACAGATTACCTCAATGAGAACTTCAACAAAGAGATAGTAAGCATTGAAAAAGCAAAGGAACCATAATAAAATGTCAAAAATAAAAAATACAATAAATGAAATGAAGACTACACTAGAAGGAATCAACAGAAGATTAGATGAAGAAGAGGATCGAATCAGTGATTTGGAAGAAAGTATTTCAAAACACCCATTTGGAACAGCAAAAAGAAAATAGAACCAAAAAAAAAAAAAAAGAGAATAGTTTAAGGGACAGCATCAAGTTTAACAACATTCATATCACAGGAGAATAAAAAATCAAGGGACTGAGAAAGTAATAACTGAAAATTTCTTGACCTAGTGGAGGAAATAGACATACAAGTCCCAGAAGTGTTAAAGTGTCCCAAACAAGATGAACCTAAACAGACCCACACCGAGACACATCATAATTAAAATTGCAAAGGTTAAAGACAGAATCCTAAAAGCAGCAAGAGAAAAGCAACTAGTTACTTACAAGGGAGCTCCCGACAGAAACAACACAGGCCTGAAGAAGCAGTCAAAGTGATGGAAAGCAAGGACCTACAACCAAGACTACCCTGACCAGCAAGGCTATTGATCAAAATAAAGGTGAGATAAAGAGCTTCTGAAATAGGAGAATGCTTAAGGAATTCATCACCAACAAGCCGGTATTATAAGAAATGTTAAAGGGATTTCTGTAAAAAAAAGAAGGGGTAAAAAAGAAAAGTAAAATATGAATAGTAAAATGGCAGTAACTCTGTACCTATCAATAATCATTTTAAATGTAAATGTATTAAATGCTCCAAGAAAAAGACACTGGGTTGCTGAATGAACAAAAAAACAAGACCCATGCATATGCTGTCTACAAGAGACCTATTTCAGATCAAATGACACTCACTGACTGACAGTAAATGGATGGAAAAAGATATTTCATGCAAATGGAAATATAAAATATAGACTTTAAAACAAAGGCTATAATAAGAGAGAAAGAAGGGCATTACATAATGATTAAGGGGTCAATAAATTAAGAGGACATAACCCTAGTAAACATATATGCACCCAACAGAGGAGTGCCTACATACATAAAGCAATTATTGACTGACATAAAAGCAGAGATCAACAGTAATACACTCATAGTAGGAGACTTTAACACCCCCTTGACATCAATGGACAGATCTTCCACACAAAAAATCAACAAGGAAACAAGGGGCCTACAAGACACACTAGATCAGATGGATTGACTAGATCTCTTCAGAGCATTTTACCCGAAAGCAGCAAAATCAACATTCTTCTCAAGTGCAAATAGAACATTTTCCAGGACCACATGTTAGAACACAAAACATGTCTCAATAAATTTAAGAAGACTGAAATATCAACTGTTTTCTCCAGTCACAATGGTATAAAAATAGAAATCAGCTACAAGAAAAAAACTGGAAAATACACAAACACATAGAGGTTAACAAACATACTACTGAACAATGGATGGGTTAACAATGAGATCAAGGAAGAAATCAAAAGATACCTAGAGACAAATGAAAATGAAAACTCAATGATTCAAAATCTAAGGAACACAGTGAAAGCAGTCCTAAGAGGGAAATTCATATCAATACAGGCCTACCTCAAGAACAAGAAAAAGCTCAAATAAATAATCTAACCTTACATGTAAAAGAACCAGAAAAAGTACAGCAAACAAAGCCCAAAGTGAGAAGGAAGGAAATAATTCAGAGCAGAAATAAACAAAATGGTCTAGAAAAACAATACAAAAGATTAATGAAACTAAGAGCTGGTTCTTTGAAAGGATAAACAAAATTGACAAACCCTTAACCAGACTCAACAAGGAAAAAAAGAGAAAGGATTCAGATAAATAAAATCAGAAATATAAGATAAATAACTAAGGACTTCACAGAAATACAAAGGATCATAAGAAAATATTATGAGCAATTATATGCCAACAAAATGGACAATCTGGAAGAAATGGATACATTCCTAGAAACATACAATCTCCCAAGACTAAGTCAAGAAGGAACTGCAAATTTGATCCAACTGATTACCATCAATAAAGTCGAATCAGTAATCCAAAACCTCCCAAAAAACATGAATCCTGGATCAGATGGCTTCATAAGCAAATTTAACCACTCAAAGAAAAATTATCACCTATTCTTCTCAAATTATTCCAAAAAAATTCAAGAAGAGGGAAGGCTCCTGAATTCCTTTTATGAGGCCACCATTACTTTGATTCCAAAACCAGACAAAGACATTACAAGAAAAGAAAACTACAGGCTGATTTCTCTTATGAACACTGATGAAAAAATCCTCAACAAAATCTAAGCAATCCAAATTCAGCAATATATTAAAAATATACACCATGATCAAGCTGAATTTATTCCTGAGATGCTGTTTGGTACAATATCCACAAATCAATTAACATGATACATTACATTAATAAAAAAAAGATAAACCCCGTATGATCATATCATAGATGCAGAAAAAACATTCAACAAAATTCATCATCCATTTATGATAAAAACTCTCAGCAAAGTGGGACTAGAGGGAATATACCTCAACATAATAAAGGCCATTTCTGACAAACCTACAGCTAATATCACACTCAACGGGGAAAGGTTAAAAGTGTTTTCCTTAAGATCAGGAACAACATAAGGATGCCTACTTTCAGCACTTCTCTACAATATTGTAGTGGAAGTCTTAGCCATAGCAATAAGACAAGAAAGAGAAATAAACGGTATCTGAATTGAAAAGAAAGAAGTAAAACTCTCATTATTTGAGATAACATGATACTATAGAGAACCTTAAAGATTCCACCAAAAAACTGTTAGAACTCAGTAAAGTAGCAGGATAGAAAATTAATATTCAGAAGTCAGTTGCATTTTCATACACCAATGACGAACTATTTTGTCTGATGTAAGAGAAACTAAGAAAACAATCTCATTTACAATTATATTGAAAAGAATAAAATACCTAGGAATCAAATTAACCAAGGAGGTAAAAGACCTGTTCTCAGGAAATTATGAGTCATTGAAAAATAAAATGGAAGAAGATATAAATGAGAGCATATACTGTACTCATGGGTAGGAAGAATCAACATTGTTAAAATGGCCATACTACCCAAAGCAATCTATGGAATCAATGCAATCCCTATCAAAATACTAATGGCATTTTTCAGAGAGCTAGAACAAATAATCTTAAAATATATATGGAGCCATAAAAGACCCTGATTAGCTATGGCAATCTTGAGAAAGAACAACAAAGTTGGAGATATCACACTACCTGATATCAAACTATATTACAAGTCTACAGTAATCAAAACAGCATGGTACTAGCATAAAAACAGATACGTTGATCAATGGAACAAAATAGAGAGCCCAGAAATAAATCTACATGTATACACTTACTTAATATATGACAAAGGAGGCACAAATATACAACAGGGTAAAGACAATCTCTTCAATGAATGTTGCTGAGAAAATTGGACAGATACATGCAAACAGAAAAAGAAAGAAAGAAAAAAACTGGACTGCCAAGATTCTTACACTGTATAGAAGAACAGAATTGAAAAAGATTAAAAACTTAAATGTAAGACTCGATGCCATAAAACTTTTAGAAGAAAACATAGGCAGTAATCTCTCTGATATTGTGACTAGTAATTTATTTTTGGATATATCTCCTCGGGCAAGGGAAACAAAAGAAAAATTAAACAAATGTGACTACATCAAACTAAAAAGTTTTTGCACAGCAAAGGGAACCATCAAAAAAACAAAAAGACATCCTACTAAATGGAATAATATATTCACCAATGAACATTCAATAAAGGGTTATATTCAAAATATATTAGGAACTCATTTAACTTAACATCAAAAAACAAAGATATTTGATTTAAAAATGGGCACTTGAATAGACGTTTCTCCAGAGAGAACATACAGATGGCTAATAATCATATAAAAATATGCTCAACATCACTAATCAGCAGAGAAATGCAAATTAAAACCACAATGAGATATCACCTAATACCTGTCAGATTAGCTATCATCAAATAAATCAAGGAACAAGTGTTGCTGAGGATGTAGAGAAAAGGGAACCCTCACACACTGTTAGTGGGATTGCAAATTGGTACAGCCATTGTGGAGGTTTCTCAAAGAATTAAAAATGTATATATCTTTTGACCTAGCAATTGCACTTCTGGGTATTTATCCAAAGAAAACCAAAACAATAATAAGTAAAGATCTATGCACTTCTATGTTCACTGCAGCTCTATTCACATTAGCCAAGATGTGGGAGCACCCTAAATGCCCATCAACAGATGAGTAAAGAAGTTATGGTTCCTATATACAACGAAATATTACTCAGCCATTAAAAAAAATGAAATCCTACCATTTGCAATGACATGGATGGACCTGAAGTTATTATGCCAAGTGAAATAAGTCAGAGAAATATAAATATCATGTGATTTCGCTTATATGCAGAATCTAAGGAACAAAAAGAACAAACTAATCAAAAACAGACTCACAATACAGTGGACAATCTGGTGATAGCCAGAGGGGAGAGGGGTTGGGGGGCCAAGAGAAAGAAGTGAAGGGTTAAAGATGTACAAATTAGTAGTTGATAGATGGTCATGAGGATGGGGAACAGGGCATAAGAAGGAATGCAGTTAGCATTAATGTGATGGCTAGGTGGAGAGCCAGAGGAGAGAAAGAGCAATTAGGGTGATCATTTTATAAACTACATAAATGTCTAACTAATGTACTGCATACTTCAAACTAATAATAAAATTTTTTTAAAAAGGAATCCAAGCAAGGTTTATGCTTACGTAGTAAACTGGTAAAGGCATTCTAAGGTTTGTTTATACACTTTCAACTCCAGATTTCATATCTCTTGTGATAAGGTTGTCTCTCAGCTCTGAGTAGGGGAGAGGGTACCTACCATGGAAATTTATTTCCAGCTTTTAGAGGGACAGAAGTGATTTAGAGAGCTCTTCTGGTTCCTGCTACTTCTCAGGTGATTTTAGTTCAAAATAATATGCCACAGTGGGATATCTTGGGGCAGTCTTCCCTAGGCCCTGATATAACAAATGGTGCTAAAATAATTTGATAAGCATTTGGAAAAACAAACCTTTATATGACCCTTCCTTCAATCAGTTTTTTTTTTTATTCAAACTGTCATGTATCTAAATATAAGAACAAAAAATATATACCTTCTAGAAGAAAATTTAGGAAAATCTTTGTGACCTCACGTTAGGCAAAGATTTTGTTTTGAGAGGCCACAAAATGTAAGAACCATAAAATAAAACTTTGCTATTTAAAAGACACTATTAAGAAAATGAAATGTTAAGTCACAGAGTTGGGAGAAAATATTGTGTGTGTGTGTGTGTGTGTGTGTGTATGATGTATGTGAAAGGACTTGAAATATAGTGTATAAAAACAAAAAAAAAAGACAAAAATCTTGGATAAATAAAGGGGCAAATAATTGGACAGACACTTTACCAAATAGATGTATCAGCAGCAGTCAAGCCATAAACATATGCTCAACATAAGAGAAATATTAGGCCACAGTTAAATGCCATTACCCATCCACTAGAATGGCTAAGTTTAAAATGGCTATCGTTATTGTATGACTTGCTAGTCTTTCCTAGATATACACTCAAGAGAAATGAAAACACATGTCAATGTGAAAACTCTTTTGTGACTATTTAGAGCTAACTTTATTTACAATAGCTCCAAAATGGAAATAATCTAAACATTAATCAGCTAATTAATGGACATACAAATTGCTGTAGATACATATAATGGAATACTACTCAACAATAGAATGAAAAAAAATCAGTGATGCACACAACATAAACCTCAAAAACATTCTTCGATGTGAAAGGAGATAGGTACGAAAGTCTAGGAAATGTGTTATTTTATAAAGGCAAAACAGTGACATAAAGAACTCTTGGAGTTGCCAGGTGATGAGACTGTTCTGATTCTAACAAGAATGAGGGAATATTTTTGGGTGATTAAAATGTTATATGTCTTGATTTTGTTGGCCATTATATTACTATACATTTGTCAAAATACTGAATTATACCCTTTAAAGTTGGTGAATTTAGTTGTATGTAAATTATACTTCTTTATAATAAAGTTGATTAAAAATAAAAAAGAGTATAAGAATATAATGAATATTTAAAGTGTTGAGAGAAAAAAACCCACCAACCTAGAATTCTATATACTGTGAAATTATCATCAAAAATGGAGAAATAGAGATTTTCTCAGACCAATGTAAATTGAGGGAATTTATTACTAGTAGACCTGCCTGGCAAGAAATGTTAATAAAACCTTAAATATTTTTTATTTTTTAAAAAACTCTTTACAGAGAAAAAAGTTATTATATAGCTTGGAAACTTGGATATAAAGAAAGGGCACTAGAGAAGGAATGCAAGTAAATTAAAAACTTTTATTTTTCTTATTTTTAACTGAACTAACAGATGACAGTTTACTGAAAATAATAACAGCAACAACGAATTATGTACGTGTGTGTGTGTATGCTTATGCATGCTTATATATGAGTGAAATGAATAACAGCAATGATACAAGGGCATGAGGAACATAAGGAATTATGAATATTCTGTTATTATCAAGTATTCACATTATATGTAAAGCTGTATAATGCAATTTCAAAGTATATTCAGATTACTTGTAAATGTATATTGCAAACTCTAGGGTAACCACTAAAAATGTAAAAAATGTACAACTGATATGCTAAGAGAGGAAAGTAAAATCATTTAAAATGTCCAACTGAAATCATAAAAGGCAAGAAAAAAATGGAAGAACAAAACACAAAGAACAATATCAATGAATAGAAAATAGTAACAACTATGGTAGATATTAATCCAATGATATCAACAATCACGTTAAATAACAACAGTCAAATAGACCAATTTAGAGACTGTAAGAGTGAATCAAAATAGAAGACCCAACTATATACTGTCTACAAGAAACCTGCTTTAAATATATAAACATATATAGATTGAAAGTAAACGTATAGAAAGATATACCATGTGAACATTCATCAAAAGAAAGTTGGAATAGCTACATTAATTTCAGACAAACAGACTTAAAGGGAAGTTATCAAGGAAAAGAGGGGCATTACATAAAGACAAAGGCTCAATTCTCCAGAAATATGTAACAATATCATGGGTACAGTGATCACTTTTTAGATAAAACATCAAGGCATGAGCCATAAAAAATAACTGATAAGCTGGACTTCATTAAAATTGCAACCTTCTGCTCTATGAAAGACACTGTCAAGAGAATGAGAAGATAAGCCAAAGAGTGGAGAAGAAAATATTTGCAGTAGACATATCTGAGGACCATTATCCCAAATATAGAAAGAAATCTAAAAACTTAACAAGATGACAACAAACCACCAATTAAAAAATGGACAAAGGACCCAGACACATCAACAAAGAAAATATACAGTTGGCAAATAAACATATGAAAAGATGCACAACAGTATATATCATTAGGGAATTGCATATTAAAATAACATTGAGATATCACTATAAACCTATTAGAATGGCCAAAATCCAAAACACTGACCTAACCAAATATTGATGAGGATGTAAAGTAACAGAAACTCGCAGTCATTTCTTGCTGGAAATGCAAAATGGTGCAGCCACTTTGGAAGGCAGTTTGCTGTTTTTTAAAAAACTAAACATACTCTTACTATACTCCATCAACAACTGTTCTTGGTATATACCTCAAGGACTTGAAAACATAGTCACGAAAAACCTGCCTATGGATGTCTATAGCATTTTTATTGAAATCTGCCCAAACTTGGAAGCAATCAAGAGGTCCTTCAGTAGGTGAATGGATAAACTGTGGTACATTGAGAAATGAAATGTTATTCATATCAGAAAAGAAATGAGTTATTAAGCCATAAAAAGACACGAAGGAATCCTAAATGCATATTGCTAAGTGAAAGAAGTCAATGTGCAATAGCTATATACTGTTCAGTTAACTTGACTGTATCAGTGGCAATATCATGGTTGTAATATTGTACTAGTTTTGCAAGATGTTACCACTGGGAAAAACTGGGTAAAGGACACAAGTGATCTCTTATTTCTTAGGACTACGAGTGAATCTACAATTACTTTTAAAAAGGTACATGCAATTAGACAATTGTTAAAACTAAAATATTAGAAATCCATCAACAAATGCTGACTAAATGAATGCAAGAGTGGCAAGAACAGTACTTTTCACCAGAAGAGACGTAGACTCACGATACTGTCTGTAACAGAACACAGAATGGGGTGTTGAATGTATATTTGAAGACAACAAAAATAAACTATAAATTATCTGAACGAAAATGAGAAAAATGGAAGAAACATTCAACTCTGTGAATCTAACCCTTTGGTTGCTGAAAGCAAGCAATCAGTTAACCGTTTTCAGAAATCATTACACAAACAGCAAAATCAGATTGTAAGTAAAAGATAGTGACATTAACAAATCTGATAATACCTTTGTTTGGTGAGACATAGTTAAGACCAATAAATTAAAAATGCTATTCTGTGTGTGTGTGTGCACACACATACATGTTCACACAAATACTCATGTAATTACTCATGTGCACCGTGAAGGCAAAATATTTAGGATATCACCTCAGGAAAGATATTTTCCTTAATCTTAATTACCACACTAGTTAAACATCACACTACTCAATCACTGACCGTTAATGCTGCTTCATTATCAGTACAGCATTGAGTGTTTTAATTGAGCACTTCCTAAGTTCCACAGGACCAAGATAAAGCTTCCTGAGCATAAATTTGTTCTTCTCCTTTCTTAACTAATGAAAGCTAGAATAGCATTTATCAACAGTAAATGGGGAAAAAAAATTTTACTACAATTTATAGCACAAATGATTACATATGCATGTCATAATTTGATCTAAATGATCCTTATCTGAGTAGGTAACACACCATTCATTTTATAAGATACTGAAATAATTTTTCTTCTTTGACTAAGTTATCCTAATAAGCATCATTCCATTTAGTTAGTGTGTATATATTGGCATAAGCATGAAAAATCATTAATTTGTATTACTTTCAGTAGAATATAAAAAATTATGAATTAAATAATAAGGGGATGACAGCTGGTTTTAACAAGTCCTTATTTGTACAATTCTGAAACTCAAAAAACAACACTACAGTATATTGAGTCACATCGACAGCATTAAGAAGATATATAAAAAGAGAAAGTAGTAAATAAAGCAAGGGGAGCAAGAAGTCCTAAAATATAAACAAACACATGGAAAAAAAAATTAAAAGAACAAGATCAAAAGAAATAATACTAAACATAGTAGTAGTTGAAGATAGACTCCTATTAATTAATTACCTGTGTTCCAGCATCTAGCTGCCGAAGAGACCAATATATAAATTTTATAAAAGGCTCATGAAGTTTGGCATTCACAAATGGCATCCACTGTAGCTGCTCTGTCATCACAGGCAAAAGCTAAAGATAAAACGATGGAAAATATAAATGCACAGTATTTTTAGATATCTGAAATCAGTTACCACAATTTTCTAAAAATTATCTTTTTCCAAAAGGAAAAAGAGTTCTAAGCAAAAATACTACTTTAAAACTATATGTGCTTTTCCTCCCCGGCTGCTGGAGTGTCAGCTGCCATCATAAATGACAAAGCAACTACCTGGACCAGAAAGTTCATGACCTGTAATAGACTACTCATGGGAAACGGTCACTGACGTCCTTCAGTCTGAAAATGCAATAATACCGAAGACAGAAATTCAGGAAAAACTAGCTAAAATATACAACACCAGATGTCATCTTTGTATTTGGATTCAGAACCCATTTCTGAATCCAAAAGGAGGCAAAACAACTGGCTATGGCATGATTTGTGATTCCCAGGAATACACAAAGAAAAATGAGCCCAAACACAGATTTGCAAGACATGGCCTGTATAAGAAGAAAAAGACCTCAAGAAAACAGCAAAAGAAATACAAGAACAGAAAGAATAAAGTTAGGGGGACTGCAAAGGCCATACTGATGCTGGCAAAAAAGAGTAGAGTCGTCAGTGACTTTATCTGTAGAGATTATACAGATTTTTCATGAGAGGATTAATAAACTAAGAATTTTTATGTGAAAAAACTACATGCAATACAATATGGAAATATGTATTTAAAATTTTAAATACATTTGTTGCATAAAGACAAGTCAGTCAACAATGAACCATATGTACAATGGTGGTGCCATAGGACTACTAATAGAGATAAGATTAAACCACCTAGTGAGGTTGCAGCCATCATAAGGTTGTAGCACCAAGTTTTCAAAAAATCAACAAGGCTGTGGTTGAGATGGCAAACATCTTTAATTTGGATGTGGATAAGAATGCTCTTTAAGGAGTGCCTAGAGGTGGTTCCTGGGGAATTGACTCATGAGGAGTTGCTGGAACGAAAACAGGTACACATAGCTGAAAAAGAGGCAAAAGAGAAGGAAATTGCATAAAAAGAAGAACCTCCAAGAAAATTCAGTGAAAAGGTTTAGCAGAAGCTTTTGTAGGCCTCAACAAGCTCCTTAAAAGTTTGAAAACATGGACTCCAACACCAAAAGGTTTTCGTTAATAGACAGGAATGCTCATAATGTATTACTGCTTACAAGAAAATCTATAAGGAAAAAAAGAAAGAAATGAAGCAAACCACCATAAGCATACCTCTGAAATGAGTGACACCGCCTTGAGAAGAGCCTCAGGCAGGTCCTTCGGGAGGTATTTCGGAAGAAGGCACTGTTATCATTGGAGATGACAGTTCCATGTGTTTTTGCTCTTGAACACCTTCCAGTGGGACAAGATGTGGAGGTAGAAGACAGTCATACATAGGCCTAGACTATGTAGGCCTAGGCTAATGCATGTTTCTTAGTTTTTAATAAAAAAGTTTAAAAGTAAAATAAACAGCTTATAGAATAATATAAAAAAATATTTTTGTGCAGTTGTACAATGAGTTTGTGTTTTAAGCTAAGTGTTAATACTAAAGAGTCAAAAAGTTTAAAATAATTTAAAAGTTTCTAAAGAAAAATGTTACAATAAGCTAAGGTTAAATATTGAAGAAAATATTTTTATAGATTTAGTGTAGCCTAAGTGTACATACAGTGTTTATAAAGTCTACAGTGGTGTACGATAATGTCCTGGGCCTCCTAATTCACCTACCACTTTCTCAGACTCACCCAGAGCAACTTTCAGTTCTGCAAGCTCCATTTGTGGTTAAGTGCCCTATACAGGTATACCATTTTTTAATCTTTTATATCACATTTTTCCTATATCTTTTCTATAGATATGTTTAGATACACAAATACTTATCATCGTGTTATAATTGCCTACACTGTTCAGTACAATAACATGTTATACAGTTTTGCAGCCTAGGAGCAGCAGGCTATACCATATAGCCTAGGTGTATAGTAGGCTATACCATCCAGGTTAGTGTAAATACATTCTGTGATGTTCACAGTACCAAATCACCTGATGATGTGTTTCTCAGAAAGTATTCCATTGTTAAGCAACACATGACTGTGTATATTTCCTTTGACCCAGCATTATTAGCACACCTATGAATTTAAGAAGATTGACATCTACAAACATATTCCCTGAACCTTAGATGATTAAATAAATTTATGGTACATATATAAACATGAAAAATGATAATGGCATCTATAATTATTGCAATGGTTTATTGTGGGGTGATAAAAGCGGGTTACAGAACAAAAACATATTAAGATCCTATTTGTAAAAAATATATCTACGTGTACTGAAAAAGATATATAAAAGGATTTTTAAAAAATTAACAGCGATTATAATGATTGGGTGATATTTATTTTCCTCTTTATGTGTCTGTCTGGCATAAATATCTTAATTAATGTCAATTTGTAAAAATAATACAAAATTTAAAAAAACATGTTTATGAAAACTTGCTTCAAAAATGTTATTTTGCTAAAAGATTTCAAGACCATAAAGATATATTCTAAACCTTTGATGAAATAATCCCACTCCTGGTATACTAGTTTAAGAAAATCACCTAAAACATATGCCTCTACTGTTCATAAGAATAAAAGTGTGGAAGTAACTAAATTGCCTAGCAATAGGAAAATGGTTAAGTCAAGTGCATATTCACTCAGTGGATGGATCTTGAGATTACCATGCTAAGTGAAATATGTCAGACAGAAAGGCTGAGAACCATATTTCACTCATGTATGGGATATAAAACTCAAAGCAACAAGTGAACAAGACAGACAAAGACTCACTGACACAGACAAAAGTTTAGTGGTTACCAGTGGGAAATGGGAGATAGAGAAGGTACATAAGGGTAAAGGGCATCAAGCATCTGGTGACAGAAGGAAATTTAACTTTGGGTGATGAACATGCAATGCAATATGCATATGACATATTACTGAATTGCACACTTTAAATCTATATAATGTTATTATCCAATGCCATTCTAATAAATTTAAAAAAGATTATTCAAAAGTTTTAAGGCTATTTTACCTTTACTAATGTATGAGTAACCATAAACTGAAAATAATATTTTATTTAAAGATCTAGGCTCAACAAAAAAGAATCCCATGGCAAATGTGCTAAATAGTCTCCTCTTATGCCATTAATCTGATATAAAAACAGAATATTACACAATCCATATTCCATTGGTTAAAACTGTCAACAGTCAGTCTTAATATCTTAAGTTCTAACAAATTTCTCCACAGAACTTTAATACTGCAGGCCTTCCTAATTAGCAGCTACTTCTAAAGTAAAGCTAGATATAAACACAAGAGTTGATGTAGGTGATAAAAAGGCAAACATCATAAAAAGGTATATCTGTTTCCTATTGCTGACAACAAATTAGCATAATCTTACTGGTTTAAAGAATACAAACTTATTCTCTTACAGTTCTGCTGGTCAGATATCTGATATGAGTCTCAAGCAGCTAAAATCAAGTTGTCAGCAGAGCTGTGTTCCTTTCTGGAAGCTTAGAAAGGAACAATTTTTTGCTCTTTCAGGTTGCTGGCAACATTCAGTTCTCTGTGACTATAGGACTAAGATCCCCATTTCCTTTCTGGCTGACAGCTGGCTGATAGTTTATAGAAGTGACCCACATTCTTGGCTCATGGTCCTCTTACTGCATTTGCAAAGCCAAAAAAGATGGGTTGAGTCTAACTTATGTGTCTGCCTCTTTTGTCTGGTTGAAATAACTCCTGTTACTGGGCCTACCCAGATAATTCTAGCTGATCTCTAATCAGAAATCAGCTGATTATCAACCATATTCACTTCTGCCACAAAACAGAACATACTGGCAAATTCCAGGGATTAGGATATGAACACTTAAAAGAAACTTTTTAGGTAAGGTTGAAAACTGAAAATAATTTCCTAATATGAAAGTCTGGCTTGTATTTAATAATGAAATTGTTTCCGAAAAAGTTAAACCAAACAACTTTAGAAGTCTACTCTTCAAAGTTTTAATGTATTTCTTATGGAATATAAATGTCAATCTCTAATGACCATTTATATCAACTAGAAAGCATGAGTACCAATGTCCTAATTAATAACTATAATTTAAGTAAATAGCCATTTCTCTTTGTTAATGAAAAGACTCTTGAAAAGACTTATTTTTCATGACAAACGACAAAATAAAATGATTTTAGTGGGAATGAATCCAAAAATGATATGTATCAGGAATTGTTCACATCACTGAGTATTTGCCTAACTTTAATATGCAATTATTTTTCCATTTGAGGGTAGGTTTTTAATTTCTGGTCTCTATTTTTGTAAAAAAAAATTTCATCATGTTAAGAAAAATATAAGTATGATTTAATTTTAATTAGTCTGAAACAAATGTTTTAAAAGCTGATGATTGATATTTTTTCTCTTGTAAAATATACCATAAACTTTCCTTTTTTATTCTTTATGTCTACTAAGTCATGTATTTCAAAGTAAAACACAAACCTTTACACACTTCTCCTGAATATCATTTCTTTGAGAAGCAAATTTAGGTAGCGGCTTTTCACCATCCAATCCAGATTCTTCATTTTTCAATTTGCTAAGGTGATGAACCGAAATCCAGTCCATGAAGACAGTTAAAAGTTCATAAACTTGTGCATTAAGTGGTACCTATATGTAAAAGATTAAATTAAATGTTTCCATTTACAACCTCATAAGACTTCAAAGGCAAGCTTTAAATTTGGTAAGGGACTACAGAATAATTTACCTAAAGTGCTTAACTAAAATATGTATTAAAAAAGCTCCAAATGAAGGAAATTCCAAATCAAACATCTCCAATTCATATTAGAAACATGTTAAATCCTGGCTGAGAGAAAACCCACTACAGTAAGGAAATTGAAAGTACTGCATCTTATTATCAAAACAGAACTTTCATAAAAATTCTTTATCCAAGTTTGATAACAAAGAAAAGTAAAATTGGCCTTGAGAGCATGAACCATCATAACCAAAAGATTTTAATAAATTTAAAGGTTTCAAAAGCTAAATGATTTTCACCATGGAACTTTGTTTACTTAAGATGTTGTTTCTTCCCTTGTCTTTACAACATTTTATAAATAGGATATGATTTTTTTTCCTTGAAAATCCTATATTCTAAGTCTACCAAAATGGGAGGAAAAAAATAAAAACGAAATGCCATGAAAAATTTTAAGTTCAGTTAGACTGATTTTAGAACGTCTTCAAATCACTTTTAGTCAATTTAATTCAGCCTTTATCACATATCTACTCTAAGCAGGGAACTATGCTAAATTTAATTAGTTTTAAAAATCTCAAAAGAAAAACACAAAAGCAAATGAAAAAAAAAACCTAATAAAAAGGCAACATTAAGCAGATAGCAATCCATGAAAACAGAATCAGAATATTGAAAACACAAAGTTCTATTATCTGAACAAGAGTAACTTTTCATCTCAATTCTTTTCAAATAAAATCTTTAGATGAAAATTTCAATCATCTTGAGTACCTGAGTATAAAAGCTCCACTTTTTCCCATTTCTTTTTAATTAAAAGAATTTTTTTTTTCACTAGCGACATCCATGGAAGATCGTATGCTAACAAAAAGGTGGTAGCGGGATGGGGGAGTCATAAAATATGACCACTTACAACCACAAAAAAAATCTTTGTACATGTCTGGTTTCTGGCAGAGGGGAGGTCAAGCAGTTAAGTGGCAGGTTGGGGCCAGTTCTATTTGTACAGAAAAATCATAGGGTCTTCTAGGACAGTAAAACAGAGGTCTTGTACTTGGAGCCATTAGGAAAGATGTGCAGGTTTGTACTGCCACCCTCACTGCAAGCCCTGGACTCCAAGGACATTGAGGGCCTGGGCCAATGCAATGAATGTGGATGTTAATTAATCTATTTGTACATGGTCTCCACTTCCTACTGGCAGAACTCCTTTAACAGTTTGCCCACCTTTGATGAAATATTTAAAGAACAACTGTCATGATTGCAAGTAGCCTGAGGTGAGCAGTTACAGGTAGATCGCCAGATAGTCTAAGGTCCTCTGGTCATAGGAGGCCAGCAGTCCAGCTACTGAGATCTGCTTCTCTTGCTGTTCAATTATGTCTATGAAATTGTTGTGGAAATCCTTAACTGTGAACTCATGAAGCCCCGTGACACCAGATTTTTATTGCTCTTGGCAAACACAGCCTTGAACCACTGCAATTCTTTGCTGATATCCAGCAACACCTCCGAGTGGGAGAATCCAAAGGCTCAATAACAGCAGTTACCATCAGGCCTGGTCTTGCAGATGTATGAGTACATTTTGTGGAGGTCCTTGATCTTCTGGTGATGGATGCCATCCGCAGGCATATCCTTATTCAAGACTGAGCTCCAGCAGCTCTGAGACCAGAGGGTTCTGCGCAGCAATCTTGTGTTGAATTTGATCCTGCTGAGCCATAACTTCATCATAAGCCAGTTAATACCTCTGGAGTGAGTGACTGCCTAAGAGCGGCTCCTGCTTCTGCTGCTGCTCCGGTTCCTCTGCTGCCATCTTTAAACAGCACTGCACCCTCAATTTATTTTATGAAAAGGACTAGAGAATTTATCAAAATTACTAAAGCCCACAATGAGATTATCACTATTCACCTACTGCAAAGGTCAAAATGAAAAATACTAAAAACACCAAATATTGGCAATGTTGTAGAGCAACCAGCACATTCAAACACAGCTAGCAGAAGTATAAAATGGTACAACCACTTTGAAAAACTGTGTAGCATTAAATATACATCTCCCTATGACCCAGAATTCCAGTCCAGTATCTTCAAAAGGAATGAAAGCACAGGTCTACAAAGGCCTTGCACACAAATATTTTTACCATCTTTATTGATAATAGACAAAAACTAGAAACAGCCTAGGTATCTATCAAAAGAATGGATAAACAAAATGTGATACATTCATACAGTGGAATAATACTGAGCAATACAGAGGAACAAACTACTG
Organism: Cynopterus sphinx; assembly: GCA_030015415.1. Lineage (NCBI taxonomy): Eukaryota > Metazoa > Chordata > Mammalia > Chiroptera > Pteropodidae > Cynopterus > Cynopterus sphinx. The sequence goes on along the minus strand of CM057383.1, from coordinate 56,467,258 downwards.
AAACACTCAACATTACGATGAGCAAAATCAGCCTTACACAAATGAGTACATACTATACAATTCCATTGACTGAAGTTCAATGGAAATAGGCAAAATTACTTTATGGTAATAGAAATCAGATGAACAACTAATTCTTGCAGGAAATAACTGAGAAGGAACATGAGGAAACTTTATAGGGTAATGAAAATATTCTATATCTAGTTGTAGGTTAGAGCATTTGTCATAATTGATCAAACTGTATACTTAAGGATCTGTGATTAGGTGACTGTATGTAATCAATACCTCAAAATAAAAAAAAATAATAATAAATAGAATCCATCCAAGGGGTGGATTGCAGTTTTGATAGAAAAGTAATAAGGACAGCTTGTGGAATCTCAAAACTCAATGAATAAAGTTGTTATTAAGCTAAAGTTTTTGTGCCTTGTCAATGTTGTTACTGCGCCTGAAACTGCCGAAGTATTTTTGTTTTTGCAAATAAAATCATATTAGAAGTTTACAGAAATATTTTTTCTATAAAGGAATTACTATGGTGAACTTTTTCATACCAAAAGGAATGTTTGCTAAATAAAATAAAAGATTACAGAACAATAAAAAAAATTCCTGGCTTTCCACTGAAGAAATTTCCAATAATATCATACCTTATAAGGTTTTGAAACTGGTACTTTTTCTTGTTTCAAGCTTTTCATCTCATGAGCAGCAAGGGAATTTCCTTTCAATCTCTGTATTGTCATAAACTCATACTTCCTCTGCAACAGTACATGTCCATGAATTAAAGAACAATTCAAAGTGAGAAAAATCCAAAGGCAGTATTTTAAAATTCACTTGTGTCAAAAGACACAACCTACCTGTAAATTATCTAAACGAGCTTGAACTCTTTTAGCCTGAATCTCCATCTTCCTGTTTTCTTCATTCACTTCATTTAACTAAAATAGGAAAATGTTAGATATTTCAATATATTCCTTAAGCTGATTTCATGCTAAAGGTTTCCCAAATAATCTATTATTTAGTCTATATAACCAAGCAATGTAATAAAACACAGGTAGCCTTCATGATTAGAGATCACAGTTAAAATCACCATTTATCCCGAAAACATTAATAGCGTCTAAGTTTACTTCATGCTATACAATATTTGCAAGTCTCCTAACATCTTACAAGTATACATTTTAATAGAAAATGTCTTTTAATTGAACTTTTTATTGAACTATAATGTATGTACAGAAAAATGTACAAATAATTAAGCATGCAGTGTAATGAATTATTGGGATTGGATTAAAGATACGTACATATTAATTTGGGAAAAAGTGATGTTTTTACAAGATTGAGTCTTTCCATTCATGAACATAACACAGCCTTCAATTTATGTAGATCCTCTTTATTTTCTTTTAATAATGTTTTGTACTTTTCAGTATATATGTTTTATACATCTTTAGATTTATTTCTGGGAGTTAATTTTTTTGATGCTATCATCTATGGTATCTTAAAATAAACACCATTTACTACTTGTTAGTATATAGAAATACACTTGATTTTTGTATATTGAGCTTATACCCAAAGGTTCTCCTAAATTTGCTTAACTCTATACTCATTTGGTTACCTATGGACATGGGTACATAATCATGTCATCTGTAGATATTTCTTATTTCTTCCTTTCCAAGCTTTACTTTCTTTTTTCCCCTTATTTCATTAAGGCTTTCAGTATAACGTTCAACAGAAATAACAGTAATGCTCACTTTGTCAGCACATGCTAAAACTGGAACAATACAGAGAACATTAGTATGGACCCTGTGCCAAGGATGACACACAAATTTGTGAAGCATTCCATATTTTAAAAAAAAGTAACAGCAAACACTATTTTATTCTGATCTCAGAGAGAAGATTTCAATAACTTGTATTAAGTATGATTTTATTGTTAATTTTTTAGATACTCTATGAGAATTAAGAAGTTTTATTACTAGTGAATATCATGAGTTAGTGCTGAATTTTATATCAGTAAGAATTATAATGATTTTTCTTTTATCAGGTAATACACTAATATTTAAGTGATAAACTTCCCTTGTATTCCTCAACTAAATTCGCTTAGTTGTATTATCTCTTTTATGTACCACTGGATTCAATTTGCTGATATTCATAAATTTTGCATCTATATTCATGAGAAAATAGCTTGCATTTTTTCTTGTAATGTTCTTCACAGGTTTAGTTTCAAGGTTATGCTGGCTTTATATAACCAGTTGGAGAGTTTTTCTCTTTATTCTATTTATGTTTAAGGTACATGATATTTCAACCTTAAAAGTTAGTCTTGAGTTTTACTATTCCTTCTTTGAAGGTATCTTATGCTTCTCTAATCACTTGTAACATTTTATCTTAATCCAAAATTTTCATCAGTCTTAAAATGGTGTGCCTATATGGTTTTCCTCAAAATGTATCCTGCTTAGGGTTAACATATTTCTTAAATCTGTGGGTTGACATCTTTCACCAGGTTTAGAAAATTCTTGGCCATTACGTCTTCACAAAATTTGCTTTTTCCCTATTCAACTTTTAAACTAGGTTCTATTTTTTATGACTTTTGTATTCTTTCTCCACTTGATATTTTCAAGACTTTTCTTGAAACTATGTTCCAGTTCACTAACCCAGTTCTCTGCTGTGTCTCATCTGCTATGTATTAAAGGTTTGAAAATTAGTGTATTTTTCAATTTTAGAATTTCAATTTAATTCCCTTTTATAGATTCTCTTTCTCTAATGAAATTGTCAATACGTTTCTACTTTCTTGAACATATTAATCATTATTTTAAAGTCAACATTTACTAACTTCAATATCTGGATGACATGTAGGTATATTCAGATTTGAGTTTTTTCTCTCTTCATATTTAGTCATATGGTTCTATCTTTTATTGTCTTTAATTTTGTATAGAATGAGAGAAAAAATTACAATTTTTATACATATAATTTCTTCTTTCAGAGAGGGCTCATCCTTTCCTCTGCTAGGTATTTAACATGGGATTGATCACCTTAATCTGAACCAGAACTGAGATCAGTTAAAAACACAGGTTTCAGTTTAAGGTTTCTATCTACATCTAAAACTCCTCCTATTTTGTAACCCTGCTTTTGACTGTGAGCCTGGGGTGTTCATTGGGACTCTTCCCCAATTAGTCCTGAACATTAATCTTTGTCTCCTCAGCTTGGCAAGACTTAGTGGGAAAATTCTTATTCTTATCACATTATTATTACTAAAGTAAAATTATTTATATCCACTGCTATCATAAATAATTTTATGAGCTGCAGAAATAATTTACCTTTTAATTTAGTGATTGCAAAGCAATATCATTCATCATGCCAGGAGTGGGCAAACTGTGGCCTGTGGGCCATATCTAACCACTGCCTGTTCTTAAAAATGACGCCTTATTATAACACACCCATACTTATTCATTTATTGCTTACAGCTGCTTTTGCACTCAGATGGCAGAGCTAAATTATTGTGACAGAGACCATATGGCACAGAGTCCAAAATATTTAATATCTGCTCCTTAACAGAAAATAATTCCTGACTTTTTATCTATGCTAAACAAACCAACCATATAAAACCATTCTTACACTTGGTAACAAAGAGTTCCTCCCAAGCTCTTTCAGTTTGGACACATTAGGCCATAAATCCAATTATCCACAGGTTCAATCAGTTAATAAGGCACAAAGCCACTCCAATCTCCACACGCTCATGCAAGCACATGTAAAATTATTAAGGATTATATTAACTTAAGAAATAGGAATGGGCAATGATGTACCTATGTTACCAATTAAAGAAACCCTTCTCTTTTTTGAGTCCAAAACTGAGACTGTAATAGAATAAAGCAATTTCTCTAGGGATAAAGTAAACTTCCAGATAACAGTAAGTCTAAGTCAGATCCCAATTGTAGGAGGCAATAAATGAAGTCGGGGAAGCCGAATAAGACAAAGAGAGAAACAAGGTACCTAGCTGTTACTGTAAAGAAGAAAGGTTACAACAAGGAGTGACTACAGGGAATCAAGAACAGAGAGAACACATAGCTAGCTAAGGAATTCCAGGATGCAAATTAGCTTAGTATCATTTTAGTCCATAATGTTCCAGCCCAATGTTTTAATTTTTAAAGTTTACCCCAATTTCTGCTCAGCCACTACTCCTTCCCACACAAATACACACATAATCCTTCTCCTGTCTCTCTTCAACATATTCCTTCACTTTCACTTTTTTCAGTAAAAAAACTGGCAAAGTTAAAAAAAAGAAAAAGAAAAAAATTCAAAAATATTTGTTATATAACTTACCATTAAATACTAAATATACGAAATTATAACACTTATATAAATAATTACAGTATAATATGATACATGTGAAGCATTCCTTCTAGTACATATAATGGATACTCAGAAAATAAATGGATGTTAAATAAGCAGTGATATGTAAGAGCAGTTAAAATTCCCCAGGTCATCAGGTTTTTTCTTTTGCTTATTTTTAAATCTAGTAATCACTTTCATATTTAAAAAAATTTCAAATTGCCAAACTTCATAGCTGGTTGCCAGAAAAGATGACATGAGAAATCAAAAGGTTAAGAATATATTTGGAAGTATTTTATAATATAGCTAACAAGGTTAACCAAAATTTTCTCTAGTCAGAATATGTTCTAAGACTGACTTAGAATTTAAGTATATATAGTTCTAAGAATGTTTTATAAACTAATATATATTAAAATAGGTCTTACCTGTTTTTTTAAATTATCATTCAATTCTTTCATTGCATCAAAAGAGGACCTTAGTCTCTTGCTTTCTTTATTCTTTTCCTTAAGGACTTCAGTTAAGTGCCCAACTTCTGCATCATGTTGCTAGGAGAAAAAAAAAAAATCAAATCTAAAAATTAAAGATTCCATGTCACTAATACTACTGAACATACATTAAAAATTGGAACTCCCTGAATCAAAAGGACTTTAATGAGTGTATTTAAGCATACATGAGTAATATTGCAAATAATTCATAAAAACTATATAATCAAGCAAAGTAACAACAAAGCATTAAAAACATGTTAAATATTTATTAAAACATATACAAATTAAGCAGCAACAAAGCTTCTGCTCAGAAAAATCCAGCACAGAAACTCAATGAAATAACTTCTATTTGATATCTGAGATAAAACAAAGAATTTCTGATCCTTTTTAAGAGACTAGTTATTCATAGCTTCATAGACTAAAATTTAAGGTTTAAGTTACCCTTGAGGAAAAGAAGAAATAATCCACAGAAAGAACAAATTAATTTCTTGTTTTCATGAAGTAGCTAAAATTTGTTTATAGCTCAAAAAATTTAAACATATAATAAAATTTCTGAGCCAATTATTTGGCTGTCAATCAGTTTTATAAATGATTCACATCAACCTTCCTTCTAATTTCATTTAAATGAGACAGAATGTTTTCAATTTAAAGTATGAATACTTATAGTTTCATCTTTCACTCAATTTATTAGTAATGTAATAAAACAAACAAGTTTATATAGGAAATCCAAAAATTGAGTCAATTTCCTTCCAAGTAATCCTATAGGTACCATTAAAATAAAGCAGCTATCTTCACTTAATAAAAACAGCAGGCAGACAAATCTAAAGAGAAAAATCAATAAAAGTAGTACAGAGAGCTCTGAGAATCCAAATATTCCTCTTTGAAACCCTGATTAAAAATCCAATCATCTAGAAAAGTTAGGTTTATGTAATTTTATCATTACATTAAATGATTTTTTAAATAACAGGATATAGTAACAAACATGCTTTCTTTAAAAAACAGGGTAATACTCTCGTTCAAATTTGTCCACATCCAAAACGTATTAAAAATATACAATATGAGTTCCACTTACTTATGGCAAGATAAGTCACTACACCCTACTTCTCCTACTAATTACAACTAAAAACCTAAGACAAAACACAAAAACTGTGAAAAGTAAAAAAAGCAGGGAACTGCAGAAAGAAAACTTGGAGAAGCACCCTCAAGGGAATGAAGTTTCCTGATTTCTCTTTTTTCCCTCCTGTTCTCTAGCAGCCTTGCCACTAAGTGCAGACCCCAGCCTCTAAGTGCAGTATCAGTGCAGCACTTCTAAAACTCTGACATAAATTCTGCCTTTTGGGCTAAGGAAACGAGGAAAAGGGGCGCCTGTGAGTCAAAGAACGTGGGGAGAATTCAGAAAAGACAGAATCAGAAAGAGGATCCTTTCACTCTGGTGTTTAGGAACCTGTGCAAATCTGAGTCACCCACGATCTGTTTAGGCACAGACCAAAAACTGCAGAGCAAAGGCAGAGAGATTGGATCTTGGTTTAAAAAGACCACCCACATCTCAAGTTAATCCCATACCTGCAATGCTGGAAGCATGGAAAAGACAGACCCACAAGCAGCAGCACAGCAAAGGCCTTAACTTAAGAAATGAACCAAGATTTAAACCATTGTCTGAGTCTCAGACTAACCCCTGTGTGGCACATGCACAAGACAACTCCAAAGCAACACTACAAAGGCTTTGAAAACTCAACTGAGATTAAGTCACTACCCACAGGTGAGAAAGAACTTTGGCCTAAACTTAACTCAGCTGACTGCTTTAAAAAATAAAGAAACCCAACATTCTCTACAGGATCATAACAGGATCTGGAATCTACACAACATAATATCTATAAGGTCTCCATTACGATCCAAAAGTCACTGGACATACAAAGAACCAGAAAAATGTGACTAAGTCTTCCAAGAAAAATGCAAATCCTTAGATGGTCCAGATGTTAGATTTTTAAATATGTTCCATGAGGTAAGTATAAATGAATGCAAATAGAAAGACAGACATTCTCATGAGAAAAATTAAAGACAGTTTTAAAAGAACATAATTGGAAATTTTAGAGCTTTATCAAGAAATAAAAAGTTCACCAGTTGAGCTCAATAGCAACATGGAAATGAAAGAAGTGAACATAAAGACAGATGAACATTATCAAATCTTAAGAACACAGAAGAAAAAACTGAGAGAATGAGAAAAGAGCCTCAGAAATCTGTGGAGTAAAAGACTTATGAGTCATTGGAAATCTAGAGGGAGAAGAGAAAGTAAGTGGAACAGAAAAAATATTTGAACACTGACTGAAAACTTCCCAATATCTGTGAAAGACATAAATTTGCAAATTCAAGATGTTCAGTAACCCCAAACAGAATAAACACAAAGAAAAGCATGTGGAGAACTGCTTGCTGAAAATCAAAGATAAAGTAAAATCATGTAATGATTCTATTTATATGACATTCTGGGAAAGGTAAAACTATAGGGACAGAAAATAGATCAGTGATTGCTAGCAGTTGAGGATGAGGGATAGGGTTAACTACAAAGGAGCATAAAGAAACTTTTGGAATGCTGGAATTATTATTCATTATGGTGGTGATTACAAACTGTATATGCATTTTTCAAAACAATAAATTTTACTCTATGTAAGTTATACATACAATAACATATCTCATGATATGAAACAAAGATATAATTTAATATTCTTCATACAAATAATTAATCTGAATCATTAGAAAACAATCAGACAAATCTAGAATATACCACACTCTACAAGACTGCTGGCCTAGAGTCTTCAAAGAAGTCACACCAGAAGACAAAAATAGTCAAGTTGACTACTCTTGATTTGAGGAGACCAAAAAGACATAAAAATCAAATATAATGCATTAATTATGTCTAGTTCCTTGATTAAAAAATATAACAAAAAAGCAATAGAAGACATTGTGAAGACCAACTGGGAAAATTAATATGGACTGTATACTAAATTTTTAAATTAGCATTAACTTCCTAATATGATAATGGTATTGAGAACATACTTAGGAGATAACATACTCCTAAAAATAAGTGTAATACTAAGGAAATATTTAGAGGTGCTGTGTCATGATTTTTGCAAGTTATTTTCAAATGGTCCAAGAAATAAATGTGCGTATGTGCGTGAAAAGGGGAGTAGGAAGAAAAAATAAAGCAAATGTGGTAAAACGCTAATAATTAGTGAATCTATATTAAGAAGAAAAAGAGAAACTCAAATCAAATGCTATATCGTTACCTCCTTGATAATCTGAAATCTTGTAAGAACCTCTTCTTCAACACCTTTAATTTTAGTCAAAGCCGTTTCATGCCTGGACAGCAGTTGTTCTCTTTCAACTAAAAAATGTTCTCGCCTTTGAAGTTCTTCAGCAAATTCCTGTTGTGCTGCAGTTTCACACTGTATCAAATGTCAGATTTAAGTGTTTTTAAAAGTACATCCACAAATTCCACAAATTATATTTTTACCTACTGAAATTGTAGTTTAACCAAATGGTGTTTAGGACTACATGGATATGAAGAAAAATCTGGGTTACGGTAATAGACTAGTACAGCAAGCAAACTTGTACAGAAATTCTATCTTGCTGCAAAATAACATAATACTATAATGAAATTCTACTATAACTGAAGAGAATTTGGTGTCCAAAATGGATCAGTACTATACAGCAGGGGGTCCCACAACAGGAGGTGAGCGGTGAGCCAGTGAGCGAAGCTTTATCTGTATTTGTAGTCGCTCCTCAGTGCCAGCAGCACAGCCTCGGCTCCATCTCAGATCATCAGGCATTAGTGTCTCATAGAAGCACCAGTCCCTGGTGCCAAAAAGGCTGGGGACTGCTACTATACAGAATCGATCTCCTATCCAGCTTCTCTTCATGCTCCACTTCAACTTAACAGTCCACTCTTTTACCTACACTCTCTTACCTCCTGGTGATTCTATCACCTTGGGCTGAAAGACCACAGCCTTGCACTAAAGTACTAACTTCCTTCCATGCCCCAATGCTACACTGCTAAATATCACTGGAGAAAAACCACACACCAGTAAAGCAATACCACTGTGAATTCACGGACTCAAACCCCTTAATGTAGTCCAGAAATCTTTGTATATTTTCATGGTTGGCTATTTCCCATTCTCCACAGTGCCTATTTCACTTTATCCATTCTTTAATTTGATCACATCACTTCCTATGCTATTCTGTGTGGATAGCCTTGTCTAACTTCACTGGAAAAATGGAAGACAGAAGGAAATGTCAACCTGCCCTCAAGACATTTCTCCTTCACTCCCAATTACAAAGGTAGGCTCAGGATCTCATTGCTTTCTGCTTTCTTACGGTGACTGCCATGCTGACTATCCCTCTAATATTTTCAATCTCTTACAGTTCATCTGAAATGAAATCTCGTGACCTCACCCACTTATCTTCTCCCCTCACAAACTTCTTTAAAACTTTGTCTGCACTTCCTGAGCCTTCTTTACCTCTCATTCACTCAATTTACTTTAAACTGGCCTCAGCCCATGTCTGCCTATTGAAATGGCTTACCTATTACAAAATCAGTCCTGTTTTGATTGAGTCCCTCAACAGCATTTTATGCTATTGTGCCTTTCTTCCAAATTAAAATATTCTCTTTCATTGGTTTCCATGACACCACATTCTCCCAGTTTTCCACTTCCTTCTCTGGCCATAGCTTCTCAATCTCCTTTGCAAGTTCTGCTTCCTTTACTGTCCTTTAATGACTAAGGTTCCTCAAGATTTGCCCTTAAGCCACTTACTTTCTCATTCCTCACACACTTTCTGCTTGCTTCCATATACTCAATGGCTAAAACAGCCATGTATGTGACAACTGCTTCCAACCTACAACAGTTCAGTTCTTTATCTCAAGCTCCAAACTCAAGTCCAAACTGCCTATTTAACATCTCCACCTATGTGCTTTCAGGCAGCACAAAATAAACATGTCCAAAGCTGAATCTGACTAGCCATTAGGAAATGCAAATCAAAACTACCATGATCAGTAATAACAATAAACAAAATCCTGCCATTTGCAACAACATGGATGGACCTAGGCATTACTAAACTAAGTGAAATAAATCAAAGACAAGTACCACATGATTTCACTAATATGTAGAATTTTTAAAAAACACTCCAAATTAGACTTAGAAACAAAGAGAAAACTGGTTGCCGAGGGTGGGGGTGGGGCTGTGGGGATGGGGAGGGGGTGCAAGGATGGGTAAAAATGATAAAGGAGAATATAGCTAATAATAGTGTGATAACTTTGTAAAGATGGTTACTAGATTTAGTGTAGTAAACAGACTATAGGTATATAAATGTCAAATCACTATGTTGTACATCTGAAACTAATACATTGTTTACCAACTAAACTTAAAAAGAAAAAAAAAAAAAAACCTCCACAATGGAGATAGCACTTCACAACCACTAAAATGGCTAGAATCAAAATAACAAGTGTTGTCAAGAACAAGGAGAAACTGGAATTCTCCTACACTGCTGGTGAGAATGTAAAATGATGCAGTCACTTTGAAAAAGTCTGACAGTTCTTCAAAAAGTTAACCATAGGGCTACCATATGACCCAGCAACTTTACTCCTAGGTATACACTGAAGAGCGATGAAAGCATATTCCACACTTATGAAATACAAATGTTCAGAGCAACATTACTCATAATAGCCCAGAAGTGGAAACCACCCAAATGTCCATCAATTAATGAATGGATAAAGAAAATGTGCTATATCCCTATAATACGACAATAAAAAGTACTGATACTGCTGCAACATGATGAACCTTGAAAGTATCATGTTAAAGAGGACAGTTATGTCATGCATACTAAATACTGTAACATTCCAGAACAGGCAACTCTACAGGCACAGAAAGTAGATTAGTGGTTGCCTAGGGCTAAAGGGAGCTAGGGTGGAAATGAGAGCTAAGAGGTAGGGAGTTCCAGGGCCCTGACTTTGGACTTCCCAGACTCCAGAACTATTTGATGTGTTCTGTTTCTCGCAGTGCTTGGCAGGCCATTGGGAAGGTATATCACTTTTTCCTTTTTTTCTGAGATGGATTAAGATTCAATAAGCCTTTCTTCTGATTATGAGATGCATAAGCTTCTTTATGGGACCAGGCCTCCACTTGGAAACCCAGCATGACATCTACCTTCACTTGCCTCAGTTCCAGCAGTTCCTGAGGCAGATGTACAAATGGATTCTTATACAATCATTGAAAGATCCCCCACAATTGGTCAACTGTTAGCAAATACTGGCTGGAATCCTTTTATCTTAGCATATGATGAAAACTGATGTTATCTAATTAACAAAGATCCACAAAACTCTGGTGAACTGAATCATAATTCCTAGACACAGGGCTGTTATCTCTTATACTTTCAACAATCAGATTTGATATAAAAGTTGTTGGTCTTTTAACTCAAGGCCTTGGGTATGCTACCACAGATTACTTACTATCCTGGTTTGCTTGAAAACATGGTTTTATCATTAGTGTCTGAATTCAGAGAGAATTATATTAATGGATTTATTACTCAAAGACAGAAAATGAGTATCAGTGAGATATCCATCAGATTATGGGAAAAAGAGGATTCCAGGATATTACTAATGGGAACATAAAAAAACAGGCACAACCACTCTGGAGAATGATTTGGTAGCACCTTGTTATTATTTCTTCTGATAAGTTAAGGGTACTTAAAACTGTTTGGAAAGGACAGACTCCATCTTGTATATTTATAGAGAGATAAAAAAATAACAATAGTGGTTTGTTTATAGACTGGTATGTTATATGGCAGTTAAAGTGAATTCATTAGATCGACATTTTCCAAATATATAACTCTCAAAAACAGAATGAAGCAAGAAAGTTACAAAAAGATTTCCATAATATATCATTACTTGTGTAAAATTTTAAAACACTAAAAAAAATACATACATATAAACACAAAAAGTGATAAAACATGACAGAAAAGTTCTACACCACTTTCAGGGGAGTCTTTAATCCTGATAGGGGAAGAGGAATGGAATGAGAGAATGGTGTGTCAAATGTAACTGAAACATTTCCTTAGAAATATCAAATAGAAATATTAATGTTAGCATTGTAAAATATGAACAATGGGTACACAGTTGATTTTATAATTGTTTTTATATCATATCTTATAAACTTTTAAAAATTAAAATAGTGTTACCTAGAACAATGAAAATGAAGATATTTATAATTCCTTCTTTCCTGCAAAAAGTTACAAATTTAAAAAAAAACAGAATATTAATCCTCTCCTCGTTTTGTTCCCTATCTCAACAAAAAAGTAGCATCATTTAATAGCCAAAATAGGATTTTTACTTTTGACTAAAACCCTCCCATATCAAAACAATCTGAGATACTGATCCAATCTCTTAAATATGTTTAGAACCCAACTATATCTCTCTATCCCTAAGGTCCTCATGTCTTCACACTCTGCCCTCTCTAGATTACCACTATGGTGACAGTTTCAAATCTCTCTCTGTAAATGACTCCCAAATGAAGATATCTATCCAAGAACTATGTTCTTCTGACTGCCAGGCTGATATATTTAAGTACTTACAATATATCTCCACCTAACACTCAAATTTAATTCATTCCAAACTAAAATCACAGTCTTTCCCCCTAAACAATGTTTTTTATATTTCTATAACTGCATTTTCAATCATTCAATTTCATAAACATCTAATGCTAAAGACACCCCCCCAAAAAAGACGAATTTGTAAAATTGGGCTATTTTAATGTTATTTCAATGAAATAAAGTTCTCTTGATGACTGCAGACATGTATGCTGTTTTGTAGTACTCAGGACAATCTCAGTACAAAGATAGCTTTCCTAATTGGTGCAGAGTTTTCAATAACTGTAAGTTAACTGTATGAAAGTACTATCAAGTCAGTAAGACTGCACTTAAGACATCCATCATTTTCAGGACTGTTGGTAACCTGGCCTCCTTGTGTCACAAGGCCCAACTCATTCATGTTCACCTCAATGATAGTACCTTTGGTAATAACACCCAAATTGTATAAAGTGGGGATGAGGGATTCTCCTTTACACAAAATATTGGCAGGCAAAAGGCTTTCAATTCAGGATGTGTTACATGGGCCTTCTTGAAATGTAAACCCATTGGTCTAATCAATCTTTCATATTTATGTGATTTTTGAGTAAAGCCATCTCCAACAAAGCAGACTTTAGTAACCACCCTCTTCCATGCTTTCTTCTTTCTCGTTCCTGTTTGAAAAACTTTTAATACCTCTCTTTCTCCATGGGTACAAACTTTGAGCAGAGACACTTCCCATTTTCCAACTTTCTCTTTTCATTTTTGTTTAATCATATTGGAAAGCACTTTTGCTTGAGACAATCCCTCTCTGTCTAAGTACTGCTCTTTGTGGAACCTTTTCATCATTCTTTCGTTTGGTGTTTCTTTTCATGCATCTTGACAGTCTTTTTTATTTGTATTTTTTCATCATGGTGCTATTTATGGTAGAGCTTAGCTTTGAGATGATCTTTTTTGCCTTTTTTTGAATGTTCATGAGTGTCCCTACCTCCTTCTCTTTTTTGCATGATAATCCAATCTCATGATATAATCTCACGATAATCCACAGTGCTTATGGTGTAATAACTTAATATAGTCACTTTGTGGCATGGTACAGCCACCGAGCTTCCGGACACAGTCCCCTGGGCATGAAGCAGCTCTCAACTTTTGGGTCTCAGAGACCTGCAAGCCAACTTTACACAAACTGTGATATGAAAGGCTCCCTAAGTCAATTCTTTCTCCAAATTGTACAAACCAAAAATATGGGAATCATCTTAAACGCCTTATTCTCCCTATACCACATCCAATTCATCATATCAAGTCTAGGAATGACAGAATAAAAAATAGTGCATTAGGAAGATCCTTTGCTAATGCTTTATAAGATAAAAAGAAGCAGGGATATATCTATCGTCTATAGAAAACACAGTCAATTCTACCTCTAAAATAAATCTCTATTCATTTCCATTTCTCTGCAACCACCCCAGTTCAAGTTACAGTTATCTTTCATCTGCACTACTACAGTAAAATATTCTATTTGGTCTCTCAACTTTCACACCTGTCTCCTTCCAATCTATTTATTTAAGCACACATTATATAATTTCACTGCTTTAAAAATTCCCAGTAATCAAATACATTTTCCTTGAGTAAATATGTAATGCCTCAGGGATTCTTATACTAGAACGTCTCAGTCTAGAATGTATCCCTTTTACTAGACTAACTTGTACTCATCCTTTAGGGTTTAATTTAAATATTCCTTTCTTAGAAAAACCTTACCTAACCTCTCAATCTACCCCAGTCAAGTGCTCATATTGTACCAATGTCATTTAAATTTATAAAATCATAATTATATAAGTATTTACAATTTACTTCTAATAAGCTACACCAGACAAGGACCATATTTTATTTACTTCTATATATTCCACACTGAATATGTAAATGCATATTAACAGATGTCCAAATACCTGATGAATGAAATCATGTATGACAAAAATGTACATACTTAATAATTACAACAGACCACAAATTTTGAGTCAGATTAAACTATAAATTAAACCATATTAATCCCTTGCACTTCATTTTTTAAATTAAATATTTATATTTTTATTGTGTTTGCTACAGATGACAGATATATCCTTATAACCCTGCTTCTTCTCTTATAAAGCATCAGCAAAAGATCTTCCTAATGTACTATTTTTTATTCTGTTGCTCCTTTGCTTAAAAGCCTATGATAGCCAGCCTGTGCATTCACTATTTTCTTCCCCAGACAGCCTAATAAATTTACAATCTGACAAATCACTCCTTTCTAAAAACTTCTCACTTCCAACTCCTTGTACCTGGAATGCCCTTCCCACTCCTTTCTTTCTCTTTAAATTCTACCCCTTAGTCAAGTACCAAGCAAGCTAAGTCTCTCCCTGAACTTTTCCCCAGTGATTTTAAACAAACTAATCCTTTCCTGAAATGCTATGGTAACTATAACTTAAATTATTTATACAAAATGAGATACGTATTTTTAAAAAAAATGTTTAATTATTTCATGTGTATAGAAATATAACATTGTGTATGACATATGTTTTGCTTCCTTCTATACTCCCACCTAGTGGACATTTAATAAATACATAAATTACATCCTTTAAAAACAAAATATCCCATAGAAGATAAAGGCCACTGTTCTGAACTGAATGAATATTAGTGAGAGTTGACAAAGAATAAACATAAAACACAAGACAATCTAAAATTTAAAAATTAAACCTACCCAAAATAACATCACTGTTTATATATTTTTTTCTCTCACCCACACATTTTTTCCTTCAATTGTTCCAATAAATTGGGTTTGTTCCAATCTTGCCTTGACACACTTCATGAAAATAATCAAAATGAAATACCTTGTAGTATTCCAATTTTGTAAATGTTTGCTGCTTAGAAAATAAATATCTCTGAATTTTCTCAATCTAGTATTTAGTTCTTACCCTCAGTTTCTGATGTATTTGAAATAATTCATCATATATCTGATTGATCTGATGTGGAAGTAAACTCCGCTTGTTTGATTCTTTAGATTTTGGATAGGTAACACGTTTCAAAGGTGAGTCACCTGCATCACTACAACATTCGGTCCAATTTCTTGAATTTGAGGCTAAATAAGTTGGCTGGGCAACTGCTAAGAAAATAAACTTTTAATTATAAATTTTTAATTTACAATTTTAAATATTCTCAGATAAAGTAATCTTCAGGAAGTTACTTTAAATATGAGTTATAGTACTGTTAAAAAGTTTCAAGTAATATATACAAAGAGAGAAAATGATACAGCAAGGTGGTAAAATGTTAACATTTAGAAAATTTGGAAGAAGACTATACAGAATTTTTTGTGTTCTTTTTGTAGCTTTTCTGTAAGTCTGAAATTATTTTAAAAGATTAAATGTGCATGAAAACACTCATATGTTAACTGTCTAGGCCAAGAAATGTAGTTAACCTCAGAAACCTGATCACATTCCCCCACCCCTTAGAGTCTTAAATAATAAAGGATTAGTCAAATACACTCACTTCCTTACAAATACTGACATGAAAAAGAATTGAAGAAATTGTAAAAAGTACTTAATTTATTTTGATAAGTTCTGAAAATTCAGGACTACTACTAGAAAATAAAAATTTTTATCTTTCTTCTTTAGTTTAAATAATAAACACAGTAACTAGCTCATGACTTACAAAAATTCAGAACACAGAAAAATAGATACCTGAGGACCAGTTTTATTACTATGGGGTAAGCTTTATGTTAGTATTCAAATGATTATTCTAAGGTGAATATTTCTTTTACCTTTTTCTATTTCTTTAAAAGACTGCTTAGTTATTTTGGAGCTATTAACTCTATGATCATTCTCAGTTAACTCTCCTTTTTCCCCTTGCTTCAAATCTTGAGAAGAATCCAGTTCAATATCTAGGCTTTAAAAAAAAAATTCTATCACAGCATTCTGGAAGTTTACAATAGCATTTTGAAAAAAAAAACTGCTTTTCAAACATTAACAGCATCACAGTTGAGGAAAATAGAACAAGTAAACTTTTTTTAAAGTGCAAAAGTAAAAATGTAAAAAGTAACAATCACCGATTCTGAAAACTTACAAGTATCTTCCTACATATGCAAATGGGCTTAATTTAAAACTACATATACTTGTAGAATGCTCTATAACTGCCAAACTCTTCCTTTTGAATCCTAAGACTTCTTTGAGGTAGTTATAACAGGTATTGTTATCTATAATTTTAGCTAAAAGAATTATTCTTTAACATGGGGAAACTGAACCCTAAATCATTTAAATAACTGACAGGTGAACAAAACTAGTAAAAGGTGGAGAACTAGAATCTCAGGGGTTCTCTCCAAAAAGATGATCTCAAAGTTGAAATTTCTCAAGCAGTGCTGTTCAAAAGGAATATAATCCAGGCCACATGAGGTAATTTAAAATTTTCTAATAGTCACATTAAAAACATAAAAAGGTGGTGAAATTTTAATATTATATTTAACCCAGTATATCTAAAAAATTATCATGTTTATAACCAATATAAAAAATTAAGATATTTTACATTCTTAAATCTATTTTCAAAATCTGATGTGTATTTAACATACAAGATACTTCAATTCAGACAAACTCTATTTCCAATTCTCAGTAGTAACATGAGGCTACTGTGCTGGACAGTACTATAATTGTGAAAAAACTGTCCAATGTGATAAAAACCTTCATAGTCAAAAAGATTCAAATTATAGTTTGAACTTACACCCAGATCATTCATTTATAAAAACAAAAAATTATAAAACTAGCAGTTAATTGTAAAAAATAATTTCTATAAATTCATAATTATCTTAAAGCAATTTTCACTTTCCTTATTCTGTATTCAACTCATGTCCAAATCTTGAATCCAAATCAATTAGGTTACTTTGTGAGCGCCAATCAGTAACAATGATGACAACAGCATATTTGAATGCTTTTCTAAGCAGAGAACAGTTCTAAGCACCTTACTTGGATTAATTCATTTAAGCTGAGAATGAAGCATTTATGTAAAAAATTCAAGCTCCTAAATATCAATTATTTTAGTAATATATAAATATTTTAGGCACAATTGTATTTTTTCTCTCCATAATTATCTCAGCATTTCATTTGTACATATATGTACCTTTACAATTTAACATTATTTCAAAATGTCTTCCTTGATACCCAGAGTACCTCTTTCTGCCACATATTTTTGGCATTTAATAAGATTCAATTTAGAATTTTATTTCACCTTAGCGTCCACTGTTTTTATGTTTGTTTTCTCCCAGGGTAAAATCTCCTCTACAAAACTGTTAACCCCTCACCGCCCAGCACTATATCATACATATTTTGTAGTTGCCATCTCCCCAGAGAGACTTCAATTTCTCTCAACTACCTGAAATCCACTGCTTACCACACTACTAGACAAACACTACTATCCAGCAAGCTCCAAATTCTTTCTACTTCCTCTGATAGAAAAGCAAACACTAAATAATCCACCCTTTACCCCTTTCTCAGTTTTTTGAGACACTGCAGGGATAGTAACCTAAGGACTCAGGGCACTTTACCAGTTCCCATTTAAGTACTTGAACGAGCTACAAAGAGGTGCAGTGGAATGCTTTCTTTCATCAGAATGACACCTTAATGAGGAAGCAATTTTATCTCCAGATGAGTAGATATCCAAGTCCCCTGTTAATAAAAAAGAAAATAGAGAATACTTACTAAGATCAAATATTAATGATCTCATTCTAGGTTCCTTAAAGATAAGGCAGCAACATTATTTAAATGATTTCTTATTTCTATATCTCTCCATTGCACATCTCTAGAAAATAGGCATCAAATATTATATTTTTACTATAGCACTATACTGATTACAAAATGCTTTCATCCATTACTTTATTTAATCCTGCCAACCCTGTGAAGTAAGCAGAATAGGTGCTTTTAACTGTAGTCTAATGGTTAGGAACCTAAGAACCAGAGAAGTAATGCAAATTTTTCCAAATACACAACCAGCAAGTGGAAACACTAAACATTAAGCATTTTATTTTTAAATTTTATACATTTTAAATATTAAATATTTGTTTAATAAACTGTTATCCTCTACCTTAATTCAGTGTGGGAGGGGGAAAATACATTCTTTGATAACTCATTTAAGAATACTTTTAAATGTATGCACCCTTCTCTAACACTCATTTTTTGGCCCTCAGAAATTTAATGAGCTATACTTTTTAGTTATATTTTGGAAATTATATAGTAAGGTTGGAAATTTTAGGGCAAGTTTCAAAACTAAAATACAATTTTAATTTATTTTTAAGATACTAGATTCAGTAATAACAAATATTTTTCATACTGAACAAGATTTCAAAATGAGATAATGTTGGGTAAAAAAGGAAATTCTCTATACCACCATCTGATGAAACTTCAGATATTAACTACTGTTTTGTTGCAGCTGTCTCAAAGTTCAATGATTATACTTACTAGTAAAGACAATGTCTAAGAAGTATCAACAAATCAAAACACTAACAATTAATTAGTTATACGTGTTAGTCACAGGTTACCATGTTCAACCACCCAATTGCACAGTATAATTATCTTTATCAAGTACATTTACTTGATAAATTCCTCCAGTGTAATAATTATCCTAATAACTTGAAAAAGTTTACGCCTAAAAAATAGCAATTAGTTTTCTTTACCCAATTTTTAATATATTTAAAGGCAGAAATACTGTCATTGAAACACCGAAAAATTCAATTTACTTCTTAAAGACATCTTATACATTCATCCCAAAAATCATGATTACCAGACTGAAATAGGCTTAGTATCAGAAAGATATCTGGCAATAACTAAAAGTCTAAACATTTTTTTAAAAATCATTTCTCTTAAGTAAAATGTTAAAACCCCAAACATAAAATTCTCTATTGGCTTACCTGAGGAAGTTAAAGCTCTCCTCTTATATTTAGCCTGATTAAAATTTGAAAAATCATACTGAAAAAAAGAATGACATTTAATGTGTATACTGAGTCAACTTACAGTCTCAAAATAGTGCCCTACAAATTATGTAATAATTACAAAGGTTAGACTTGTAATTAGACGAGTGGAGAAATCTTAACCAAGTGACCAAGGTTAGCATCGACAATAATGGGACAAAGCAACATCATGTGACTCCTGACAGAGAAAGCCATACATACGTCATTCATGTAGCAGTCCTGCCAAAAATGTATAACCGATATCTAATCATGAGGTGTCCTCAGACTAAACCAAACGGAAGAAGAAATGAAAAACTAAGTGAGTCTCATAATTACCTTACACTCTTCAAAAATCAACCAAATAAAATGCTCATTCTTTTTTTTTTAAAGGACACTATGGAGACAACTGGTGAAATCTGACTATCAACTCCACTTTACATAATATTATTTTACCAATGGTAAGTTTCTTAAGATTGTTACTACGGTTATACAAGAGAATGTCCTTATTTCTAGGAAAACACACTTCAGTATTTACATTAGGGAGTAAAGAGTCACGATGCCTGCAAATTACCCTCAACAGTTCAGGGGGAAAAAATGTATTTATGAAAAGAGAGTCCAAAAGAGGGAAAGGGAATGGTAAAGGTGGCAGAATGTTAACTCGTAAATCCAAGCTACGGGCACAAAAAAAAGAATATTATTCCAACAACTTTTTAAAGTGTGAAATTATTTCAAAGCAAGCCTTTCGAAAAAATTGTTTTTGACCTCGTGACTGTAAAAAAGTTCAAAAATATGTTCAACCATGTCATAACACGCTTTGCAGATCGTAAACCTTCGAAAGGTTAAGAAATTTTTCTGAAAGAACATTTATCCCGTATATGGAGCAATATCCGCTCATCGTTTACGCATCTGTGGCCATAAATTACTTTCCCCCTCTTTAGCCAGTTTTCGGCAAACCCGTTCTCCTGGAGAGCGTCCCTGGGGCGGGCGCCCCGGCTGGCGCCGCGGGGCCGGGGCTAACTTCACCCTGGGGAAAGCCCGCCCGCGGGCAAGTCCGAGGAGGAAGGTCGAGGCCTCACTTCTGCAGGGAAGCACCCTCCTAGTCCGTAGCGGCTCTTCAGACGCTCCACGACGAAATCCCGCCCGGGAGGTTTGACCACCTTCGGCTCCATCGCGCCGAGCCTTCCGCCGTCTCCCCGGGAACGGCGTTCAAACTCGCGGCGGGACGCGCAGCGCCCGCGCCCGCGCAGCGGAAGTGCATGCGGACGCGCAGCGGAAGTGCGTGCGAACGCAGCTCACGGCCCCGCCCCGGGGGGCGGGGCGCGCCGGGACGGAGCCTGGCGAGCTCGTCCCGCTTCGGGCGTGTTAGAAACGTCCCTGCGGTCCTTCAACTAGTTCGTTATCGGGGCTGATAGATGGCCTTTTTGTAAATGGTGTTTAATCTTGTCAATGTCTTTTTGGTACTGCAGTTTTCCTCTGTCGTGGCCAAGGTACAGATAGACGACCGTTCACACCAGGTAGCGCCAAAGCAGCTGTGGCTTGGCGACGCATTCAGCGAGCAGCTCAGCCGCAGCCTCAGGGGTCCATAGCTTTGGGAAGAAGTCGCCACCTTCTCTGTTAACCCTTGCGTATCGCCTGTACGTGGGAGGCACACAAGATATGTCGACAGACGAGGGGGTCACGAGGGTAGACAGAACCTGGTACGACCCCCGCCTCTTGCCTATAAGGTATCTGACGTACATTTAGCGTGTGTTTGGATATAATCAAGGTGGCCTTTGCTAACGAATATAAAGGAAGGAAAATAATCTAGCGCTCTGTGAAGCATAGCAATTTCAAAGAATTATTTCCTCACTTTCCATGCCACCAGCCTGTTTCTTGTGTGGCATTAACAGGGTATTAAATAGTATTAGAATGTAAGCTTCTTGAGAGCATGTACTTTGAAGAGATTTCCCCAGTGCCTAAAACAGTGCCTGCCATTTAGCAGGTGTTCAATATTTATTGGCATAGTATTTCAACTTCAATCTTATATAGAAAAGAAACTAATTGGTGAAAAACAGAATAAACTCCCATTTATACGATACTAGTATAATCCTTTACTTTTCTAAATTGAGTATTCAACAGTATATGTCTGGACTAACAATTAGATTCTCTGGATTCTTTAAATTTCCTCAACTGCCAAAATTTTATAAGATCGAACAGTTATCATCTGAAAATTATTTAAACCAATACTCGTCATAAAGTATTATACAAAAAAATGGACTTCTTTATATTCTATCCTTAAGCAGAATTTAATGAGCCAATATAAAATCAAGCCATTTCTTTTTAAAAGTACATATAGGTTTATACATCAGCATTACAATGAAAAATCACAAAGTCCTTTTCTGATACATGACAGTCTTTCTTAAAATTGCCTTAAAAAAATGCCTCAAGCCACTGTTTAGCATCTTTGGAATACTAAAACTGGCAAAGTCTATTTACTCATTATTTTCATTAAACTCTAAATCAAAGTGTTAGTTTTAAAGCTTTTGGATTCATAATTTGAATCCTTTAGGACAACATAGATATCAGTGTAAAACTAATTTTTCTAAAATAGTCTCTAAAGTGCACTTGCCTTTACTTAGAATTTATTCTAAAATCACGACAAAAGCATTAGCTGTTTCAGTTAAAAAATACAACATACTTTATGGCAACTTACATATTACATGTATATTATACTTTACATACTTATATTACAATGCCTATTCTTACTATTCACTATGCATACGTTGTCCATGGTTCTCTTTAAGGTTCATGTAGTTCAACTGGGGTAGGTTTATTTGAGTTATCTGGCTGTGGCCAAGTGGATTTAGTAGTGGTTTTCCATCACTCATTACACAAACCATACATGACATCCCTTTCCTCCTTGGGTAATTGAACAGTTATTTTATTATAGGATAGCCTATTTCCATTCTCAAACAATAGAATAAACCCCACTGTCTTTTCCTAAATGAGGTGATTTCACTGGAAAGACTATAGGGCAAAAGGCAGTCACTGTTAGTGACTGGAATGGTCGGAATATACAAAATTTTGTGCTCTGAATAGCTTCTTTGTAGTTCTGTATTGAATAGGCCGATAAGAATATCCCCCTTTATTAGCAGTTTGACTATTTTTTGACACTAGCCATTCCCAAATAAATTTTCAGTGTATGTCAAACTTGAAGAAAATCACTTTAGGAGCTCTGTGGCAGTCTGAGTTTACAGAACTTTAATTGTCCTTCTTACTGTGGTCCTAGAACAAACAAACAATTAGATGCACAGTAATGAATTTTTTAAATGTCATAGCTGTTAACAATTATCACTTTATTTTTTGCTACAAAATTCACCAGAAAAAGGTACTGCAACAATCTAGTATAAAGCAAATCTTTAACCAAAGAACATGGTATAGACCTTTTTAAAATATTCATACTTTATCACAATAACTGCAAGGGAAAATTCAAGTTCTATCAGAACCAAGCTGCAGTTTGAGGTAGTAGAAACAGATAACAGAAAAGTTAAAAAGAAAAATTTAAAGATATACTCAACTTGTTTAAAATGTATACAATACCTTTGAAAGGGCACAGGAAACTACATATCATTTTAAGAAAAGAAGGTACTCTACTTAGAAGTTAACTGTACAGGAGGTGCAGGATTATTGAAGAGCACTTTGGTTAAGTCTCTACCCTCTGGCTCTATCATTCGTGAGTCTCTATGCATAAATGAACACACCAGTAATTAAAATTACCAAATATATTTCAAATCTAAAATAAAAATTATCCAAGTTTTGGTCCCTTTATTCAAATGGTAAGTATATCCATGCAGGAAGTCCAACATCTTAAAAGGAATTAAAATTAAATTGCATATAATATTCCTTCAATAGTGTAAGAAGGTCTATATTGCTTTTAACAAGATTAGTAATATTCCATTTTAATACAGATATGTCAGGAGTACATAAACACAGGTACACCTGAAATAAACCAGTGTTTAAACTTTTATTTCACACCATGCAAATTCAATTATAACACATTAAAAAAGTGACAACAGCTATAAGCTGCAATTTTACATTTATACATTGGAAATGTTCATTTTCAAAAGCTGAACATAATTACCATAGTATTATAACAGCTAAGCTTCAATTCAACTGTGTATACAGGTAAAATTTACTGTGAAAAACAATGATTTCATATCTGTCCACATTCTGTGATACTAATTCTTCGACTAACAGACCCTTTAGGAGAACCAAATGATTCAATCTTTCTCACAGTATCCATGCCATCCTTAACAAACCCAAATACTACATGCTTAAAATCCAAATGTTCTGCTTTTTTCAGTGTTATAAAAAATTGAGAATTATTGGTATCCCGCCCTCGATTAGCCATCGAGAGTAAGCCAGGACCAGTATGTTTCACATCAAAATTTTCATCTTCAAATTCATCTCCATAAATGGACCGTCCTCCTGTTCCATCATTTTTGGTGATATCTCCCCCCTGAAAAAAAGATTTTGATTAATAGAAAGCCTGAATACTGAAATATACATAGAAATAATTACTACAGAATAAATCCTAAACACTCACTTGCTTGTGAATGTGGTTAGAAACTAAGAAATATCCATTTTTTGAAAGACAAAAATGATAATTTTTCTACCCTCAATTTCTAACAGGTATTAGAAATTTGAAACACTTTAGCCTGAAAGTTTTTGTGGAGACAGGATGTTAGGGTGGTGACACCAACTAAAGTGTGGAAAAGCTAAAGAAATCTTAAGAAAATTACAGGAGAGGAGAAACAATTTCCCAAACATTGTGGGGCACTTTTCCCTGACCTTGGTTGTTACACCATTAATACTTACTTGGCAAACAAATTCTGGAATTACTCTGTGAAAAATGGAGTTCCTGAAACCAAAGCCCTTCTCTCCAGTGCATAGTGCTCTGAAGTTCTCAGCAGTGTGAGGAACAATGTTTGAAAATAATTCCATGGTTATACGTCCTAGAGGTTCTCCATCTGCACAAACATCAAAAAACACCACAGGATTTGTCTCCTTTGATAAATCTGCTGTCAATGATATTTGTCCCTTCTGCAGTTTCAATAAATTCTGTTGACATTCCTCAAATTTTTTCTTAAAACAATCAGCCATGTCTTTAGTTTTAAATCTCACTGCAAGTTGTTCCACTCTGGCTTCTCCATCTATTATAAACAAAACAACACAATGATCTTAGTATCAAAATATTTGTTATGAATTATTTTATATATTATTATAAATTTTAGCAAAGTCCAAAGAATGAAAGTAGCATTTGAATATACCAGCATAATCTGAGGCGGTCCAAACTAAAGCATTGTTTGAAACATTTAACGGTTTTAATTCCATTGTTTTGGTAATAACATGGTTCGCACACACTTTAAACACTTGGTCTCTTCTCATTAGGATCCGATAGTAATTCTTCAGTGTATGCCAAAGAATCTTAATATCTCCGACACCACGCTCCTTCCACTGACTCACATCTCGATCCCATCTATAAAGTTTGGCTCTTTCTTTAAATAAAATTTCTTCATCTTCTTCTCCAGATTTTACTTCTACCTATGACAGTAGATGAAAAATAAGCTGCTGCTCATAACATATTCCATAACAAATTCCAAAGATACAAATTCCTTAAAATATAATCTTTGTAATGACATTAATGAATTCAAACTATAGTACTAACATAAATGGTAATATTCTAGGGCTAGGTATAAATCTGATTTGAATGAAGCAGTAAAAACCTGATTTGTCATTAAATATTTTTTCTTATGTAGTGTTCTACTTCCTTTTGGGAAATTAAATACATTCTTTCATAGGACAGAAGGTTTCAAAAAGTTCAAGAGAATTATTAACTACTGCTTGAGGTTGAAAAGTGACAAATTTGTCTAAAACAACATTCTTGTCCAGAATATACAGAGTTTAATTTTATTCAAAGGATTTCGGCAAGTATGAAGTTAGATTTTTTTTTGACCCCCAGGATTATGTTATAAAGTAAACATGATATTCTAACATATAAAAAAATTTAGGTCTTCCCAATAATTTTATATAATTTACCAAACATGTATATGTAAATTTTGACATTTTTATTGAACTTCTAATAAACAGAATTTCTACCTGAAATTATATTCTTAAAGAAATACAAACAAAGCCAGCCCTACAAATCAAGCTTATGTGAAATTTAAACCTAAAATGTGAATTAACTTGTTAGCAAGATTTTCATTCTTTAATATTTACCTCTGGTAATGACACTATTGGTTCAAAATGGATATCTTCATTATAAACTACTTCTTCATCACTACAATCTTCTTCGCCACCTTTACTCGTTGACTGTGTTCCAAACACAGTTGCTCCAGTATTTGCCCACTGGAAATTTTTATCTGATAAATAAATTAGGGTACTTTAAACAGTGGTATCTATTTTTGTAAGCTTTTAATCCCCTGGTTAGATTACTTCAACAATGCATCTATTTCCAACAGTATGATGTATATTTCTAGTTTAAAAAAATGTTTAAAATTGTTTTATCCTGGCAAATTCAATTTATGTAGTGCTTAGAGGTATAAAAGATGAGATCAACCTTAGAGGTAAACTTTATGATACTAAATTACAGCACAAAATAACTTTCAATAATGAAGCAGGTTCTTAAAAGTACATTCCTTGGAACTCTCAAAACTTAGCTCCAGAAGTATTTCACTTCATAAAACATTTTATCACATGAGAAAAATAGCTTTTGAGCCTAAAATAGTCCTCAAAGAGGCCAAATCTACTACTTCCAACTTAGCCAACGCAGCCTAAATATATAACATTCTACCTCAACTTCCTTCAGAAATAACTGGTGTTGGAGCTTAGATTTCTTGGCCATGCCTTGGGAGAACCTCACTGACTCCAAAAGTCCTCAAAGGATACTAGACTGTTAGGGGTGGAAAAACTCCCTATTCCCATGCAAAGGAACAAAGACTGTTACCCTCCCTCACACCTTGGAGAAAGTGAAAACTAAAATCTTCATTGTCATCTCAACTGAGATGACTCACCCTGATAATATATCCCCCACTGTCTCAGAGGAAAGAAACACCTCTTTCATCACTCGCTGATGAATCACTAACTTAGAAAATCCCCGATCTGGTGCTAAAAACTCATAAAACGGCAAAATTGTGAAAGATCATTCAGTAACTAGGCACATTGAAGAAAACAAAATGAATAACTAAAACAGTAACTCCATCTAAGTCAGATTAAATAAGGGGAAAAAAAGAAAAAAAATTAAAATAAAATTATTAAGATGATAACTGTAAAAGAATGCTCTGAAAATAAGAAAAACACAAGCACAAGTTGTGTGGTGGCTTCCTGAGAATAGTAACGAGGGATGTAGATGATATACAGGTTTAGGGCTCAAAATTAACTGATTTGGGATCTCTCAAGCAGAGAAACTTTTTAAATTACCCTTGGGGGCATGGCAGAAATTTTCAAACAACTTCTAAAGCAATGGTTAACATTGGGTGCATATTGGAATCACACCAAGAGCTTTTGTAAAATACCAATGCCTGAGTACCATTTCAGAGAGCTCAATTTAACTATCAGATGGTTTGGGTTTTTTATTTAAGCTCCCAAGAAATTCTAATAGAAAGTCAAGAGTTGAGAACCACTGTCCCTAACAGGACCAGGAAGAATTTAGACAGTAACTAAGTATAAAAATATGCATGTCGACAACCAATACCAATTTCA
Organism: Cynopterus sphinx; assembly: GCA_030015415.1. Lineage (NCBI taxonomy): Eukaryota > Metazoa > Chordata > Mammalia > Chiroptera > Pteropodidae > Cynopterus > Cynopterus sphinx. The sequence goes on along the minus strand of CM057383.1, from coordinate 56,440,168 downwards.
TGATAACAGTCTAGTAAAGTACCTAGGTGGCTTCTACTATGTGTCCAGGTTTAATGACACTACAAAATTTGAAGGAAATAGAATAAAATTGCAATCACTGACAAAGGCAGGCAGTAGCTAAACAAGTGTTCCTTCTTATTTTCTCAGTTTCCATATGAGATATATATTACACAACAGATATGGAATGGTTGATAGACCCATGTAAACAGGACTTTCAGATGAAAATGAATAGAAAAGGAACAAAATAAAATTAAATAAAAATAAAGGAGATGATCAATAACAACAAAAAACAAAGTAATCACCACAACAATAATAAGAGAAGTGGGAAAAAAAGATTCCTCTGAGCTTAAAACCAACAAAAATCTTTAAAGATCCAAAAGGTCCATGCAATGCCAGGAACAAGTACTTAAAAAAAAAAAAAAAAAGTTATACTGAAATTTATAACCTCTTTTTTAAAAAAATTAAGTCCTATAAGCTCTTTATCAGAGGGGAAAAAAGGCAAGACCGAAATTCTAAATTATCAAGAAATTTACAAAAGTGTTAAAAACCTATGGGAAAAAAAAGAAAGTTGATCTCATGGAATTTAAAATTTCAAATACTATTTTGTGCTTGTTAGCATAATTTAATTAAAGGAAGCATTCAACACACAAGTAACAATAATTTAAAGAAAAGTAATGGCAAAATCTGAAGATATATAAAAGACACAAACAAAAGGAAAATTGATAAAACCAAGTTACTTCTCTGAAAAGACAAAGCACAAATTCCTTTCAGATCTAAGAACAAAACAAAGTAAGAAATGTATTTTAAAAATAGCCTGGTGAATTACCTCACTGAAAAATGACAAGTGGTGAGGAGTGAATGTCAGTAGATAAGGCTTAAGGCATGCCTCTCTCATGAGATTTGAGTTTTGCCTATTTCACACTTTATACAGTACCAACAGAGTACTTTGAAAAAGTTACACTGAATAACAACCTAACACATCAATTTTTATTTAGATTAGCTTTGGTGTGTATGTGTGTGTGAATAACTGTACCCACTATACTGCTGTACTTGTTTGACTTATCCTGTGATTCAGGCTACTTAATAAATCAAAACAAAAATAGAGCAACTAGACATAAGTTATGAATTCCAACATAACTTAGTATCTGAAGGCAATTTCTAAAAGTTTTTTATGTGTCTCCTTAAGTGAAACCATTGTAAATATGTGACAGGGAAGAATACTATTCTTAATTAGAATCAAACACTTTATACAACCATTTAGGTGGTACTATAAGATGTATGAAAGACACTATAAAAATGAGAAAATATAATATACCAATAAATGTGAAACAATCAAGGAAATGTATTATTTTCTATGAAAGATACCAAAATGGAACCCCTCCCCCTGCCTCCACCAAGGCAAAAAATAGAAAAACCACTGGAAGAGATGGGAAAGCTTATTTATAAATTTAGTACAATAAATTAGCATAACTCTATATTAAAATCTAATCAATGACACTGGAAAAATAGAAAACTACAAAATAATCTCCTTAAAAAAATATAGATGCACAAATCTTGAAACATTGACCAACCAAATATAGCTAAAAGAAAAATTATCAAAATCAAGGTAATTCCAAACTGGAAAGATGGTTCCACATTTCAGGATGGGGAGGACTATCAGCATCAGTTATAATGAATTAAGAGAAAATTCTTAAGGTTATAATAAAAAATGTCAAAAATAATAATAAAATATAGAAGCCCTTTGTTATTAAAAACACTAATCAAACTGGAAGGTGGAGATAGAGGAAGAAATGTCCAATTTAGTTACAACACTGTGGCAAAGAACTAGTGCTTAATACTATAACATGATCATTAAACTCTCTCCTCTTAATCTTACCTTTGGAACCAAAAGCAAATTCCCCAGAAGTACTGGAGGCCAAGTCTGCAAATGACAGCCCTGTGCTACTTCCAAATCCAAATGAAATCATTTTGCTTTCCACTGGCCAAAGGAAAAGAGCAATTGAATAGTTTATTTAATATACATTAAATATCAAAGTTTTATTCAGGACCCAGAGACCATACTATACTAACAAGGTAAGCTGGGTGTAGAGCATATCTTCTGGTTATTTCTCTGAAGAAAAATTATAAAATACAACCAATTCTGAGCTTCTTCGGTATTATTAAATTTACAGGTACTAGTCACAATGAACACTATTCTAAAAGCATGCCAAATATAATTTTTTTAAAATAAACCAGATATATACAGTTTTTGCTTTATACTTTCTTCTATAATCTAAAACATTCATGCAAAGGCAGAATTTCAGGAAACATCTTCATAAAGATTTTTTTTGTTTTCTATGATAAATAAGCTCATAAAAATAAATGTCTTATTTATATTTGGTCACCAGGAGTTTGGGGGTCTTAATTCTGCCAATGTGTAGCTTGCATCATCTCTTAAAGTCCTTTAACTTACTTTCTTCATCTGAAAACGTGATTTTAGGTTTGACATTATCTTCCTCTTCTAGAATATTAAGACTTTAAAGTGCCTATAAATGTAATACTTGTGACTTATTCAGTACTTTTGAAAAAATTAGGTAATATAATGTATACATACAATGAGATACAATTTTAAAAGATTCCCCCCTCCTAATATCAACTGGAATGGGGGTAAAATGGAAAAGCATTCCAAATATTAGTTACTATAACTGAATGCTTAATAAAGCGGTTAGAGAAAAAGAAAAGATATTTAAGTACAGGTGACCCTTTAATAACTTAGGGGGGTTAGAGACACTGATCCCCTGTGTATCTAAAATCTGAGTATTACTTGACTCCCCCAAAACGTAACTACTAATAGTCTACTGTTGACCAGAAGTTAACACATATTCCGTATAATGAGCTAGAAAATGTTCCTAAAAATATCATAAGGAAAAGAAAATCTATTTAACAAATCTATTCATTGGGAAAAAAATCCATGTATAAGTGGATCCACACAGTTCAAACACATGTTGTTCGAAGATCAATTGTAGTATAATAAACATTCAACACAGCTACTGTAATATTTCTATAATTACTGTATACCTAAAACAATTTTAATATACTTGAATCATAATATAATTCACACAACACAGCAGTCCCCTTTATTTACAGTTTTGCTTTCCATGATTTCAGTTACCTGCAGTCAATGGTGGTTCAAAAGTATTAAATGGTAAATTCCAGAAATAAACAATTCAATTCATATATTTTAAATTGCACACTGTTCTGACTAACGTGACATAATCTCAATACATTTCACTCCATCCCACACGAGACATGAATCATCCCTTTGTCCAGCATATCTTTGCTGTATAGGCTACCCACCCATTAGTCACTTAGTAGCCGACTCCATCATCAGAGAATGGAAGAGACAGATCACATTCATATAATTTTTATTACAGTATATTGTTATAACTGTTCTACCTTATTATTTGTTATTGTTGTTAATCTCTTACTGTGCCTAATTTATAAACTAAACTTTATTATAGGTCTGTATAGTTGGTCCCCTGTATCTGTAGGTTCTGCATCATCTGTGAATTCAACCAAGCTCAGGTCAAAAATATTCAACAACAAAAAATGTTACATTGCATTAGGTACTATGAGTAATCTAAAAATGATTTAAAGTATACAAGAGAACATGCCTAGGTTGTATGGAAACACTATGCCATTTCATAAACAAGACTTTAGTATTCGCAGATTTTGGTAACTGCAAGGGGTTCTGGAACCATTCTCTACAGATACTGAGGGATGATTGTATACATATATAAACAGTATATATAAGGTTTAGTACTATCTGGAGTTTCAAACATCCACTGTGTGTGTGTGGGGGGGGTGTCTTGGAACATATCCCCAACATAAAAAGTGGGGACTGCTATATTCAAATGAAAATACTATCACAAAGAAAATTTCCACATAAGCCAACTATTGTCATTTATTCTTAGGCAGATAGGTCAGTCAATGTTTTGTATTCTCTAAAACTACAACTCTAAAAACAGAAATATTTATTATCTGTTGGCAAGACCTGTATGATTTCCTGATTATTATAAATACCTTAGGGCCCTTTATATATTTCAAAATTTAAGAAAGAGTGTCTTAGGCTCTATATTTGTAAGTCTATCTTTTCAAACATACAGGTCTACCTTGTAAAATATGTGCCTAGAAGATTTTTATAAATATATATCAAATTTTACCTTGGCTTGTAGAATCTGCATCATCTTCCTTCCTAGTAGACAAATCTACAGGTTTGTCCACAGTTCCAGAAGAAATAGGTGGTAAACTAATAGATTTGTTAATAAAATCTGGATCTTCAGATTTACATAAAAATGGTACAGTCACTTTAGTCCCACCTGTACACACACTATCAGTCACAGTAGTGATTTCCTCGTTCTGAGATTTCTGCAAAGAGGAAGTAATAAATGTCATTCAATGATGACTGACAAAAAGGATCATATCTTATTTTAAAAGAAACAGAGGACTAGGAGGTCTAGACAAAGCAGACTAACACACACAGTTCACCTTATCTCTCCCCTTCCACACTCCATCCTCTCTCTCCCAATACTTAAAACTGAACAGGCCTAAAACAGATAAAACAACTATAATAAGCCTCTATTTTTTCAAAGTAGGATTATAAATTACAAAAACCCTGAGGGATAACCTGGTGGTGAGAACCTTGTGGGTGGTTTACTACTCCTCCTCCAATATCTCAGCAGGGTGCTTGAGCAGTCCAGAAAACTGGAGTTACCAATGGCATAGATAGAAAAGGTATCAAGAAAAGCCAACTCTCTGGCCTAAGCATGAGATGTCATAAAATGATCCACGTGTTGAAAGATAAGAAGCCTTTAAAGAAGCTATTATAACAAAGCTCCAAGAGGTAAGGACAAATACCCTTAAAACAAATGAAAAGATTAAAAAATAAAAGATATAAAAAAATCAAATAGGAATTTGATAACTGGAAAATACAGTAACAGAAATTTTAAAAATTATACCAGAATACAATTTCCTCTCAAGCTCCCATGGAACATTTACCAGGAAAGACCACATTCTGGGCCATAAAACACAGCTCAACAAATTCAAAAGAACAGAAATCATACAAAGTATATAAAAATATAGCTGGAAAAATCCCGAAATATTTGGAGTTCAAACTGCACACATTTTAAATTTAAAAAAAGAGCCCCAAGACAAATTAAAAATATTTTAAACTAAATAAAAATTAAACAATTTTTCAAAATTTATGAAATGTAGCAAGAGCAAGGAAGGGGGAAATTGTAGTATTGAATGCCTATATTAAAAAGAAAATATAAAATCAATAAACTTCCACCTTCAGATAAAGAAGAGCAAACCTAAAAGCAAGAAGAAAAAAAGAAATAATGAAAAGTAGAGTAGAAAACAATAAAACAAAAAATTAAAAGGAAAAAAAAATCAACAAAATCAAAAGCTGATTCTTTGAAAAGGTCAATAAAATTCATAAACCTCTAGCCAGGTTAAACAAACAAACCAAAAAAGACATATTACTAATATCAAAAATGAAAGAGGAGCCATCACTACTGATCCATGGACAATAAAAGGGTGATAAATTTTAATGAACTTCATATTTTCATTATGCCCACAAATTTGGAAACAGATTAATTCCTTAAAATACATAACTTACCAAAACTTAAACAAGAAAATCTGAATAAGCCTAGTTTACCTATTAAAGAAAATGTATCATCAATTAAATCCTTCCAAAAAAGTAGTAACAAGTTCAGATGGTTTCAGTGAATACTATCAAACATTTAAGAAAGAAGTAATACCAATTCTTACAGTGTCTTCCAGAAAATGGAAACAGAGGGAATGCTTCCTAATAATGTACATAAAGCAAAACTTGACAAGAATGTGGACCAATGCACAATTATGTTTGGCAATACTCCTCTCAGTAATCAATAGAACACACAAAGTTAGCAAGGATATGTTAGACTTCGAAACATAGCAACAACTAATTTATCTAACTAACAGTTAGATAAGAACACTCCACCCCAAAATAGTAGATCACAAAATCTTCTGAAGTTACAATGAGTTGTCACCAAGATAGAACTCATTAAATCTTTAAAAACTGAAATTATTCAAAATATGTTCACAGACAATGGAATTAAATCCCAAATCAATGACAGAATATTTGGAAAATCACCACATACTTAGAAGCAATATACCACTCACTATTTAATGTGTATAGCACAAAAAGAATGTCTATAGAAAAGTATTTTGAACCGAAAGCAAGTGAAAAGACCACCTATTAAAACTGTGGGATGGAGGTAAACAGTTCTTAACACAGAAACTTACAGAATGAAATATTTATACTGCAAATGAAGAATGGTCTTAAATCTGTAATTTAAACTTCTACTTTAAAAAGTCAGTGAAAGCAAAATAAACTGGAAACAACCTTGAAAGGATTAATGAATAAATTGTGGTACATTCACACATCGGAGTACTACTTAGTGACAGCAGAGAACAACTTATTACTACACAGAGACTTGGACAAATCTCAAGGGCATTATGCTGGGTCAGGAAAGCCAGTATCAAAGGTTTTGTACTGTACAATTTCATTTATATGTTAGTCAGGAAAAGGCAAAAATATAGAAACAGAAAACAGATTGGCAGTTGCCAGAGGTTTTGGGTTGGGGAAGATTTGCTCTATATCCTATTTGTGGTGCGGATTACAAGAATTTAGGTATGTGTAAGAACTCATAAAACACACACATGTACATACAAAGTGAATTTTACTCATGTAAATAAAAATATTAATGTAATGAAAAAGGTCATTATTTCTCGATGTACTGAAGCACAGGGGATATAATTCATTCTGTTTCTGTAAAATAGAGTATCATAGCAGTATTATTTATAATAGCCAAAAAGCAGAAACAACCCAAATGGCCATCAACAGATGACTGGATAAATAAAATGTGGTATTATTCAGCCATAAAATGAAATACAGATCTATGAAGCAATGTAGATATATCTCAAAATTATTAAGTGAAAGAAGCCATACACAAAAGGCCACATATTATACCTATTTATATAAACATCCAGAGTAGGTAAATCTACTGTGACATAAAGTACATCAGTGGTTATCTAGGGCTACAGGAATTGAGTGGAAAAGGGAAAGGGTGGTGAATACGAGAGGTGATGATGATGTTCTAAAATTGATTGTCGTGAAGGTTGCACAACCAAGTGCATATACTGAGAACCAATGAAACTACAACACACTTTAAAATGGATGAATCATATGGTATTAAATTATATCATAATAAACGCTGTCCAAAAATTGTAGGCTAGATTATTTCGGGGAAGGCTGTGTTTTAATTCAGCTCCTAACCCACCCTCTCATTAGAGTCCTTGAACTGAAAATTCCATGCAAGCAAATCAAATTCTGTTTTATTCATTACTATATCCCCAATTCTCAGCACAGTGCTAGCTCATACCAAGTAATTATAAATACCACACACAGGCATTTTATGCAAGGTGCCATATCTGAAGAACTTGCATAATCCAATATGAATTAGACTGAATATAAAGTAGAACAGATGCATTCTATGAGACTGTAAATCTAAATCCTTTATAGCATATTTTAATTTTAATAGTTTTTAGTTGTTTCATCTCTGTGTATCAAAGGGAGCTCTCCTGAAAAATGACATACTGCATTTTTTCAACCTTTATAGTGATTGATCATATTTAACTTCTATACTAAAGTTATTTTTGGACAGCCCCTACTACAGTTACTTAATGAACATTATGATACAGGATGTTTTAGAAGATTTTAAGTTACAAAAATAATGAATATTTAAGAGTAACACAATAATAACCTCAAATAAGATATTTCAACATATATGAACATGGTTCACAAAATACTGACAAAAGATATCAAGTTCTTATGTACCAGCTAAAAGGGTACCAGCTGAAATGGGCAAAGAATAAACAATGTACAATTCAGTCTGCACATCAGCTCTGAAATTATTAAGTTATAAAATAAATAATTTTAAATAAGTTTAATTATTTTTTTAAGTTTTGCACCTGAGTAAGGCCTCATTTAAATTACATGGTTCAACCACATAATCCAAATGTATTATTAATATACTATATTTGCAGAATAAATAAATGCATGATAAAGCCTCTAGCAGCCAGCTATTAGAGAAGATAGAGAAATTATATGCTGTGTATTTCCAAGTAGTCCAGGGAAACTGTTGATGATTTAAAATACTCTTTAGATTTAACAGAGAGAGGCCACTGAGGCTAAAACTTCAAATAGTTTAAAGTTCAAATAAATAAACTTTATTTATGAATGAAGTTCAAATAAATAAACATTTATTATAAATGACAAAGTGATGTCATTACATTAGCTGATGGCCATTAACTACATGTGTACTGATGAATAAGCATAAATCTGCTTGAACAGATGGCACATCCTAAGTGGACAGCTGGAAAAAGTAAGCCAGCTACTATACTCTTCAGAGACATACTATGAAAGGAAGTAAATTTCTTAGACCATGTGTTGGACCAGATCACTCTCTCTCTAACCACTTATCCTTTAAATAAACCACTGCATTCATATAACGAACTCTAGAACTTTATTTCATTTTAACCACCTTTACAACAAAAAGTATTACTTTTGAGGGGGAAAAGAACCATTCTGAGTACATGTCAATATTAGATAGTAAACAATTATTAGACAGGAACTTTGTTTTCTAGTTTCTGGAGAATACAAATTAAGACACCAAGGTATGGATAGCTATTAAAATAATCACTACATTTGAGCTAAGAAAGTAATCAAATCATAAAATTATTGACAAGGCAAAGTATAAGCCAAGGGAATTAATAAACTTTCAAATGCTGTTATTTCCTATCCACTCTGCCCATCCTAGAATAAACTAATTTGCATGAAAAATGAACCACTTAATACTGTTGCTGGTATTGTGGTAGACATACTTACAAATATCTGTGTTGTCCGTGCTACCCCCGTTCCCCAAAAGCCAACCTATGCACAGGGGCTAACCTTTATAGTCCTCTATGTAGATCAAAATTCTTCCTTCTCTGGACAAAGCTGACTGGTAGATGCCTAACTGATTTGCTAGCTACAACCCATTATTACCTTTTGGTAAGAACATTCCAGTTTACTGCATCAACAAAGCCAATTGAATCAGAAGGAAAACAATGGAGATGTTCTTACATGGGCTTCCTTAACTTTTTGAAACTCTGATTGAAAATCTTCCCCATTTCCGTTGTCCTCATCAGTATCACTGCAGACTCCACAAAAAAATGTAGGTGGAAGTTTTAGAATATCCGCTTTTGCCTTCTCTTCAACTGTTGGTTTCTTTTCCCAAATAATAATACATTCTTTCTCATTTTCTGAAAATTCTATACAACACAAGCAATAGAACATTAAAATAAAAGTAGATGAAGTCAAATATTCTATAACAATGGCCATCAATGAAATCTACAAATTAAAGACCCAAGTAACAAGATCTTTGAATGCTAATGGAAAACAAAGACCACCCAGAGAACAATGCTTTTCATTCCATATTTTTAAATATTTTAAATCACCACAGGAATACAGTATCTAAATATTGTAGATACATAAATAAAACTGATAATTACAGAAATAAGATTTGGAGATTCCTTTTAAACAGATTTTTAAAAGACAGTATAATTAGTAATTTTAACATACCTGTTAGATTTTTTTCTAATGGTCTACATTTTCCTGAGTCATCCAGATATAGTTTTCCATTAAGTTTCTTGACAGCTGTCTCAAAATCTTCATCTTAAAGTATAATTGATATTGTTAAATAAAAAATTTCTAGCGAATTTCAGTTTGCCTAGCCAGAAACCTAGAAATTATCTCCAACTTCACACTTTTCCTTACTCCCCACAGCCAAATACCAACCAGTTTTGCCAATTCTATATCCCTAATGCCTCTTCTACTGTTAGAAATTTCATTGAGGCTATCCTCATGTTTGAGATGCTCTATTACCATTTTAGCTCATCTTCCTATCTTTATGTCCCATAATCCAATCATCTATACCACTACCCAGCAGGCCCTACTGAAACTTCAGAACATTGAAGTTTACTTAAAAACATTGATACTTAAAAACATTGATAAGGCACACAGTTTCTCATAATCAAATACCTGTCTTCCATCTTTCTAGGATTCCCAAGGAAATTATGATTGTTTTCAAATACCTCAAAATGTCTGCCTTGCTCATGGCAGCCATCCAAAAAAGCTTACTTAATAAGAAGTGCAATTCTTTCAATCATCACAACCACTATTTACACATACATTAAGATAAACATTTACCTGCAAGAACAGTAGTAATAAATTCTAAGAGCAGGCTTAGTATAATTTAGCCACACTCCCTAATTAAGATTTATATGAAGAGAACATTTTAAAGTAACAGAAGATTTACCATCATCTTCTTCCTCACTAACATAATCTGGTCTATTCTTATAGCAGAAGAAAGTTGGAGGAAGTTTAAGTTTGCTTGCAAGAGCTTTTTGTTCAGGAGTTGGGGTTAGCTCATATACAATGAAAACATCATCATCTGAGAGAGGATCTTCAGGTTTTTTCTTCTCTTTTGCTACAACAGAAGTAAAAAAATTGATAAAAACAAGGTGTTATTAACATTAATATTCTAACTGAAAATAAAAACCATGAAACTTATCTTTAGGTTAAAATAGCAAACTGAAAAACACATATACTTTGATGGGGACAGAACTCTAATAAAACAATAATGAATCAGAATAGACTGATTTAATGTTCTATAAAAAAACCTATAGTGAACACAGAATTTACTAAAAAACAAAAAATCCTTTTACTTACTGACCATTGAAAAATTATACTACTAATGGCTATAATTTAAAAAGGTATTTAAAAAGTGCTGCCATAACCATATTTGACATATTAAACACTAGTTTAGCAAAATATCCATGCACTGCAACAACTGAAAAAAAAATAAAGCAATCACAAGTAAAAATTAGTGTAAATATAAATCTTATGCAAAGCCAAACTTGTTTAGTTCCAACAAGGAAAGTTAACAATTGCCAAGGATGGTGGGTGATTTAGTAAGATACAGTTTTGCATTTTCAAGAATAGCAAAATTAAATAAAAACTGTTATCCTACAGGTGTAATATTGTGAAAATTTCTATAGCTGAAAAACCAACAATGGTTAACAACAAAAAAGGCAAAATATGGAGAAAAAAAATTCTTCATACGGTCTTCCAAGGACTATAAAAAAGAATTTCTAGATAAAGGAACTGATATCATAAGCAATTCATGAAGCATATTATATATCAACTGGCACTGTCCTACATGTAGCAGCCTACCTACATGAAGCTATTAAGCACTTAAAATGTAGTCAGTTCAAACTGAGATGTGCTGCAAGCACAAAAATACACATTGGATTTTGAAGACTTGGTACCAAAAAGAATGCAGAATACCTCATTTTTTAATAATGATTCAAAACTGAAATAGCACTTTGGATATAATGGGTTAAACTGAACACTAAAATTAATTTCATCTTTTTTTCTCACCTGTTTCATTTTTTAGTATGGCTACTGGAAAATTTTAAATTATACTCTAGGGTCATGTTTATTTCTATTGGATGGAACAGGTCGAGAGAACTAGAGCCTTTTTACAATGTTACTTGCCTTTCACTCTCCTTCATTACAAAAACAGTTGATTCCTAGCCAGGAAGAGTAAATGGACACCAAAAGATAAAGATTCTTGTTCCAGTTCTGCTGTGAGCTGGTAAAGACAACTTGGGCATACTGGACAGCTTGTTGGGCCCTAATTTCCTCATGTCTAAAGTCTTCATCTGTAGGATCCTCTGGGACTGTGACATTTTCAAACTTGAAATAGAATAAGGTTCTTTGTCCTGAAGTAGTATACTGGTAAATTTACTCATAGGCCAGGGATTTTTAACCGAGGGCCCTCAGTCTGTGTGCAAGTATATAACCTTTACAGAAAAAAGCTCACACTTTTCACATAATTTCTTAAAGATTGTATCTGTAAAAGTTAAGAGTTGCTTAGGCTGGTATTATAATTGGTATATTTTAAAACTGAAAGCCCCAGAAATCAAGGATTGTCACTTCAGCACTGTACTTGTTTAGCAACCTCTAACATATTTGGGTTGCTCAAAATACATTATTAGACATTTAATAGTGAATTTTCATTTCCCTAACTTTGCCCCTGAAGGTCTTCAAGAGATCCCACACTTACATTCCAGTCTAGTACCAATGCTTACTTTTACAAAAGGTGTGTATGTGTGTGTGTAAATAAATATCAGGTATATAATGGTGACAGCTAAAAATGGGGTCTGCTTTCAAAAATAGTTTTCTAAACCATGTCCAGAAGAACAGCCCTAAAGAGCAATTCTATTTCATGCTATATGCATGCTGTTGTCATCACATGTTTGTAGACTGGCAGACATTAGTTGCTAAAGATAAAGGTTAGATAAAATATAGATTTTCATTAAGTAGAGTAAAAAAAAAAAAATAGAGCAATGAAGTACAAAGCAGCAAGAAGTAAAGACCAAAAACAAGGATCCACCTCAAAATAATGTTATGCATTAGTGAGAAAACATGACATCCAAGTATATTAAAAAAAAAAAAAAAAAACAGCTTTAATGGGTGTCATACCAGTTAAAAGTTACTTGCTCTGAACTGGCATTCTTCAACATGCACACTGTAGTGTTAAGTATTCAATTTCATATAGCCATAGTTACTTTGCTAAAAACTATCAGCTGCTAAAAAACTGATGTCATCTCATACTGAGAATTCTAGCGCTATACCTTTGTTCTCAGGCTGTGAGGAAGGGGTGCTGGTCCAAAAAGCCATTGGATCAGATTTAAAAAGACTAAAATTAAATCCTAGAAAATAAAGAGTTTAATTTTTGAACATTTTTAGAATCCAAGTGAATATGATTTTAAAACAATGATTTTAAATTATAAAAAGCCAGAGTCTCTCAATTTATACCAATTTGGCTGTTTTATGTTTTCATTTATCCCAAAGATTCACTTTTTGCTCATTTAATAAACTGTGGCAAGACAATCTTACATAAAATGTGAACATCTCAGCGCCATGTCTTTTTGAGAGACAAGAAAATAATAATAATCAACAAACACTTTATAAATCCAAGTTAATGCTCATGATTCAAGTATGAATCACTAAACTACAGTACTGTACTAGGTTAGTATGCGCTGCCTAAGCTTGATATAAGTATCATCCAGTTATGAAAATCTCTTAAATAACTTACACACATACTCTACTGTTTGAACACTCACAGGTAAATTTATTTAGAGAGAAAAAACATCTGTGCAAATTTTTTTGGCTGTTCACAAAGCAAGGTGTTCATAACCCAGCTTTTAGTAAAACATCAGTTATCCCACAAAAAGTCTGCAGCAAGATAAACATTAAAAGAAAAAAATTAAATAAGAAATTATGCTTAATCTATTAAGACTAAGTACTTACCCTTTTCTGATGTTTTAAATGTGCAATTAGTTGAGGACTCTTCCTTTGGAAAAGCAGCAAAGAAATTTTTGACTTTGCCATCTGAAGATTGTTTGATATCAGAGTTCTTTGACTCTTCACAATTAGGTTCCACTTTTGTTTCAGATCCACTTTGGACCACTGAACTGGTTTCACTACTGTCATTTTTTACAGGTGCATTAAAACTAAATCCAAACAAAGACCCAGTAGCTGAACTGTTACCAAATGCAAATGGTTTTGATTTTTCACTACCAAAAATGCTTTTAACAGACTCTGAACCGAATACAAACTTTGGAGGAGAAACCACTGCTTTTGTTGTTTCAGATGTGCTAGACACTTCTCCAACTTCTGAAGCTGTATCTGCTATATCGTCACCCTGGATTAAATCTGTCCTCTCTCTTGTGGTTTCTTCTAATACAGCTACAGCAATTTTGCCACATGGTGACTCTCTGGGAGTGGTCGAAATAGAAATATGAGGTGTTATCAAAGAATCTTTTTCTTGGGCTATTTTTGCTTCATCAAATATTTTCTTAAATGAGTCTGCAACATCCTGTAGTTTAAAACGGACAGCTAAATGTTCTATTTTTCTTTCTCCATCTGCAAAATCACATGCAGTCCACACCCACACTCTTTCTGTCCCTTTCATATTTTGCAAAGTCATGTCTGGAGTTATTCTATGATTGGCACAAAGTTTTAATACCTGGTCCCTCCTCATCACTATGCGAACTTGCTTATTATCATAATTCTGTAAAATCTTTATATCACCAATGCCTCTTTCTTTCCACTGACCAGCATCTTTATCATACCTATAGAGTTTTGCTCTGTGACTAAAAACAACTTGTTCATTTTCCTCACCACTGGACACTTCAACTAAATCAGGTAAAGGTACAACAGGTTCAAAGTACTGTCCATCTCTCTCTTCTTCTTGAGTAACATCAGATTCTTCATCAGTGCCAACTGAGGCCCCACTCTGATTCAACTTGGCAGGAGACTTGGATGGACTCAAAGCAGATTTAAAACTAAAATTAAATCCTGTTGTTGACTCACCAAAGCGGAAGAGATTTTTTCTCACAGGACTACTTGCCAATGGAGAAGCGTGTACTGAGCTACTACTGACACTATCATCCAAAGCATCTTCCCTTAAATCATAATTATCCCACTCTAAAGTGGGCCCAGTATTTTCAGGATTTGGCTTGGTAGCTGTGTCTGAAGCACTGGCAACACCTACATCTGAACTCTTACTTTCTTCCTCAGTGACTTTTGTTTGATCATTTGTCAAAAATGTTTTGAAATCTTTTAGTCCACTCTTCATTTCTTCAGCTCTCTGTATTAACTTGGCGGCTCTGCCAGTATCTACCAGTTTATGGGGAGTCTGAAGTGGTATATCTAATAGAAGTCGTTGGCATTCCTCAAATTTCTGCTTGAATTCTTCAGCCAGCTCTGGTGTTTTAAATTTTGCTGCCAGTTGCTCTAGTTTAGCATCACCATCAGAAAAATCACTAGCTAACCACATCCATGCTCTATCTGATCCAGAGAGGGGCTTCAGGTTCATTGTAGTTGTTATCCAATGATTAGCACACACTTTTAGTACTTGCTCTCTTCGCATCAGCATTCTTAGTTTGCCATTGACTTCATTTTTGAGAATTTTTAAGTTCCCCAAACCCCTTTCTTTCCATTGACTTATCTCAGCATCAAATCTAAATAATTTCACCCGCTGTGAATAAAGAACTTTTTCATCTTCTTCTCCTGTTACAAGTTCTACTTTTTCAGGCATTTGAACAACTGGTTCAAAATGGATGTCATCACTGTCCTCAGTCTTATAGGCATCATCATCTTTCTCAAGGTCAGAAGTGTCGGCTTTATCAGCCATTTTAGTACTTTGCAATGAGAATAATTTTTCTCCAGCACCTGAAAATCCCTTGAAATTAGGGTCTTTTTTGCCAAATTGAAATCCTTCCCCTGTTGATTTTGCCAGATCTGCAAAGGTAAAAGTGCTACCAGTTTGACCAAAAATCACACTACTACCATTCTTCTGACTACTAACATCCTGAGCCTGAACACCAGTGTCATTTTCAAGGGGCCTTTCACTCTTCTCTTGATCTTCTGGCTCCTGAATGCCAAATTTAAATCCATCGGCAAACACAGGAATAGAAAAATTAAATCCTTCTACTGTTGTCTTAGAGTCTGTATCGGAAGAATCCTGACATGTAAATGAAGGTATATTTTCTTGATCAGTATGCCCAAATTTAAATCCTTGTTCTGTTATGCCAAATTTAAAAGCTTTTTCTGAAAAGTTACTTTTAAATCCTGTTCCCACCTGACTTCCAGAAGAGTCATTTACCTTAGCTTTAGAGCCAAATGTGAAAGCTGACTGAGCTTCTGCAATAGGTTTATGAGTTGGTTTAGAGGCCTCACAAGCCATACATCTTAAGGAAGAACTATCATTTTCCACAAAGCAAACCATACAATCCCACTGTCCTTCCTTCTTGGTGAACATTCCTTCAGATCCACTTTTTGTGGCCTTGCTTGTCTCTGAAGTACTGAACTTAAAAGAGGCAGGTGCTGGAACAGCAGAAGTAGATAGGCTCGGTTTACTTGGATTCTGACAAGCAACACATTTTGTAGAGCTTCCTTCATTTCGTACCAAGCATGTATTGCAATCCCACTGTCCATCCTTCTTAGCAAACATGTCCTCAAATCCACTCTTTGGAGTTTCGCTTATCTCTGAAGCACCAAACTTAAAAGAAGTAGGTGCTAAAACAGAAGATGTAGGTGAACTTTGTTTTCTTGGATTCTGACAAGCAACACATTTTGTAGAGCTTCCTTCATTTCGTACCAAGCATGTATTGCAATCCCACTGTCCATCTTTCTTAGCAAACATGTCCTCAAATCCACTCTTTGGAGTTTCGCTTATCTCTGAAGCACCAAACTTAAAAGAAGTAGGTGCTAAAACTGAAGATGTAGGTGAACTTTGTTTTCTTGGATTCTGACAAGCAACACATTTTGTAGAGCTTCCTTCATTTCGTACCAAGCATGTATTGCAATCCCACTGTCCATCCTTCTTAGCAAACATGTCCTCAAATCCACTCTTTGGAGTTTCGCTTATCTCTGAAGCACCAAACTTAAAAGAAGTAGGTGCTAAAACAGAAGATGTAGGTGAACTTTGTTTTCTTGGATTCTGACAAGCAACACATTTTGTAGAGCTTCCTTCATTTCGTACCAAGCATGTACTGCAATCCCACTGTCCTTCCTTTATAGAAAAAACAGATCTGAAATCATTGTCAACAGACTTAGGAAGATCTCCCTGGCCAAATTTAAAGGAAGGCTCCTTAACAAATGAAGATCCACTTTTGTTAGCAGACTTTGTATTCTGGCATGCAATACATCTAGATACAGTAGCTTCATTTCTCACTAAACAAATACTACAATCCCAGTGACCTTCTTTCTTTGGAGTCATCAATGCAAACCCATCTGGACTATTTTCTGGGCTAGTTTTAAGAGCAGAAACAGTTTCAACTAACGGTGGGCCGAGAAGTTCTTTATAGCTTGGATTTAGATTCTGGCATGAAATACATTTCTTAGCAGTTGCAACATTCTTGAGTGAACAGCTATTACAAAGCCACCAAGACCCTTCTTTCTTTGCTACTTGAAATTCAAAATTCATGTTTCTAACATCGGATTTGCAAGTATCCTCGTTATCATGACCTGTGGGTTCTTTTACTATTCTCAGAGATTGATTTGCTGTTGTGGCTACCTTTGTTCCCGAGGCTTTTAAAATGTTCTGGGCCTCTTCAAACTTGCACTTAAAAAGTGCTGCTTCTTCAGGAGTTTTGAATCTAATAGCAAGTTGTTCTGGTTTGGGCAATTCATCTGCATAATCAAGAGCATGCCACACAAAAGATCTGTCTGATCCAGTATTTGGTGTCAGTTTCATATCTGGACTGATATAATGATTTGCACAAATTTTCAATATTTGCTCTCGTCTCATTAGAAGGCGAATTTTACCAGATGTTTTGTGCCTCAGTATTTTTACGTTGCCAATTCCACGTTCCTTCCATTCTTTGGATTCTGCATCAAAACGGAACAATTTTGCACGATTGCAAAAGAATTCTTCTTCATCTTCTTCACCAGTTTTTACTTCAATTTTATCAGGAAGAGGGACCACAGGTTCAAATTGAGGGCCATCATCATCATCGTCACCATGGGCACTCCCTCCATCGATTTCATGATTCTTCTTGGCCAGGTCTGGAGCAGCTGTTCCAAATACTGATTTCCCCGGACCATGGAAAGTAAACATATCATCATTTTGATGAAAACCAGAATTCTTTTGCTGATTTGGGCCTATGTTCTCAGTAAATGAAATTCCAGGTACATTTTTACTTCCAAAATTGAATGTATTTCGAAGTCCAATAGTTTGACCAGCTTTTGCTCCACTGTAGCTATCTCCTTGCAAAGGTTTATCTGAAGTCAGGAGACCTAAAAGGCTTTCGCTATTATTATAAGCCATTGAAGGGGGCTGTGTCACAACCTGTGGTGAGGAAAACGTGAAGTCACCATCATTTGATTTGAAATTTGAGTTAAATTTAAAAGGAGTTGGCTGGGTTGTATGTGCAGGTGCCGTCCAAGATGGCCTTACTCCTTCACCTGACACAGGCTGGACAAAATTAGTTTTTCCAAATTCTATAACCTTAGATTCTGCAGATCTTGAAGCATGAGCTACAACTGGAGGTTTTGTGAAATAACCTGGTTCAGGCAAAGGTGGGTTTGTGCTTGTCTGTTGAACACTGTAATTAAAGTAATCATCACCCCTGGGTGACAAAATTCCTGTGGCAGGAGACTCAAAACGCAATGGAGGAGGACCATATATCTCTTGAGAGAACATACAAGCAGATGTGCTTTGCACTGGTGGTGTGTGCATCTGTTGTGGATAGGCATAAATATGCTGTTGAGGTGGAAGCCTATTCATACCATAAACTGGACCCTAAAAGAAAAAAAAAGTTAATTTCTTTGTAATTTCTTCATCTACAAAACTATAGACCACAAACATGAGTATTATAGAGATATTATTAAGTAATGCAGTACATCATTGAGACAACATTACTACAAAGATACTTTGTTATATTTCTTCTTGGCATACAATAAAAATTACCTTAACTAATGACAACATCTTAAAAATTAAATTTTTCTTACAAAATGAAGATCTTTTTCCCTCCTAAGCAATGTGTCAACTGATGTAAACAATGACAACTAATATTTACTGAGCATTTACTAGTGTGCCAACTGAGCACTGTTCTAAGTACTTTACATATATTATCTCATTTTAATAGCCCCAAAAACCCTATGAAGTAAGGCATTATTATCCTCATTTTACAAGTGAGGCAACTAATGTATAGAGGGGTTAAGACACCTGCCCAAGGTCACAATGAGCAGAAGAGCCAGGGTCTAAATGCACCCAAGCCACCTGTCTTTAAGCTTCACATTCAACTACTGTTATAATATTGTGGTCTTGGCCACTTTGGGCTTGGAAATACCTACCACATAATGGTTCAGCAAGGACACACTAGTCCTATTTCTGCCAAAAAACCATGCTAGTCCTATTTCTGCCAAAACAGAATGATGAAGGACCCACATCCACCACCACCATCATCCGCATTTAAAAACATTCTAAACGTTAAAACTTATTGCAACAAAAAAAATGACTAAGAAGAATAACTTTTGTATCTGAAAAGAAATGTAAAATATCTACTTCTTGTGGGACAGACAAGTTTTAATGCTGAACAACTACTTAAATTTCTCTGGTGGAAGCCTAAGCAATTAAAAAGGAGATATTTATAAATGTTACCTTTGTGGGAGTAACATTAGATGCTGGTCTGAGAAGATACTGGGAATTATATGCTGGTGACTGACTATAATATACCGAAGGGCCAGTAGTTGCAACTAAAAAAAAAAGAAAAAGAAAAAAAGGAAAAAAAAAACAGTTAAAAAAAAATCTTAACTATAGTTAAGAATATCTAGGCAAGAACTATAAATACAAAATAGAAATCGAAGAAAGATTTAACTACATAAATTCTTTAAAAATTTCTATACATAAAAATACAACATAAAGATCACTAAATCACAAACTAGGAAAAACTGCTAAATATGACACATGAGGAATAAGAAAGTAGCACCACAGTAGTCAACAAAAACAAGCACCTCACAACAAGCATCAAAAAAGCAAGAAATGGTTGGTCCATTTTCTAAGAACAATTGGTATGATGTGAAAGCAGTCATATTCAACATAAATATTGGTAATACACTAGTTAGGAAC
The DNA here is from genome assembly GCA_030015415.1 of Cynopterus sphinx. Taxonomy (NCBI): domain Eukaryota; kingdom Metazoa; phylum Chordata; class Mammalia; order Chiroptera; family Pteropodidae; genus Cynopterus; species Cynopterus sphinx. The sequence continues at coordinate 56,420,336 of CM057383.1, read as the reverse complement.
CAAAATGCATCTCATGGCCTCAGGGTCATGTTTTTGAAGTGAGCCTTGAAAACCTGCACAATGATAAGGATGCATTTTATAAACTCAAGCTGAGATTATTCAGGTCAAAAATCACCAGACAAATTCATAGAAAGTGATCTCATAAGTAACATTAAATGTGTTCCTTTGGGAGGGCAGGGGAAAAGGACACGTCATGACCGATACTCATGTTGATTTCCAAATTATTTCCTTCATTTATTTTGTGTGAGTTTTACCAGGAAAGCAACAACTAGAAGACACTCACGTTGATGCCAAAACACAAACAGTCATTTTGCCTTATCTGTTTTATGAAAGTTTTATCAGAAAACTCAAAGACTATTTATGCCTTCACCCAAAAGAAGAAAGAGAAATTTGCGCCCCAAGAGACGCTAAACAATTGATTCTGGTAAGCAATAAAAAAAGACCTAAAAAAGGCTACACATCGGGGTGGGGGGGTGGGGGAGGCATGGATGCTGAAGAAGCCCAAGTCTGAATTTAGAAAACTAATGGAACTGCCTAGTGAAGGTCATTATTTTGGAATATTTGTGGGAGAATACAAGCATAGAACAAGCTGACTGACATGAGCCAGGAATCATAAAATGTGAAATTTAACTAGTGACTTTATCAGTGACTAGTGGAGAAAAAAAAATTAAAGAGTTCTTATAAACCTACTACAAAAATGAAAAGCTAACTCAGGAAATATAAAAGTATATGAAGTGCTGAGCATGCCTCGCATAAAAAATTAAAGCTTAAAAGCTGATTCTATTTTTGTTCTTAAAAACTGGCAAAGGTTTTTATAAATTGGTAACAGTTAACTCTAAGAGTATAAAGAGATGGATATCATCAGATACTGGTTATAAGAATGTAAACTGCCATAACTTCTAGAAAGCAATCTCCCAACACAAAAGAATTTTTTAAATACCATATAATCCTAGGAATGTGTCCACTTTATTTATAATAGCAAATACTGGAAATAACAAAAAACCAAGGAATTAAATTTGCAGTATTTCCACATAATGGGTTACGTTATATTCATTAATGGTATTTTCAAAAAACATTTAATAGAAAAATGCTTGTAACTTAAAGTAGTATTTTAAAAAACAGGCTTACTCATCCACATACAACATAAAAATAGGATAAAAATCTCACTAAAAATTCCTTACGTATACAAAAAGACAAGACCAGAAAGAAATGCTCCAAGTGTTAATAGAACTCTATGTGATACCGTTAGCTTTCAGTTCTCTTTACACTGTTCAGTGCCACTCAATATTTCCTATAAGCTTATTGTTTTTCAATTATCTTATTTTAAAAAGACAAGGACCATTGAGGAAATTTTTATTTCCATTACAAAAAACAAAATCTGTGAACACAGAAATGGGAATCAGGAGACTTGAGCCTCCTTTCAGGCCATGAAGCTGCTTTGTGACCTTGTCAATTAGTCATTTGGAGTCTCTATTATTTCAATAGTAAAATGAGGATGTGCTGCTTCTAAGTATTTCATAGGGTGATTGCGAGAATAAAATGAGATGATGTTAATGTTATGTTTATGTTTAAGAACCAGAAGACCTTTTATGGCTGTATATAGAAAAAGAAGCAAAAATTGTGACACAAAAAGGTGTCAAATGATCAATTCCACACAGCATTCAAAAAGCCCTAGAAAAGGCTAGCCAGTTTACTTACTTTCCTATACAAAGCTCTTTATAGTGCACAAGGTTTGTAAGTGAGTAATGTCTGAACTCAACATCTCATATATTTATCTATGACTTAGAACATTTAGTAAGTTTGACTTAACAAAGACTTTCTATTTGTGCCTGCATTTAGAAGACACCATCACAAGAGGACAGTGGGGCAGCCTTAAGTATGGCCCTAGGGAATATCACACACAAATTACTAATCTAAACTAGACCATAATATTCTAAATCTTTCCTAGGTTAAGACCAATTAGAAAAAAAATATGTGGTACTACCATTTTAGGAATCGTCTCATGTAAAAGAAACCTATTTCTATCATCGTTCCTGGGTACCTGGGGGATTTTTATCATACTGGCAAATGGCTTTAAAGTTAAACCACAAGAGTTTGAACCCCAGCTCTATCCATAACTAACTGCAAATAATGGATAAGTTACTTAACTTTTATAACCCATTTCCTCATCTATAAATTAGGATTAATAACAGTATTCTGGGTTACTGTGATTAAGTAACACTACATAAATAAAGCACTTTTGCACAAAAACAACCCACAGGATGTACTATTAGTATCCTTTGGTTCATTAAGTGTTTACTCACTGTAAGTAAACACCTAATACACACCCACACTTATACAAAGACCCACAAATACCATGCAAGTCAAGTATTTTCTCCACATTTCAAATAGACAAACTGGCTCAGAGAAGTTGGTAAGCATTAACAGCACAACTTCAAAATCTAGTATGGTCTAGCTTCAAACTCCTCCCTTCTATGTATGACCAAGTATTTCAAAACAAGTAAGATTTCCTTGAATGTCATACCTCTGAATATATCATTAAAATAATTCCCGGGAAGTTTAAGTTTTTAATTAGATATCTCTTAATGCATAATGATATCAGTTAACATTTATCAATTATTAAAAGTAGTACCACCTCAGTCTCAGCTCCTCTCATATGTGCATTAAAGGGATTTTTAAGGCTTGATATACAGGTTCGTATAAAGCTTTTGTTTTGCTTTGATTTCTAAAAATCTCGCTAAAACTAAAAATGCTTAAATAATATAAAAGCAGACATATATAGACATGTATGTAAACAAATGTATGCAGACAAGGTCATTTCATAAGTTGTCTGTTTAAGAGAAGGAGAAATACAGTGATTTTACTACCATCTGTAATTATCCCGTTGCTAGCTCACCTGTTAGTGGAGCCCCATGAAAACTCTGTGTTCCCTGATAGCCATCATGCCCTGAATCTGGTCCATAACATTCTGGAGGCCAACGATGAGGGGACCCTGAGTTGCTGCTATTTAGTTTCAATTCCTGCATTTCTTTCTGTTGGAACAAGAAAAAAAAATTTAAAGCAATTATAACATGCCAGTAATAGTGCTAGAATGGAACAAATAAATATTTTAAATTTATATACCTGATGACGCCTTTTAAGAGATTCTATATTCCAATAAGATCTGACTACCAGGTACTGATTTAAGAACATGATCTTTAATTTGTTAAAAATTTATTTGCTCCTATTTTTAATTCCTTACTTAGCACCATTATGTAATTCATTAATTCTAGATTAGAGTTAGCTCTAACCTAAACTGAGTAACCTCCTAAATGGCCTCATCTCCATTTCCATTCTACACTTGCCTAAATTAATTCCTAAAGTTCAGCTCTAGCCAAGACACTTCTGTGCTCAATAAAACAAGCAATTATAAAGTCCCTTCTCTGAGTCATGGTCCTCAGTATTATCTTACACATCCTTCCAGTATATCTCCTTACCATAGTGTTTTACTCAGTCCAGTTGAACTACGCAACATTCCAAATTACCTCCCAATACTAGCTGTCAACAAATCACATTTGATGTTAATACATTCCAGGCACTTCTTAATCTGTGACACAGTTGCATTAAGAAATACTAACTTACATCTTAAAAATGAGTAAAAAAAAAAAAAAAAGATGCAGGAAATAGCACATTAGAATTCAAATCAAATTTTACTCCAAAAATGTTTTTATAACACCACTCTGCTGCCTAGACAAAATGGCAGACATATTGCCTTCTAATGACAGTTACATGGCTAGCTATCAGATCTGTCATTTTAACAACAACAAAATGACAACACCCCCCCTAAACTTAGAACCTATAAAATGTCCCTTACAAAACAAATATTTATCAAGAAACTATGTCTTTTCTGAAAAAAAAAAAAAAAAACTGAAGTGATATTAGACAACAGGTCACTTTTGAAAACATTATCAAACATCTCTAAACAGGCCCAGCTATCTGACCAGCTATCACTGATATGAGACAGATCCAATATATCTACCACCTTCTTCTTGAGTTGTTTTCTAATACAAATTTCCCAAAAACCATTAACTACTGGAGTCAATCTCTTAAATTTTCAAGATAATTTTTTTCTCACTCATCCATCTATTCACTGTGTGTAGTACAGATTCTGTACATTCATAAATAAGAAACTGGTAGAATCAAATGGAAAACTTTACTGGTCACTACCAGTATCTGGACCATAGTTATGAATATTCAGTTAATACTATAATCATAATTTTAAAAATTCAAACAACTAGAAAATGTAATGAGAACTGGTTTCAACAATTCTCACGTTATGGATGAGAAGCCAGACAGAAAGGTAAGAAAGTGTCTGGCCCAAGATTATTAATGGCAGAGTTAGTACTAGAACCCAGCTTTTCAGGCACATGTACTAGTGCTCCACTACCCTTCCCCAGTATAAAAGTTAGGTGCCTGAAACCTATATGATATGTCAAGGTTGTATGAAATATTGTAACAGACCACAATTACACAAAATGAATATATAAAAGCTTTATGCAAATTCAAGTTTCCCACCAAACAGCATTCTTTAATTCTCAGACATTGCTGATAGCTCTGTAATAATCACACACACATCGATTTCATTGGTGTAACTTTAGAAGTATGAGTGATTTAGCTCTTGCTCAACAAACATGAAACAATCTACTTGCACATCCAATCCCAAAAACATAACATTCCTTTGAGCCTCATAGCTAAGAGCACTTTCATGGTCAAAATAAGATTATGTATATATAACTATTCCTTACATAATTAAGTCAAATTCCCATGAAAGTATTAAAAAGATAAGAGACTTTTTGAAGCTTAGATCACTTGTCAATTCCTAGCTGTAAATTTGACACACACCACCAGTCAGAGGAATGAACCCATAGATCAACGTATGGTTAGTACATTTCACTAGTCTAATGCAATCACTTGTAGACCTTCTCATGCCAGGTTCAATGCTGTGTTTTGGATAAAAGAGCCTGAATCTATGAAAGATTCAACCTGGTAAAGGAAGAGACATAAGTAATTTCAAAAATATGGTAACAATATGGAGATATATAAAACAGTATGATTCTACATAAGTATAGCAATGAATCATTTTGAAGAGCTTTAAAAAGAAGTGAGGGAGTGGTCAAGAAAAAAATCTTGAAATAAAGGGAGCAAAATTTAAAAGAATTAAGGGATTTACCTTAATGGCCTCTACTTGTTGGCAGATCATTTTCAGTAAAGAATTCTGGTCTTCTGCCCATTGAGGTGGTGTTTTGGAAGAATACTAAAATATTAACAAAACAGTATTGAAAATACTTAGAACAGAAACATATTCTGCAACGGAATTCATTTCTTTCCCACTTACCTTGTAACTTTTACTCGGTGATAGAGAATAGGGAGATGGTGTAGAATGTTTTATATCTGTCTCTGCATTTCGCAAAGCACCATTTTTATAAAAACCTCCTTCACTATAGTCATCAAGTTCCTGCATGACTGAATTAAACATCTCTTTTACAGACTCCAGAGGCACAGGTAACTAAAAAGCAAAAGACAGGAATCAAAGGTCTCGTTGCAAAAATACCAAAGTAAAAATTCTTAAGTAAATGGAAAGACTTTATTTTATTAATTACTTTTTCTCACTTTTGTATAGCAAGCACTTGATACTTTAATAACAGACATAAAACTGCTATGTAATCTAAAGTCTTCTGACTCTAAAGTCTATGCTGTTTCTATTCCTTCTATTACCCATAATGGCTAATTGTAGAAAAATGCTAACTTGGGAAATTTTTCAATGTAAACAAAGTAAGTTACTGATGTCTATAAATTCATTTTGAATGGGGAAATATAGATGCTAGAATACAGCAAGACAACATAAAACCTTAGAGCAGGAACAAAATTAATCAGAAAAAAAAATACTTGTAAAATTGAATATAACTGAAGTTAATACCATCATGACAGTTTCAAACAGTTAAGAATTAGAAAAACAGTTCATAGCAAATGATGGAGAAGAAATGCTCTGAAGTTATCAGCTATTTACTTTCAATTTCAGTAAAATGTTTAAATGCCAAATTCATTAAGATCCTGTCTTTAGGACTATTTGCTTTGATTACATTGCCAAATAATAAATGCTCTACCTTAAAACCTTTTCTAAATCCCCAAAAAGCATCTTCACATAGTATAAATCTAGATTCTTCTTTTAAAAAAGGAACACCAAACCTAAAACAAAGCAATGTTAAATATCTACACACACTCCTTCTGAACATTAATAATTTGCTAAATATAATTTTAATTAAAATATAAAACCAAAGTGAAAATAATTGTTAACCAATTATCAATAATAAAACAACCTGCAACTTACTTTCTTGACTACTGAAAGATCTGAATCACTGTCATCTATAATCTTTAGTAAGTAGTCTCTGGTTTTCCTCAGATAGTTTTTGCATTCTTCTTGCTCTTCAGGAGAAAGGGCATCACTTTCAATGCCTCCTGCTTTTCTGTGAAAAATCTATACAAAGAATGCTTTTATGAAACAATTAGGTTTTTAAAATAAAAAAGTTTTAATTCAAGTTAATTCAATACTTACCAGTGCAAGGTTCCAATAAGAAACAACATTTTTTATAGATTCAAAGGCAGTCAGAGCATCTTCTATATTTCCATTAATTGCATCCAATATAGCAAATGTTATGTGTGCTTCTTCTTCATATTCACCAATTTCAGATGCCTGAACACATTTAGTAATTTTTAGTTTAATTGCCTCTACCCAGATTATCAAACCCAAATCATTTCATATGATCTAATGAGATTAACATCTCAGTACGTTTTTGTGAATGCTAGTGGATTTAGAAAACAAGACTACCATTAAACACTCAGGCAATTAATTTAAGCAATTTTTACCTCCTTTTTTTTGTTTATAAACTGGAAATCCACATCCCCAGTTAATTCACAAAGGAATCCTCCATTACCTGAATGTCTGCACTATGAAAATGTTTAAACAGAGGGTCAGTAGGTTCAGGAATACTGCTCTTCTTTTTGATTATCTTCAACAATGGCAAAACCTTCTTCCAGTAATGAACACTTCTGCCTATGTATTCCCGTTGATCATAAAAAGAATTAAGACCGCTGCCCTAAAATAGAAAGTTAGAAGAACACAACCTAAGGAACACAAACGATTAGATCTAAAAATTCATTAATAAGTAGTCTGAACTGGTTAAAACTTCAAATCAAAGTCAAAAAGAATCTCAAGTCATACGCTCAACTTTCTAAATACTGTAATAACCACCCTAATACCAGTGAAAATTCTAGACCTAACTTTTAAACACTGTCAAGGACACTAACCTAATAGGCAGCCTAATCTATTTTTTAAAAGTTGCTCATTTTTTGATAGGTAAAATCTGTCTCTCTGTGTCAGCTGGTCAAAGTGCTAAACACCTACACCTAATCTAGCACAAAACAGACCTCACATGTTTAGATCTATAATGCTCTTACCTACAAAGCTTTGTGCAACTGAATGTAAAAAAGTTTCCAACCTAGACAATAATTACCCCACCTTATTAAGTAAGTACAACTAATACTCATGGAACATTTACTGTGCCAGGCTCTGTTCTAAGTGCTTATATATTAACTATATTAACTACTACCTGACAAGGTTAAAAAAATACATTTCACCTGGCATAATATAAATAAGCTGCTACTATTTTTAGAACTATATGACTTTCAATAAAAAGCTTATAATTCCTTAAAAAATAAGGTAATGTTCTTAAAATGCTTACACTTTCATAAACTCACCGTTTCCTGAAGGTATTGTGCCCAATGTATAAGCAGAGCAGGTTGAAGGCCATGTTTTCCTTGTCCCCTAAGGGTATGTATGTCATGCTGAACTAGAAGTCGCAGTTTTGCTGAGGTTCCAGGGCTAAAAAAGGTTTTATTTAATATAAATGATTTATACACATGTATTTTAGCACTTATATGTTTGTTAGTCATCACGAGAATTAAATGCCATAAAATTAAATACCTAGGGAGTAAGTTTTTAAATTATATGTTTTTAAATGAAAAATCCATACAAAAAGTAAAGGAATAAATTTTTGTTTCACTACTTACATTGCTTTTCTGTGAATTAGATTACAAACTGCATCCCACCAAGACTTTTGTCTCTCTGTACAAAGCTGTTTACACACAGGAAGTGGCAAGCATAGTGGTTGATAGAAGTTGTAGTGAGAACTACATTTCTCCTTTAATTGTAAGTGGCTGGTATATATTACTCCAACTAGAAATACCTATTTTAAAGAAAATCAGTTTAAGTTAAAAAAAATTAAACAAAACTCAAAATTTTTAATTTGTTAAAATATTTGCTTACTTCAAGATCTAAAATACATATTGATTCAGGCGCATTTGTTTCAAGTCTCGAGGTTTCCTGGGGCAAATGATGAAACAGCTGTTTTAGCCATTTTTGAATTGCAGGTAAGGTAGGCAATGAATTCCACTGTAAGCCAAGCCAGGTAAGATGCTGAAGGCTACCATTATGTGCTCGAATAGCACCTGAAATAAAATGCAAAAAAATGGCCTGAGGTTGTGAAAACTTTTTTTGTGCCATCAATATTGCCAACAACTGACTCACATTAAATATATCTTAATTTTATAACTGATTTTCCAATCAGAGCCAGGGGAAATTCTATGATAAGCAAAATCTCATGTTCTTATTAAAGGTATTCATATTTTATGTCAAAAAATTTTAACGAAAAGTTATGATGGATAAAGTTATTTTTAAGTCTGTGTTGGGGAAAAAAAGAGACTCACTAGAATTTCATAAACAAAATCTGACAGGGGCCAGATAAAGAAGAGCCACCCAATAAGAAATCTTGAAATAATGTATTTTTCTTTCAGTGAAGAGTCATTAAAAGAATGGGATACCATTACATTAATCAATTAGGGTAGTAAAAAGATCTTTTCTTCTAGAAGATATTCAGTACTGAAAAAGTTACGAGCTTCTAGAAGCATAAAGAGGTATAGCTTTTTTTGACAATATGACAATTTGCAAGAGACTTTGATCCAGTAATTCTATTTTTAGGAATCTATTAAAAATTTTGAAATGGAGAGATTTTAAAGTTTTCATCACAGTATTAACAGTGAAAAAACTGGAAACAACATGAATGCCCAACAACAAAAAGTGGCAAGCAAATTACGGCTATTTCATAAACATTATATTGCCAGTAAAAGTCATATTAACAGAGACAGATATGATGGGAGAGAATCTGAAACAAGATGAATCATATGTATAGTAAAACAACTATTTAGAAGAATTACATATGCTATCACCACGGCAACCACCCCCTCTCCAAAAACAAACAAAATAAAACAAACAACAACAACAACAAAACTGAAAGGAATACAGGAAAATATTAAGTTATTATTTCTGGGTAATGAGATTATGGGCAATTTATTTCCCTTTCTGCTTTTTCTCCTGATATAAAAGAATTAAAATGTAAAATGTTTCCTTTGAAAGATACAACTTACCAACATCATATCTAACCAAATCATCTGGCTCTGGTGCTTGTACATCAATGTTTCCAATATCATCATTACCAAGGAAAGAGCTATCTTTAGGTGACTGACTAGAAAATAAAGCGTCATATAATGCAGACTGCCCACTTTTATTGGCAAAGGATTCCACCACTTCTTTTAAAAACTCTTGCTTGTCACGACTTAAGTTTAGCAGCATGTGCCCTGAAACATAAATTATTTCCATCATTTAAAATAAACAGACTGTTTTTATTCACATCTCTAAACAATTTTATTTATTTATATACCCTAAAGGGAAATAATTATCTGAGACCTAACCCTCTAAAACCAACAACCCACATCTGGACAATAAAGAGTACTTATCCAAAAAATGAATATAAATTGCAGATTTAATAGTATCTGTGTCTACATGCTAGAGTACAAGGAAAGAAAAAAGTGCTTCTAAGAGAAATTGTTGTTTCTTTAGCTCATTGCTGGACTCATCAACTATCTAAATAACTTTCGCCTCAGCAAAACCAGGTAACACATAATAGACCTTCAGTATCTATCCCAAATAGTCAAAACTGAGACTAAACCTACAAATACCAAGGGCCTTACATTATGTAAGTATAATCTTCTGTCTTCCTTACTATGATGTCAGTTCCTTGAGAGAGAGATCTGTATGTTCTTCATCTCAGTATCCCCCATAGCAGTGCCTTACAAGCAACTGATGTTAAATAGTTGGCAAAATCAGTAATTATACTTAGTTCAGGAACTGCTTTAAAATATTCAGGATGGAGGCTCTAACAGCTAGATAAAAGAGAGGTTAAGGAATTTGCCCATTCAGGAGCAAATATCAAATGTTTGTTCTTTTTTCAGAATATACCATTTCTTGTAATTCTTTATGTATCTCTTCCCTAAATACAATGTGGCAAAGAGAAACAAATGATTATGACAAACAGAAGACAGAAGATATTATCAAAATATACATTCTAACAGAAATTTGCCTTTTCTCTTTTTAAAATGAAATCAATTAAACATTACTATTACCTGATTGGCTCAGACGATCACAGGCCATCAATTCCAGCAGATTTTGTCCACCTTCTCCTTTTATTAATTTAATCTTTGGTCTTGGAACCTGTTAATTTTAGAAACAAATATCTTAATTTAGTGATACTCATTTCTAATAGTAAGATGTTCCTTTCAATCACATTATGCTATTTTGATAATGCATAACCAGTTAACCAACAGTTAAACTGAGTTGGAAAACCAACTGCAAAAGACTCAAAACCAAGGAATTTGGGTAATCTATAACAGATGCCTGCTTCTGAGAAATTACTTTCTACTAAAAGCACATTAGTGTGGCATTTGGAAAAATGGAGTAATTAGAGAACTTTTCTACCCTGCATAGACAGAACTACAGCAAAAAAGATAACAAGCTGACTTTACACACAGCAATGGAACCATACCTAGAAATGACACACTGAACAGCACATTTTCAAAGAACATAGATTATTTGAGATACCATGACCTATGAAGAGCTAAAAGAATGATGAATAAACAGAATGAAGAAAAAAAAAAAAACATGCTGCCATCAGATATTAAGAAAACTACCTTGTAAAAGAGAATGGTTAAGACTTTTTTAATAACACCAAAAGAAAAAAATCATTAGGTAGCAGCTTAAAAACATTTTTACTCCACATAAGGAAGCACCAAGAACCAAATTATCCAAAAATGCAATGGGCAATCTTGAAAGCAGTGAATGTCCATCACTGAAAATGTTGTCACAGGCAATGACCGCTTAGGGGAAATAATCCAACAACCATATGAGTATAGCTGGGGTGACTGCTGTTAAATTTCTAATGGTTTTCTTAACTGGTATTGGGAATGTAATTTGGTACAACCTCTGTGAGGCTGGAAATTTGGCAAAAGCTCTAAAAATGAAAAACACATAAATACACTTTGACCCTTCAATTCTTTCAGAGAAGTTATTCTACCCATTATTTTCACATGTGAAATGGCATGGGTTAGTCACTACAGAATTATTTCAAGGAGCATAGTAAAAAACCAAAAATAATCTAATGTCTTGCTTTTAGGGCACTGGTTTTAAAAAAAAAAACAAAAACCCAAAACTATCATATATCTGTAGAATGGAATACTATGCAACTACCAATACGAATGAGGATGACATACTAATGCATCCTCATTTGGTGATATGGAAATATCACCAATGTATATTTCATGGAAATAAAACAAAATCAACAAAATGTACAAAATTTTTTCTACCTGTATTTTTTAAAGAGGAGTGGGAGTGTGCATATATGTGTATTTGCTTGCATATGTATAAAAATGTCTTGAAGAATTCACAACAAACTAATAACATTAGTTCCTGCAGGGAAGTAAATGACTAAAAAACAGAAGTAGGAAGGAATTTTCACAGTATGCACTTAACCCTTAAGTTTTCTAAACATGATGCCAAACATGTCATCTAACATGTTTTCCCATGAACATATTAAAATGATTGTGGTAAACACATTCTTCTACCAGTTTACATAATCATACTCCAAAATTTACTTAGAGTTTTTGTTCAAGTTATGCATCTTTTTGAATCAGGTTTTATCTATACTTGAGATTATTTCCTTACTACTGGTTCCCAGAAATGGCAGAGTAAAAAGACCAAACTCTTCAAAATGGTCTTCAAATACATCACAGCAATGAAGACTGCCACCAGCAACACATCCATGTAGTTATTTCACCAGCTCATCAGTACTATACATTTTATTATTTTTCACTGATTTAATTAACTCTTTAATTTTAACTTTAATTCTACGGGTTCATTCTTAGTTTCACTATATAACAGAACATACTTTCATGGGAAATACAATTGTCTCACTGAAATGTCAGCTGCACCCAAAACTGGAAAAGGATTACCTGAAATGCTATGAGATAGCACAACGCAGCCAGCTCAGAGAGAGCTCGCCATTGCACATCACTATGCTGACCCATCTTCAAAAGCAGAGAGCCAGCATGCATGTAGAAATGTCCTTTCATCTCTAAGAAAGTAGCTGAGAGTTCATCATTTCCACCCACATGAGATTTCACAGACTGAAGAGCACTATCAAAACTGTAATATTAAAATATTAAACAGGCATTAAATTTGTTGCATTGCGAATAATCAGTTTCATTAGTTAACTTAAAATAAATTTATTTCAATCTTCATCATTTACCTTCGGACTCCTAAAAATCCATATTCTTCTCTATTTTATAAATTATTTCTATACTTCAAGCTTAATTTCTAGAATGACGTCTTATTCTAAGTTAGTTCTAGTCCTCCAATCATAGAAAATATATAAATCAAATAAGATTACTGATTATGGTTTATATTTCATAATATATCAGAAAAAAAACCTGGGAAACTAAAATATTTTCTACCTTCTTAATAATATGATTTCATTATTTAATTCAAAGTTGGAATTTCTCAAATTAGACATGCCTTATTCAAATTATAAGTAAATAACTTAAAGATATTTGGGTTGTCAATACCACAATTGATCTTCTTACAATACAGATAACTTCAGTGTTAAATAATTGTATTTATCACTATTATTTGTAATCTATAGAATAATTAGTGCTTTTAAATCCTAATGGTCCTCAAAATCTTTATTTTGTAGAAAAACAAATGCGAACACTTAATACAAATGTGAAACGTAATTTTAAAGTAGATTATAATAAGAAATCTGAGCAACAGGTATTACTCCTAGTGAGTTCCAGGGACCCTTGAAGGCTCTTTCAAGACCTCTTCAGGAGATCTATTAAAATTACTTTTATAGTACTAGTAAGAAATTATGTCATTTTCACCATAATTTTTTCACATGATCAAGAATTTTTGAGTATATAAGCCATATGAAAAAAAACATCCTAAATATTTTCTAAAATAATCTAAAAGTTCAAGTTAATTTTTCTGGACTCTATCCTTACCCTATACCATCTTAGGACACTAAGTACTTCTTCAAGCAAACTACCTACCTAACTATACCCCAGTGGAAAGAGTTTCTTTCCATATGCCAGATGGGGAATAAGAGTTACTTTCCAAATAAATGAATAGTCTAAACCAGAAATTGGCAAACTTTGTAAAAGGCCACATACTAATTTGGCTTTGTAGACATAATCTCTGTCACAACTGCTCAACTCTACCACTGCAGTATATAAGTAGCTATTAGATAACATATAACAAAGAGACATAGCTGTGTTCCAATGAACCTTTACTTACAAAATCAGGCAGGGAGACTCATTTGTCCCATAAGCTCTAGTCAATCCCTACTGTTCTAAATTGTCATTATTATGCAAATCCAACTGATGTTTTTGTTCAATGGCATGTTTTAGCGAAAGATTTAATGGTCCTCAAAATCAAAATTTAAGACAACAGAAAAATCGTACATTTTAGTTATCTTGTTTCTAAGCTAAAACACTGCTTTCTGAAATACTAGTGATGGTAACTGCTAATACTAGAACTTTTAACAAATGATATTTATTCTGATTTTCATTCAAGATTATATCATTTTTTGAAATAAAATATGGAATAGTGGTTAGAACATTTATTTTCAGGCTTGACTCTTTATTAAGCATGTCAAAACTGGATATTTACTATAGAATAATTTAATCAAGCCTGAACAATTACACAGTTCTGTAAAAATCAGTCATACAAAACCAATTATAATAGCCCCACAAAAGAAGTTAAGATTTGTTCCCTGGGTACATTAAAGAAACAATAATGCAATAAAGATGTTTAGACCAAAAAACTGAATTACTACAAAAAAAGAAAAACTATAATTTACACCAAAGTACTCCTTAAATCAATATACCTTGCCAATAATTCCCTGCTTTCTTGTACATCTCTTGTGGAGAGCGTAAGAAGCATAAGGTTAGCATAGGCCAGAAGTAAGTCTTTACTGGTTGCTTGCCAGGTACTTTCATCAGACTCCGAGTGCTGTAAAGATTCCAGATATTCCTATTTTGAACAAAGAACACTAAGTTACAAAACGTTAGCAAGTGTTACAAAACTGGTAGGTTTATGCCTACAAATTCCTTTGCCCTTTCCTGTATTTATACCATATTTTTCCATTAGCCTAAAAAATACCAAATATATGTATAAACTTCTCTCTCCAGTCTACCCATTATGAATTGAAATCATCCTAGTAAAAATTTCATATCACAGTTGCTATACATAAATGAAAGAAATTTAAGTCTTGGGGGACAGGAGCCACTGCTTAAATACAAAGGGATGTATGGTAATTGCTTATATAGAAGTGTAGAGATTCAACAGTTTTTACCTACCTTAAGGGTCTGTACAACACAAGAATTCCATTCTAAACTTGAACGCAAAGCTATGTTTCTCTCTGCTTCATGGCAGTGGGCCACAGCATCCTTCAATCTTTTATTTGAACAATACAGTTCTACTAGTCGAATGTTCACATAGACATCATCAGGTCTTGCATAAAGTTCTGACTGAATCAAGTCAAAAAGTTTATTCCATCCATCTTCACCTTTACAATCTAAAAGCTGTTCCTATTATCAAAAAGAAAAAAATCATTAATTTAGAAAAACATCTGTACAATTTTAAATATATCACAGTTCCTATGAGCACCACTTCACTGAGTCTGGTGTCAATAAATTACCATAAGAAATATTATCCTACATACTTCATTAGCCCCTTCAGGGAGTTGAAGTTAAACCCCAAGAAATGTATGTGGAAAGAAATATCCATATCACCTTATCCTCAAACTGCTCTGGATCTCCCTAACTCTGACTCAATTCCCTACCCACTATGTTCCTACATTCGAGCCCCTACTATTCTGTTATCTTCTCAGTGCCTTCACCCTCTGGCCTTAAATGGAGTATGACTTGAGATAGTTCCCATCATGTCTCTGCCATGGTAGCTTTTTCTCTGCTAGCCTACATACAAGGAGAGGAAGTAGCGTTTGTGACCTACTCACTCCCAATGTCACCTCCAAATCATATCTCCCCACTACTCCTGTTTATTATCCTGTTCTCTAAAGCAGCCCCCGCCAATCAAACCCACAGGCCGCAGACTGGTACTGGTCCGTGGCCTATTAGAAACCAGGCCATACAGCAGGAGGTGAGAGGCAGGCAAGCAAGCCCAAAGCTTCATCTGTATTTGCAGCTCCACCTCAGATCATCAGGCATTAGATTCTCATAGGAGAACCAGTCCATGGTGCCAAAAAGGTTGGGGATTGCTGCTTTAAAGGACATGCAATCCAGCTACTCCATCCATTCCTCCTCAGTAGAGGAGGAATAAAACACTCTTCTTTCATCCTTAACTGTCACTGGTATTACCAGTGAAAGATGCACAAGATATAAAAGATCATAGCTACTCCATTCTTTAATTACCTCACCTCTATTAGTGATGTTCTACACTTCAGCCTCAGCCATCCATTTGGCATTGACACAAGTCTTCAAAATATATATATCTTGATCATACCACTGAGACCACTATACCCCTCTAATTCTTGTACTTCACTGGGGGCTCACATACCTCACTGCCACATATATCTGCATCTATCATGCAAAAAGCTTTGTTCAATACACTGACATCACTTTTTTTAATTTTCCATAAAACACTCTGTTCTTTTTCTTTCTTGCCCTCTCCCCCCAAGCTCTTCCTCAATCCTTTTTTCTGTCAAGCTAAAATGGCATAATCCCTAATATTCATAATTACTACTTGATTACACATCCTCTTAATTCTATCTATCTCTCCTGTACGATCTGCTTTCTCTGTACCTATAACAATTAACAGTTACACATTTAGAGGCAGGGCACTTGGAAATCTGGGAAATCGCAAACAAGCTAACAGGTTTACTTTCATAATCTCAAACTTCCAAACTGCTAATATCTAGGACAAAATCCTACTTTAAACTTAAAAGAGACTCACTTTCTCCATTCCCTGAAAAAGTCACTTCATACTCCTCCTCTTTCCTCAAATTTCCCAAACTTTCCTTCAACCTTTGCGTTCAACTTACAATTCATCCTTCTCTAAGAAAACTGAAGCCATCATATATAAATTCCATTCTATCTTATTATACTCATCTCCCTGTTTACTTAACCTAGCAAAGAGCAAGGTCTCCATCAGAACTGTTTCATTACCCTCTCTCCTTTACCAATGGCTCTCCTTCCTCTGGATCATTTTCATAAACTTACATTTGGCCTTCCAGACTTTGCAAATATGTTTAAAAATAAGTAAAAGATCAATACCATTATGAATGCTTTTCAAAACTGTTCTAACTTTTGCTTGAAAACCTCATTATCCCATTAACACACACCTTTACATTTTTAGATAACAGTTCTTTAAAAACTTCCTAACAACCCTGCAGGGTCATTCTATGGGTAATTTTCACCCAATGAAACAAATTTTGTATCAAACAAAGCTCAATTTAAACTTTGGCTCTAGCATCTAGCTACAAAACTGTAACATACCTAATTTATTAATCATTTCATAAGGGTAAAAGAGACAGCATTAGTAAAGTATAATAGTGCCTAATAAGACAGCACACGCTGAAAAAGGTTTTGAAGAAAAAAATGTTTTGCCATTCTTTTTTAGAGATAAATAATTGACATAATAATACTGTATTAATTTAAGGTATACATATGATTTGATATATATAGATATTGCAAAATGATTTCCACAATAAGTTTAGTGGAAATCATCTCTCAGTTACAAATTGTTTTTTCTTGTGATGAGAACTTTTAAGATCTACTCTTAGCAACTTTCGATAACATTATTGTTACCAACAGTCACCATACTATACATTACATCCCCAGAACTTACTTATAACTGAAAGTCTGGACCTTTTGACCACCATCACCCATTACCCACTGACTCACCACCACCTGTACACACACTGGTTGAATAAGTTTGGTACTAAAAAAGTCATTTAAACTACTAATATTAGAAATAGTTGTGTCTTAAGCTTTCTCCAACTGTTTTATTATTTTGTACAGTTTTTTACCTTTAGTTTATAAATTACAGGACTTCCCGGGAAAAGTTTAGCTGCTCTTTCAACCCAGTATTTTGCTCTTCCATCAGTAACATCATTTTTACAAAGCAATTCTGCAATTTTCAATACAAGATCTTTTTGTGTTGGGTTTAATTCCACTGAACGCTGATATCAGAAAAGAAATAATGAATTAGTAGGATCCTTAAAGTACATACACTCATATATAAAAGTTAAAGACTCTATTCCTAAATAACATGTGGTTTCAAAGTTGTTAAAATGAAATTTAGTGTCTTAAATAATTTTTAAAGATGAACTAAATAAAAATTAATGCCAGGAAGAAATCACACATAGAAGAACAGTTTTGACCATGTTACTGAACTTAAAATATAGAGGTGTTTATCTTCTTTTGTAAGTACTAGCCTCTTAATGATAACTTATAGTGTATTTGGGGCCAGATAGTTTAAAATCAGTTCCAAGCAGTGTCAACAGTACTGTGATACCAATGCCTGTTTTCATGCTGTCCACTAAATATATTTGAATTATTTATTATATAATAAGAACTCTGGCCATCATGTATTTGGCTGTCCAAAGCCTGAATTTTAATTTTATATACTTTACCTTATAACATTCGACAGCTTTATCTATGTTTTCCTCCACTTCATAAAGAAGACCAAGAAACCTGTGAGCTTTGGGATCCCTTTCTTGTACATTAATATATGTAGATATGTATCTGTTTAAAAATATTAACATAAAAACAAACAATCGTTAAAAATCACATTTAGAACTGTATTTAAAGGCTAACCAAAGAATACAACTTAAACCAAAGCAACCACTAATTTATATTGTTATTCTAATTATTGACTACCACTATTTAAACTAGAATATGCAGATAACTCCAAAGTATCCACAGAAACAATATAATACTGCATTACAAGTTGTCAAAATACTAATTTTACCACTAAATATTACAGTTACCAAAGTTTTTCCAGTGCTACCCATACATATGAATACATAAACTGCTTTTTTCTTCCTGGTTTTGGTAAAGTATTGAAGAATCTGCATACAAATTAGAAAGTGATTATAGTAAATATTTTTAAGTTATAATACAAAAAATACTAAAGAGCAACAATTTCCCAAATAACTAAGAGAATGCATTTATCTTTTAAACAATAAAATAATATCTAACAGTACTGTACCCAGCTAAAACAAAGCAGAAAAAAATTACTAAATATACTACCAAATGCAAGTAATTTTCATTTCTAGGCTTAGTGTTATCATAAGAGAAACTGAACTGAAGACCAACACTGGAGGAAAATGTGTCACATTAATAAAGAATCCCAATGCTGCTATTTAGATAATGTTGCCATCATTTTCCTTGCTGGCATTTTCATCCTCCCATCAATGCCTTTAATAGCATGCTTCCTTCCTAATTTCCTGCTTTATGCCACTCCAAATCAGGAAATCAGAGCATCAAACTTCTTGGCCCTATTAGGGTGACAAAGCCTCAAAGTGTCAACTAGGGAGTCAAAGTTCTTTGAGACAAACTATTCAGCCCAAGAATCATAGTTTAATTTCACATTAATTGCTATTTTCCAGCTGATTAATGTACCAGATATCTAACCAGGAACAAAGAAAAATATAAGCATGGTTGTCTTTTATTCTAACCCAGGAAAACCTTTTTAGAAAAAGTGTTTTAAGCCAAACAATTTCCTGCCTTAGGCAGGAAAGTAGAAAATACTCATTCTAGACTCAATCTCCACAGAATCTAGGCCAGTCCTTAATATCAGTCTTACTGATGTATCCCTTATTTCCAGAACTCACCTAGGAAGAACTACTAGAAGACAATTTTTTAAATCCATTTCAAAGAAGAACATGAGGTCAAGGAATTGAGTTTAGAAAACTAAAGCACATGTGAGAGTTTGGTACTTACTTCTTAGCAAGATCGTATTCTTTAGCTTCATAGTACAGCTTTGCAAAATAAAATCCTTTCATTGACTTCTGAAAAACATTAAAAATTCTTTTTTTTCATATTTTGAATTTTGCAAAATTTTCCCCAAAACTAAAATCTGTCCTAATGAAGTTAATACCAATGTTTTTTGTTCACTTATAAAGCAAAAGAAATTGCCTGTAGAAATTCATCTATGTTCTAAAAGCCATGATTCCATGTTTTATAATTCTCATAATAAAAAATACATTTAAGAACAGTAAGATAAGACATTAGAAATTAAGAACTTATATCAACAAAAAACCTTAGAAATCATGTTGTGCCACTTTCTCACTTTACAGATAAGCAAACAGACATCTGCTTTTCTAGGGGAGAGGTGTACCAGAAACCCTTCTACCATATGAAAGCCTTTATGGCAAAGAATGAACAAGTACTTCAGACCTATTAAAACATTGAGGATTCCAATTCCCTCATCCAGGTACTACTTTCTCTCTACAGGTAAGTATTTTGTATTTATGGAATTAAAAACGCAGAAATAAAAATTGAAACAGTAATAAACAAAGCCCAGCCCCTGGCTCTTTTATGTACATAAACTCCAAAGTCCAGAATCAGATAATGTTAGATACAAGGGATAGGAATACACAGCCATCAAACATCTTATTTTTGAAAACTATATAAGGACACAGGGAAAAAGTCAATATACTAAGTGAAAAATAACAGTCTATATGAAGCAGTATATCATCATTTATTTTATTTGTAAAAAATGCATATTCTGGATTTGTTCATTGTGCCAGGCACTTTCCATGCACTGGAAAATCAGCAGCAAGTAAACAAAAAGCTTCTATCTTTACCAAGCCTGCATTTTAAGAGAGGTGACAAATAGTATGGGAGCAGAATAGAGCACTATTTTTCAGTCTTTCATCAATTATTTGTAGTCATTCAGATTTTAACAAAGCTAAAGTCAGTATTCATCTCACAAATACTGTGCCTGTTTAGTTCGCACTCTTCTTTTTTAGTTAGTAATGGTGGTGGGGAGCACACAAGGGCATTTTAGATTTTAGAAAATAAGAGACAGACAGAGCTATCAGGAAAGGTCTCATTAAGGGGCATTTGATCAGAAATCTGAATAAAGTGAAATGTTTCTCCTAGGAAACATAAAAGTCCTTAATGTACTATGTGCCTAAAAACATGGAAATAAAAAGACGGTAAAGGAAGACTATGAACAACTCAATGCCCACAAATTTGATAACCTAGGTGAAATGAACCAATTCCTCAAAAGATACAATCTACTAAAACTCACACAAGAAGAAACAGATGACCTACACAGGCCTGTAACTATTAAAGAAATTGCATCACTAATTAATAAACTCTCAAAATAGAAAGCATCAGGCCTAGGCCCAGATGAGTTCAGTGGTAAATTCCGCTAAACATTTAAGGAAGAAATTATATCAATTCTCTACAATCTTTCAGAGGATAAAAACAAAGGGATTACCTATTAATTCCTTCTAAGGCTAGTATTGCCTTAATACCAAAACCAGACAAAGACATTACAGTAAAATGGAAGTACAGAACACCGCCGCTCATAAACACAGATGCAAAAATTCTCAACAAAATATTAGCAAACTAAACCAAGCAATATACAAATCGAATTATATACCATGAAGAAGTGGGATTTATCCCAGGTATGCAAGGCTGGTTCATCATTCAAAAAATCAATTAATGTAATCCATCACATCAAGGGGAATAACTGATCCTATCAATACACGTAGAAAAAAATCTGACAAAATTCAACAATAATTCAGGATAAAAACACTCAATAAACTTGGAATAGAGGGGAACGTCATACACTTGATGAAGAGTACTTAAAAAAGACCAACAGCTAACATCATAATAAGTAACTCAGTTTTCTCACTAAGATTAGAAATGAGCCAAGAATGTTCCCTCTCACCACTCCTTTATACCACCATACTAGAAGTCCTAGCTAATACATAAGAAAATGAAATAGAAGGTATTCAGATTGGGAAGGAAAAAGTAAAACTGTCTCTGTTTGTAGATGACATGACTATGTAGAAACTCTGAAAGAACTGACCAAAAAATTCCTGGAAATAGTAAGTAAGCAATTATAGCAAGTTTGCAGGATACAAGGTTAATATAAAAAATGTCAATCACTTTTCTATCTATCAGCAATGAACAAGTGAAATTTAAAATTAAGCACACTATCATTTACTCTTAAAAATCAACAATAACAACCCAATTAAAAAAACGGGTCAAAGACCAAAGAGACACAACACCACACAATCAGCAAATAAACATACAAAAAGACCCTCCGTATCAATCTGTTTAATTGTAAATTAAAACGAGATACCAATATATTCCAATTAAAGTAGCCAAAATCCAGACCGCTTACACTACCAAGTGCTGGTGAGGATGTGGTTACTACTACTGTAACTCTCATTCACTACTGGTAGGAATGCAGAATGGTGCAGCTACTTTGGAAGACTGGCAGTTCCTTACAATACTAAAAATGATCCATCAATCGTGCTCCCTTGGTATTTACCCAGAAGAGTTGAGAACTTCACACAAAAACCTGAACACAAATGTTTGTAAACAAAACTCTGAAGCAACCAAGATATACCTCTCAATAGGTGAGTGGATAAACTGTGTAGAGGTCCCCAAACCCCAGGCCATGGACTGTTACCATCTGTGGGCTGTGAGGAACTGAGTCACACAGAAGGAGGTGAGTGGTGGGCAAATGAGTGAAGCTTTATCTATATTTACAACCACTCCACAACACCAGCATCACCGTCTCAGCTCCACCTCAGATCAAGCATTAGATTCTCACAGGAGCACTGACAGGTCTTTGGTGCTAAAAAGGTTGGAGACTGCTCCTGTGGTACATCCAGACAATGGAATACTATTCAGCACTTAAAACAAATGAGCTAGCAATCCATAAAAAAAATGCAGAAAACTTAAATGCGTATCACTAAATAAAAGTCAATCTGAAAAGATTACCTACTGTAGGGTTCCAATTCCAATTTTATATCATTCTGGAAAAGAAACTAAGGACATAGTAAAAAGATTAGTGGTTGCCAGGGGCTGGGGCAAGGAATGAATGACAAGGCAGAGCACAGAGAATTTTCAAGGCAGTAAAACTATTCCACATGACCCAATAGCAAATACACCTTTATACATTTGTTAAAACCCAAGGACTGCACAATATCAAGGTAAATCCTTAGGCAAACTGTAGACTTTGGGTAGTAATTCTGTATATGTGTTAAGTTCATAAATTTTAACAAGTGTATCACTTTGTGAGGGATGTAGATAAAAGGGGAGGCCATGCATATGTGAAAGGAGGCAATCTGTGAAAAATCTCTACCTTCTACACCATTTTGCTGTGAACCCAAAACTGTACTAAAAAATAGTCTAATAAAAGTTTTTTTAAACTGTTAACTCTTAACAAAGTAGAGTTTTTAAACTAGCTCTCAACAAAGAACCTCAGCAAAATGAATTCAACAGTATATTAAAAGTATTATATACCATGACAAAATGGAATTTATCCCAGAAATGCAATATTGGTTCAATATAAGAAAATGAATCAAGTGATTTGTTACATTACAGAACAAAGGGAAAAAAATCACATGATCATCTCAACTGCCATTAAAAAAAAAACACTTGAGAAAATCCCACATCCATTTATGATTAAACTCTCAGAAAACTAAAAATACAAGGAATCTCCTAGAAAACTAAGAATTTCTTCAATATAAGAAAGGCCAGAAATTAAAAACACACAGCTAACATAATATTCAATGGTGAAATTGTACTGAAGGCTTTCATCACTTCTATTCAACACTGTATTGGAAGCTCTACTCAGAGTAATTAGACAAGAAAAAATAAAAAGCATTTAAATTTGAAAGAAAAGAGCAAAACTAGCTCTATTCATAGATGATATGATCCTACATATAGGAAATCCCAAAGAATTCATAAAAAAAAATTACAGAGTTTAGAAAACTAATTCAGCAACATTGCAGAATAGAAGATCAACACACACATCAGCTGTGCTTCTATAAACCAGCAATGAACAATTAGAAAAAAGAATTAAGAAAGCAATTCCATTTACAACAGTGTTTAAAATAAAATACCTGTGAAGAACCAAGAAGGTAAAATACCTGTATACTGAAAACGACAAACACTGCTGAAAGAAATTAAAAATCTAAATAAATGAAAAGGTGTGTTCATGGATAAGATGACCTAATATTGTCAAGATGTCAACACTACCCAAAACAGTTGAGATTTAATGCAATATCAATGAAAATTCCAACCGCCTTTTTTTTGCAGAAACGAAAAAGTCAATCCTCAAATTTATATGGAATTGCAAAAAGCCTCCAACACTCTTAAAAAAAAAAAAGAAGAAAGCTGGAAGACTCAGCCACTTCCAAATTTCAAAACTTACTAAGCTATAGCAATCAAAACAGTGTGATACTGACATTAACACAAATAGATCAATAGAAAAGAACTGAGAGTTAGAAATAAACCCATAAATCTATGGCCAACTGATTTTTGACAAGGGTTCCAAGTCCATTCAGCGAGGAAAAAAAAGTTTCTTCAAAAGATGGTGATGGTACAACTGAACTTCAAATACAAAATAATGAAATTGGACCCCTTCCACACAACATATACAATATTTAAATCAAAAATGAATCAAAGCTAAAACCTAAGAGCTACAGAAAATTTATAAAACTCTTAGAAGAAAAACACAGGAGTAAATGACCTTGGATTTGATAATGTACTTAGATATGACACCAAAAGTACAAGAAACCAAAGGAAAAAAACAAGTAAAATGAAATTCATCTAAATTAAAATCTACTGTTCATCAACTGACATAAGAAAGGTAAAGACAACCTATGAAAAGAGAAAAAATACTTGGAAATCATATCCAAAATGTATAAATAATATCTATAACTCATCAACAACAAAAAAAATTCAATTAAAAACCCAGGCAAAGAACTTGAGAAGACATATCTCAAAAAGATATGCAAATGGCCAATAAATCAGGAAAAGATGCTATTATTTGTAATAAGGAAAGTGCAAATCAAAACCAGCACGAGCAACAACTTCACACCTATTAGAATGAGTACAATAAAAAAGAAGAAAATAACAAGTCTTAGCAGAAATGCAGAGAAACTGGAACCATCTTACACTGCCAGCAGAAAGGTAAAATGGTAGAGCCCTTGTGTGAACCAGTTTGGTGATTCCTCAAAAGCAAAACAAAGAATATGACCCAGTACCTGCACACCTGGATATATATCCAAAAGAACTAAAAACAAAGTCTCAGATATCTGTATACACATGTTCACAGCAGCATTACTCCCAATAGCCAAAAAGTGGAAACAATCCAAATGCCTTCCAAAAGATTAATGGATAATTATTATTCAGCCACAAAAAGGAATGAAGTTCTGATACTCGCTGTAATATGGATGAATCTGATGTAAACAGGGGCTAGTGAGGAGGGGAATCTGGGAGTTATTGCTCAATGAATACAAAGTTTCTGTGAGGTGATGAAAAGTCTTGGAAATATAGCTGACCCTTGAAAAATGCAAGGGGTGGGGATGCTGACCCTCACCCAGTCAAAAATCCACATGTAACTTTGGACTTCCCAAAAACTTAACTACATAGTGATGATGGTTGAACAACATTACAAATATGATTAATACAACTGAATTAAACACTTTAAAATGGTTAAAATGACAAATTTTCTTATATATATTTTATCACAATCTAAAACATCAATAATGTAACATACCCAAACACATTAAACTGTACATTTTATGTGGGTGAACTGTATGTATGGTATGGAATTATCTCAATAAAGCCGTTAAAAATATACTCTAATTTTATGTCAAAATAGTGACATACACTCAGAAAATTATTCCAAGT
Organism: Cynopterus sphinx; assembly: GCA_030015415.1. Taxonomy (NCBI): domain Eukaryota; kingdom Metazoa; phylum Chordata; class Mammalia; order Chiroptera; family Pteropodidae; genus Cynopterus; species Cynopterus sphinx. Next base: position 56,394,941 of record CM057383.1, on the reverse strand, counting down.
GATCTTAGTATGACAGTATTAACACTACATCCTCCTTAACATGGTATATTTTAAAAGTAAAAAGCTACAAGCAATCTTCAACTTTATTAAGTATTCTAAACACTTTCCAAAACAAGTTAAGAAAATCAGGAATCCTTTCAAAAAACAAAGAAAGAAATATACCAGACTTGGTTACACAGAGCCTCCCTCCCCATCCCAGCTCCAGGAATTCATAAATTTAAAAGATATGAAGATTATAGCAATACATAATAGTCAAGATGGCACTATAAGAGCTCCTCCCCTTTTAAAATAGATTCCCACAAGGTACAATGTCAACAAATAATAGAAAAATCAACTCCATTACCTATTTTCTTCCCAACTATCTCATTAAAAAGGACTGTCTTAAGATAAACAAGAGATTAAAAATGAATATATAGAGTCATATAATTTGTCTCCAATCTGCTCATTACAACCCAGAGTGATAAGAACCTTGGGTAAGGATACATAGCTAGACAGGAGCAGAGGCAATGCTACAGCAGGGCAATTCATGATTCAATCAGTGTGTTTCTTTCCATGACACCTTATGCCACTGTAAACAAATGCGTGAATTTACCTAAGCTAAATATTAAGAATTGATGTGAGACTAAAAATAGACATTCAGACCTTGAAAGATGTGACGTCTGACTCCCCATCCCCTACCTCCCCCGCAAAAAGCTGAAATAGGTTTATTCTCCAAACTGTGGAGTAATGACAAGGGTGAGAGCAGAGTTATAGAGGAATATAAGCCAAGTCTAGAAACTGAATGGTGAGTTCCCCAATCCCCTTCTCCCAGATGATGAGGTTAAGGAAATCTCTTAAAAAAAAAAAAATTAGAACAAACAGATGATGGATGACACAAGAGAAAAAAATGTGGATCAAATCTGAACCAACTTTCAGTTCATAAGAACATGAGAAAGATGACAAGGGGAAAAAAAAAAGACAAGGGGGGAGGGAAACAGGAAGAAATGCTCAAAGAAACAACAAAAGAAATGTCCCAGAACTGAAGGAAATGAGTTTGTCAATTAAAACCTATAAGCTATCAAGAACAAGAATCACATCAGATTTCTTACTAATAGTACAAATGATCAGAAAATTCAGCAATGTTCTCAAAATTATGGAAACAATTATTTCAAACCTAGAATTTAATAACCAAACTATCAAGATGCTTTTCAGACATATGTTAAAAAAAATTCCTACTCACTCCTTTTCAAAGCAAATTGGAGATTGTGTGCTACACCAAAACAGTGGAAGTACGTCAAGAAGACACCAGTTACAAGAAACAAAGTCTGACTCAGAAAAATGAAGGGAATGCTCAAAATGATTAGGGAAAGACCCAGAAGCATAGCTGTGTAGCAGAGAAACAGAAACCACTCCAGGTTGTAGCATTAAGATAAGAGTGCTCCAGAAGAAAGACTCCCTTAAAAATGTTTTTTAACCTGAAATTAATGATTATGTGACCTGTTTGATCACACTTGAGAATTTGAGTTCGGGTAAAGAATTAGTAATACAGCATAGAAAACTAAACAAACCAAAAAATAAAGCAATTATTAACTCCAAGAAAATAAAATTACACAATGAAGGTGACTCAAATGCTAAAATATTTACTTTATCATAATTACATAAATAGTAAATATTATTTAACTAAAAATTACAGTGCCAACTAGAAGAACAAGATGGGGGAATAAAAACATCTGTGGATGGAGGTCTGGAGGATAAAAATAGAAAGTCAGTAGAAAGCGTCTAAAACTGGAGAAAGGAGATCAAGAAATAAAAGTATACATGTATGTTACTCAGAAATATGAAGTTTAGATGTAAACAGCAAAACAGACAAACTGTCTCTGAGAAGTAGGGATTAGGAGTGTGGAACAGGAAGCCATCTAGTCAGAAATCTAGGAAAACTAAATGGAAGCCCTCTAGAAAAAAGAAAAATTAAAGAAACACAAGTTATATATCCAACAAGAGAAAAAGCAGGTGTGTAGGAGTGGAGAAATGGCAAAATAAAAGAGATGAACAAATAGAAACAAAGAAAAAATTAGAATATGTACCTATAAGCACACTCCAGAACTTGTACTTCCTAGAAACCCATGGTCAGTTCATATACGGCCCATATATGACAAACTGGGAGCCAAATAAATACTAATCTTTTTCTACTCTTCATTGGGGCTGTCTGCTGTCTTCATCATCTCCCTTCCAAGCTATTCAAAGCACTGTTTTGTCATTTCACTTAAACCTAAGTTTGCCAAATATCTTCATAAGTTCCAAAGTTACTCATTTGCTAATCAATACTCCACTGAACTCCCTAAGTTCTAAAGTAAATCATTTCTCCTTGTTTGAAGAAAAACATCTAAAATATTTTTTAAATGTAAAAGAGAAATGGCCATAATAACCAATCCTTAAAATGTTGCCCCCAACCCTCTTTAATTGATGGAAAAGTGAGGTAGGTCAAAGAACATTCTAATTCTGTCTTGACCAGTGGTTTTTAATCTTTTGGCAACCAGGATCCCCAACACTAATCTCATGAAAGCTCTAAACTTGCTTTAAAAAAAGTCATCAATTTCAGGGGGGGTACAGAAACCCCCAATAAGGTTCCATTTTAGACTTGGACACCACATCTGAATTCATGACTAAGCCAGTAGTTTGAAACTGCAACCTGTATGTACCTATTCCTCTCCTCTGGAGAAATAGTCTGTAACCTTCTCCACAATTCCTAACAGAAACTAAATCAGATCCACTACTAAAATCCTGCTGAGCCACCTATACTGATCTTAGACAACTGTCTTTAATCTTTCAGGTGTCACTATCACAGGATTTGGGGAGCACAAAATAAGATAACATATGCCTAAGAATATAAAAAAAAAAAAGAAACAATTATGTTGCTGGTGGTCCTTGAGTTTGGGGGTTTTTTTTCCCCATAAATTATCCTTTTCCCTTTTTTTTTTTAAATTAGAATTCACACTCATTAGTTTCAGGTGTACAACATACTGGTTATGGGATTTTTGTTATTTTTTTAATTTCTTCATACATCTTTATTTATACTCTTAGGCCCTTGCCCAGAACAGGTGTGAATAACTGTTTTTTATTTTTAACATTAACAGCTATTTTGTGCTTACTATGTGCCAAAGAGTGCCTTAAATGTTTAACATGGATCATTCGTACATACTCCCATCGATACTATTAACGCCATCTTACTGATGAAACAAATTTTACTTGTGTGAAATCCCACAGTTTATCAACAGCAGAGATGTGATCCAACCACAAGCAAAATGATTCAAGATCCTATGCACATCCCCTTTTTTTCCTCACCCTTCCCGCCCACTTAAGTTCTGTTAAGTACAAAATATATCTAGTATATTACTTAGCAGAAAAAAATGCTCCAAGGGCATGTGATTAAAAAAATTAAAAATTTTAAGCCACGGTAACAACACTCGTAAGAAATTTATAGTTTCCAAGATTACGTTAAAAAGGGGGGGAGGGGGCAAGTAAGTTTCCAAAGTGCTATGAGTCGGGGAGCGGAGTGTGAGATGCAAGGGAAGAACCAGGCTCAAAACAAGGGGACTTCCGGTGTCACTTGCGCGGACTGTTAGACAACTGCATGTGTGGCTGCCCTTGCTCCGGGTCCCCTGGATGCTTACGATAAACACCCGTCAGAGTATAAAGGCCCTCCCCGAAGCTGTGTCAGTACCCGCGGGGTTCTACCAACCTAGGCCCAGCCTAGAAGGCTCCGCCCGCGCCGCGGCGGGTAACTAACTGTCCGGGGGACGAAAGGAGTCCAGCCGGATGTGGCAGGCGCCCAAGCCCCGGAGACGAGGCCCCGCGGGTGCGGCCGAGGAACCCCAGAACAGGATGGGCCCGCGGGAGAGGACAGCCGGGAGCCAGCAGAGGAAGAGGAAGCGCTGGCGCCAACGGCCGCCCGCCGCGGTCTCCCCCCTCCCCCCGCTCCATTCCCGTCCCCCTTGGGCCGGAGAGCTCCACGCCGCCCACCACACCGCACACGCCGGCCAGAGCCTGCACAGAACATGCCAGGGAGCCGCGGCCGCCGGGAGCCATGACGCCGGCGCCACGCGGGGCCGCGACCAGGCCTGGGCAGAGGCCACACTTCTCCCCAAGAACCTGCTCACCTCTCGGGGCGACGGAGCGAAGCCCTGCACTGAGGCGATGTACCGCTCCACCTCGGCCTTACTACGCCTCATCGCGTCGCTGACCCGGCTCCCGGGCCGCGAGAAGCCAGCGCTGAGGCCCGCAACAGTCGCCGTCGCCAAGAGCCCGGCGCCTGAAAGCCCGTGACGCAGCGCCGTCGCCGGCAGAGCAGCGTGCCGCTGCGTGCGTGTTGCGTCAGCACTCTGCGCCACGCGGACCGTTCTGTGCGCCGGCCGTGGACGTCAGGGCTCGGCTGTTCAGGGCTCGGCTGTCAGCGCGTCAGCAGCGGCAGTGGCCGACGTGGAAAGAGTGTTCGTCGCCACGCAGGGCCCAAGGACTAGATCAATGAGATGACGTTTTTACCTGGTGGGTTCTCCAAAGTTTTTCCACAAATTATCCTTTTTCTTTTTTTTTTTTTTTCAATTAGAATTCACGCTCATTAGTGTCCGGGCTACAACATACTGGTTATAGTGGTTTGGTTCTGTTTTTTAAAAATTTCCTTATATTCTCACACACACACAAAAAGTCGTTCTTAATTACAACTGCGCGATTGCAGTGGAAGTAAAAAGCATCCTGGACGATTTGGGGAACGTGCACAAATTTGAAATCTTTCTGGAGGCGATTGGTCAAACATGTCGGACGCATGTGAATATGAAACATACGCTTTTTTAAAAAACATGAGAAAATTAAAAGCACATTGTTTAAGGAAGGACACACATAATGTTTTTGAAGGATTATAATTATACATGCATACATTCGTACATGGATATATGAATGCCCCCCCATTTTATTTCAATAGCAAAATAGGATACACCCAAATGTTAACAGTAATCATCTCAAAATGTTGAGTCCTCTATATTTTCCAAATCTTTAAAAAGGTCTACTTTTGGAATTTGAATTTTAAAATCTTAGTTTAAAACAAGTTTTATAAAATCAGTGGTGAAGACATTTTTAGGTTTAAAAAGATCACATCTGTATACAGTGGGGGTATTTTCTGGGAAATATGAAGCAAATGAATTTTTTGGAAATTTTTAACTGCAAGTTGAGGATGTTATGGCTACGACTAATTTTTATCTTTTTTGATTTTCCCATATTTTCCAAATTTTCTACAATGAGCAAGTATTGCCTTTTTAAAGAGGAAAAATACATTTTGTTTTGTTTTCTTTCAATCATATTTTATGTGAATAAGAAAAGGAAATGATTCTGAGGTTTCTAGTGTGACTGACATACATTAACAAAAAATAACACGTAAAGAGAATCTGGTTTGGGATAGAAATCCTATTTTAGGTAGTTGATTTATTTCACTTTAGGTACCATTTATACATCCAAGCAGAGATGCCTACTAGGTAGATGAAATAGGAGGACCAAGATCTGTGATGGACTTGTAAGTCATAAACCTCAGGTGAGAGTCGAAACTGTTTGCTTGGAAAGAGTGTTGGTAATAAAAGCTATAGCGAATAAGTAAGCTCTTCCTCTCAAGTCCTTTTCTTAGCACTTCACATTTATTTACTCATTTAATTCTCCCAACCACTGAATGGGAGGATGAGTCTGTCCTGGGCTTTAAAAGTAGACTTTCTTCTCCATTATGATATCCATTTGAGCCTTCATCTCTTCCCAACATAGATTAGTTCCATCCAAACCTATTCTCACAAGTAATTACCCTTCCCCCAAAGAATTTAGCAGTAGGATGAATTTTACTCTAAAGACTCCATCACTTATACTGATGCATTGCAAACTCAATTCAGATAACTTGAATCCATAGAAATATTTAGCTTGTGATAATTTTTTTATGAACAGCAGTTTTACCTGATGGATTAATCTGAGTCCTTAACTTTGAATTAATTGAATTTATGGACATCCAACACTGCTGCTGATCAAACTCGAGTTATTTTCATTTCAGATACCTTTATGCACTGTTACTGATTATCATCCGTTGCAGACACAGTCTTGCACATGTCATGTGATTCTTTAATCTTCAGAATCATTCATGCTGTTATTTCTCCTACCATTTTCTCAGCACTCCCAATTCGTATGATTCTATAGTAATCCTAAAATACTGCTTTGTAGGTAGCACTTTGAATATTCTCATGACTTTTGAACTTAGTAGACATGGTAAGGTTAAAAATGTTCATAAAGAAGTTCAGAAACAAGAAACCACATTGATACTGACGTTACCTTTTGTTCTTGTGCATTTTTAAGTGGTTTTCATTTTAAAACTTTTGCTTTGATTGCATCTTTGAAAGTAGAGGCTTTTGCACATACTACTCTTACTGTTCATAACCTAAACTGCCTTTAATGCACAGAAATGGATCTTTCACCCATCAAGTGAGGAAGAATTTGGAGCTATCACATGATAGCACAACCATACCTATATTAACATGAGGCAGAGCTTATGCAAATCATAAATTAAGGAATATATACACACATATGTATATGCATTTGCATGCATATATTTTTTATATCTATGTATTCACATATGTGTATGTATATATTTATGGGAATTGAATCCACAGATCAGTGCTAATATAAATATATGTGGTTTAAAATTTTCTAGAAGTCACATTTTAAAAAGTTTGTAACCTAGATACTACCTGTAACAGTCAGTGTAGCTGAGGAAAATCCAAAAAGCACATCTTTAAGGAAGAGGGTAATCAACAGCATAAAATACTACAAAAAGATCAGGAATGATAACAGACTCTTGACTTGCTTACTAAAAGTTGACTTTTGAAAGAAATGGTGCAGTCAAAAACCTGATTTCAAGTGGTTAAGGAAATGAAGGCACAAAGTGACAATTACTTTTTTTTAATAGGGAGAACTAATGGTATTTTCAATAAATAATCATATAGCAGAATTGCCCATTTGGGGAGTGTATAGTTTTATGAATTTTAAGATATGTATGTATTCATGTAACCAATTCCATCATCCAAAAATATTGATGTTGTTAGTTTATAGTCACACTCTTTACCATTGATCACTTCACACAATAGTTTTGTCTTTTAGAGAATATCACATGAATGGAATCATACAGTGTATATGTAACCTTTTGATACTAGCTTCTTTCATTCAGCATAATGCCTTTGGGTAAATTAATAGCTTATACTTTTTCATTGCTGAGTAATGATCTCTGGTATGAATATACTGCAGGTTTATCTCTTTACCAGTGGTAGGACATTGGGTTGTTAACAGTTTTTGGTGATTATGAATAGAGCTGCTATAAACATTTGTATACATGTTTTTCAATCAACACAAGTTTTTATTTCTCTAAAGTAATGATTAGCAAACTACGGCCTGTGGGCTGGCTGCCTATTTTTGCAAGTAAAATGTTATTGCAACACAGTGGGCCCGTTCATTTACATATTAGCTGATGGCTGTTTTTACACTACAATGACAGTGTTGAGTAGTTGTGAGAGACATATATATGTCCTATAAACCTAAAATGTTTATTATCTGGCCCTTTAAGAAAAACTTTGCTTACACCTCCTCTGAAGACTCAAGAGTGGGATTGCTAGGTCATGTGGTGGGTGATGTTTAACTTTATGAGAAACTGCTGAACTTTTCTAGAATGGCTATATCATTTTTGCATTCCCATGAGAAATATATAAAATATCAAGTTGCTCTGCATCCTTATCATCATTTGGTATCATCAGTAATTTTTTAAATCATCCTAAAAAATGTGTAGCAGATCTTGTCATTTTATTTTAGACCTTAATAATGTTTAGCCCTTTAATGTTCTCATTCGACATTTTTTCACCAGCATAGTTGCCAACCATATATCTTGTTTGGTAAACTGTGTGTTTTAATTGCCTATATTTTAATCTGGTTTTTGTTGTCTTATTGTTGCGTTTTGAGAGGACTTTATGTATTCTGATTGCAGGTCCTTATTCAGATATATGATTGGCAAAAATTTTTCTTCCAGTATATAGTTTGTTATTTCATTCTCTAAACAGTGGTTTCTATAGAGCAAACATTTTTTATTTTGTTAAGACCAACTTATCCATTCTTTCTTTAATGAATCATGCTTTTGATGTCGTATCTGAGAACTCTTCACCTAACCCCCAGTCGCAAAAGTGTTCTTCTATGTCTTACACTTATTTCTATGATCCACTTTGAGTTAATTTTTGTTCTAAGTGGAAGGTTTATATCAAGCCTTTTTTTGCATATGAGTGTCCAATTGTTCCAGTACTATCCTTTCTCCATTAAATTGCTATTGCCCCTTTGTAGAAATCAAATGACCATATTAACATAGGTTATATTTAGATTCTCCAGTTTCATTGAATTATACACTATCTTTATGCATATACTCACTGTCATTTCTCCAAAGATGATATATATATATAAATGGCTAACAAGCATATGAAAAGATGCTTTAATACCACTAATTATTAAAGGAATGCAAACCAAAACCACAATAAGATATCATTTGGACTTCTGGTCAAGATGGCAGAGCAGGTAATAGCTATGTTTTCCTCTTCCCATAACCATGTCAAATATATAACTAAATTACAGAACAACCACCCTTGAGAGCCACCCAAAGACTAGATGAACAGAACCCTATGACTAAGGATATAAAGAAGCCATGTCCAGACTGGAAGGGGCAGAGAAACAAAAGGGTGGGCCCACATCCACGTGTGGCAATTAAGAATTGGGACGGATATCTCAGCTGCACTGCTCCCCACAAGGAGGGCGGAGTCCTAGCTATATACTAGGCTCCCCAGCCCAGACCACCAGTGCTGGGATGAGGACTCCCCACAACATCTGCATGTAAAAATTGGCAGAGATCATGGCTAAGTGAGACAGAGGACTGATGAAGTTTCAGGCATTTCTCTAAAAAAACCATACATGGCCACACTCATTGAAGAACTCAGTTGCTCTGAGCTCCAGCAGTCAGGCAGCAGCCCAAAGGCACCAGTGACATACTGACAGAAAATGAATTGTGATGAGGAGCAGCTTTCTCCTAGACATTGTTCCTTTGTTGATCCCTCCCCAAACCAGTGAACACATGCAGGCAGGTGTCATATCTGTATCTCCATTAATGATTCCCTTAGACCCTGCCTGACCCAACTTGTGGGCCCAACCAAGCCTCTTCTAGTGGCTTTTCCATACAAACAGTTTGTCTTGGCTCATGCAGCAGACTTTCCTAAAATCTATCAAAGGTTCAAAAACTATATATAAGCAACATCTGTCCTTAACATGCCCCATATTTCATGCCCCATATTTTGAGCAGCTCCAAGCCTAGCTATAGCAGCAGCCAGCCTGATTTCACAGCTTAGCTTCTCCCAGGCACCTCCAAGCTCAACATAAGTGGCATCAATTTGTAGATCATTTTGTAGCTCCTATTAATTGGCCCTGGGCAGGGCACAGGCAGCAGCTGACTTTTCCCTGCAGCATAGCACCTCCCAAGAGGCCCCAGAACCAACACACCAGTGGCCAGCTTCAGGCCACACCAGAGCACCACCCAGCCACCTCCACAAATGATACACCCAAAGGACAGTTTCAGCAGTCACCAGAGCCCAATTAAAGCAAATCTTACTCTGTAAGGTCAGTCCCTGTACCACAGCTTACTGACTGTAGTCATGGACAATCCTCACATCAGCCTACGGATCAATTGCTTCCATTGATGTGCCAATAGCAGTCAAGGCTCTAGTACAACAGGAGGGCACACACAACACACACAATGGACACATCAGAAGCACCCAGCTCAGGTGACCAGGGAAATTGTGCAACAGGGCCCCATTGGGCACTTACTACATAAGGCCACTCAAAAAAGTCTGAGAGATGTAGCAGTTCTACCTAATAAACAAAAACAAATACAGGGAGGCAGCCAAAATGATGAGACTAAGAAACATGTCCTGAATGAAAGAACTACAAAATTTCAGAAAAAGAACTAAATGAAATAGAGACAAGCAATCTATCAGATGCAGAGTTCAAAACTCAATGATGCTCAATGATCTCAGTGAGAAGTTCAAAGACAAATTATCAAAATCAATCAGAAATGAAAAATAAAATAACTGAAATGAAGAACACATTAGAGGGAATCAATAGCATATGAGATGAAGCAGAAGATCAAATCAGTAATTTGGAAGATAGGTAGGGATTCAAAAAAAAATTAGGACAGTTAAGCATACCAACATCAAGTGTACCAACATTCACATTATGGGTACTAGAAAGATAAGAGAGTGAGCAAGGTATTAAGAACCTATATGAAGAAATAATAACTGAAAAGTTTCCTAAACTAGCAAAAGAAATAGATGTACAAGTCCAAGAAGCACAGAATCCCAAACAAGATGAACTCAAAAAGGCCCAGACCAAGACATTTCATAATTAAAATGCCAAAGGTTAAAGACAGAATCTTAAAAGCATCAAGAGAAAAGCAGTCACCTACAAAGGAACTCCCATAAGACTGTCAGTTGACTTCTCAACAGAAACTCTGCAGGCCAGATAGGGTTGGCACAAAGTGATGAAAAACAAGGACCTACAACCAAGGTTATTCTACCCAGCAAAGCTGTCATTTAGAGTCAAGGTGAGGTAAAGAGTTTCCCAGACAAGAAAAAGCTGAGAGTTCATTACCATAGAACCAGTATTACAGAAAATGTTAAAGGGATTCCTTAAGAGGAAGAAAAAAAATTAAAACTATAATAAAATGGCAATAACCACATAACTCTCAATAATTACTTTAAATGTAAATGGAGTAAATGCTCTAATCAAAAGACATAGGGTGGCTAAATGAATAAGAAAGAAGACCCATATATATGCTGCCCATAAAAGACCCATTACAAATCAAAAGAAATGCACATATTAAAAGCAAAAGGATGGGAAAACATTTTATGGAAATGAAAAAAAAGGCAAGGTTAGCAATACTTATATCAGACAAAATATACTTTAAAACAAAGCTATAAAAAGAGTCAAAGAACGACATTGCATAATGACAAAGGGATCACTCCAACAACAAGCTATAACCCTTATAAACATTTATGCACCTATTTAGGTGTACCTACACCTAAATGTATAAAGTGAATACTGACAGACATAAAGGGGGAGATCAACAGTAATACAGCCATAGTTGGGGACTTTAAAACCACATTGGCATCAATGGATAGATCATCCAGACAGAAAATCAGCAAGGAAATGGCAGCCTTAAATGACAGATTAAATTAGATGTATTTAACTGATATTTTTAGAAAATTTGACCCCAAAGCAGCAGAATATAAATTCTTTTCAAGAGCTTATGGCACATTTTCCAGGATAGACCACATGTTAGGCCAAAAAATAAGTCTGAAGAAATTTAAGAAGATTGAAGTCATATCAAGCATCTTCTCCAATTACAATGGTATGAAACTAGAAACCAGTTATAACAAGAAAACTGAAAAATATACAGACACATAGATGCTAAATTACATGCTACTAAACAATAAATGGGTTAACAATGAGAACAAAAAAGAAAAAATACTGTGAAACAAATGATAATGAAAATACAATAACCCAAAATCTAAGGGATGCAGGGAAATCAGTTCTAAGAGGGAAATTCATAGCAATACAGGCCTTACTCAAGAAACAAGGGACTAGAAGGCATTTTCAAACAAATAGTTGACGAGAATTTCCCAAATCTAAGGAATGAACTGGAGTTGGGAATTCAAGAAGTCGACAGAACACCCAATTGTCTCAACCCAAAAAGACCTTTACCAAGGCACATTGTATTAAAACTATCAAAAATCAACTGCAAAGATAGAATTTTCAAGGCAGCCAGGGAGAAAAAAAATGGTAATGTATAAAGGAAAACACATTAGATTATCATCAGATTTTTCAGCACAGACCGTACGAGCCAGAAAGGAATGGAACCAGATATTTAAACTATTGCATGAAAGGAACTACCAACCAAGAATAATAATGTATCCAGCTAAGCCCTTCTTTAGATATGAAGGAGAAATCAAGACCTTTCCAGACATACAAAAATTGGAATTCTCCTCTACGAGGCCTGCACTACAGGAAATACTGAAAGGGGTCAGCTCACCTAAAACAAAATAACAACAATAACAAAAATACATAATTAGGAGTAAAGTGACTATCAAGCAAATAGAAGCAGAGGAGTGCAACCCTTATTAAGAGCAGGGCATTATAGCTTAAATAAGAAGTTAGTTGTTATAACAAGATAATAATGAACATTTAGCATGCATAAGGACAAATTGAGACAACAAGGACTGAAAAGGGGAGAAGTGAAAGATCCACATTCACAAAGGGAAGTGGAGATAAGGCATGCGCAGAACAAAAGAGACAACTGTATATCTATATCTATCTATATCTATCTATATCTATCTATCTAATATATATATGTATATATATATACATATATATACATATATATATAAAACTATACATATTCATAATGGTAAGCACACAACAAAGATTCTGAACTGAAATATATAACATCAATCAGGAAGAACCAGCAGCAAAACCTACTAAAAGCCAAACAAAATAAGGAAAACAGAAACACATGGACAAGGAAGCAATGGAAAAACCGAGCTACCAGAAAACAAAAGAGAAAATGGCTATAAGACCTCATATGTCAATAATCACCCTAAATATAAATAGACTGAACTCACCAATAAAAAGGCACAGAGTTGCAGAATAAAAAACAATACCCAACCATAGGTTGCTTCCAGGAGATACATCTCAACTCCAAAGCTAAATATAGACTCAAAGTGAAAAGGTGGCAAATGATATTTCAAGCAAATGGCATTCAGAGAAGAGTGGGAGTAGTGGTGCTAATATCAGACAAAATAGAGTTCAAAATAAAAAAGGTAAAGAAAGATACTGAGGGACACCTCATAATGATAAAGGGAATCATGCACCAAGAAGAAATAGCATTAATATTTATGCTGTCAATCAGGGAGCCCTGAAATATGTAAAGCAATTACATATGAAATATGTAAAGCAATAACAGAACTAAAGGGAGAAACAGACCAAAACACCATTATAGTAGGGGACCTAAATACCCCACTGTTGGATATGGACAGATCATCCAAACAGAAAACCAATAAGGAAATACCATCCTTAAATGACACTTTAGTCCAACTGGACATAATTGACATTTACAGAATCTTCCATCCCAAAACAGCTGCTTATACATTCTTCTCTAGTGCACATGGAACATTCTCAAGAATTGACCACATACTGGAACACAGAGATAGCCTCAACAAATATAAGAGGGTTAAAATCATACCAACTATATTCTCTGATCATAATACTTTGAAACTAGAGCTCCACTGCAAAAAGAAATCAGGAAGAACTACAAATACATGGAGATTAAATAACATGCTACTGAAGAATAACTGGGTCAGGGAAGAAATAAAAACAGATCAAGAGACACATAGAAATGAATGATAATGATAGTAAAACATATCAAAACTTTTGAGACACAGCAAAAGTGGTCATAAGAGGAAAGTTCATATTATTACAGGCCTACCTCCAAAAACAAGAATGGGCCCAAATGAATAACCTAATGCTTCATCTTAAAAAACTAGAAAAGGAAGAACAAACATAGCCTAAAGTCAGCAGAAGGAAAGAAATCATCAAAATTAGAGCAGAAATAAATGAAATTGAAGACAAAAAAAAATGGAAAAAATAAATGTTACAAAGAGCTGATTCTTTGAGAATGTTAGTAAAATTGACAAACCCCTGACCTGACTCACTAAAGAAAAAAGAGAAAGGACAGAAATAAACAAAATTGGGGTGAAAGAGGTTCAATATCTGTAAATCAATTAACATAATATACCACATAAACAAAATTAAGGATAAAAATTATATGGTCATATCAATAGATTCAGAAAAGGCATTTGACAAAGTCCAATGTCCACAACTAAGTGGGAGTAGAGTGAACATACCTCAGCATAATAATGGCCACATGTGACATACCCACCACTAACATCATACTCAATGGGGAAAAGCTAAAAGCATTTTTCTTAAGATCAGGAATGAGACAAGGATGTCTACTTTCACTACTTTCACCATGTGTTTTCACCAACATAGTATTGGAAGTCCTAGCCACAGCAATCAGATGAGAAAAAGAAATCAAAGGCATCTGGATTGGAAAGGAAGAAATAAAACTGTCATTATTTGCAGGTAACATGATCCTATAGATAGAGAACCCTAAAGATTACCCCCCCAAAAACCCTGTTAGTATTGATAAACGAATTCATAAAGTAGCAGGATACAAAATTAATATTCAGAACTGGGTTGCATTCTTACACACCAATAATGAACTGTCAGAGAAATTTTTTTAAAAATCTCATTTATGATTGGATCAGAAAAATAAAATACTTAGGAATAAATTAAACCAAGGAGGTAAAAGAGTCATACTCATAAAATAAGTCACTGAAGAAGATACAATTAAATGGAAGCATATACTCTGCTCATAGATGGGAAGAATTAGCATCATTAAAATACCCATACAACCCAAAGCAATCTATAGATTCAATGCAATCTCTATCAAAATATCAATGGCATTTTTCACAGAATTCGAACAAATAATCCTAACTTTTATATGGAACTATAAAAGACCCAGAATAGCCACTACAATCTTGAGAAAGAACAAAGTTGAAAGTGTCATGCTATTTGATATCAACCTATAGTATGAAGCTATAGTAATCAAAACAGTGTAGTTCTGTCGTAAAAAACACACAGGAATAAACCTATGCCTATATATATGATCAGTCAACCTATGACAAAGGGGGAAAATATACAATAGGATAAAGACAGTCTATTTAATAAATGGTGCTGAGGAAACTGGATAGAGATATGCAAAAAGTGAAACCGGACCACCTTCTTACACCTACAAGAATAAACTCTAAATTGATTAAAGTTAAATGGAAAACTCAAAACCATGAAACTAGAAGAAAACATTGGCAGTAAACTGTCTGACACTGCTATTAGTAATATTTTTTTCTGATATACTTGGGCAAGGGAAACAAGAAAATATAAACATGGGACTACATCAAACTAAGAAGTTTTGCATAGCAAAAGAAACTGTCAACAAAATGAAAGACAACCTATTGAATGCATGAGAGAAGATATTTGCCAATGATACATCTGATAAGGGGTTAATATCCAAAATTTATAAAGAACTAATATAACATCAAAACAAACAAACAAACAAATTGAAAAATAGTCAGAGGAACTTAATAGGCATTTCTCCAAAGAGGACATACAGATGGCAATAGATGCTCATCAGAGAAAGAAATGCAAATCAAAGTCATAATGAGATATCACTTCACTCCTGTCAGAACGGCTATCAGTAAATAAATTAAAAAAAAAAAAATGTTGGCAAAGATGTGGAGAAAAGGGATCCCCGGTGGACTGTTGGTGGGATTGCAAATTGGTACAGCCACTATAGAAAACAGTATGGAGATTCTTCAAAAAATTATTTAAAGAGAAACTATTATATGACCCAGGAATTCCACTTTTGGGTATTTACCCCCCAAAAACCCAAACACTAATTAGAAAAGATATATGCACCACTATGTTTTTTGCAGCATTATTTACAGTAGCCAAGATATAGAAGCAACCTAAGTGCCTATCAATAGATGATTGGGTAAAGAAGTGGCCCATATATACAATGGAATATTATTTGGCTGTAAAAAAAAAAAGAATGAAATATTACCATTTGCATCAACATGATGGACCTAGAGGGTATCACACTAAGTGAAATACCATATGATTTCACTTATGTGGAATCTATAAAAACATAAGGAAACAAACTCATAGATACAAAGAAAAAATTGATTGTTGCCAGATGAGAAGGGGCCTGAGAGGGTGCAGAAGGTGGATAGGTAATAAAGGTGAAGGGCTTAAAAAACACAAATTGGAAATTACAAACTGTCTAGGGGATGTAAAGTACAGCATAGGGAATATAGTCAATAATATTGTAACAACTATGTGTGGTGTCAGGTGAGAAATAGACTTATTCGGTGGGTGGGGTTAGGAGTCAGTTCATTAGTTATGTAAATGTCTAACCAGAATGCTGTACACTTGAAACTAATATAATATTGAATGTCAACTTGAACTGTAAAGTAAAAATTTTATTAAAGATATCATTTTACACCCATTAGGATGAGATACACACACACACACACACACACACACACACACACACACACACACACACACATAAAAGAAATGACAGTGGTTGGTAAGGATGTGGATGTGGAATCTTTGTGCACTGTTGGTGGGAATGTAAAAACACAAAATTAAAAGTGGAATTACCATGATCTAGCAATTCCATTTCTGTGTATATATACAAAGGAATTGAAAGCAGGTCTTGAATTGGTATTTACACACATGTTCATAACAGCATTATTCATAATAGCCAAGAGGTAGAAGCAATCCATATGTCCACTGATAGATTAACGAATAACAAAATGTGGTTACATAGGATAGAATATAATTTAACTTTAAAAAGAGAGGAAATCCTGTCACATGCTACACCACAAACGAACCTTGATGATGTGCTAAGGGAAATATGTCAGTCACCAAAAGGCAAATACTTATATATCTAAAGTAGTCAAAGTCATAGAAACAGGAAGTTGAATGGTGGTCACCAGGGGTTGGAGGAAAGGGAAATTGAAAGTTGTTTAATGTATACAGAGTTTCATTTTTACAAAATGAAAAAATTCTGGAGCTGTGTTTAACAACAGTGCAAATATACTTAACACTACTAAAAGTGGTTAAGATGGCAAATTTTGTTACCTTTTTTTAACCACAATTAAAAATTTTAAACGTATTTGAAAGAATAGAGAAAATCATGAAAACCAGAAGTTGGTTATTTGAAAAGATTTTAAAAGCTGACAGACATTTTTGGAGGCAAGAACATGGACTTTATTTATTTCAGCTTTTAAAAATTAAATTTATTAGGGTAACATGGATTAATAAAATTATATAGGTTTTGAAAGTACAATTCCATAATATATCATCTGTATATTGTATTGTGTGTTCACCACCCAAAGTTAAATTTCTTCCTGTCACTATATGTTTGACGATAAACTTATTAGATTGACCAAGAAAAAAGAACTAAAATCAAGAATGGAAGAAGAGATATTAATACCTACTTACAGAAATAAAAAGGATGGAAGGGAATAGTATGAACAAATATATGCCAGTGAATTCGATAACTTATTTGCGGTCCCTAACCTTTTTGGTACCACGGACCAGTGCTCCTATGAGAATCTAATGCCTGCTGATCTGAGGTGGAACTGAGGTGGTGATGCTAGCACTGGGGAGCAGCTCCAAACACAGGTGAAGCTTCGCTTGCTCACCCACTGCTCACCTGCTATGTGGCCCAGTTCCTAACAGGCCACAGACAGGTGGTCTGTGGCTCAGGAGCTGGGGACCCCTGACCTGGATGAAATGTACAAATTCCTAGAGAGGCATACTATCAAACGTGACTCAAGAAAAATTAGAAAATTTCAAAAATCTATATAACAAGATATTGAGTTGGTAATCAAAAAACATCCAACAATAAAAAGCCTAGGATCAAATGGCTTCCCTGGTGAATTCTACCAAACTTTTAAAGAATGGATGAATGCCAAACTTTCCTTAATTTCAAAAAATTAGAAGAGGATGTAATACTTCATAACTCAGTCTATGACAAAAGTATTAACCCTCATTCTAAAGCCAGAAAAAAAAACAAGACTACAGATTAGTATCTTTCATGAATGTGCATGCAGAAATCCTCAGCAAAATCCAGTTCCAGCAGCACATAAAATCCCACACGATGACCAAGTTGGATTTATCCCAGGAATGCAAAATTGGTTCACATACAAAAATCGTATTACAAAACAGTAATAGAATTAAAGGACAAAACCAAATAATCATCTCAATAGATTCAGAAAAAGTATTTACTAAACCCCAGTCCTCTTTCATGTTAGAAATAGCCAACAAACTAGGAAGTGAAAGAAAGAGGTAAAAAGGATCCACAAAGAGGATCCACAAAAAAACCCACACTGATATCATATTAGTAGCAAAAGGCTGAAAGCTTTCCCCTTCAGTTCAGCAGCAATACAAGGATGTCTTCTTTCACTACTTGTATTCAAGAAAAAATAAATAAAAGGCATCCGTATAGGAATGGAAGACATAAAAATATTTCTGTTTATAGATGACATGATCCTATACATAGAAATCCTACAAAGTCCTCAAAAGAAACCTATAATAAACCAGTTCAGCAAGGCTGCATGATACAGAGCCAACCAAAAAGTAGCTGTCTTCTACTAAAGACTAGGAATGAACAGTCAAATGAAATTAAAAAAACAATTCATTTAGAATAGCATCAAAAAGAATAAAATATTTACAAATCTAACCAAAAAAGTATAAGATTTGTAGATTGAAAACTACACATTTTTTGAAAGGAATTAAAGACCTAAATAAATAAATGATGTCCCATGTTAATAATCAGATGAAACACAAAAAGTTGTACACAAATGTTTACAGTAGCACCATTCGTAATAGCTAAAGGTGGAAACAACCCGTGTTCATCAACTGTAAATTTATAAACAAAATGTGGTATATCTATATAATAGAACATTATAAGGAATGAACTACTGACACACACTACAATGTGTTTGAACCTTGAAAACATGGTTAGTGAAAGAAGCCAGTTACAAAGACCGCATATTTGTAATTCCACTTACATGAAATGTCCTTATTAGATAAATTCATAGACACAGAAAATAGAGTGGTGGCTGCCAGGGCACAGGAGGAGAGGGGATGTGGGAATCACTGCTAATGTGTATGGAGTCTCTTGCTGGGGCAAGGGAAATGTATCGGAATTAAATCATGGGAATGGCTTCACGATATTGTGAATATACTAAAAAAATCACTGATTTGAATTAGATTTTATCCTCTGGAGAATGTAGATATTTTTGCTCAGGCAGGCAGGCTATCTGATTAAGTAAAAATTATGAGTTCCAATTCCCCTTCTGCGGTCTCCAATTCCAGAGTCAGTTCAGGTTCCAGAGGGTTGGTTGGCAGGACTCCGGTTCTCTCCCACTCTTGTGCCATCTAGTGGCCAGCTGGGGACCCCGGGTGGCGGTCCGTCATCAGTTCAGCTCAGTGTTTGTGTTCCACAGGACCAGATCCACGCAGGAGCAGCTCAGGGGGAAGCCCTGGAGTTCATAAACGACCTTATCTGGTCGCTTCTCTGAACAGCTCTCTTAGCAATTTCGGTGTCACTTTCGTTTCCTGGGGTTTTCCGTTTAAGCCTTCCGATCAGAGAAACGAAACTTGTAACTTTAGTTACCCGGCTCCGCCTCGCACTTACTTCTGCATCTAGGACCGAGTAGCCGAACAGAGCTGCCACAAAGCAGCACCGGTGGTTTTGCTCTCTTGGGACTACAGCTCTGCCAACTGGAGAAGGTGCTCTGCTTCGGAATTTTGGTTCCTGGGGCCCAGCGCAATAGAAAATTTCGCAGGCTGTTCTCTTTGACTAGAAAGCCCTGTTCCCCTTTCTCCTGGAAAGTTCTTTCAGTATCTTTTAAACACCTGTTCAGCATCACCACCTTTGAGAAGCCCTCCTAGAGTCCCTAGAATTAACCATTGTCTCTAAGCAATCTCCGTATCTTACTCACATTTCTAATGTTGGTTCTTAGCACACTATATTCTGATGCATTCTTTATGGCCCCTGGTAAACTGAGCTTTCCAAGGACTGGAAGTGTATTGATGTTTTTTATTATCTTTTAGCACAGTGACTGACTGTTGACATTCAATAAACTTTTCTTGAACTTGTTACCCTCTCCCCACTTCTCATTTGCTGCCTCTTATCTGATATAGGAAATTCATTAAGCCATTAAGCTTGTTAGGATTGTATATAAACTAAGTAAGTGATAAGCAGGGCTTGTGGGATTTTTCTGAGTATGTGAACTTTTAATGCCTGGATCTTAGGATACATTTTGGTCTTTTTAAGGCTTTTATTTACAACTTTTTGCCTGTGTTCTGGTAGAAGTTTGCCAGGAAGCTTGGTTCTAAATAATTTACAACTTATTACATGTATCAAAATTAGAAGACCCTAGCGGTCCTCTGGAGTTTACAACTTGAGGGAAATATCCATGTAAAATTTCAAAAATAACATTCAAAAACAATACCTTCTGATTAAATGTGGGGGTTTACTGAGGTGTTATTAATTGAAAAGCAGTAGGAATGTTTTTCAAAATGTTAGTTCCTTTGCTCCAATATAATCCATTATGGGGTCGAATATGCTAAAAATATGTGGGAAAAGAGTACCCTTATAGTAAGCTGCTCCTTCATCGTGATGTTTCTAATATTTTCAGGATAGAGTCTCTTCTTGGACTGTATAAATATGACTTACATTTATAGCAGTAAACATGAACTAATTGCCTGCCTGGTACAATTTTAGATTTAAGAAGCCACTTGCTCTTTCACTGAAGATGACAGTCATTAAGTGGAGAGTTTCCTACTTGTATCAAAAATTCTAATATGACAGCAAGATTAGAAAGTAAAGCAGGAAATCTCAAGGTTTTAGAAGTGACCTGGAGAAACTATGTTTTCTCTTTCTAAAATATTGGGATTTCCCAGTGGAAAAGTTGAGTCTTATGTCAGGCAGGGCAGGCAGCACACAGTAACCAGCTCACTTGTGCTGGCCAGGGTTCACTGGGAATTCTAGAAAGTGAAGAGGGATGTGTGTCTGAGGCACTGAACTCATGTTCCACCAAGTAATAATAAGGCTTTAAGGTTCAGGTGATCACATCATAGTTTTGGGAGAGTACCTGGAGCAAAGCTTTCAACTCTAAAATTTGTGATAATTTAGATAAGAGCTGCTTTTAGAGCTCATGGGTGGAAGAAAATTTGCCAAAACCACCATGAAAGATGTAAACAATATTGTAGGACACGTTTAAATCATGTAACAACACATAAAGTTAGCATTTCCCATTACCGTGACATAACATTTATTTTGGCAGTTTGAAAAACACTACCCGAATAGAGCCCTCCTCCTCTCCCTGCAAAAAACAAAACAAAACAAAACCCCCCAAATTTAAAAATCATTTTTATAACATTTTGATGTATTTCTGCCATCTTTTTAAAATGCTGTTTTGCATATATTTATGATGATCCTGTACAAGATCCTAAATCCTGCTTTTAACATTATAAGCATTTTCCAAGTAGATTTTTTTCAGCAAGAAAGGGATGGCATTTCTGTTTTGGGGAAGAAAACTCTGGCTGTGGTCTTTGTGCTGGTTCTTAGCTTTAAAAATTCTAATAGTTTCACAGACTACTTGAAACTGGCAGAAGTGTAATGTATATGTCCAAGCAGTCAGTCACTCAGTAATCACTAAGCTCCTACTGGGCACTGGGTGTACTCTGACATGGAGAATACAGACAAAAACAACAATCCTTCCCTGCAGGAGCCAGCCTTTTGGTGGGAATATGAACCAATACACAGTACAGTGCACTTAATAACCGCTGAAACAGTTATGAACCAAGAACTAGGGGAGCAAAGGAGGATAACTCATTTGCTTAGAGAAGTCAGGAAAAGCTTTTAAAAATGGAGTGAAATTTGAGCGGGTCTCAAAAGTGAGAAGGGTACTTTAATTATAGGAGGGCCAGTCAAGATTTGGGAAAGACAGTTCTCTGTGGCATGGCAAAAGATTTAACAATAGGTTGGGACCTATGAAAGTCTCTGATACTCTAGGAAAGAGTTGAGACTTTATCCCTCGTTTCAGTAAGCCAGACCAAGGTTAATGAACAAGGGAGACGACTGATGGTTGCTTGGAAGTCAGAGCAGAGGATAGCATGGGGGTGGACAGGGACTACAAGTCAGTACAAGAAAGGTGTCTGGGACCTTTCTACAGCTGAAGTGATGAATTTGAGTACACTCAGATGTAGGAACAGGTGGTTATAAGGAGAGTATAGTAGGAGTCAACTTAATATTTACCTTGGAAACCTGCATAGATGGAGACGCTACTTTGGGAAATGGAGAAAATAGGAAATGGAAGAGGGCTAGGGCCCCCAATCTTCTGGCCTTTTCCCCCACTTGGCTGACTTCTGTTTTTTGAAGATCCAGCCCTCTTATGAAGGCTTTTCTCCCTTTCTGCTTGGGGTGTTGCTGTTGTGATCCCCAAAACCTTATGGTTACTCTATCACAATACTTTTCCACGTTTTATAATTACCCCTCTCCAACTTGGGCAGGAGGAAATCAAAGCTCTGCACCTGCACAAGGGAGGAAAAGGAGTACAAGACTCAAATCAGAATCCCCAAAATCTCTACATTACAAGAGTAATAGCCAGAAAGGATGAAGCACTGGAAGAGGAATGCCTACTGAGAGTGCTGACTGTAAGTATAGTCTCAACATACCACACACAGTGCCTCAAGGCTTGCAGAACAAATTACTAAGATATGTCTCCTTCGTTAAGAATTGAAAACTATCAGAATTTATGACAGTGAGAAGACTCCACCCCCATTTTATATGGTTCTAAGATTTAGCTTATACATAGTAACCAGATCATTTTATTCAGTGACGTGAATTTCTCTATTACGTATCCAATAACACTTGAATTTTTTCACACAAACACATAAATATATCTTGCACACACGTGCCATGTAACAGAATCATTTATAAATTTGGAAACATGGGAACTACTTGGGTTCAGATTCTGGATATGCCACTTTTAAGTCACGCAACCTCGGGACCATTTAACCTCACTATGCAAATCCTCTGTAAAAAAGTGGGAAGAATTTTAACTTACATAGTTGTAAGGATTAAAAAAGACATTATTTGTGAAAATGCCTTGTGAATTATATATAGGGAATGTTTAATTTGGTATTTTCACATGGATTTAGATATGTACTACTTAAATTATGTTTGTAAGAAAACTACATGTAAGTTTAAATTGCCTTTCCCTTCCTTAGAACTCTTTTTAAACTGAGATATAACATTATGTTAATTTCACATGTACAACATGATTCTATATTTCTATATACTGTAAAACAGGCACCACAATAAATCTAGTTAACATCCATCACCACACAGTTACAAAATTGTTTTTCTTGTGATGAAAACGTTTAAGGTCCATCTTAGCAACATTCAAATATACAATACAGTATTGTTAACTAAAGTCACCATGCTGTGCACTACATACCCATGACTGACTTAAAACAGGAAGTATGTATTTTTTGATTCCTATCACCCATTTCACCCACCTCGTACCCTTCTGGCAACCAGCACGTGTTCTCTGTTTCTATAAGCTGTTTTTTGTTTTGTTTTGTTTTTTGATTTCACATATGAGATAATATAGTATTTGTCTTTCTCTCTGACTTATTTTAGCATAGTGTCCCTGAGATCCATCCATGTTGTCATAAATGGCAAGATTTCCTTCTTTTTATGGATAATATTCCATTGTGGATATTTTACACACACACACACACACACACACACACACACACACACACACACACACACACACGCTTTATCCATTCAGTTATCCATCGATAGCCACCTAGGTGGCTTTCAAAAGGGCTTTCTTAAACATTAGTCCTATCTTCTCATTGTTATATGTCTTAAAACCATTCAAATTAAACAATGCACAGTAGGCTACTGAACTTTTATTAAGTACCAAGAGTATACTCCAATGGTTGCTATATAAAAACATAATTATTAATATAGTATCCCTGCCATTGAGCTTACAATCTAAAATTAAATACAATAAGAATGCTGTAAGCCTACCTCAAATTTTCCTTACTTAGAAATGGCTATTTTGGCAAATAAGTGAGGCAGAATGGCCTGTCATTTCAGGTACAACATTAATAAGGCTTTGAATATGATCCAAAGAATATTTTATTTGTATTCAGACATTTTTCCCCAATTATATTAGGCTTGGTAAGAAAAAGAGCATTTAGAAATATGGTAAGGACTATGAATTATTTTAAATTGCCTTTGTAAGACTTTAAATAGATACTCACTAGCCTGAGTTTTTCCACAGCTAGAGAAAGCTCCATGAAAAATAGTATGAACTGAACCAAGTTTGTCTTCTGTTCCACTAAGAACTTTTCAACTTCTTCCTCCTTTCCCACATATAAGGGTTCCAATGATACCGTACTGAGGAAGAAAGAACTGTATCTACAGAAAATACCCTAAAGTGTTAGAGGCTTAAAAAGTTGAACTTCCAGAAATATTAATTCATATTTTAAGAGAAGAGTGAGCAAAGATAGCAGTGGGCTCTGGCTATAGGAGAGATCTCTCTATGTATGATATGTAAACAAAACAGCTGAGTTCTATCCATACATCTTCAAAGTGATTAAGATAGAGGTAAACAGTTACTTTTCTGCTCCGTATTTCTGGTGTAGGGTATTTAAGAATTTAACATCAAGACCCTATATACTTTTAAGGTTTTCACTGCTAGTTATAAATTAGCTGACAAAGGCACATAGAAGGGATTTCGATTCTTACTGTCAAATGCAAAGACAGTTTGAAACTTCTGAATTCGTGCAGTCTTAAACTATATATATTGATTAATTTCAATCTTCTGTAATTCTTTGAACTCTAAAAGAACACTAAAAAATAATCTGAAAACTGACATGGAATTTATCTCATAAAGTACGTACATATTTTTTAATACATGCATACAAATATTTTAATGGCAGAGTAGTAGCATCCTGAGATAGTTTTAATGGCAAAACAATGTTTTAGAAAATTCTAGAAAAAACAATCACTTTTCCTTTAGAAGTCCATCTTGGCAACTTTCTTTTAAATAACACAACACTTAAATGATGTTCACAAAATTTGCTTTGCATCCAAGTTTATAGATAAAGAATGGTCCAGAAACTTCAGAATAAGATAAAGTAGAATTCATGACTTTTGACCTAAAGTTGACACTTAAACATCCTTTTTCAAATATAAAAGTATCATTTATACTTCTTACTTAATAGCAAATAAATTCAATTATGAAATTTGAAATGAAAAACTTGAAACATATATCCACATCATTCTCTTATACTAAGATGACAGAAATTAATTTTAATGTTTCCCAAAAAAGGAGAAAAAAATTTTTAAATAATCATAGCTGTGGTAAATAAATTTGAGTTTATAAATCTCAACCAATGTACCTATTTTTAGTTGGTATTATATGAAGCTGCTAGAATTCCTGATTAAGGTATGTGTTTTTCTAAGGCAAGGCAAGGTTATGTATAAAGCATAGATATTAATATGGTTATAATAAAGGTAATACGACCAATACATATACATTCACTTTTTTTTAAGTGATACATTCCAAGCTACATAAAATTTAATTTCATGTCCTATTCTAAGACTACATCTTTGACCTTATGTTTAGAAACATAACTGCTATAATACTTTAAAAAATACTCCATTTTTCCAATATTGTAAAGTATGCTGTATTGCCAAATACATAAAATAAATTTTTTTGAACAAAATTAAAAAAGACATACTATAAACTAGCTGTAACTATTATGTTAAGTAATTGTATGAAGGAAGAAGTACACAAGGAGAACAAAATATAAAACAGCATAGTTATTGCATTTAACAACAAAAAAACCCTAAAATCAAGTAGTTCCAAATATACTTGTTTCTTGTCTTTGTGATGTGTATATTCATTTTGTAGCTACCAGTCTGATTAACATACTAAAATTCCATAAGATTTGTTTTTCCTTGGTTAGTTTTCTTCCCTACAACATCCCTAACAGCAGTTGGATTTAATTTTCTTTTGAGTACAAAGTAAAATGAAGTTTATATTTTTTAGCTGTGTCATATAAAAGCTGACTCCTTACTTTCACTTTTAAAAGTTGTATTTAAATTTTTGGATCTTAAAATTTAACATTTAGCCATGTGATTTTTGCTGCTAAGTATAGTCTACATTTTAATAAATTGATGATTATTGACATAGGCAAATCTTGATTTCATCTGTTTTAAATATGATTACACAATTTTTTTTAAATGAGAAAAAAAGAGATGAAGACAACCATATAGGTTTTCTTCACTCTCAACTATTTTGAGAAATAGGTTTAAATAAGGGTAGATCATATCAATAATGCTGGTAATCTCTTATCTTTTAAAAGAAGAAAAAAATAAAGGAAATTATTTCCTTCCTAAGGTCTCAGCTAGTTTCTTAAGTCTTTTCTTCAGCTCCAATGGAAATTTCTCATAACACTTCTTACAGACAGGTTTCATGTCAAACTCCACAAATTTATTCCTAGAGATTAAAAAAAAAAAAATTAGTGGAAATACATTTAACATAGACATGTAAATAATATGAAATAACTTTACTGAAATAAATGAAGATATTACATGGTGATGTGTTAGCAAAAAAATTGTAATTCTCAATTCTTGTCATTGTGGTACATGTAAAAAAGTCACAATATTTGAAAAATTATCCTTACAAATTGATGCTATACATCTACCTGTGTAATATGGAATGTGTATTACATTTTAGTCAATGCTAAGTATACAGGAAATCTAATGTAAATGTAATATAGGTAACTAAAGTCAGCCATATTTTAAAGTACCATGATGGCACTTTAAAGAAGTTATTTAAAGCAAAGAATTATATTTCTGTAATTTGAATGATCCCCTAATTGAAGGCAAAATAATATTACTTAGTATTTTAAATTAGGTAATGAAGTTTGTCTTTCCTGGCATGAAATGGTTTGTCTACCACTACCACCACCCCAAATAACAAAATCACCTTAAAAAAAGGTTGTCTTAAAATATCTTAAATCATAATGGGTTATTCTGGTTGGCTGTCTGACAGAGAGGTTGGTAGGGCAGGTATAGAAAAGTTTTTAATCACTACTAATGAGCACAAATGAACCAAATTGCCTCTGGTTACATTTTGTGAATGGTAGTCATATGTAGAACTAATTCTTTTTAAAAGCTACAGCAATACACATTATCAATTTAGTTGTAAAACAGTCCTGGAGAGGAAAAGTTTTCAGATGGCCTACCTGTAATGCATTTCTAATGGGTAATTAAAATAGCTTATTACTGCTGAAATCTAGGGTCTTTAATTGTGAACTGAGCAAATACACAACTTTATAACTTGTTAGTTTTCTGTAAAATTATATTTAAGAAGCATTTGTGGAACTAGTCTGGTGGTACATTACCATTTATGACAAATGATTAAATCTGGTGATACAATTTTAAAGAACCTTCATAATAAAGTTAGTTCCTAACCATGCATTTAAAATGAAAAATCTTTTATTTTAAAGCACCACATGGGAATTATTTTCTAGCTGTTTGTTAGAGATTCTAATGCTGATAGTAATTCAAATAATGTTACATTTCAATTGGCAATTTGATTTAAATAGTACTAGAGTTAAAAATTTCTCCCAAAGCCACTTTTGAACAAAAGGTATTAAAACTGCCCTGTTTTAAATAAAGGAAATAAATTTTTTACTGCTTTCAGAAACGCTGCTAAGTAAACCTTCCACTGATTTAATTTTGTATTTAAATTTTAATTTCTCTTTTTAGAAGGAAACATGAAAATCGAAAAAAATTTAAATCTCAGAACACAGTGGAGGAAAAATATGATAATCATGTTAGTAATCAACAGAATTTCAAAGATTGAAATATTTCCCATACAAATCAGGAAGATAGTGGAAGTTTGGAAACATCAAGAAAATGAATTCATTAATAGTAGCATATGGCCATTGTATGAAAGAATGCACATATACATACACCAAAGATTCTGAGACACTCAGAATTTATCAATTACATTATTTTAGGCAATGAACCCAAAAACCAGGATTTGAAAAGCTGTAATTACCATACAAAAATATGTTAAAACCTTTCCCTGTATTAAGGGATTGAAATTCTTCCCTTTGAATCTCTTAAAAAATAAAAAATCTATTCCATATTGTGATTTAAAAAGAGATGAAAGAATCTACAGATTAAGGGAAATAAATGAAGTACAAGATGGTATTAAGTGTGAATCTTATTAATTAAGTTCTGAAATTTTAATATTTATGTAAAAGGACCAACTCTACAAAGGACGAATAATTGTACTTCAATCTTTGGTGGCTATAAAAACATGCAAAAAAAAATTTTTTTAAAGTAAAAGACAAAAACAGAACAAAAACAGAACGATATTCTAAGGGACTAACCAAAGAAGAAAGTGAAAATGATGACAGAAGGGACAGAAAAGTTTACAAACAGACTGGTTTTTTCTTTTTCTGCTTGTCTTTATCCTTTGCTTCTCTCTCCCGTTTGGCAAGTCGCCTCTTAAATTCTTCTGGCATTTTCTCATAACAGTGTTTGCAGACTGGTTTTAGATCAATTTCAACAAACTTGTCCCTTTGAGCAGGACAAAGAAAGAATAGAAGAAAGAACAGGGAACAATTAAAGGAAGAACTTTTACTTTCAGAAGGCCTCAGTAGAAAGAAAAAAGGAACAAAATAATTCTCTTTTTAAAAACTTCATTTTTAAAAATGTTACCCTAAAGTTTTCAGTCATAAGGTTCTCACACTGGACCCAACTGTAGACTTACTTGAGTGTTAACTTAGTGTTGCAGGTAGAACAGGCAAAACAGTTCACACACCAGGCCTTATTAAGAGCAGAAACCACTAGAGAGAGGAAAGATATTTGGTCACATACACTGGTATGGGAAGTGGGTGAGCTTAAATTTTCAACTCCAAAACAGAATTAAGGTTATTTCCAAGACACTTGAAAGAGGTTCTCAAGAGGTTTTCCTGCAAAGAATTACATGGCTAAAAACCTCAGTGTCATTAATGTTTATTGAATCAATTTTATTTTTTTTTCACATTATTAAAAACATACAAACCAAACACTTAATTTACGTCTTCCATGACAGTAGGCTTCATCTTAGAAAAGATTATTATTGACCTTTGCAACTTTAATTTACAGTAAAAATATGTCCTCTCACACCTATGGATGATGCAGTATGAATGTAATATGCATTATATCACTCAGATGAGCTTTTATAACATAGTGCTTGCCTACCAGCATACTTTTCACTACTTTTCTATCCCTAATGTCAATGGTCCAACAAAGAAATATGGAATACAGAAGTAAAGAAAAAAACCCCAGACATTAAAGTATTCGCCTATAGGAGTCTTTCTTCCAAAACTGAGAGTTTCCTTTGACAGTTTCTTTCACCTAGCAACTAACTGTCCCACGTAAGAGGAAATTTTATTTTCAGCAGCACTAAAGACTGCTTCCTTGAACAGATCCTTTCGCAAAATGCACATGGGCATTGTTTCAGAAAATATTTCCCGAGTTAGGCTCGCTGCCGAGAACCATGAAGCATACTGAAAACAGGAATGTTTAAAACTTTGACAGGAAGTTTCTGGCCTAATTGTGCTAGCAACTATTAACAAACACAGCTGTTTCCTTTCTACTCTAGTTAATCAGCTGTGGCCTAATTACCAAAATACAAGGGTCTTAAATCCTAGAAATGTCTACAGGTAACTGCCAGGTTATAGCATCTGCAAGGTTAAAGTGACTTCCTATTTACTATGGCAGATTAAATTGTTCCTAATCAACAGTGCTCTACAGCTTCCAAGTTATATGATTCTAGGGAAAGAGAAACGGGTCTCAGGGTTTGCATTTTACATTTCCTAGTATGACAACCCTGTGGCACTGGCCTAAAGCATTATCATAAATGAACAAATCTAACTCTTAGGCTATTATCATCTCACTCCTATAGATTATTTAAGAAATATACCAAAGAAAGAGAAAAGGTAACTTATAATTGTCATACTCCGAACAATAACAACCATCAGCCTTTTTCAATTTTCACATTACTCAAGTGTTTTTGTGTCAAAATGGTGCCATATAAAATCTCTCACTTACCATCACCTTCTATAACACGGTTGCAGTGGAAACAAACATCACCGAATAGCTGAAAATGAAAAAAAAGACGTGTTAGAACTAAGTTTTGGGACACCAAATATTTAATGTAATATCACTTCTTTCTACCACTTAAAAACAAATAGCTGGCTACCTAAATCCATATTTTATCATTTCTAGAGAAAATAAATACAAATCAATTGACTAAGTTTTACTTTTGATGATGAAAATAATTTACTTTTCATCACTATCAAAAACAAAAACACTCTAGAAGTGTTCCAGATTTAAGGACACTAAGGATCATGACAACCCTAGACTAGGTCCAGTACCAGAGTGGAAAAAAAATGCTACAAGGACATTACTGGATCAAGTAACAAAACTGGAATAAATAAAGTGGTGTATCAATACTGATAACTACTGTTATGTAAGACGGTTCTATATTCTTAGGAAATATACATTGAAGTGAACTTAGTGATACATCAAATGCTTCAGAAAATGTGTGTATTTCTATATATGTACACATACTTTTGTTTATAGAGATATATGCATTTATATGTTTTTATAGAAAGCACATGCAAATAAAGCAAATGATAAACCTAAACAAAAGGTAAATAGGTATTTATATTTTTTATTTTACAGCCTGTGAGTCTAAAATTATTTCCCAAATAAAAAGCTAAAAGAAATATCTGTAGTCCAATGTACATTTTCCAAAAGATTTCTTTGTAGCTAAGATACTGATAATCTTAAATACATAAAAGTGTATCTAGTATCCAATAAGTGCAATCAATACCTGGTTATAGTGGGTTTCACAATATGCCAGGCCCTTCCTTTCATAATGGCGATGTCCAAGAAATGGTTTTTCACACTTGGCACAAACAAAATGCTGAAAAAGATTGCTATAGGTCATTTTTGAATTGCCATACTTTACTTATTTAATGAAGTAAAACTCCAAAGTTAAACTATCTTCAAAGAAGATACATGAAAGTTTGAGGCAGTCGTTTCATTTGGTCATAGCTAATACTGTAGTACTTTCAGTTTTAATTCAGGTATCTTTGACAGGTGACATTAAGACATGGCCTATTCAAACATCACAGAATGAGAAAAGGGGATTATACTAGCAGCATCTACAAGCTAGGCCTGCTGCTGCACATGACCGTGACACTTCTTGCCTCAAGATTTAAGAACAAAAGAGTACATCTTATAACATTACCAAGAGATCACATAAGTAGTTTATATTCTATATTCTTAATTTTATACAAAGTTAATTGTCATTAAAATGACTATATTTAATCTTTAGTATCTCTGAATCATGCTACCATATCTGAATCAAGAAAATTCAAAAGTACTGGTTACTACTATACCATTCAGAACTCACCTCCACATGCCACTGCTTGCCCATGGCATTTACCACACGCCCTTCAATGGGCCGTCGACAGGCACCACAGATGGGGACCCCCATTTTATCATGGCACGGCAAGCAGTACAGTTCTCCTTTCAGCTCCCGAGCATCAGCAGTCAGCTCTTTCCTATTCATGAAAAAGATACCCAACTGAATGATACTACCAAGGGAGAAAAAGACAGGCAACAATGTGGCTAACACTTTTTAGAAGGTTTTTGAAGATACCACTATAACAATGCCTTTTTTTGGTGATCAAAGTAACCTAAGTTAATAGGTTTTAACAGGTTTCAGATTCCTATCAAAATATCGATATCATATAATAATGATCAAATGTACCAATAAGTCAGATACGTACCATCACACTGGTCATATTTATCATTTTCTTGTCTATAATAGTCTATTTGTCTTCCTTAAAAAGCTAGAGGAAAGTAATCACAATACTAAAGACAGACTCAGTGATATTATCTTCCCCCAAAAAACAGAAGTTTGGAGACTAGTTCCATTAACTAATAATTATTTAAATTGTCATAAGCTTTTAAGAAAAGCTATTGGTTAATAGGAAATAAACAAATTAATCCCCAGAATTTTCCATCTCCAAATACTTAAGTACTCTTTCAGTCTCCTGTGTCAATAAACATGCCAGATAGCTCTAATTAGCCGAATGGGCTTGTTTGAATTTCATGTGCTAAAATAATTCTTTATAAGTGCTAATGAAAAATTAGAAACATTTCATGAGAGGAAGAATAGGCAAGAAAACCAGATAAATCAAACTGATAATCGCAAAAAAGGTGAGGTGGCTGTACTTAAAGCACAAATCTGTTTTCTTAACCTTTATCCTACCTGATTTCTTCCTCTACTATAATTTAGCATGTAAGTTCATATTGATTATAGTAAAATATCTTTTTCCTTTAAATTTACATACTAGATAGCAAATTCTGAAAGTTGTAGCCTAACAATTTACCATGAGTTTTTGAAGAAAAAAAGATTCTCTTAAGATTTTAAGATATTTTGAGATAATCCCCTAATTACCATAACTGTAAAAGTTATATATGTATAAACTGAAGACTTTTTAAAGCTTTTTTTGATCCTGTATTGGAAAACAGTTTTGGGGATAATTGGGGATATTTTAATATGGTCTGAATATTTCAAAGTATGTGTACATGTACATGTGCACATACATACAAACACAAAGTGCACTGCTCACAATCAAATGTGGCAAAATGTTAACTGGTGAAACTCAATGAAGGGTATATAGGTACAGTTCCTTATATTACTCTATTGACTTTTCTATAGGTTTAAAATTTTCCAAATTACAAGTTGAAGAAAAACAATTTGGTTTGCCAGAGTAACAAAAATATAGATAATTATGATCTTTCATTTTATTTCCACTATTTGTGCAATAAAAAAAGAAAGAAATTGCAATACCCGCAGTTGGCACAGTTGAAATGGTCTGGATGGTAAGGGTCATTCTTGAATATCAGAGGCTGCTCATCAATGATGGCGTGGCATTTCTGGCAGATGTATTTTCCAAGGCCCCTGGCTTTCTCACGATTATGACACGGGCGACACAGATGTCTAAAAAGAGCCAAAACTTTTTTAGAAACTTAAATTTAAATCTAAGGTTCTTCCTAATAATTAAAACAAAATGTTTCCCATGTTTCTAAAAAAAAATTAAAGAAACCATTTCTTTAGAAATCACTTCTGACTTAATAGAGCTGAATCAAGCCACTACTTTTTAAATGAAATTATTTATTACAATCCAAATAATCTGACTGATCTTTCAGAAACTCCATTTTAAGTACCCATCCCCCTTTTATTGGCCCAGGAACACATGTGGCAGCCAAACACTACTGTGCAGAAATTCTAAGGCCCTTTCCTAACAGGTACCAGACAAATCAATACACTGCAGTCTTGAGTCCCTATATGTTAAATTCAGTGTCCTAACGTACCACCTTATAGAGCCATCAGAAAACATGCATGACCGCGTAACAGCCACTTTATCCACTCAAATATGACAAGGATAAAAACACTCCTACCTCCCAGCATTCTTGACAAACCCGATATCTGCCAAAACTTCCTGGCAGAGGTCACAGCGGAAGCACTCAGGATGCCAGCTGTTATTCATGGCTTTGATAACTCGGCCAATGATGAATTCGCCTGTGGAAAAGTAACACACGAAAAACATGAGGAAAAAAAAATATTTAAACCTTTCTACACAAATAGGGACTTTTTATGTATGTGTCTACTGCAATACACTCTACATTAGAACAATGTTTTCTATTTCATCTGAATCCTTGTTTTGATTCTATAGCTGCATTTCTGGGCTGTCGTATCATACCTGTGATTCTGGCTTTCCTTCTTCAATGTAGTGGGCTCTCTTGAATGCCTTTTGGTTAACTTCTGGTCATCACTGACAGAAAACTGATATCTACAGCACATTGTCTTATAACCCATGCTTAATTTCTTCTTTCATTAAATCTTTACAAGATGGTCCCCAGTTTCTCCAATTTCTGTAGACCTTCTAATAGAGCTGTTAGCAATCAGTGAAATGGCTAAGATACAAGCAAGTCCAGCACTTTTGTAACACACAAGCAGTCTTTAAGTTCCTTAAGCACCTCACTGATCTCTTCCCTGTCTCTTTCCTGGCAAACCCAAAAGTAGGTAAAGTCTGCATCAACAGGGAAAATGGACATTCCAGAAGATCATCCAACAGAAGTCCTGGTTAGTTCTGAAATACCTTTATAGTAGATGTCCTTAAACATCAGTTCTCCATGTTTTGATACTCTTTCCAGTTTGTTATACAGTAATAATAGGAAAGAATATTGGTAAAGTACCTAAATGCTATTTATACGGAGTACCCAAAACCATTTTTTACCACTGACACTTAAGTAGTATTAAATAACTTATGTAATTTTGAAACTTACTTATTTTTCATTCAGTAGTAAAACTTACCACATTGATGACAGCAAGGAGCAAAGAGCATCTGAAAATCATGTTCACAGTACTTCCTTCCTTCAAACTAAAATAGAAAGTAATATCAACTTGTAAATATGAAACAATCAAAGGATGAATCTAATTATTCTATAGAGACATAGAGGAAAGATGTTTCTGAATTATGAGTTCTACCCCCAAAATTTATAATTCCACTGAGAGTTTTAAAAGCAGATACTTTCATACCTTTCATGCATCTACATGTGGGCACAGGAAATGTACAACAAACAAGTTGAGACTAGAACTAATGTTGTGCCTCCAGAGTCTGGGAACCTTGCCTATAACTACTTAATTGTTTTTTGGAAAGTTATAGACCCCACTCCCCAGAAAATATGCACATAAATATAACCACTTCCCACATTTTTTAAGGTTAATATCTAAATATTTTACTGTAAGCCTAAATATTTACAAAGAGTAAGTATTTTAGCAATTCTAAATTTAAACATTTTTAAATGGGGCCAAAACCATTAAAAAATTTAATATTTTTTAACAGTTGGAATATTTACATTCTTTATTTCTCTCCTTAAACTATTTCCATTACATTTCCCCCAAAGTTTTATCCTAGTATATTTTTTATACTAATGTTTTTAACTGAATATCTTCCCATACTTCACTGCAATTAAAATTTGTTTTACCTTCTGAATTCATAAGGCTCTAAATATTGACATTCTTTTTCTTCAGGATTGAGTTACCATTATAATAATTATTAATACACAAATGATCAATACATAAGTTGTGAATGTTAATTTTTTTTCAGTTTTATTTACTTTTTATTTTCTTTTATGCCAGCCTATTTTTTCATACATTATATACATAATTTTTAAAACATTTTATTTATTTTCCCCTTCCCCCTCCCACAAATGTTAAATTTTATTTTTTACTATTTAATTATTTCCTTGAAAAGCATATCTTAATGAGATATTTCTCCTCATAATTATTTCCTGCATCTATGAATAAATGACTTATCACTTGAAGAGTTAGGGTTCAATATTAATTCTAGATTTATTTTCTATTTTGGGAGTTGCTTTTACCCTTTTCACATAAAAAGTTCTGGAAATTATGTCTTCCTTTGAATCTCTGAGCTCATTACAAGTTCTATGTCAAAATCATACACTCTTTGATTATCAAAATCTATTTTTAATAATGTATCAGTTGTCAACTCAGTTTCCTCAATTATGAAAATTATCTGCAGATTTAGCTCATTCAATTTCTTGAACAAATCCACAATTGCTTAATTGGCAAATCAGCCAAAGCAGATTTATTTGGGGTGAGAAATATTACTCCATTTTAAAATTCAAATGAATAAACTCTAATATGTTTAATGAATCAATTTTTAAAGGTTCCAAATAGAAGATCAACATGGTATTACTCAACACTTTGTTATAATGTAATGCATTTAATGTGTAGCCCAAAGTGGAAGTTATTTATGAAGTGAGATATATTCCTTTATTGAATATATATTACATACATGTATAGGAAGAAATTATGATGTTTAGCTAGTACCTACTTAAAAAAGAAATGAAATCAAATATAAAAACTAAGAAATAACTCCACTAATTTAGTTAGAAACAATCAGCTTTTTACCTGTCACCCCAATCTTAATCACTGATGCAAGAATGATCTCAGAACTGTTTGTTTCAATTGGTATTTAACAGTAAAAAAGTGGTTGATAAAAACAATGCATTGTTAAACCTTCAAAAGAAAGGAGAAGCTTCCGGTCAAGATGGCAAAGTAGGTAAATGCTGTGCTTACCTCCTCTCACAACAGAATCACAACTAAACTACAGAATACCAATTATTGGGAGTTGCCTGAAGTCTAGCTGAATAGAAGTCCAACAACTGGGAACACACTGAAGAGGCCACCACGAGACTGGTAAGAGAAGGGGAGATGCGGAGCTTCTGGTCCCACACCCATGTGTAGCAGTTGAGATTTGGGAGAAATACCTCGCCTGTGTAAGCCCCCCCACAGAAAAGCAAGGTGTCTTGGCCCCACATGGCTCTCCTCAGTCCAGGATTCCTGTGTTGGGAAGAAAAGTCCCCACAACTTCTGGCCATGAAAACCAGTGGAGAATTTGGCAGAGTGAGACAGAAGACTGAAAGATTCAAAGACTTTCCTGTTAAAGGGCCTGTGCACGGACTTACTCACTAATGGATTCGCTCATTCTAAGCTCCAGCACTGGAGTAGCAGCTCGAAAGGCTCCAGGGACATATGAGGAGGAACTGAGTTGTCTAGCTTCAGGGTGAGGGCTGGAGGGGCAGCTTTCTATGAGACAGAGGTGCTGGCAGAGGTCATTGTTCCTTTGTTAAGCCCTCAACCTCCCAGCTTACAGACCACCATCAATGTAGCTAACACTGTTCACCCCACCCCATCGATTCCCTGAGACATCTCCCAGTGTAGGGTCCCACCCAAGCCACTTGCAGTGAATTTTTCATACAAATGGCTTGTCTTGGCTGACACTGCAAACTTTCCTAAAATCTTTCAAAGGTTCACAATACCTAAACAAGCAGCATCTGCCTTCAGCATGCCCTGTTCCTCTTACTGAGCAGCCCAAGCCTGGCATTAACAGCAGCAGCCTAAGTTTGTGGCTTGGCCTTTTAAGGCACTTCCAAGCCCAGCGTGGGTGGCACCTATCTGTGTATTGCTTAGTGGTTCATGCCAGATGACCCCAGGCTAGGTACAGGCTACAGCTGAACTTGGACAATGCAAGGTCCCTCCCAGAAGGTCTGGCCTGTATGCCGGGTGGCTGGCTTCATTTTGAGCCAGAGCACCACATGGGGTCACACCTGAGGATAACATACCCAAAAGGCTGACAAGGGAGCACCAGAGCCCTGCTAAAGCATCAGAATCCTGCTCTGTAGGGTCAGCTCCTGCACAACAGCTCCTCTACTGGTAACAGCCAGTCATCACAACCACTCAGCTTGAGTGTTAATCCCTTCCACTGACAAACAGCAACCAATGCTCAACTATAACAGGAAGATACACACAACCCATACAAGGGACACACCTGGAGTACCTGGCTCAGGTGACTAGGGAAGACTGTGCCACTGGGACCCACAGCACACCTACTACATAAGGTCATTCTACTAAGATCGGGAAACATAGCAGCCCTACCTAATACACAGAAACAAACACAAGTAGGTAGCCAAAATGAGAAGATAAGGAAACATGTCCCAAATAAAAGAACAGAACAAAATTCTAGAAAAAGAACTAAACAAAATGGAGACAATCTACCAGATGCAGAGTTCAAAACACTGGTTATACGGATGCTAAATGATCTCAGTGAACTTCAACAAAAAGATAAGAAACATAACAATAAAGATAGAAAACATAAAAAAAAAAACAGAAATGAAGAATATAGTAACTAAAATGAAGAATGCACTGAGGGAGTCAATAATAAATTAGATAGAACAGAAGGTTGAGTCATCAATTCAGAAGATAAAGTAGCAAAAGATACCCAAGCAGAACAGCAAAAAGAAAGAAGAATCCAAAAAATGAGGACAGTATGAGGAGCTCCTGGGACATCATTCACATCATAAGGGTACCAGGAGGAGACTAGAGAGCAGGGAATTAAAGACCAATTTAAAGAAGTAATGACTGAAAATTCATTCACCTGGCAAAGGAAAAAGACACAAGTCCAGGAAGACAGTCCCAAACACAATGAACCCAAAGAGGTCCAAGACACACCACACTTAAAATGTGAAAGGTTGAAGACAAAGAGAGAATATTAAAAGCATCAAGAGGAAAGCAGTTAGTTACCTAAAAGGGAGCTTCCATTAGACTGTCAGCTGGTTTCTCAACATAAACTTTGCAGACCAGAAGGGATTGGCAGGAAATATTCAAAGTGATGTAAAAGCAAGGACCTACAACCAAGATTACTCTACCTAGCAAAGCTATCATTTAGAATCGAAGGACAGATAAAGATCCTCCCAGACAAGAAAAAGCTAAATGATGGTGTTCATCATCACCAAACCAGTATTACAGGAAATGTTAGAGAAACTTCTTTAAGAAGAAAAAAGAAAAAAAGATAAAAATTCTAAATAATAAAATGGCAATAACTATATATCTAGCAACAATTACTTTAAGTGTAAATGGATTAAATGTTCCATTCAAAAGATAGGGTGGCTGAAAGGATAAGAAAACAAAACCCTTATGCTGCCTACAAGAGACTCGCTTCAGAAAGAAACACACTGAAATAAATGGATGAAAAAAAGATGTTTCATGAAAATGAAAAACAACAAAAAGCTGGAGTAGCAATACCTATACAAGACAAAATAGACTTTAAAACAAAGGCTGTAACAAGAGACAAAGAAGGATCCAGTTATCTCTTAGGGGTATTTATCTGAAGAAACCAAATCACTACTTTGAAGGGACATGTGAATCCGTATGTTCACTGCAGCATTATTTTACAGTAGCCAAGATATTGAGGCATCCTGGGTGTCCATTGATGGATGAATAGATGAAGAAGAGGTGGTACATATATACAATGGAATATTAGCCACAAAAAACAAACAAAAAAAAGAATAAAATCTTTCCACCTGCAACAACATGGATGGACCTAGAGGATATTGTGCTGAGTGGAGTCAGACAAAGCCAAATGTCAGATGTGAAACCTAGAGAACAGGTTAGACAACAGAAACAAGCTCACAGATACAGAGAGCATTCTGATGGTTGTCAGATTGCAGGGTGGGAAAATGGGTGAAGGAAGAGGAGATTAAGAGGTACAAATTGGTAGTTACAAAATAGTCATGGAAATGTAGAGGGGTGCATGGGGAACATAGTATTATTATAATAAATATGTATGGTGCCAGATGGATACTGAATTTATTGGGGTGATGACATCATAAGTTATATAAACGTCTAATTGCTGTGTTGTATACCTAAAATTAACATAATACTGTATGTCAACTATAACTGAAAAAAATAAAAATATAAACATTTTTTTAAAAAGGAAAGAACATTTTGGGGACCATTTGTTTTTTTCTGTGTGTGGCAGTTTTAAGTTATTGATTTTTAAAATCAAAACTTTTTAATGGAAACAACCAAAAATCTGTTTAGATTTATGAGACCGATTAAAACACAGTTTAATGAGGAAAGAAATGATCAGCTTTTACTCTGTATTTAATGAAAAACATATATACATTGCTTTAAAAAACAAAACAAAATGAGTCCAGTAGTTAGCATATATACTGTATTTGTTAGCAGAAGGTAGAAAAAAGTAGGACTGGTTGTAATTTTAATAAATCTTTTAAGATATAGTTCAAATAGGTAGCATATCATAGGAGTTAAGAATTCTGACCATGAATCTAGACTGCCTGAGTTTAAATCTCAGCTGACTCACTGACTGGCTGTGTGGCTGTGTGCCCACTGGCTGTGGGCAAGGCTGCTTAACCTCTCAGTACCTTGTGAGAGTCAAAAATCTATTCTGTTTTGGCTATTGGTTCTGGCTCATAACAAACACTCACTATGTTCACAATTTCTTACCACTACTCTCTTTGCTTTGCTTCCACAGGGCTCTCCCTTTAAAAGGATGAGTCTTTTTTAAATTAAGGGATTAAAAAAGGAAGGTCCTAAATGAAAAGTTGTCATGACTACTCCTCACATCTCCAAATCTACCATATATCTGAATATAGAATATCTATCACAGTTCCTAAAACCAAGCTTCATCCTTAACAAGAAAATCCATGAGACAGAAAAAGACTGGAAGCCTATGGGTTTAAGGACCCTTGATCAATCCCTTTAGATAGGTATCTTGGAACAATTCATCATAGAAAGATTTGAGATTCCTTTCTTTTGTAAAGTGGGAGAAATAAAGTGTTATTGTGAATTCAGATATATTATTAGCTAAATCAATATTAGGATAAAAAAATCCAGAAAGTGCACCCCTTGAAACCAGAATACATGGATTGAGAAATGGGTTCCCTGAAGTCATTTACAATGCAACCCCAGGCATATCCTGGGGTGTGCTTATGTAACCCAGTGTGAGGACAACTGCAACTGGAGAAGTTCTTTTGCTACAATGAGCTGTCTCTTTTCTACAGTGTGTAGAAATGATCAAACACACGGAAAAGTAAAACTACAGGATGTAAAATGAAAAAAAATCACAAATCACAAATTTGGAAAACCAAACTTCCATATATATTGCCTTTTAGGTAATCATACATTACAACCACAACCTGGTTTAAAATACAATAGTCAATAAGAAATATTAATGTTCTAAATTAGTAGTGTTGAAACAACTCTGCTTTTAGTGTTTAAACAACTTTGTTTTTAACTGTTTTTTAAGTTTTGGGATTCTATGAAGATTCTCTTTGGGAGAAAAAATAGAATTCTGCTTTAAAGGAAGCTCAGAATTAGAAACTTAGTTAATATTCTCATTTCAAGTCAAGTGCAAATGTTGAAAATCTTCAGCATTTGTACTGGTTTGTCATACACTGCTTTGAAGTGAGCAGGTCAATAGATAAACACTTCATTTTGTTGGAAAGTTTCCTCCCAACTGGTCTTCCCTTCTCAGGTTTCAGCCTTCCTGAGTAATCATGATTCAGTATAAGAGGAAATGAGTGAAGAAATCTCTTTGAAAAACATTTTTCCAGTCAATCTCTCATCATAAATTGGTCCTTCCTGTTATGCATTTTGTGACAGGGAAAAAAGGACAAATTTAGGATATTCAAACAAAGAATGAGACAGAAAGGAATCCAAAATATTAACAAAGAACCCAGCCCCTAAATGTGTACTGTGCTAAGCTGTGAAAGGCTACACACCAAGTCCCTAGTCCTTGCTTCAGTCCATCCCAATTTCTGAAAGTATATCCCTCTGTAACCACGAGTTGTATTTCACTTCCAAACTATTTTCTTATGGGAAAATTTAAGATAATCCTTTACTGGAAATAATCTCAGATGTCACAAAGTGAGATTTAGGAACTACTATAGTGGCTATCTATTATATGGTGTTAGGGTCTCTCTGGGTTGAATGGGTATTTCCTCCTGGAAACAGTATTTAATCAGCCTTCTCATGCCAAAAATGACTTGGTCATTTTACAAGTATTTCTTTATGTGTACTGAAGGATGACTGGAGATACTGATAACTTAGAAAAGCAGCGCTGATGGAAACAAATTTCCCTGTGAAGATAACTACAGTGCCAAATTTAAGATCATTAATCATATGTAACTCATAACATTTATACAACCTCTAAATTTTCCTGGTATAAAAATGAGGACAAGAACCATGAAAGCTGCCATCAAGTTCTACCAAAATCACTTTAAAAATTGTATTCTCTCTTAGAACTAGAACACAGTGTGGTCTATATGGCATGTCATACATTGTAGGCTTTCTGTAAATATTTACTGAATGACTGAATGAAGCAGGAGTGATGGCCAGATACAGGAGAGCATTACCTATCAGTTATATAAAATATTTAGGAAACCATTTCAGTTTCAGTGAAGTGCCAGGGCATTACAGTGTAAGAGAACACAGTTGCGGAGACAAGCAGGCCTGAGATAAAACCCTGATCTGACTACTTACCTTTTAGTTAACTGTGGACAAGGTCTCTGAGCCTCATCATGCCATATATAAATTGTGAATAAAATATCTAACTTGCAGGGTTTGGGTGAGAATCAAATGAAAAAAAAAAAATAAAAAGAACAATAGTTTGAAGATATCTAGTACAGTGCCTGGTTCATAATAGGGGTTTCTTAGACAATTATTTCAGAAATAAAAAGGTTAATATAATTCACAAGTCTTATAAAATTAGCAATAACAGGGCATTCATGCATAAAA
Source organism: Cynopterus sphinx (assembly GCA_030015415.1). Classification (NCBI taxonomy): domain Eukaryota; kingdom Metazoa; phylum Chordata; class Mammalia; order Chiroptera; family Pteropodidae; genus Cynopterus; species Cynopterus sphinx. Next base: position 56,352,807 of record CM057383.1, on the reverse strand, counting down.
TACTACATTCCAGCAAGGTGAAGGAATGTGAATCAACACAAGCCAGGTGAGCCCCACCTGAGAGACTCGCAGCAAACTGGAAAGCAGCACCTCAACTCTTGGTGGTGAGAGCAGTGAGAAGCAACGCCTGCTGTTCTAACATGTTCACATCGTTTTTATTATTATCCTGATCACTATCTTCTGACACAGATAAATTAAAAGAATAGCTATTATAATCATTACTATTTAAAAATTATTTAAGATTCAAATGCAGAAGTAGAATATTTGAGTAGAGGAAAATGAATTACAATTTTGAGAAACAGTTCTAATACTATAAGGAAAATTTATCTTGCCTTCTGCTAAATGAGTGATGAACTATTCAGAAATGGTATATTTATCTTCCCTTGTGCCAATTTAAACAAAAAAAGTGTAGGCTTTCTTTTGAGTCTTTGTTATATGAATTCGCTCTAGAAATACTTTCTAATTAAATCTATGGCGCAAGAATTAACTCTAACTACAGTCAAATTCTTAGAGATGGGCTTTAAAGCCAGTAAGGCTGCCTGTGTGGGGTGCTGTTGCTCGACCCACCTGAGGAGTGCACCTATTTAGAATTGACTTGCTTTTTTTTTACCAGAGAGGTTCATCATCTATTTGAAGAGATGCCCTCGTTTGTTTAGTGCAGTGGTTCTCAACTGAGGTGATTTCACTTCCCAGGGGATATCTAGCTGTGTATGGAGATATTTTTGGTTGTCACAATTGGGGATCTAGTGGGTGGAGATTAGGGATATTACTTAACATCCTACAATGTACAGGACAGCCTCCACAACAAAGATCTAAACAGCTCAAAATGTCAATAGTACAACGGATAAGGAACCCTGGTTTGCTGTGTGCAAGTATTATTTACCCAAAGCAGTACCCACTGGGAAGGGGAAGAAGGGAATGGATCAGCTTACTGGGTACGGTACATGCTACCTTGGTTCAAACTCATACCTCTATGAGAAATATGTAATTATCTCCTTGTTAATAGAAAACTGAAATTCAGAAATACTTCATCTGTACCAAAGTCAGTAGAGCTGGACAAGGCTGTCAAACCCCATAATCTGTGCTTCTTCCTCTGTATCTACGACCTTTCTTAGGTAAAGCAATAAAGAATATAACCTAGAATTTCTTAAATTAGCTTGTGATTCTCTAGCAGGACTTAAAAATCATGACTGAAAGGTAACCCTCGTTTCTCTGCCAATACACAATGTGATCTTTACTTCAGAACTGATCATGTGAACACAGATGAAGAGCTAATTCTATTGGACGTGAGACAACGACATCTGTCTTGTGTACCAATCCACCCTCTATCCCCACTGCACAAAACTGAGAAAAATGTTGAGGCCCTGAAAAATCCTAATTATGGATATGCACTTCCTAAGACATCTTAGGATGAACAGCTTCATTGATAACTTCTCTCAGTTGGAAAATATTCAGAGCACCCTCTAAAGGCAAGGCACTGTGCTAGGAGCTGCTGTAGACATATGTACTAAAATAGTCTGTAAAGCCACATTGTGATTATTTTCTAAAACTAGCATCTTCCATTTATTAAGCTCTTACCCAAGTGTCAGGCACTGTGCTAAAGTGTTTCAAACATCACCTATTTTAGTTTTCAGTAGATTCAGGGAAAGGAAGACTGTCTTCAGGTAGATTTAATTTTTCTCTATTAACGACCAATCTGTAGCAAAATGAAGTCTTCATATCTAACTTGCAAATACTTGGTCAGTCTAGCGTAATCTACTGTAGGTTAAGTTCCTTGAAAACTGTTTATCTTACTCATCATTCTACTCCTAGAATATAACATGGTGTCTGGCACACTGTAATTGCTTAATTAATATTACAAATATTTGCTGAATGAATAGGTAAGTCAATAAGTCAATAAATGTCACTCACAAATTTCATGGAAGTCAGAACAAATGAGGCTCCTTAGACTTCTCCAATTTGTGACAGTTCCTCAGCCTTGCCCTGTCTTGCATGGCACTTTTAAAAGGTACTAGAGTTAAGTGTGTTGTGGAGTGTTTCTCATTATGAATTTGTCTCATGGTTAGATTAAAGTCTTAGTTTTGGGGAAGAATACTACAGAAGAAATAATATGCTCTACTTGTTGCATCTTACTAGGGAGTACATGTATCAGCATGACTTACTACTGGTGATATTAATCTTGATCATTTGGTTAAAATGGCATTTTCCAGGTTTCTCTACTGCAAAGTTACTATTTTATTCTTTTTATATCCCTGACAGTAGTGAGTCAGTGAGTCCAGCACATACTCAGGGGAAGAGAATTAAGCTCTCTTTCTTTTCCTTTTAATGTCTGCTCTTGGAAATAGTTTAAAATTATTTGAATCATTTTTAAGAAACTCGGGGGAGGGGATTTTTAATTCAAGAAATGATATACTTCATTACTAGAAGTTATTATATTAAAATCCCATCTTGATATAACATGCCCTCAATAACAGAAGATTTTGTTAATGCCAGTATCCCAAAATTCATCTCTAACTATGGCTCTTCCATTACCCGCCCTCACCCCCGCCCCCCCAAAAAAAACACAGGTAAGAGTCAAATCATGAATCATCCTCACAAGTTCACAAGTATGCAAAAGCAAATGTCAAAGTTGTAGAAAATTAAAAGTAGCTTTATGCAGAATTATGTCTGTAGCTTAGTTTCAAATTGCAAAAAGGGGGTGGGGCATGAGTGTGTATGTATGTGTGAGATGCACAGGGTACATGACATTCATTGTACTATTCTTTCAACTTTTCTGTAGGTTTTAAATAAAAACACCACCAATTGGCCTGAACCAAGAAATCAAGTCAGTGGTTCACATATGGTACTGAAAACATTACCATGGCTCAGTCCTTCTCAGGGTTCTATCCAAAACTGAGGTTGCTTGTTTCCATTTAAGAATGCATTTTTTTTATTCACTGTTCTGCATGCAGGCATGACAAAGCTCAAACAATGTCCAAGAGACAAATAATAGGAATTAGGTAAAGATTACCAATATTTTGAATGTTTATATTAGAAATTGTCTGACCTAGTTTCTCGTTAGTAGATTAACATCTTACTTGCAATCTATACCATCCAAGAACTGAGTACTATTCTTTTAAGTACCTAATAGTCATTAAATACTGTAAAACAAGTGATAGAGATACAGAATTAGGCAAGTTCTTTTACCTGATGTATTTAAAGTTAGATAGGAAGAAGGTAAGCATATAAATTAATAGCCATATGAAATGTGTAAATTACCTTCATACTAAAGGATAAACAAAGTGCTGTGTGACTCAGAGAAGATAATTGAAATGAAACAGACAGGATTACGTTGAAAACACCACTAATGATGATGCCTTATAATAAGAAACACCTTGGTAAAGAAAGTAGTCCTTATTAATGAGAGAAGCTGCAGAGCACAGAATCATTAATTCTTCAGTGGTGATGGATTACCATCTTAATAGGAAACTTTAACTTTGCTTTTTAAAATCACATAATCTAGAAGAATTCAAATTCATCTTGAGTAAAGAGACAAATAATCCTGGTTGCAACTGAATCACTCTTAAGAGGAGTGATAGATGAGCCAGAAACACCTGAGCTTGATCAACTTATATGCAGAAATACATCCTAGGGTTTGGGTAAAAAACAAGTCTCACACTAGACTTGCCTTTGTGGTCAAAAGGAAGACTGTCCTGGCTACCTGATCCAAAATATCAGGAAGTTCTACAGTGAAAAGTGAATCCCATCTTCAAAGGAAGGTAAATGTAGAGAACCCACCTCTAAGTCTCTATGGCTAGCCTTCTAGGGAAAAGAGTAGCGACTGTGGAAATAAAAGGAGGATAGTGTTTTAAAGACGAAAGTCTTATCAAAGGTCTAGAGCAGAAAAGATGCATTTGCTATTACCACCAAGATTGTAGCACAGGGTTATGTCTCAAAGGGAAAGCAAATTGGGTAAGTTTTCGGACTTCCTTTCCAGGGAAACAATTTACTGCTGGACATAATTGAAAATGCAGGTTATTTCTTGGAATGCTTGAATAGCTTTTTCTCTAATATCATTCAACCAAATGGAAAAGCTGTACCTGGTCTGGACAAAGAATTTTAATTACAAAAGGAGCTAAAATAGCAATCTTCCTCTGGACCCCAGGGAGTTTTAGCTGGATAACAGCCCATTAACAGACTAGTTCTGAGTGCTGATAACTTCTTCTGGAATACTATCAGACAAGCCCAAGGAAGGTACTTATAGTCCAGAAATAAAGAAGAATAAGAGGTGGGCAGGAGGACAAGTGTGTCATGCTTTATTCCATTTCACTTGAGGGTCTTCCAGAGCCTTCCTTCTGATGAAGCATAAGTACCTTCGCAGCTGATAGGACCCAAACACGGATCCAGGAGCTAGGAGGTGATCACACTTAACAATATTTTTAATTCCAAAGTGGCAGACAAATGGACAGTATAGGAAAAAGAAAGTGATGAAAATAAGACCTCGGAAATAATAAAAATGTGTGAAAAAACAGAGTCTGCCTTTCTCTTTTGAATTCTTCCCTACTGTACCTCTAGAATCTCTTCTAAGGCCTTTGCCATAATTATCTATTTTGATAAAAATATCTTAGATTTGAAAAGAATATGTAAGGGAAAGAATACCATATTGGATATTAGAAGACCAGACTAGGTTCTAATTCAGTTCACATCACAAGTCTACTGTGTTATCAAGGACATTTCAACCTATCTAGGCCTCAAGAAAAAAAAGAAGCAGGGGAAAAGGGGGTAACAAAGTATGAGGGCTGATGTTTCCTAGAGAGGCAGACTCAGCCTCCCTGAAGTGTGTTTTGGGAGACTTACCTCCTTCCTTGCCAAGGTCCTGGCCCACCTCCCCTGTGCTTACTCACAGATCTGATGGTGTTTTGTTAAGACTACAGAACAGGTCCTTAGGTCTTTTTATGCAAATTGGGTTTCACCTCCCTTGCTGGCCTCAGCTTCTAGGGACTTCCTTTTCTCCTTGAATCTAGCTGCTGCCCCTCATTACCAATGGCAGCCCTGTCCACAATCTCAGGTGACTCTCTGACACCTCCCATCCCCTCTCCCCAGGTCTTCCTTCCTGTCATTGGACACTGTACCTTTTCTACTCTGGTCCCACCACAACTGTCACTTTCCATCAACCTTGACAGAAAAGGAGATTCCCACTACCCAGGGAAGGAATTAAGAACTGAAAGAAAAGAGAAAAATATTCCTGTTTCTATTGCCAGGTTTTGGTTGTAGTGAATATGTTTCTGGGACACAGTAAGAGCTCAAAATGTGTTTAAGTGACTAAAACAGTGTGCCCTAATTAAAACACTTAAAGCTGTTCCCCACAGTGAGGTTACCATATACATGGTAGTTCTGTATTTCATGTTTCCATGACAGATGGTTGGCCTTGGAACCCCATTCTCATGAGGCATGGTTTTTGTGGGAAAAATGCAGAGTCTCAAACAACTGACTTACTAATTATCTTTAATAACTACCCTTCCTTCCTCAGGAATGGCTTGTAAAACAGGAAAATTAAAAAATTTGTTAGGCAAAAGAAGAAAACAAACAGCAGCCATCTCTAGCTATAACATAATTCTATATACATATGTTGCCATATATAGATACATATATGAATAACATATATACAAATATGTAAGGAGTAAGTTGATAAATTATCTGATTAACCTCTCTCAGATACACACACACACACACACACACACACCACTCTTCATTCAGAGCAAGGCGTCAGCGTCCCTAGACTAGTACCAAAGTAGATGTTTGTGAAAAGGGGATCTCAGTCACAGTAAGAATACAAAGGAAGTAGAGACCACATGGTAAGCCCAGATGATCAAGAAAAACGAATATTTGGAAAAGAATATAAGACACATCAAAGAGCTAAAAATTAACAGGTGCCCAACCCCCAAATACTCATTTCCAAAGATCTTCTTTAGAAAATAAATGCATGGAAAGTCCCACTTGTTGCCTGAAAGTCTTGGAGGAGGTAACAAATATCTCTTTAGAGAAGATATCCAATGGTGCTCTGAAAAGGAGGAAAGACACACAGAGGCAGGATTCATGAAGGTATGTGTGGGGCGCAAGCAAGTGGGGATCTGAGTGGAGAAGCCAGAAAAACTGTGGCTGAAGTTAATGAAATAATTTTGTCTGCTGAGCTGAAGTGCTCAGGTCTGCTAGACTGAGCTACTGTGGGTTCTAAAATAAGATGAACAATACAAATGGTGGGGTCTGTCAGGGTATTCCATATAAAAGCCATCACTGACCTGACAGGTACCAAATACCTGGCACTGTATCTGACATTTCAATACAATCTTTGACACTGAAACGTAAAGGAAAGAAGGTTCATAAACTACATAAATGTCTAACTAATGTACTATATACTTGGAACTAATAAAAAAATTAAAAATAAAGGGAAGAAAGATGCCTCAAAAAAAGGGGAAGGGAAGAGGAGTGAAGGAGAATATCTTTAAGCTTCTGTTCAAGTTGACTCACCTCATAGAAAAGTCCTTCCGGGAACTGCTGGAAGCACTGAGCACACACGAAACACTGCTCATGGTACAGCTCGCCATTACTGTTTACAATCTTCTCGGCGGGTGCAAAACCCCCCCTGCAGCGCTCACAAGCAGCGTTGGCAAGGGCATTGGCCATGTTGCTGTAACACACAAAGGATAGGAAGTCACAGACTGTCAACTTTTTCTTAGACCTAAGACCAAAAAACATAAACTAAAAAGCACATTCTACCTCATCACAAAAATCGTACTTTATCCTAAAGCCTAATTTCTTGCTTGTGTCTTAATTTTTCAACTCAAACTGTTCCCATTTGTTTGCCCTAGCATCTTAGGTTCTAAAAGGGCCTCCCGCTTGGAATCTGTTTCTCTTTAACATTTTTGACATTCCTCCTGATAAGTACCACCACGAGTGAGTGCCTACTATCTGTTAGGCACTAGGGATAGAGATGAAAGGCAAGAATTGCCCTCATGGAGCTTGAGTTTATGGCCCAATAAGGAGCTTAATTGAAATATCTACAAGCTGCTCTTTCTAGCCAGCACCATGTCATGGGCATCTCTTGGGACAACTGGTACAAGTGCCACAAGGCCAGGGGCAAAAGAAAGCCCTATCACAGAAGCATAAACACGACCTGGGACACCCTGCTGCCAACACTAAGACTGGCCCCCACACATACACACAGTCCACATGTGGGAGGCAACAAGCTGTACCGCACCTTGAGGCTGGACATGGGGAGCATCTCCTGGGTCTCCAAGTGTTGCACACACAAAGCAAGGGTTACTGATGTTGTCTACAGTGCATCCAACAGTGAACTGCTTGGTGCCAAGACCACAGTGAGGAGCTGTGTTGTGCTCAGTGACAACACTCTGGACCAACAGAGGTATGAGCCCCACTCCAAACCGCCCCTGAGCTGTAAGAAGGGAGCCAAGCTGACTCCTGAGGAGAAAGAGATAAAAAAACAAAAAACAAAACAAAAACAAAAACAAAAACAAAACAAAACAAATCAAAACACCACCAAAGAAAGTTCAGAAGAAATATGATGAAAGGAAAAAGAATGCTCAGATCAGCAGTTTTCTAGAAGAGCAGTTCCAGCTGGACAAGCTTCCTATAACCATCACTTTAAGACCAAGCCAGGATGGCTAAACAGATGGCTATGTGCTAGAGGGCAAGGAGATGGAGTTCTAGTTGAGGAAAATCAAGGCCTCAAAAAGCAAATAAATCCTCCTCTCTCCTATCTTAGGTCACGTAATAAAGGTGTTTCTTCTGTGAAAAAACATCCATAAGTTGACATCTCAAAACCAATTTCTCTCTCCTCTGAGAACAGAATCTAAACTGCATATCAATTGAATGCCATGTCACAGTATAGACACAAATTATTCCTTTGGTTAGATCCTACTGAAAGTCACTGCTTAGTAACTCTGAAAACCTGCCCAAAATTCCTTAGTCTTATCATCTAATTGGTAAGACTAATATTAAACACCAATAGTATAAAATATATCAAAATTAAATAATTTTATATTATAAAGATCATCTTACAGATGATGAAACAGTGTGTCAGAGAGGTAGAGTGACTAGCCCAACCCCCACAATCCCCCTGAACTTCGAATAATGAACTGTTTTGTTTCTGGAGGGCCTCTAAATGGAGAAGGTCCCCTAAGCAGAGCAGTCATTGATTGTCTAAGGTGTCCTTCTATAATTTAGCAAGTTTATTTTCAGAAGCCTACTCACGGCATGAGCTCTAACTGTGTGTCTACCCAGTGCAGCTGCTGACCACCCAGGCACTGAACTACCCATCTCATAAAGAGACTGCCAACGTTCTTCTGAATCTTCACAACCGCCCTGTGAAGCAGGTGAGAAGGAAAGTCTCCATTTTATAGACAGATTACCTGTCTTGTCTCATATGAGTTTCTAAGTTTTGCTGTTTCTTTAGCAAAAGTATTCACATACCTTGTTTCACACCTCCACATCACCCCAATGGAGTGCAACTTTTGTAGCCTTGGCATAACTTACTCAGTACCATGTTTATATCCCCCTACCAATCGACATTCAATTTTACTTAATAGACTTCAATACAGAATTAAAATCACACACACACACACACACACACACACACACACACACACACACACACACGGAGAAAGGGAGGCAACCTCACTGCTTGTCAAACTTGGCCTAAGTCTACTACTAAAAGGAATTTTCTACTTTGTTATTTCAAAATTACTGTCAGTTAGGAAGAAAAATCTGCAAAATTTCCTTCTTTACCTGGCTTTGTCATAAGCCAGATGAACTGTGGAAGTTTTGGCAAAGCTCTAGAAATGTCTGTGCTTTCTCCGTTCTCCTAACCAAAATCCACAGGTGTCCCCTGATGAAGTATGGTAAGCCCACACCTGCCCTAATCATTCTTAGTACTGTTTTTGAGGATGAAATAAAAAAAAGTAAATAAAACCACTTTGGAAAACAGAAGATGTTACTCAAATATAAAGCATTATAATTAATTAAAAACCCTCCTGAAAGATTTACCAACTCCTCAATGATTTTAATAGACCTCCAAAAAAGCTAGACAATTAGGCCATCCTGGAATGTCCTGATTCATTACTACCTATATCGGTGGTAGTCAAAATTTAAAGATTACTGTGACCCTTTCATGAGTTCAAAAGGTCTTCCCTTTCCTAACTACATCTCTATGAGAGGCTATATTTTCTTTATATACTTTATCTTAAACAATGTATAATAGGATGAATGCAGAAGCCGTTATGAGAAACTTTTATTAAGACAGATGTTATTGAGATCTGTAAAAATGCCACACTTCCAACATCAAGCTTTTATTTTAAAAGCTTATTTTTCATTAAAAATTAATATTAATACTTATTATTGTGTAATGAGCTTATTGTTATTTTAAATGAACTAATAAATACAAAGTATTTCTGTTTTATTTTCTAATACAGTAAATATTGATAAAGTAAAAGCTCTTTAGGGACCTCAAAAATTTTTTAAAGTGTAAAGGGGTCCCAAGATCAAAATGTTTATCATTGACCTTAATACTACAGACGGTTTATATTCAAGTTCAAATACCAAATAGTTAGAATTAGAAAATACACACATTATAAAAAGCAGCATAATTTTTTTTCCATACACAGGGAAAATTAACTAGTTTTAGAGATAATGTAATATGTATTTTTGAAGAAGTAGCCCTTATCATAACAAGTAGGAAAAGAAAAGGGACAGAACAGTAGAGGAAGCTTTCAGAAAAAAAAAAATCTCACCAACCTACTGAACTGTTTACATATTCCTTTCCTTTCTTGTCCTTGATCCTCTGGCACTACGTATTTTTTTTTTAATGGACTATTTTTTACAGCAGTTTTAGGTTCACAGAGAGACTGAATGGAAGGTACAGAGATTTCCCAAATGCTCTCAGTACCCACACATGCACAGCTCTCCCATTATCAACATACCCACCTAAGTGACACATTTGTTACAATGGATGAACCTACACTGACCTTAGTATTTTTTTTTACAATTGATCTTTAAATTTAATACACATGACAGAAGTGACTTTTTAAAAGTCATGAATGATAGAGCTGTCATTCAGTTAGTTACAAAAAGTTGATAATTTCTCAGAAAAGAATTTTCACTAAAATTTTTAACAAAAATTGATGACAAGAAATATATACATTGGGGAATATATTTCTATATCTATATCTATATCTATCTATCTATCTATCAATCAATCAAAGTCTTAGTAAGAAATGCCCATAACTGGTCAGTCATACTGTTTCAGCTGATCTACATCTAAAAATCAACCACACATAAAACTTGACATCTTCAAACTTTCCATTATTTAAGTGCCTCATTTATCAAAGCACGTGAAACAAATTTCCTGGCATTAAAATGCAAAACTGTAAATTCAAAAAGCATCTTGAGAGTTAGTTCACCAAGCATTTTGGTTACAGAGTAATTATAATTGCCCAATTACTCTTAAAAAGAGTTCTTTAGGAGTTGTAAAAATAAATGACCTCTGTTGCAAAACCACAGCAAAAGGAAATACACAGGTCAGTTAAATTCTCTCTATTGACAAACTGAGGATTTGCAATAATGCCAAGCTTACGACCTTGTATAAGATCAACAATCTTACATGAGTTGGTCTAAATACTACTCTACAGTATTTTTTAAACACTGCTTGCTAAAAGCCCATTTAATAATACAAATTAGATTAACTTTTAGGGTTAACTGAATGCTATATATGCATGCTAGTTACACAACATCCTTTTTCATTCACTCAGTCCCCTAGAGAGAGCATGGAGAAACTCAGCTGGCCTACTTCAAACTGCTGATTAAACGTAACAAAGATCTGGATTTTATCAGCAGTCTGTAATTCAAATTTTCAGTTTTCTCCAACCTGCCCTTTATTTATGGGAAGTTGTAGAGTGTAAAACTGTTATAAATCCTAACAATGAACATGAACCTCTCTCTTGGACTACATAATAAAAATATACTATTAGGAACCCACTGAAGACAAAGACGTTACTACTCTTAATTCAAAAGTAGCACTTTGTGTTACATTATGTATGTCATCCAGCAGAAGTTTTACATGGCCAATCAACCTACCTGCCTGTGAGAATATGCTGCATCACTCTGGAAAGCCCTTGATGACAGTCAGGGAAATAAAACCATTAATGGCTAGTGAACTGAAAGCCCAGGAAGGCTAGATCTGAAGAAGGGGAACCCCAAGAGAGGAGACACTTACAATTTCGCATAAAAGTCACAGAACTCCTTGTAGACTTTTACGTCACTGTGCCTGCGCTGCAGTTTGGACACAGCCCTCTCGTCTTCATTTCCATTAGCCTGGTGGACACTGTTCAGGGCTGTCTGGGGGATTTCTTCATTCTCTGGGATAACTGAGGGGCGCGCCCGGCCCGGGAACGCCATAGTTGGTGCTTTTAAGCTTGGAGCCCAGGATAGAGAGCAGCAGGGCAGGAGACCAGAGAAACAATGTCCAGGCCTCCCCTGCTTCCCTGCCAGGGTCACTCCCACTGTCCCCACACACGTCAGCCCCGGGCTTGCCAGGGTCGCTCCCGACCCTTCACATTAAGAGCTCCAGCAGCAAGGCAGTCAGTTGGTCTGAAAGTCCTGATTTACTGAGGCAGTTTGGAAGCTCTAGAAAACATCCACAAAGGAGCGACCCAGGCCTTGCAGAGCAGCCTTCCAGATGGACTGTGCCCATAATCACTACTACAGGAACAGAGGACTGCTTGGTAAGCAAGCCTCCAAGAGGAAAAAATATCTATGTGCTTTGGCTGTCTGTCGCTGGGCTTCAACAACACTAACACTGTGCTCCTGTGCTTCGGTGGACATCAGAACCTTTTGGAGAGTCTATAAAAAGCCCCTGGAAACTCTGTGTTTCTACTAAGTTCTCAGTGAGGCTGGCATTGTTGGCACACTCTGAGGGGGATCTTGATGCTCAGGGCAGGCTTGACAGATATGCCCTATGGCTGCCTTCTCCCAGGAGTCTGTGAGTCAGAGAAATTAAGAGCTGTGTTTGACTGACTTACTCTAACGCGTAGCACAATAAAAGTCTGATAAAGTATTCAATGAACTGATGCAAGAGGTAATAGGAACAAGCTGGAGTTTAGTTAGAACTCTTTCTATTTGACCTCCAGATAATCCTTGACTTAGATGAGCCATATTTCTCGGTCTTTATCATGACTAAGGATGCCGCTGGTATGTCTTGCTACACCATATTACAGGTCTTGTGGTAGTGTCAACAATAAAGCTGATGATGATGTAGTCGTACCATGGGTGATAAAAGCCTTCAGAATCTTTTTCAATCTCAGTCCTCTCAGCACCAGTGTGCCACCCCACCGAAATCAAGGTAACAAGGGGCACTTAAGAAAATCTAGAGAATAGGTAAAAGGTACATTGACCAACAGAGCAGATCACACTAGATAGGAGAGCCATGAAATCATCAACAAAAGACAAAATGTAGCTAAGACTCTCAAGTAGTAACTATAAATAACAATATCTAAGTGTTAGTAAATGCTCACTATCAGATCCCTAGGAGGTAGGTCTTATTTACAGGTGAGGAAAGTAAAGCACAAATTAATTGAATATGTAGTAGGTGATAAAACAGTTAAATACAACTACAAGAACAAAAAAGGTTAACTAGAAAAGGGTACCAAATGGGACTAGAAGCAGAAGATGAGATCTGGTCCTCCCACTTTGAGCCCTAATGATCTCAGGGTACAGGTCAGAACTCAACAGCTGTGGACCTTCCCAGGGCCAAAGCCCGAGGCTGATGAAACAAGAAAATCACCATTTTAACCAGGGGGAAAAAAATACAACCTCAAGGTTTATTTACTTATTTGGTTTTTTTACAATAACCATTGGAATTGAGAGAGGAGACAGCAAGGTAGAGAGAGAGAGTGGCGGGGGGAAAAGTGGGAGGGAGGGAGATAGACACAACACAGACACAAAGACACAAAGGCTGACTTTCAGACCAGAAATATAACACACTGAATTAGGGGTGGCCTGCTAGGAAGTAGGAAGCCATATAAGCCTTCTGCCCAGAATCCTCCTTCCCTCTTAACATCATCTTCTCTATTCACATTTCTACCTCACCTAAGACACTCCTTTTTCTAAAACTCAAAAACAGTCTTTATTTTAATTATTTTTAAACTTTTCTATCTCTGTATACTGGTACATGAACATGGGGATGTGCTCTTCCCAGGGAAAAGTTTCTGGACAATGACTTGATGATATAAAAGAAGGAAGGGGGTCCCATCACCACTATGTTCTCAGAAATAATCCTTCCGACTTGCCAGTTTTATAATTAGCTTTTGTGTGGAGTTAATTTATCCTATATGAAAATAAATAAGACTACAATTACCTTCTCAGAGAGCTTAAGTGACCTGCTCAAAGTCAAACAGCTAGTAAGCGGAAGGTCCCACAAATTCAGACACCCACCCAATGTTTTTGTTTTTTATCTCTATAAAATCCATCCTGTATCAGTGCTTTCAGTAACTGATACATTTGTCCACACCTAAGAAAAGAAGCTGTCAGGCTCTATTTGTTTCTTTACCTTACAATATTCTTTACAATTCTTAATCTGTATCAGGTCCAGTGATTGCAAATCATGTTCATTCTCCTGCTAGAAATATCATCAGATCAAAAATATTCTGCCAAAATTGAGGTAATGCTACATAGAGACACCAACCTGCAGGGCAGAATACTAAAGTATGTACTGGAAGATTTCCCTTTTCTTTCAGCTCAAACAGTATCCAGGAGGGCTAGGGACAAGTTCTCTTTCCTTCAGTCTGCCAAGGGAAATTTTCACATGCCAATAATGAACATCCAGAAAGGCAGCAACTTTGCCTTGTTCATGTCTGTGTGCCATTACTTGGCGGGTATGCAATAATTATTTGCTGATGAATGAACCAGAGTTAATAATCCATCTACTTGAGCTAGCCAACCATGAAACAATAAAAAAGCAAATTAGCATTTTAAGTCATCAGGTAATCTAAAAATGTAATCTTATTTATTTACTTCAGAACAACTAGTCTTATTTCTACTAGACAGAACAGTTGAACTATGAAAAAGCTAATGGTTCATGAATACAAGATACAATGAAATCTCTTATCTACTAAGGAATTAAAAATCATCTGAAAGATCTGCAATCAGTTTTTTAACTTTTTATTTTGAAATAACTATAGTCACAGGAAGTTGTAAAATTGTATAGACAGGTCCTGGGTATACTTGGTCTAGCTTTCCCCAGTGATTGCATCTTATGTAACTATAGTACAATATCTAAACCTGAAATCTGAAATTGGTACAATGTGTAGATACATGTAACCACCATCTCAATCAAGATATAAACTATTACATCAATACGAAGATCTCTCTCAAGTTATCTCTGATAGCTACACCCACCCTCTCCCCATCCTATCACCCCTAACTCCTGGCAACCACTAATCTGTTTTTCATCTGTGCAACTGTAACTCAGAGAATATTATTGCTATAGGCTGAATGTTTGTGTCTCTCCAAAATTCATATGTTGAAAGCGTACTTCCCAATGTGACGGTATTTGAAGGTGGGGCCTTTGAAGGTGGGGAAGTAATTAGGGTTAGATTAGGTCATCATAGTGGGACATTAATCCCTAATGATGGAATTAATACCTTATAAGAAAAAGAAGAGACATAGATCACTCTTTATGGACCATGTGAAGATATAGCCAGAGTAACCATAACCATAGATATAGCCAGAGTAATAGGAAGTGGATACTTATTCGACATTGAATCTGTGAGGGTCTTGATCTTAGAATTCTCAGACTCTAGAACCTTAAGAAATAAGTGTTTGTTGTTTAAGCCATGCAGTTTATGGCATTTTTGTTATAGCAGCCCAAACTAAGACAATTATACAAATTGAATCATATAGTATGTGACCTTGGAAGGTTGGCTTTGCCCACTTAGCACAGTGCCCCTGAAATCCATCCAAGTTGTTACACAATAGCTTGCTACTACTATTTATTGCTGAGTAGCATTCCAGGGCATGAACATACAATAGTTTAACCATTTACCCACTAAAGAACACTGTAGCTTCCAGTTTGGGGCTGTTGGGAAGAGCACTGTGTAAGTTTCTGTGTAAATCTAAGTTTTCATTTCTCTGGGAAAAATGTCCAAGAGTGAAACTGCTGAGTTGTATAATAAGTCTATGTTTAGTTTTTTTTTTTTAATTATCAAACTATTTTTTAGAGTGGCTGTACTATTTTACATTCCACCAGCCATGTATGAGCTTCAATTTCTCCACATCCTTGCCAGCATTTGGTATTACCATTATTTCTTATTTTAGCTGTTCTAATAGGTTTGTAGTCCAATTTTTATTATTAAGTATATGTGTGTGTATGTATGTGTGTGTGTGTGTAGATAAGTACAAAAAAGAAGTCAGAAATTTCACACCACCAGATAATTATATTGACAAAAAAGGAAACAGGGTAATATGCATGTATTGGGGAAAAATGCAAACACTAAAGATAGGTATAAAATGAAAAGCCTTTTAATTGGTGTGTGTGTGTGTGTTTGTGCGTGCGCGCATATATGTGTGTGCATGTATATGTGTACATATGTATATATGCATTCTACTAATCTTAACTGTCCTTTTGATGAAACTAAAGAGCTTACTAAAAAAAGAATGATTTGACTTTTGATCATCAGCAAGACATTAAGCTGAAATAAAAGCAAATCTGGTTTTGTTCTGTATTCTCTTTTCCCCAGGGCCTGGAGTACAGCCAAGCTATGGTTCTTACTACCAGAGCCCTGGGAAACTGCTTGAACAGGAAATCTTAAATCTCCCTGCCTCAATCAGCCCCTCAATTGCTCCACATCTTCAATGAAGTTAGTTCAACAATGTCCTTCTGCTAAATCAGATTAGTGCTGCAAATTCAGTAAAAATTCTCTTAACTCTTCAAGTGAGTTAAGTAATACTCTGTTAAGGCGAAGTAGGTAGGAGACGTTTCTTTTTTTCTAGAGTGCTTCCAGCTGGGTCTGTACTAATGGGGGTCAAGCACACACAGTAACCCTAGACAAAACTCAGCAGAAGTCACCTTGATCTGAATCAAATTTTGTAATCAAAGGTATCATATGTAATATTTTAAATATTTTAATAAACTATTTTATTTAATAAAATATTAATAAACTAATAAAATATTTAATCTAATCAATACAACAGCATTTATATGAATATTAAGACAGATTTGTGGCTCTGTCTCCTTGTTTTTTCAGATCTTATTCTATCCTCTTTTCCTTTCTTTCTATCATCAAGGAATATGGAGCTGGGAGGAAAAAGAAAAAGCTGAGATTGGTTTTAAATGAAAAAAAAACAAAACAAAAAAAAAACAAAAAGGAACATGGAAGAGCATATGTCTCCTTCTCATTTTCCTCTCCCTAGGAACAAAAGACCCTGACCAGCTGATTTTCAAAAACTCTCAGGACAGAGAATCTCTGCACCTTGCACATGCTGCTTATGCCAAAACAAAGAAACTAATAAAGTGAGAGTTCTAGGCCAACCAGGAAGGCTTGGATGTGCCCACCATTGCAACTGTGAGTAAGCAACCTCTGGTATTTTAGAGGCTTGTGGCAACATGAATGGGTTGCCCTTCCTTTTGCAGCTTTTCTATTAAGGTCAATAGCTTCTTAAAAAGTAATTGCACACGTTATTTCACTGTTTACTTACTTATATTATTTTATATAATGTCTAAAATATGGAATTTTTACTATGTGCTCATGGGGCAACAGACCTAAGGGTACCTAAGAAGCATCTGTTAAATGAATAAAACAAGTGAACAGTCACATCCTCTTTCTAATGTAACTGGGTAAACAATATATAGATATATGTGGTTTCATCAATTACTCATCAATTAGTCAAGCACTTAAAGATGCAGATTTCTATTTCAGTTCCCAGTGCTGAGTGAGTAAAGCTGTCTAGGTGCCCTAGTCCCCGAGTAAGAATTGGTAACCATGTGGCCACTGAAAGCTTAGGTGGCACTATCTGCCCAAAAGGATTGTACAGGTGAGGAGAGTCAGTTGTCATTTACTTCTCTTATCTGGCTACCATAGAGCAGAGCTAAAAAATGTCTGTTATTTTTCCAAGAGCATAAGGAGGTAATCTGAGGCCAAATAAACACCATTGCTCAAGTTTTATATCCAGGCCTTTTGTTACCTTTAAACCATTTTTTGACACTTAATATTGCTCTAAGAAATGCAAACAATCCATAATAAAAATATTTATCTGAATTTCCTGGACGGAAATTATTGCTCCAACTATAGTGGCATCAAAATGGTCCTTGAAGTAGGGTGAGGTTGGCTGTTTTTAAAAAAGTACTTAAAAAGCCAAAAAAGCCATTTTTGTCTAAACAGTGGGAGGTTATTTATTATTATTATTATTATTATTTTGGTGAAGAATTAGTTTCCTGAGGGCTGTGATTCCTTAAGAGTTCTCCCCAAGAGGTTATAGAACCAAAATTACCATGGTTAATTTGGGTCTTTGGAAGGAAGATCCCACAGGATAGCTCTGAGCTCCAAACATTCCTTAAATCCACCCAGGGTAGATTTATATTTCATAAACTCAACATTTTCTCATGATCTATTGTGTGCTAAACTCTTTCATTTACTGAAGTGATCATTTTCTCATTAACTACTGTGCACAGTGTCTTAGTCCATTAAGGCTGCTGTAACAAAATACCACAAATTAGGTGGCTTATAAACAACAGAAATTCATTCCTCACAGTTCTAGAGGCTGTAAGTCCACAATCTAGGCACCAGCAAGGTCAAGTTCTGGTAAGGACGTTCCTCCCCTCTTCCTGGTTCATAGCCGGCACTTTCTCACTGTATCCTCACATGGTGGAAGGGGCTAGGGATCTCTGTAATACCTCTTTTAGAAGGGCACTAGTCCCATTTATGAGGGCTTGACCCTCATAACCCAAGATTCTCCCAAAGGCCCCAACTCCTAATAGTATCATCTTTAGGGGTTAGAATTTCAACATATGAATTTTGGGGGGGGGGACACGAGCATTCACACAATAGCAGGCAAAACCTAGGACCCTTGCTGAGTACTCCTAACAGCTTGTTAGATGCCAAACCACACATGGCGTATTTAATGTTAAGCTGACCACTTCAGTGTTCCATAAAGAACGCCGCAAGGCGTCAGATAACATCAGTCCAGCCAACTCCAAGATTTCAGCCAAAACAAATTCCACCCCTGACATAACACACAGCCAAAGATAAATAATCTACTTAGAGCTATCATACAAAAATAAACTGCAGCTATTTTCAGGAGCTCAAATACTTAAAAGCTTAGATATAATCATGTGCATGGTTGTCAAAATTAAAAATCAACTTTTTAATAGCTGACATTTTTAAATTAAAATCTCTCAAACAGCAAATACTGAATTATGTGCATTACTCTCAAATAGTTCATTTATGTAGCTTTTAAAATTCAAGCTAAACATTTGGCCTCTAAAACATGGGACCCTAACATAGGAAAAAGACTATTAAATGTTTTACATCATTCCAGATACAATTTCGTATGTGGATGGCTAAACCAAGCATTTGGCAATAACTATTAGAATGAAGCTTCTCCAATGTCAAAGGCTTTCATGAATATTAGGGTATTCAAATTGTTGAGATGGCCTCGTTAAAATAAATTATTTTCACTGTGATTCTCTATCTTTCTCAAATGGAAAATTGAATCTGATTTTCCCATACTACTAAAAACAAAACAATCATGACATGCAAGTAAAGATAATGGAGCTGTAAAGTTCTCATTTCCAAGCATCCAGGTCAAATGCACTGTTTTCTTTAATAAACAGTGAGGAAAGAGACAAAGTTTGGCCATAAAAGAATATGGAGTCACAATAAATATGCCATTTTTCTTTGTTCAAATTGTTTCCTAATTCCTGAATGCACAAGCAAAAAAGAAATTACTCATTATAATAAGGGCAAGAGAGTAAGAGAGAAATGAGGTGTACATCTTCTCAAATCTAAAATGAAGAAAACTCCACATATGTTGCCTGTTTGCACTGACCTTGCTTTTTCAGGATCATGATAAAAAGCAGGGAAGGTCCTCTTTGGCCCCATTAGAGTATATTAGAAATAATTAAAGAGACTAAGTAAAAGCTTTACCACCTATCAAAGATGAAAAGTGTGTGTAATGATTTCCTTATATACCAGCAACCACTCTCTCCAGGGCCTTCAACTCATCCCAAATACTCAGACCAATCCAGCAGTGACAAGGAGGCTGTGACCAGAAAAGGCTATTTGCACTTGATTGTAACACCCTTTGAAAGGAAACTCACCTTCAATTAGACTACACTTGGTGTTGGAAACAGGCGATTTTATAGCACTCCAAACCTTGTGATGTTTTAAAACATCTTTCTCTCTCATTGAGAAACTAAGTGAAATGCAATTAAATCTCAGGTTGAAACTTTTCAGTAAGTAAACCTCCACAAGGCACACTTTTAGTCCTAAAATCAACAATTAAAATACAATGTTTCTAGTAAAAGAGGGTGAGGGAAAAACTCCTATTCTGGTGTCTGACGAAAAACTGCCAATTTTATTCTCTAAGCCCCACAGGCAGAGATGCACCAAGAGACAGCAGGCGGGAAGGGCGCTTCTGCAGCCTGCTGCCTCAGTGCCCCAAGGATCTGTGACACAAAGCAGGTCCCAGAGGTGTTCAGCTCCACAGTTCATAGATACTACGCCCATAAAAGGCACAAATTATTGCAAATAGATAGTTCAGTTACTCAATCTCAACCAATCGAACCCATTTCCTATTTACCCCAGGAATATCGCTGACGTGCTTGTGGCTGCAGCAATTACCCCGAGGTAACCCATAGAATACAGTCCTAATCTTACTCTCAAAGTTTGCCAATGAAATATCTTGCTTTTATTATTATTTCTGCATCACTCTAGTATATTGACAGTCTTTGGAAACAAATGCCATTCTATTTATAGCATTCTGCTTTTAGTAGTGGTATTTCCATTTGCAAAATATAGTAATTCTCAATCACTGAAATTGTCAAATTCTAGAAAACGTAGTATTCCTATGCATGGTATTAACACTGGCAGCGAGCCGCACTTTTTTTTTCTAAACAAAAAAAAGGTTAACAAGTATTGACAGCCCACTTAACAGCCTATTTCTTGTGAAGTACCTTACTCTGAACGATCTCTAAACAAGTTTTCCAACATTACCCAACGATACCCATCTACAAAAGACTTCAGAATGTAAAGGATATGGAGGCTGGGTAATGTGAAGGAGAGACGAAAATGAAGCTCATCACAGTGTTCTCCCCTTTCTCCATGATACTCTCTTCACTCAGGTCTACTTTATCCAGAGACATTCTGAACCATGTGCAGAGAAAACTCAACAGAGTTCAAGACTTATGACCCCCTGCCCTTCCTGACCCACACAAACATAACAGACCTGACTGGCTGAAATTAGCCACTCTGTCTTTACAATAATGAAGACATAATATATATTATCACAAAAGGGAACCCACCCTAGAAAGAATGATGCAAAACAAGACTGGGAAAGCAGCAGAATGTGTAGTAAAAAAAAAAAAAAAAAAGGAAAAAATAATTAATAGCAGAAAATTAACAAATGCTTTGAACAATGGGGCAGCCCCAGAGTCTTTAAGCCCTGAGTGTGAAATGTGAGCACACTGAGACTGGATCACTGGGTTGCATTATTTTGTTTGACAAGTTTAATTTCCCCACCCGCTGCAGCCCCAAAGTAATATCATTTATTATAAAAAACTTATAAAAGCAGAAGACTCACTAATATTCCTGCCATCTAGAGATAAGGAATTTAAAATTTGATCTCTTCTTTTTAAAATACATATACACATATTGAATTTAAATAAAAACAGGACTGTTACAATGTAACTGTTCAGAATTATCTTTAATAGTGATGATCAAACATTTCTAGTACATGTGGACAAATGCTGGTATGTGGCTTCCCTCCCCAGAATCTCAGACATGCTCCATCTAGCTCATGAACTTCAAGCATGACTTTCTCCTCTCAGCAAAGATAACTCATTTAACTATCATCACTGCAGTTTAGAATCTACAAGCTCATAAGATTTCTCTCACTGAATTCCCAGTCACTCAAATAAGCACAATGTTTGGTCAACTGAAAAAAGTTCTTACAATTATCTTTTAGAGGTTGGGCAATATTTCTCTTGAATTTTAAAAAATTTTCACTGGAAAATGTCTCTGTAGCAGTTCCTCCATTATTAAAATCCCTCTGGCATTCTCATTGTGTGACCCACTAACACATGTTCTTACCCTTAAACATCTTTTCAAAAGGATATATTGTGTCCTGACGAAAATAGACAAATTTTGAGAAAGACCTATATTTCAAGTATAGAACAACAGTATTTTTAGCTAAGAGTATTGACTTAAAAGAATGCCCAGCTTACCCAGGAAATCCTTCTAGTGTACCCATTAGCTCCTTATATAGCTATAATGGCCTTTGGCACCAACCTTTCTGGCTCTCAATTACATTCTTATTTTAGTTCTGATTCAGCAGGGTTATCTCACTGAACACTGACCTTCATCTAAGCAGATAGAGGAAGTCAGTGGGAGTTTTTGTTTTGTGACTAAGCTTAACATAAGGTCTATTTCCCTCAATGACAAGGCAAAAACAAAAACCATGAGAATTTCAGTATAAAAGGACAGAGAAAAACATTTTACTCAAATCAAGTGAAAACAATTCTTTCAAATTTAAATCTACAAATATTTCATTGCCAGTTGCTTTCTTTTTAACATAGAACATGTTTTCATGTATATTTTATGCATTAAAATAGGATCAAGCTGAAGAACTGAAATGTTTATTTTTTTGCTCACTTTAAAAAGCTTTCATATCGTGTTAGCAGCATCCATCTGCTGATCAAGTAGGCATTGACTCTGGTACCAGAAAGTGAAATAGATTGTAGCTATAAAAGCATTTTATCCATATAAGTCAAAAAGAAAGAAGAAAACTGTGAACTCATATTTTTAACATAAAAACTGTGTTCCCAACTGTATTTGCTTGCTGCTTTTGTTAATATTATCATCTATGATTTGTAAGCTAATGCTGATATGAGATCTAAATTTTCATCCTGAAGATGACAGTTCTGTAGCCAATTTTAAAGATCAAGACATTTTGAAAACAGATGTCATCTTAGAAATTGTATTTTTAAGTGCAAATAAATCATATCAACTTGGAAGTCAACATTTTATTTTTCATTCTTTAATATTACAGAATACTCTGCATTATTAGATGCATGGTTAAGTTTCCAGATATCTTCAGAATTCTGATTTTCATATTGTGACAACTGGTTTACCAATGATGTGCCATTGAATTGTTATTTAAATGATAGAAAAAAAGGTTTATTCTTTTTCATTAACTTTAAACTTTGTGAAGTACATGTATAGAAAGTCAAGGAACTTGTTTTAGCTATCACAACTTAAGTTTTCCCATACATGTGACCAAAAGATTTGGAAATGAGAGGCGGCCACAGGAGGCCTGACTATCTGTGTCAATGTAATAATGTCCAGCATATAACTACAGCTTCAATTTCTCCCAGGTCTCTTTTGCACATTCCTCCTCTTCTAGATCCTGTAACAGCCCTTCTCTCTTCCCATAGAGCTCACCATCCTCTGTCACAAGATAAAGATGGGTTTTTGAAAGCAGATTATAGGATTGATTAGGTGGGAATTTCTTTGTTCAATTCCTTTAACTCTTCACGAAGACAGATGTAATCTAAAAGTCTAGCAATAATATATAAAAGCATAGTAAGTTTTATTGCAGTCAGGCCCCATTATTTCCTGATGGAATATTACTGGAATATCTTTGATGTGCTGGTTACAGGAGTTACTGTCTGCTCTATGAAAGTGGTCTTTCTCCTTTGTTGGCCGGCACTGGGCCTTTTCAGTAAAAGGCACTGAAGAGAACTGATGAAGGAAAGGGATTTGCATCCTGGTCCTGTGTGCTCACTTCACTTGGCAAGATCCTGGGTGTAGGGCTTTCTTCGGTGGCACCAGCCTCCGGCAGCACACATAGCTGCATCAGTGTCTAGTTCCTAGAGGCATGGCGGCCAGAAGCCCATGGTGGTTTTGCAGCAGGTGGTCTCTGGCTCCTACAATGCATGACAGCCTGCAGCACACAGACATCCCCCCTGCCCAACCTTCAGCATAATAAAATGGTCATTTAGATGGAGATGCAGTCAGTGTTCCCCATTCTTTGTTTCTCTAAGCTAGAGACCACAAATAAAGTCATTGTTCAACCCAGGGTCACAGAATATGGCAGCCCCCACCCTTAAGTATAGACCAGGTACCCCCTTCCTGTCATCTCTCTAGTATAAGGGGATGTTTCAGGACCAATCTAGGTTCATATAATATTTTCACATTGAGGGTTGCCCCAGGAAAAAGGCAAATGGACACATACCTCTATTTCCATTATCGAGAAACAAAAGAGAATAAAGGAACCTTTAGTAAGCTCTCACTCCTCTCCATAACTATAAGGAGGGGAATGATAGGAACTGCAAGCTTCCCAAGCACTTACTATATACAAACACACTTGGTTGTGGGGTATCCTCTGCTACTTAACTATGAATGCTACAAACATTTTTTTTAGTCATAGCCATTCCCATGTTGCCTTTCCTGTGATATAATAACTAAGAAGTAGCCCATTTTCTAAACAGACCCTCAATTTCAGAATAGTTTGGGTGAAAAGGACAATGTGTACCACTTGACAGTGACATATGTGGTATCTCTCCAGAGGTGTGGTCATGACAGTGCCACAGCCAGAAACTACAGCTCTAGAAGGGCCTGAAAGCAAGCCTAGTGATGGCTCCAAGATCTGCTCATGTTTTTGAGTTTCCAAGTTTTCTGAGAAGGATCAGTCAAAATCTAAAATGTCATACAACGATATTCTAAAATATTTCTGTTAAGAGATGAGCTTTTAAGAGATGATATGGTACCATATTTCTCTCCCTTCATCATCTGCCTCATTCTTATCCCTGTACATATAAAAATTAATAAGCAGAATGATGGGGGTGATGAATATGAGTCACTGAAAAGTGAGTGCTGTGTGAAAGATGGTAGCTGCCACAACAGAGAACAGAAACTATCCCTGTAGCCATTCTTTTCCTGCCCTTCACCAACAGAAGGATGTCTGCAACTCAAAACACACCAGTGACTAATAAACCTCACAAGAGCTGAGGCTATTTAGCCTGCTTCCTCCTTCGTTATTCTTGCATGTCTACTTGGGGATATCTCTACTTCCGGATGCTTGCCTCTACTCTGCCACAATCTAGAGCCACTATCCAGTTCCCATCTCAACCATGAACCTTCAAGAAATACTATTTCTAAAGAATAATGTTCAAGAGAGAATCAAGAAAAACATTTGGGAAGAGAAACACCATGGAGCTCAGGGAAACTCAGTTACTTCTGTAACTGAAACATACACACATGTGTAAATTTGTGTGTATGCATGTGTATATGTTTTAATATTTACTTAAATACTATAAAATAAAACTCAAACCTTTTGACTACAGGGCAAGAAGACTCCCTGCTCGAACCATTTAAATAGAACTGATACCAGGGGTTTTAGGTTAGGGCAGGTAAACGTGCACTTGGATGGCTCTGTGCCTATCTAGTCCTTTAATCTAAATCTTTAACCAAACATAGTAAAGTGCAAAACAAAACAATCTCCTTTCATGGCATAAATAAGAAAGCAAAAATGTTATCAAACTACCTTGGCACCATGTCAAATTGTTAAGCTGGGAAAAAAATCTAGTAGGAAAGCAAATGAAATGATGAAGTGTTGAGAATGTTCCAAATAAACTAATAAAACCATATTACTGAATATAAGTAAAAGAGCTGTCTAACACTGTGGACCCTAAGAAAAAAAGACACATAGCAAGAAGACTCCTGGTCACAAACCGGGCTTAACTTTAAAACCAGAGCCTGGAAAGTATTTCTAAACAGGGTCCTCTCATGCAAACTCTAGGGAGTAGCCTGCAATGTACGGCCTGCCCGCACTATCTTCCTGCCATCAGAGCCAGCCCTTATAAAGGAGTTTCTAGAATTGTATTTCAACCAATAGGACTGAGACTTTCTCCATCCAATTGGAGCTGTATCAGCATCTTTACCAACCAATCTAAGAGGTTCCATAATGGCAGACCAATCAGGGACCAGGGGCAGGGAATTCTGTCTATATAAATCAGCACCCCTCTGGCTTGGAGAGCACATTCTCCCTTTCACCAAATTGAGGACTGTGGTTTTTCTGGCTGGAGCTGGAACACTGAAGATATCTTCTTGCCAGAGCAGACCTGTGCAGGGCAGAGCAGGTGGAGTGGACTAGAGCAGAATAGAGCTGTCTAGCCAGAGAGTGGCCTCACCCCAGGGTTGCTCATCTCAGGGCCTCCTCACAGCCATACTACTTCATAACTGAGTTATAAAACACTATTATGCTATTCCTTCTACTGTATCAATCACAATTCAGTTGTTTGCAATGAATACAGTTTCCTTTATCACCACACCCCAAATTGGAGATTCCTATTGGTGTTGAATTGGTGCCAATGACCACCGTTTGACACCGTGTAGTGACAATATCTGTGATGGCAATGATTTTACTCTAATAAAAACAATGGTCATTTCTACTCTTCCATAGATAGCAACATTTGAAACTATTAGAGACAAATGACTACATGATTATTATTTTTGATTTTGAAAAGTAATTAAATTATTTTCAATTAGTTAACAAAAATTATATTAGTTTCAAGTGTACAACATATTGATTAGACATTTATATAACTTGTGACACCCTAGTACTCATTTGACACCAAACATTGTTATTAACAATGTTTTTGACTATATTCCCTATGCTGTCCTTTACATTGCCATGACCATTTTTATAACTGGGAATTTGTACATCTTAATCCCTCCCCTTTTTTCCCCCATCCTCTAACCTTCATTCCATCTGGCAAACATCAAAATGTTTTTTGTATCTATGAGTTTGTTTTATTTGTTCATTTATTTATTTTTATCTATTTATTTTTTTACATTCTACATATAAGTGAAATCATATGATATTTGTCTTTTCTGACATTTCACTTAGCATAAAACATGGCAGAACCACCCATGTTTTTGCAGATGACAAGATTTCATTTTTTTTATGACTAATGTTCCATTGTATACATGTATGATACATGATTATTTTAAGAGATGGTTTTATCCTTTCAGATAAAACTATTCTTAAATAAAGGAAATTATTCCGTGTTAAAGGATAAATGAAAAAAAGTCCCACTAAATCAATTACTAAGAGTTAAGATTATGACAAAGGTGAAGGGACAGAAGAACAAGAAAAATTTGGAAGGATAAAACCAAAATTTTACATTGCTGTCATGATAAACATTTAAGTATCATATGTGATACAACATGCTTCTGTGAATGGAGGGCTAAGAGATGAAGGGGGGAAATCACCCAGTACAATTTATTACCCTAAGCATAAATATAAGCAGAAAAATATCATTAAAACGGCTCATAAGACAATGTCAGCATTTTATCCTGCAGAAATCAACTTGTATATTTGCTATGCAGGTACAGACTGTCTCTAAGTAAATTGCTTATAAGAACTTGAACAAGACAGTTGACCTTCCCTCCTGTTCAACATTTCCATGTAAATTTAGACAGCCTGAGTCAGTACTCCTGGGCCCAGAGGCCACACAACCCCAGAGGCTATTGAACTCACAAGAGAGCTCAGTAGAGGCTGCTTCAGTTCTTAATAACATTTGCATTCCTTCTCACATTTCAAAGTTGAAAAGGCAGAGAAAGAAATCTAGAGACTTTTTTGGAGCCCATTTACTGTTCATTCCCCCTAAACATTAATTTGTGCCATAAAGTCTGGCACCACCTGACAAAGAACAAACTGTCCAGATCCACAAGTATTTTCAGTATGTTTCTTTGGGTTTTCCTTATTGATGTGATATTTTCTGAGAACTCTGCTAGATCCTGAGACATCTCTCTTTTATATCTTACATGGCTCTAGCACTTACATTTTTACGTGGAGTCTTTCGAGAGAGAGAAGGTAGCTGAATTCCAACATATGAAACTACTAACACAGATACTTATGAAGCAAAAGCAGCCAACTTCATGATTTTTAAACAGATGTGGCTTCCCAAATAGTAAAAATGGAAACTATTCAGTCATGCAATATTTAAAATAAAACAACAAATTCTTGGCTCTTAATCTTATCAAAACACTTTCCCCTTTTACAAATCATATTCAGTTGGCAAATGGAGAGACTCAAGCTCCTAAAACTAAGTGACTTGAAAAAAGCAATTACTAAGTGGTGATAGCAGATATTAGACTCAGTGTCGCTAACCTAAACTTTATTTATATAAAGTTTAGGTTAGCGACACTGAGTGGCCCACATTCTGTGAGTCAAGTTCATATTTTCAAAATAAACTTAAATTGTTCTAAAATGAAATAAAGCCATCTCTGACCCATGAGGTTAATAACAAAGTTATTTGAGATGTTCACATTTCTCAGTCCAGTCTCTTTGCTCCACATTTTGAGAATTTCACTTGCTAACAATATTAAGGAAATGCTCTTTTTCAATAGAAATTGCAAAAGGCTTAACAATTACTACAGGCAGATATTCTAGATTAGATAACCTGATTTACCTCTTACTCACCTTCCTCCTCCAACCAACCTATAAATTACACTCCAGAGCCACAACTGCTGAAATTCTGGTTTAGTTCATATGCTGCTAATAAGCTTGTAGCTGATAGCAGAGGGAACTCAAGGGGTTTTGCTATAAACCTGCTATTGTCATAGATGACTGGATCAGGCACAATCACCAATAAGCCCCAAATAAATGATAAATTATAATGTGATAATTACATAAGAGGGAAAAGTTAGAAATGTACCATTCATCATGATACATATCAAAATGTTAAACTTTGATTACTGAAGATTTCAAATACATATTAAACTAGGAAGAATAGTACAATGAATAGTACAACCCATATTTTTGATAACTCCAAAAGTTATCAAAACATGATCAGTATGTTTTTTCTAGTTCTCGACCAGAAAATATTTTGAGGCAAATTCCATACATCATATATTTGATCCATAAATTCTTCATCATGTAGGCTTGATATATATTTATGCTCTTATTTCCTACTGGGTATAATGTAGCACAGTGAATCTTGAAGAAGACTCAATATAGAAATGCTTGAATTCCACTGTTTCAAAATTATATACTCTTAAGTGGAGGCTGGCTGTCCTCCACTAATTTTTAAATCATACTCTCCAGAGCCAAGGTGCCCAAGCAGTTGCCACAGGATAGACAAGAGGAAGATAATCAGGAAAAGAATCCAGATTCCAGGGTCTACCATTTAGCCCCTTCCCTTTTAACTGACATCATCTCCAGAGAGTATCACTGCTATTGTTTCACATACTGCAGTCCCCAGGGAAATACTGTCAGGAAAAGATAATTCTTTGAAAAGCTTCTGACTGGACCTTTTAATCATTTTTGGATTTTTTTGGTCTGTTCTTGTCATAATCAGAAGAACTAAAAATGATAACTGGTTTTCTGATATCTCACCATTTCTAAGTGAAAGTTAAGTTTTGGTATGTACCACTTTCTGGTAATTGAAACAATCAAACTCAGTCTCTACGTATTGCAGAAAACCGTCCCAGGCTCATTCACAGAGAAAAATCTTATTTAAAAACAATCCTGTATTTCATTTCCCCCCAAACTATGGCTGAAACATCAAATTAGAAGCTCACACATAATCCTGTGGTCCATTTCTAGTTCATGCATACTCATATTTCTTCCCTACAATATTATCTTTTTTAAATTCCCATTAACTCAAAGCAATTAGAATTCTGACAATAAAATGTACTATTTCATCTCAATACCATTCAACAGTGGTTATAATAAGTAGTTATAATAGCAGATGGCAGTACAGAGATGTACAAAGGTAACAGCAATAAATCTCTGCCGAACTGAAGAGCTGGTTATGGTGGCCACAAAACCTATCAATATTGTCTTAACACACATATAATCACAGAAGCATTGTTTTTATCTTAAATTTTATAAAAATAGTAAGTCATATTTTTAATTTGCAAAAACAAATGCACTCAAATTTCTCCCCGTATCATTAAACACATTAAAACACTGCACTATACTTCAACTAGATAACAAGAGCCTTAGAGAAGGGGTGGTTAGAGAGACATACAGTCACAATCTTGTTTTTAAAATCCCCATTTATGCTACATTGTATTGTCTTCTAATAGCTATGAGTTTGAAAAGTAAAATCTAAATATTCTATTCTAACTTCACGCCACTTTAATGACCCAATACACTGCTTTTATGGTTCATTTCATTCATTCATTCACAAATATTAACTGAATAGCTCCTAGTTTAAATTGTGCTTGTCAGTAAATGAGTTAGAAATGACTCCCTGACTAAATCTGATAGTTGCCTCCTCACAGATGGTATCTGAAGCCACATGCACTTAAGAACTCTGGAAATTCCATGGGAACAACAAAGGAGAAAATAAAAAGAAGCAGTAACTAGTAGAAAATATTAAGAAAAGGCAGTGCTGGAGAGATGAAGGAAGGAGAAATTTTTAAGAAGTATTATTGCTGTAAAATTTCAAGGAAAAATAAAGGGAAAGTAATGATTTATGATAAAGACCCTTGGAACTATGAGATGGGCCTTCCTTATACTACAGACATCCCCCCCACCCCCGTCAGCTGGCAGTACAATGCTAGTACCTGACCTGGCGTCTGCCAGCACCATTCTCTTATCTGGGACAACCTCAGCAGTGGCCCTTGGCCAGCCTTTCCCAGCAGTGAAACCTTGACTATGGTGTCTGCTATTTGCTATAGCTGGCTCTGGCCCATTCTGAGCCTGGTTCTTCAATCTTCCCATTTCTGTCAATTCGGTAAGCAATGTGAAATCTTCCCAATAATTCTTTTCTACTTAAGTTAGCCAGAGTCTGTTGCTGCTGCTACCCACCGAGAACCAAAAATGATCAAATTACCTGGGAGAGAGACATGGTGGGATCAAAAATGCAGGGTTAGGTAATAAGAAACCAAAGTTTGTTTTGCTGGGAACAAATGACACACAAGGGAAGTGGGAAGAGATCAAAGATGCTAAAGAAGGAGGAGCTGAACATGAACAGTCTCGTTGCTGAGGAGAAGGACAAGATCTAAATCTCAGACCCTAAAGGGGCAAACCTTAGAGATGCAGGGAAGCCAGTGGGACAAAATCAAATCAATCAAATTGAGATAAAGAGGGGAGCAACTATACTAGTTTATAACTTTTCCATATGTTTAAAATTATCCCCAGAGTTCATTTAAATAAAAATAAGCTGAGGATATATAGGGAAATCTATACCATTTAGTTTTGATTGTTTCAGGAAAACAGGAGGAGTTGTGGACAAGAGAGTAGGGTGTGGTTAAGAAAACTGATGACAAGAGAAGTTTCAAATAGTTGTAATAGTGAATGTGGGGAGGAAAGTCAATAAATTCAAGAAGAATAGCCAGCAGTAATGAGGAAGAGGTTGAAGTTGTAGAACAGAAATCTGTTTTACATCATTTATTCATCCAGAAATTAGAGTTTGAGAGTGATACAAATTAAAAATGGGTCCAGGGGTAGGTCCAGGGAATGACAACAGCCCTGACACAGCTGGCCATGAAGAGTGTGAGGTGCACTATCAGAAGAGGCTCGCAGAATAGACGAAGAAGGAGGGTGTTGAGTTCAGAAATATGGAGGGCAAGGAAGAGTCTAACTACTTAGTATAGATGTGTGAGAGGGACGACCAGATAAAGGCTGCTGTCAGAGAGGGAAAACATATCTAACAGATGGATCAGTGCTATGTGACTGGGAGGTCCAACAACCGATATAAGGGAATATGACGAACAATAATGTTGACAACAAGCTATGATGACTTTCATTTATTCATGCAACTCAATGAACTTTTCACTGAGTTTCTATTATGTAGAAGCCACTGTGAAGGAAAAAATGGGGAGGGGACCCCCACACAAATGGTCAATGCACAGCTTTGCCTTCTGATATCTTACACACTTTAGCAGAGGAGCTGAGGTGCACATACTAATTGGCTAAAGACAGAAATGAACACGAGAACATGTGAAAATGCCTAACAGTGCTAGGTTCACAGAAGTTCTACATGTTAGTTCCTTTTCTGGATTCCCTTTGTTTTTACTCAGCGAATGCTGACTGAAGCCCAACAATAAAGTAATAAATGGAAATTGAAATGAAGGACAAATACAGCAGAATGAAAAGAAAACATGGGGAGGCAAATGTGGTGCTCCATTCATGAAGGTCAAGCAGATCTCAGAGGCAGTGGTTAATGAAAGAGAGGGGACGATTCAGACATAAGTGTATTCTGAATGAAGAGAAACAGAGGGCTGATTTAACAAGCAGGCATTTGACACCACTTGGTGATGTTTATTACCCTGACTTCATCTTTTTTAGGATCCCCAGGTGAAATTAAATTACATAGTCTACCCCTGTGTGGGAGGCAGCCACTATGATGGCCCCTGGGAATTCCTGCCTCCTGGTACAAACGAAGATTCTCTCCTTGACCAAACTCTAGACAGGCTCTTTTGAGCACTCTTTTTGCCAGACCCTGACTTTTAAGCTTCCATGTTTGCCTCTGCCATGTCCAGTTTTATCAAGAATCCTGGTCAGTTAAACAAGAACTTCACATCCTTGATAGCAAATCATCCTCTATATTTAATTGGGTTCCTCGTCCTCTACCATAATCTAGGTGATGCATGATCACCCTGACCTGTCTTTAGCAAGAATCCTGTTTGGCAGTTTTGCCAGAATCTTCCCTTACTCTTGATGTTTCCTCTCAGTAATTTTTCATCTACTGATCCCTACTCTGCTCTTTGGCTATAAATCCCCACTGTTCCTTGTTGTACTGAAGCTGAGCCCAATCTCTCTCCCCCATTACTTTATTGTTCTTAAATAAGTGGCATTGAATGTTTTTCTCCTTTAACAGTATTCACACCTTTATATAATCCCCTCCCTCTTGAGTGTAGGCTGGACTTACTGACTTGCTTCTAATAACAAATTATAGCATTACTTGTTAGCTTCTTTCCGGGATTCTCTTTGTTCAATTCAGCAAATGTTCACTGAATTACAAATGTTTACTTATCACAGAAAACTAAGGGGTTTCTGAGATTAGTTTATAAAAAGACTGTGACTTCCATCTTGAGCTCTCTCTCCCTCTCTTGGATCATTCCTTCCATCTGGGCCTTGAGAAGACTGCAGCCCTGATTGAAAGCTTAATAGCAATCTCATTAGAGGGACTTTAGCCAGAAACACTGAACTAAGCTGAACCTGAATTCCTGACCCACAGAAACTGTGAGATAACAAATGTTCCTTGTTCTAAGCCTGTGGTCAGCAAATTAATACTCATAGGTCAAATCAGGCTCACCATCTGCTTTGGAAAATAGTTTCACTGGAACACACACAACTATACTCATTCATTTACATATTTTCTATCGGTGTGGTCACACTACAAAAGCAGAGTAGCTGTGACACAGATTGTATACCCCACAAAGCCTAAAATATTATGTGTTCGAAAAAAAGTTTGCTAATATCTGCTGCTTCTAAGTTTTGGGATAATTTGTTATTTAGTAATAGATAATTAACTACTCCTACAGCATCTGGTCATTCCTCTAGCAATACAGTATCTTTTAATTATCTGTGTCTGTTTTCTTCTAACTACACACTAAGTTCCATGTTAGTAGATAATGAATGTTTTAATCAACTTCATATTCCCATTTCCCTGGCGCACAGTAACACCTTAATAAATGTAGACTGACCCAAGAATGCCTGGACAAATCTATTTTATACACAAATACAGACAACTCACAATCTAACAATATACTCTTTAAATAAAGAACTACATTACATTAAGAAGAGCCAAAACTACAATTTGTGCTGAATAGCTGATATTTCAAATTAAATGCCTTTTAAAAGCATCTGTTGACTGCCTCAAAAAGAATGATTTCAGAGCCAGAAAAATAAACCTTTCATAAAACTTCATTGTTTAAAATACCTGTAGCAACAGTTTATCTCTGATATTTCCAAGATTACTGCTATTAGTTTTACCATGAACAATATATTTTCTGGCATCTGGAAAAGTTACTGCAATTTTCCAAAACACTGAAGAATTTCAGTTTTGTTCCAACAAATCCTGTATATTAGATTAACAACTAAAGTTGGCAAAAAAAATTGTCAAACATAAGTAAACATCCTACATGTAATGATTCATTGTAGCTTCCTACCTCAGTCTGGTTCCCTTTACATTCTGTTTACCGGGGGCAGGAGAATGATATTTCAGGTAAGATAAAAATCTGGATATTCTTATAATGTTTAATTTTAAGTAATATATTAATTTTAAACATAAATGTAATATTTTTAGTTATTTAAACCTAAATAGTTTCTCTGGCAAATGCCTATGAAGAGGAGGCAGAAAAATTCTATTTTTGTTTCAATCTTGTTACTTGCAGGCAACACAGGAGGTTAACCTTTACATTTTTTACTTGATGGTAAATTTTTAACTTTTAAGATATGATCAAGTGTATTCAGACCTTCTATGTAGGAAATCTGACTCTAAAACCCACGTGATGCCTAAATTCTGTGGTCAAGAGCTCACACTTTGAATATAAGACACCACCAGGTACAGCCCTGAGTTCAAATCCCAAATTATCAATCATGTCTCTGAGTCTTTTCCCTTTTCTGTGAAAAGGGAGAAATACACCATATCTCACAGGATTACTGTGAAAGTTCAGTGAGGCTGTGAAGTACTTACAAAAGCCAGAAAAGCAATAAATGGTATGAAAGGCCAAAATGATTTAAAAAATTATTCATGAGTTTATATTTATATGGAATGTATTTATTAATAATCTTACTGACTGTAGGTTTGGAAAAGAATTCCTAAGTAGGAACACAAAAAGTACAAACTTTATATTCAAGACAAAAATTAATAAACTGCCAAAAAAAGAAAAAAAAACAGCTTTGCTTTTCAAAAGATACATAAAAATGAGAACATAAGCCACAAACTTAGGAGAAATGTTTGCAAAAACGGTGTCTGACAATGAACTTTTATCTAAAATATATAAAGCACTGTTACAACTTAATACTATAGGAAACAACCCAATAAAAGATGGGCAAAATATCAAAAGAGACATTTTGCCAAAGACATATGGATTGCAAATAAGAACATGAAATGGTACTCAACTTCCTAAGTCATTAAAGAAATGAAAATTAAAACCACAATGAGATACTACTACATTTCCCCAAAGTGCCTAAAATGGTGGTGGGCGGGGACTTACACACCAAGTGTTGGTTAGGATGTGGAGAAAATGCAACCCTCAAACACTACTGCAGGTGAGAATATAAAATGGCAAAACATCTTTGGAAAATAGATTAACCATTTCTCAAAAAATTAAATATAAACCCAGTCATTCCACCCAAGAGTAAAGGACTCGTACACAAATGTTCATGGCAACTTTATTTGTAAAAGCCAAAAAATGGAAACAACTCAAATGTCACCCCAGCAAGTGACTGGCTAAATTGCAGTACATCTATAATATGGAATACCACTCAACAATAAAATGGAATGAGCTAATGATACATGCAATAACATGGATCCCAAAATAATTATGCTGAATTAAGCTGAAAGAAAACAAAGGGTAAATTATTGAATGGTTCTTATTATATAAAATTCTGAAAAATACAAACTAATCTAGAATGATATAAAGCAGATCAAAGGTTGCCTAGAATTGCTGGGAAGGGAGGGGGTAGAGGGAAGATTATAAATGTGCATGAGGAAATGATGAGAAACTGGACATTAAGATCGTGAACTTTATTAAGGTTCCTTAGTTTCTTTAAAAACTGCACAATGGAATGATTTTTAATCTTTATACATTACTCGTACTAACAGACCACTGTTGTGGGTTGAATCCTGTCCCATAAAAAATATGTTGATGTCCTAACCCCTGTGACTATGACCTTATTTTGAAAAAGTCTTTTTAGATATAATTAAGATACAAGTTAAGTAAAATGAGGTCATACTGGAGTGGGACAGGCCCTTAATTCAAGATGACTGGGGTTCTTATAAACAGAGGAGAGGAGATACAGAGATAAGACACACACACACACAGAGGAGAATGCCATGTGAAAACACAAAAACACAGGGAGAAGATGGCCACATGATGAAAGTGGCAGAGGTCAGAGCGATACACCAGCAAGCCAAACACTAGCACAAACTCTAGAAGTTTCAAGAGACAAGGAAGGAGTTTCCCTTCAGATTTCAGAGGGAGCATGGCCCTGCTGCCACACTGTGAGACAATACATTTCCAGAACTGTGAGACAATACATTTCTGCAGTTTGAAGCCATCCAGTTTGTTGTGCCTTGTTACGGTAGCTCTAGGACACTAACACAACCATCAAAAAAAATTAAGGAGCTTTATATTTATAAGAAACATATTTAATAATTATTTCTAAAAGTACAATTTCTATAAAAGAATATTTGTATCAAAAGTTTGTTTTAATCACAGAATAGTCACTGGATTGCAAAGATAGACAATAAGTGGCTACGTTTCCAAGATATAGTAATATAATAAAATTAATAGTGCTGTTTCATTTTAACAGCATCTATCCAAAGCATGTTTTAGTCAACCGCTATTTTTTGTTTTATAAGTGAGTTATAACTGATACTTTAATACTGCTTTTTGGAAGGAAGGAAGGAAGGAAGGAAGGAAGGAAGGAAGGAAGGAAGGAAGGAAGGAAGGAAGGAAGGAAGGAAGGAAGGAAAAAATTATAACCATTTAAATCCTGGCATTTCTCACTTAGGAAAAGTTACATATATTGACAACAAATTTACAAACTGATTCTGCTGAAGTTCAGGGTCATTCTAAGTGTCTCTCAGCAGCACAGAAAAAGGAAAAAAGATCTTTATCTAAAGAGTTTTTGCTTCTTTTAACTATTTCTTTAACATTTAATTTTTAAGTATCAACACTCCTATTTTTAATTTCTGCAAATATTCCCTTGACTATATAGAAATATTTCTTTCAATATGTGGATGAAAACATATGCCCTTTCAGAAAATAAGCTTCCCAAAACTATTGAAAAAGGAAAACAAAGTGATCACGATCTATACTTTGCTAGATATACCCCACCTTTAGGCTTCTCTGTAACATTATACATACACTGTAAGTAATTAAGACTAGAAAAGTCAGAGTAAAAGAAATTTAATCTGGAATAAAAGAGGTACCTCTAAGTCAGTTTAGTTTCTCATTCCTTCATTCAATGAGGAATAGATACTAGATAGTGACAACCTAATAGGCACTGTGGTAATGCTAGAGAAAAGAAGAAATAAGGTAAAGTCTCTGGACTTGGAGAATCCTCTGTCAAGGGGGGTGGCATGGGGCTTGGCAGTGAGAAGGGAGAGGAGGGGTGTGCCTATAAAACCAACTATTGCAATATGAATACCTGTAGATTACATTCTTTTAAAAGTTTTTAATTGAAATATAATTGACACATAATACTGCAAAAGTTAGAGGTGAACAATGTGTTGGCCTAATACAATTATATATTGCAATATGAATACTACAGTAGAATTAGTTAATACCTTTATCATGTTACATAATTACCATTTCTTTTTTGTGTTGAGAACAGTTAAGATTTAGTCTCTTAGCAACTCTGAGGTTCCTAATAGTGTTGTTGACTATAATC
The DNA here is from genome assembly GCA_030015415.1 of Cynopterus sphinx. Lineage (NCBI taxonomy): Eukaryota > Metazoa > Chordata > Mammalia > Chiroptera > Pteropodidae > Cynopterus > Cynopterus sphinx. The sequence continues at coordinate 56,315,958 of CM057383.1, read as the reverse complement.
ACTTGAATTAGTTGCAAGTCTATACCCTTAAAATAACATCTTTCCAGTTTCCCCACACCCCCAACCCCTGGTAACCACCACTCTAACTCTGTTCAGTTTTTTTAGATTCCACCTATAAGTGAGATAGATCCTACAGTATTTGTTTTTCTGTCTGTCTTATTTCACTCAGCATAATGCCCTCAAGGTTCATCCATATTATCACAAATGGCAAGATTTCCTTCTTTCTCATGGCTAAATAATACTCCATTTTGTGTGTGTGTGTGTGTGTGTGTGTGTGTGTGTGTGTGTGTGTGTGTGTGTGTGAGAGAGAGAGAGAGAGAGAGAGAGAGAGTTACACCCTAAAACACATTTAAGGAAGCACTACTACCTTTTAAAAAAGAATGCTGGCAAATTGATACTTTTCTGTACCAAAGAGAAAAAATATGGTATTAATCATGCAATGTGCTCATTATTAGGAAGATTAAATGTGCCTTTACTGAAATATTAAATATTAAGAATGGACAAAAATGGCAAAGTTGCAATTTTATCCTTATAATTGTCTAACAGACTATATTTTAATACAAACATTGGTTTTTCAGCCAAAATGTAGGCCAAAAAATGATCAGCAAACTGCAAAATCAGTACACAAGGAAATAAACATCTTAGGTTGACCAATTCCAACCTTAGCTGAACTCAGAGCACTAACTTATTTGAATCAAGAACAGGAACTGGTCATATAACAATGATCACCTTTTACAGTCTTAGGTTCTTCCCTCTCCCTTATTGGATTGTGAGTCAAAAAAAGAAAACAAACAAACAAGCAAACAAAAACAACGAAAATTCTTAATACAGTGTATGGCCCATAACAAGGGCTTAATCAATGGTAATATATTATTCAAGAACACAGTATCTGAGTTTTCTACTCTCAAACCAAGTCAAAGATATTCTCATTACTTAAAAACAATTATATCCTATATCTTAAAAGACATGAGCTCAGTAATAACCAGAAAGTAAAGATTACTTTTCTTTGCACTTCCTCGCATTCCATCATGAAAAGGGTGGGAAAGAAAAGCATAAAAAAGTTCTAATAAATAAGAACTTCTCACTGCTGCATCTAGTCAACATCACATAGAGATACAAATTTCTAAGTATATTTTCTTGATTCATATTGATTTCAAAAGACTGACACAGCCCTGATTCTATCGAGGCATCATAAATCTAACAGAGATTTACTATAGGGAGGATAGATATAAGACTGAAAGAACAACAGAGAAAGATCTAAGAGTTCTTTATCTAAGCATTAAATCAGAAACCAACTGTTAAGGGCCACAAAGTAAATACTATTATCTTTCTGGCGTGGGTGCCTGTGTCACAACTCAACTGTGCCACTGTCTCAGTTGAAACCACCGTATGTAGACAACACATACAAAATATGCATGGCTGTATTCCAATAAAATTTTATTTATAGATAATTGAAATTTAAATTTCAGGTAATTTTCATATGTCATGAAATATTCTCTCTCTCTCTTTTTTTTGACCATTTGAAAAATGTAAAATCCATCCTTAACTCATAGGCCATAAAAAATGACCTGTGGACCACATTAGAACTAAAGGTCATAATTTGTCAATCCCTGCATTAAACTATATTTTGAATACAGCCAGTGAAGACTTGAATTTTTGAAGTGTCCCCAGTTAGCTATTAACAGATCCTTTATATTTGAGGCAGGGGGAAAGTGACTTAGAGAATTTTAAAGGAGGGTGGGATGGTAAATTGTTCAGATGTGTTTTTCATTTAGATTTCCTCAAGAAATAAGTTTTATCAGTTCTATCCAGGTTATGAGGAGAGGGACATAAAGACTGTATGTATATACACAGTCCTTGTGTGTAAATGAATATGCATGCTTTATCCAAATCCTTAATATTGAGCTTTGTAAAAGAAAATAGTTTCTAATTGCTTCTTAGGCGATTAGAAGCAATTAGATTCTATTTATGTTAGATTCTCGCCAAACTTAAGGACATGTTCTAAAACTCAAGATAAAAGCCCACAGGACACTTTGTACTAGTAGTCACAATTAATATTTTAATAAGATAAATTACAATAACACAACTCTCAATTACAGTGGGTAATATTTCATTGTATAAAGGTATGCAAGTATAGTAAATTTGGGGTTATACTTTGTATCTTAAAATAAAAATCTATACAGTCAAATGTTTTTTATGCTGCCTTTTACATGCTTATGTTTCAAACCATTTCAAGTTCAAAGAACTATTTTTATGTCTATTATAGTGCTCTTTCAACATTCGTATTATGTTTCAGAACAGTCTTTTATTTAAACTAAAAAATGTTTTCTGGCAGTGAGCACAGCCCTTTTTAGTCTCTGATAGCTTCCCCCCCCCCCCCAGAATCTATAAACATGCCAAGAAAATGAACATGTAAGAAAGAATTAGAGCAGATATGAGTCTTATGCAATACTTAAGACAGTATGAAAGATGTTTGGTATTACATATATTTAAAGACAAATAACTGCTCCTAGGAAGAGCATCTGCTGGTCATATTGGATGTGCCAAAACCTAAAGTTCCTTGAGGGGAGGAACTGTGTCTGATTCATCACTACATTTTTATGTAGCACACAGTAGGTACTCAATAAAACTTACCTGAATAACACATGAACAGCATTAACTCTACAGCACTATTCATGAAATAATAATAACCCCTACCCTATTAAGTTGGTGGTGCAGATTTAGAGATAACAGTGCTCAATAATTGTAATATTTATCCTCATTTTAAAGAGGAACAAACTGAGGTTCAACTAGATTATATAACTTATCCAACTGTGTGCTACTGAAATAGGTTTGCCTAATTTCAAATCCCTACCCTCCTTGATTCCTATTAAGCTAAAATACCTGACTAAATACTAAAAATATAATTAGGCAAACAAAAAAATATTAGAAAAGAAAAACCCCTGCCTCTCTAAATTGATAAAAAGTCCATGGAAAAACAGACAATTGCCTGATTTTGTTAGTTTAGTACTGCATCCTGAAGTAAGGAAATGGTCATCCTCTCTGCATGAAGGGACAGAGAAATGGCAGAAATATATAAGTCCCTTATTAACACCAGGGAACTACATCATGGTGGAAAAATATTTCCCCTTCACCCAATGGAACAACCAATACTTAAGAATTACTCTTCTTCCTTTAATTAAACTCTAGACAAAAGCAAATATCTTGTGGCTTCAAAAGCCATTATAACTATATAACTACTTCTTCAGGCATATAGGTCCTATTAATCAATCGTGTACTTTTGCTGTCTGAAAATAAGTAAAAGATGGTTAGTCTCAACTGGCGTTTTATATATCTTAATTAAAAAAGAAAATTTCTTAGATTCCCAAATCTGAAATTAAAAGTGTTTTTGGTAACTTTTCACTCCTGGATCAAGAGTAGATTGGAGTCTACAGCTAAAAGTCAATTTCAGAGGTCACTTCCAAGAGCTTGTGTGGTTAGCAAAAGAGAGTTCAATATTTTCACTAAACGTCATTCTTAACATTTATAACACTTCAAACTCTGAAGCTTTTAAGTTATGTTTAGTTTAATCAATTCATAGTTTATACATTAAATGTAGGTACAAGACACCTGATAGCAGTAGGGAATAAATCTAATGTTAGTGTCAATAAGTCCTTTAACACTACTATTCTTTTCAAAAGGTAGTGAAAGAGTTGGTAATTTTCCAATAAACATTTCCCTTCCAAAGTACAGTTCCTGTAGTATAGCTGGCTAAGTGAAATTAGTCAGAAAATGGCAAATACCGTATGTCTTCACTTATATGTAGAATCTAAAAATAACAAAACAAACCCACAGAGAACAAGCTATGGTTGTCAAATAGGAGGGGCAGATGAAGAAAAAATAAAATAAAAAAAACAAATTTAATAGAAGTTTCAAAAAGCTTCCTTGTCAATTTTCCCTGTCAAATTTAAATAGAGAACTTAAAAAAAATCTAAAATTGAATTTATTTAATTCAATTTTATTGAATTAATTTAATTCAAATTTATTTAAAGAGCAATAGTACAAAACATATAAATACCCCTCCCTCATCTAATTAGGATATTCAAACACCTGAGAGTCCATCAACAAATTAAAATAGCATGCAGTATATGTAATAAAAAGGAAGTCTCTCTTTATTGCAGCCTCTGTCAGCACTAAAACAGGAACACATCATCTCAGAAACAGAAAATCTAAACCCTTCAAGTTAACAGTATTTTAACACACAGCTTAAAGTTGCAGGTGCTTTTCAGAACCTAAAATATTTATATATATAAAAAAAAATGCAATGGTTGTAACAAAAACCAAAATTGTGGTTTTAGGGAAATTAACTTAGAAAATAAAACCACTACCTTTTTAGCTAAAATGGTTCCAGATTTTTGATGTCCTTCCTTCCTTCCTAGGTTACAAGCAATAGTTTCTCTGAAATCCTTTGTTAAATTCATTTCAATAATAAAGAATCCTGTATGAACACCCCAACCCCAACCTCAAAACACCACAAACTTACATTCACCACCAAAAATCAAATAAAAATTCCTCAAAGAAACATATTCTAATAAACCAAAGCAATCTATCTTTAAACCAAGGGTGGGGGCATCAATTGTTTCCAGTTTTAAATATTACTGTGGTAATAATATAGTTTTGAAAGACATAAAAACATTATAGGTTTGGGGAGGAGCTAAAATAACTTAAAGGATTTGTGAAAAAATGGGAAAAAGAGTTCTAGTTTTACACAAAAGCACAATATTGGGATTAGGTTTAATCTTTAAATTAGACACTGAGGGGTTCCTAGTGGAATCGTCTAAATGTGTACTCCCCATTACTGCATCCACTTAGGCATGACTCTCACTGCAATCATTAGGCGCCTTGACCTTTAGGCAACCATGACTTTGCACTCACCTTAGTTCTTCCTCCGGTAACCCATTCAATCTCAAACTATCTGGACGATCTCGTCTTCTCCTGTAGAGACCTGAATGTGAAAGTTCTTTAAGCTGTAATGCAGTCATATTTCTCTCTAAACATGAATTCCTGACACTTTAAAGCATTTATGGTAAACAGCGTGGCTGCCACGGCTCAGAAAGAAGTGTCCCTTGCGGAACCTCAGCATACCTGACCCTGAATTAGAAACCTCTAGGCAGACCGGGTGCTGAAGCACAGCTTCCTGTTTCTCTGCTGGTACACACCCTTCTCAGCAAGGCCTGGCTTGCCTTATCTCTCGGCTTTCACCTTGGGGGTGGGGGGTAATATGAGGGGCGGAGTAGTGACCAGAGTTGCTCACATCATTACTAATAAGCAAAATTTAATTGTTATAAATAATCACACCAATCTTTTATAAATCTTTAAAGCATCACTTTGAATTGAAACTGGGCTTAAAAAGCTCCAATAAGGTAATGACTAAAGAAGGGTCCTGCCCTATTTTATTTGCCAGGAAACCCATTAACATTTCACAAGCAGCTGTCAGTTTAGAAAGTGCCCGGTCATCATGAGCTCTTTGGGATGTTTTCCTTAAAAAGAAAAAAAAAAGCAGAATTGTAAGGGAAGCAGTCCAATTCCTTTCTTTCACCACCCTGAATTCTCACTAGAAAGGAAGTGTCTTTTTTCTCCATTAACTATTACTCAAAAATTCATAACTGAAAGGTGATTTCTTCTATCAATCTCTATTCAACGATTTTGTAAATCTGTAACTATCCATTCTGAATATTTCCCTCTCATAAAATGTGTACCTCAGCTTAATCACTATTGTGGTACCTCTGTAGCCCTTGTATTTATCTGTGTATTTGATTCTAGACAGTGACAAAGTTAAGAAAAAGGTTTTAGGTTTTGGTGTGTGGAGGGTGTGGGGCAAGTTCTTTATCATTCACCTCCAAATGAAGTTAGCACAAGAGCAGGCAGCAATCTGATTGAATCTCACTTGATATATATGACCATACCACAAATACAGGCTAGATCCTTGACAAGTTTTAGCCAACAGTTTGACTTTAAAATTCTCCCTGAGTAATTTGTATCAGCTTTTTTTCAATTCAATCCCCTCAACAACAAGAACACAGTCTGAAACTTTTTCTTTTACACCAAAAAGTTAATCTATTGCCCGCTCAAAGAGTATCTGTATTACGAATACAAAAATAAAGGCACCCTACAAGAAAAGGGGAGTCTACATCTTACTCCTTCACTCAGGACATGCAGATGCTGGGCAGCTCCCTACTTCCATGGCCCCAATAGAAAACATTTTTTATAGCTGCCACCAAAATATAAAGTATGTTTTTAAAGCTGCAGGAGAAAGTTACTAATTTTGTTACTACACTAGATAAAGATGTAAAAAAAGAAAAAGTCAAACAACAGAGATCTATCTCTCCCTGGGACTGTACACAAAAACTGATAATATTGGGTCCTGTGGAGCAACAGCAGCAGAAAGCATTTCAGTTACATATCACTTTACACTTTCTGAATTTTGAATACACTGCCTATTCAAAAATAAATGAAAATCATTTAGAAGATTTACATATGTCTTTTGTACAAAGCCCTAGGATCCTACTGAGATCTAAATTACAGAAAAGTTTAAAATTTACAGTGATAGAAAAATAAAATTAGGATTCCTAAAATGTCAAATTCTCACATTTTTGTCAAGACAGGTGAAAAAAAAAATGAAGAGAAACAACCAGCAATCTTTAATTTGTTTCACTCTAGGCAGCAAAGCATAATAGATACCTGACAAATTACAAATTAACCGTATTCACTGCAAACACAGAAACCTCAATATTAAATAGGAAATGTTTCCATAGAAAAATGTAAACATGAGAGCTTAATTTTTAAAAATGCCTTTTAAAAAGTAACATATCATACTCAAAAGGAAAAAGAGCTTGGTAACCACTAAAGGTTAACGAGACAGGAAACACCTAACTGTGTAGGACGAATCCTGTATTTGGTGAATCTAAGATTAAAAGAATGTGAACAGAAAAAAAATTCCCAAGCTATATAACAAACAAACTGAAACAGTTCTTGCCCTCTAACTTTTAAAATGGCTGTACTGACAAATATGTATTTCCGTAAATCAATGTTTACATTCTAATGAAATTTCTGCTACTGAGTAAAATTAAAGTCTGGGGCAAAGCTCTTTTAACTATGGTCTTTTCATTGAAAACAGAGACAGAAAAAAGACTTCCTCTTTTTCCTTAGCACTCCTTCAGATATGCCTTGAGATTTTACTGTGCTATAAGAACTAGGAAAAGGGTACACAGGCACAAATAGACCTACTCTCTGAAAGGGAAATTCACATATGCTACAAAATACACCACCAACAGACCAGCTCAGGCTGCAGCCAGACAGCCACCTCCTCCCTCATAACAGTGCTCCTGTACATCAGCAACAAGGGAGGGAGAACACCCCTAGAACACATAGGAGGATCATGACAGGCAAAGGAGGTATGTCTTTGGCTTTTTTTCCTTTCATATTTTTCTACAGAAAGTTAAAAATTATGCCTGATTCTCAGATCAGGACTATTTAAAATGAGTTTTAAATTTCAAAAACTGTCTTAGTATACTGTTGACAGTACAGAGGAGGTCTATGTTAAGGTCATTTTCTGTGAGTCTCTATATAAGGAAACTTTTCATTTTGGCACTCTAAATAATCTTTGAAGGCCAGTCTAGCCTCCCATTCAGTGAAGATTTCTTTCTCATTCTCCACATGGCCTCATTCCTGTACAACATCCCTGACCTGGGATTCTGCCTCTCCTTAAAGGATTCTAGTGATGAAGCACTTACGACCTCATAAAACTCCTGAGGCTCACCCCTTTCCCTCATGCCCAAAAGCTGTTAAAGAACAACAGTTCACAAAAATTGTAAAGGTGAGCATCTTCCATTCCACATCCACTACAGTACAGCTGGTCTACAAATCTAATTATGACTTTTTATTCACTGTGTCCAACTAGCTGGTTTCTCTTTGAATCTGTACTTTGACTCTCGGCATAATTAGATACCTGTGCCAGCTTTCTGTTGCTAGCACACCTAATAATTTCTTCCTTAAACGTTAGCCCTTGATTGAAATGACTAAATACAAAGCTCTGTGGAGCATTCATTACACAAGGTCTCTCTCTATTCTGCCAGGCTAACATCTAACCCAGTAGTTTTCCTTCTTTTAGAGGGTCATGGACCTTTTATGCATCTGATGAAAGTTAATGACGCTCTCTCAGAAAATGCATGTGAGTATAAAATTTTATAACCATTTCAGGGAACAGACAGATCTTTCAGAAAGCAACAGATGGACTTTATCTTAGGTCTTCCAGTTTGCATTGATCTTTATTTGTTCATTTAATACATATTTACTTGGTGCCCTGTACTGGACTAAACACTATTTTGGAAGAGTTCCCATTGTCACTCCTTAATTTCTCTCAGCTTCCTACTTGATCTTTTTGCCATTAACCTTACCCACTTCTAATCTATTCTCCAAATTTCAAAGAGATGTTTTTTTTTTAAATCATAATTTGATCACTTATTGATCCTGCTGCAAACAAACAAACAAACAAACACTTTTGATGTCTGCACTGCCAGCAGACTTTAGCTGAGCTCTGCTCCCCCACCACGTGGTACTGAACCCCAGGCAGTTCCCAGGACAAAATGCTTCCTCTCACCTCCTGGCCTTCCACATGCAGCTTCATAAGACTGGAAGGGACCTCTGGCAGGACTAGCTTCTAGTAGTCCCACTAGGCCTCAGGGCAAGAGTCAGCTCTTATAAAAAGCCTTTCTAGATCCTAGGTACCCACAATTACCCTTCTGTACACCCAGATTTCCCTGTGCTTACTTCTGTCATCAGAACCACACAGTCATTCTCATGATGGGTTCTTTCTTTACCCATCCCTCCTCTTGGAATAACAGCTCTTTGAGGGCAGCAATATATCGAACTTATCACTGTGTCTACAGAGCCAGCTACATGTTAGACATTCATATTTGTTAAATAAGTTCTTTGGCTTAGTTATTCAACAATTGATTTTGAAAGCCTAATCACTTTACAGTTCTATGCTTGAGATTAAAGCTTTTTGAAACTTAAAAAAAAAATTAACATTACCTAAATGAGATTTTTAAAAGGCACATCAATTTCAGTTTTGAAGGAATTTATTTTTTTGGTGAGATTGTAAAACCTCAGAAGCTTTTCACATTTGTAGAGTAAAATGGTATCTGATACAAGTATAAACACTTTCCGTTTGGAATAAGAATTACAAAATTAGCCTAAATATTTACCTATACCTGACATAGTCCAGTTTTCAGTGTACTTGGTTCAAGTCCCCCTACTTCTCCCCCATGCATCGGAAGGGAAAGAAACCTAGTTAAACATCAAACCTTTAAAATTGATCATTAGTGTTACTGAACTGTCATTTCTATCTCCCATACAGAATTAAGACAGCTGCAAACTGGCTTCCATGTCAGAGTTATAGTTAACTGGGCCTCATTAGCCCAGTTATACTAAGTACTGAAGGCCTGTAAACTGGTCAAGCAGCTGTACATTTCCAGGTCATTAACTTTTTTGTGTGACATATGATGAGAAGGATTTTATGTTTTATGACTGACTCTGAATTTATTGGAAATGAATCTTTTTTAATTTAAATTTTATCTCATGAATAATCATTTATAAGGAAAAGCAAACTTTCTGGAATGGAGCAAGAATATCCTTCCACACTTTTTGTAACACATTCATCTCTTTAACATTTATTATCTAGCTATAATATCTTCCTAAATGAGGCTTCACAAGAGTGTATGGGCTATCAATGTGAAGAAAAGACCTAGTGTTAAAAATACTGCAGCAGAAGAGTTCAAACTACAATATGCTATTGTGAGTATGTTCAAGTTCAAATTAATCAAAGCAGAGAGTATGAGGAGGCAGAATCAGCTATCTAGAAAAACAGCCCAGAGTCAGATAAAAATCACCAAAAATATGATCCCATTATAAGGAGATAATAGTGTAAATGTCTACAAGCTCCTGTGATTTTTTTTTCTTTAATCAGCCTTTTTATAACTCTCAAATGTATAGGTTGAAATGTCAAAAGCTTGAGAGAACCTATGAAACACAAAGAAGTCTCTCTCTCAACCAGCAACATGGGGTCATCTACAGTCTTTTGTTAGGTAATTAAAAAATGTTCTCAAGAGCCACTGTCATAATATGGCAAGTTTTCCTGGCATATTTCAAAAGAATTTAGAATGAAATTTCAAGTAACCTATTTCATTCCACATTTTCAAGGAGCTGAAAGACAGCACAAGTAAGTTGGTGTAGGTACAAGACTGAACAAAGAAGATATCCAGCTGATAGTTTCACGTTTGGCAACTTGCTGTGGTTGGCATATAAGCACACAGGAGGTCAGTTAACTATAGAAGTCCTCAATTTTTCCATTTGTAAACAGAAGCAGCTAAATCAGATGATTTCAATAATCTCTTATCGGCTGAGCATATTTCTAAAGTAAACCCTCATTTAAAAAAAGTCCAATGCATGAAGTACTTGTGCATGAGAGGAGAAAAGAAACAGTTATTTTCACATTCCAAGGTAGTCAGTCACAAGCCAGCAAATCTAATCTTCCGAGGACTTGAAAGAACAAACATGGTTCTCCCAGCCATGGAATTCAAGAGGTGTGCTGTAAAAAACAAACCACAATACCTACTCCACCCTAGTAGAGGTTTCACTGCTACAGTTAGTACTGTCAACACATCAACTTTCACTTCAAAACTGTTTTCACCAGGTTATCAAAAAATTCCCCAGGTTTTGTATAAAATCCAATATTAAAGGCAACAACATAACAAAAAGTTATGTTGCCTCATTTCAGATACTGGTATTATCCCTTCATTTACTATTTTTTTTTACCCTTACTCAGATAAAAGTTCAATGATAAAAATAGGATTTATAATTTTAAAGCTCTGAAGACATAATTATTTCAATAAGGACATTAATATTTTTCTATTCAGTTTTACTGTTCCAGAGCAATCAATGGTAACTGGATATAATAATATGGATACCTATTTGACATGAAAAGGTATTCATGATATACTGTTGAGTGAATAAATGACTATGGGATACACCATGATTCCTTTTAACTGACTATGTGATTCATTTTACATGAAAACACAACATATGTATACACCATATACGTATATCCACACACACCAGAGTCTGTTAGAGTATATACCAAAATATCTCTGGTTGGTAGGATTTGAAAAGATTTAAAATTACTTTTTCTTTTTGATTATCCATATTTTCTAATTTTTCTACAAAGAACAAGTATAGTTCTATAATAATGCAATAAAAATTTAAATGTTTTAAATAATGAAGAGGACAAAAATTAAATGGAGATACATTATTCTATTTTAAAAAAGATTTGTAATCTAATGAGGAAGGACACCTCACAAAACTTCAGAATATATAATCAAATACTGATGCATACCCTACAGAGAGTTGTACTTGAGAAGGATTAGGGTAGAGAGAAGGGAGAGAAAAGTAAAGGCACTTCAATGGAGGAAATCTCAGTATGACATGACTGACAGAGATGTGTCAAGGTGATGAGACTGGCAGAGTAGTGGACTTTCCCAGGCAGGATCAAAGCTTTTAGAGTTGATATGAAAAAGTGGAAGTCATGTGCAGTGGGTCTACCATTGTTAAGTTTAAGATGGGCATCCAGCTGATGCTCTCATGAGAAAGAGGAAGGGGACATATACAGACAACATTACACATTACAAGAGGACTGGCAGGTAGGACCCAGTAACAGGTTTCAGAAGAATGTACTGTGCACCTTCCCATTCCTATTGTTCTGCTTACATGTTTGGTGCACTTCTAAATGTGGCAGGCTCTGTTCTAAACACTAGAGACTCAACATCCTCATGGAGCTTTCAGTCTAGTGGGGGAAGTACTAGCACTAACTATATGATCAACTGGAACTATGCTGTGTCAGCCTATGGCCTTTGATTGATTCTCTGAATGTGTGCTGCTTTGGTCAGCCTGACCCCTTCTGGAATGGATGGTTCTAAGTGAAAATGGATGGTATTAAGCCTGCAGGATGCCTAAGCTCTTCAAACTACTTAAGCTGTTTGAGTTTTTTAGGCTGTTTGGGTCCTTGCTTAGAGAAAAGCCTATGAAAAACGCAATCTGTTATCTAAATATTTTTAGGCTATCCCTTCTACAGGGACCCTAGCTGAGTATATTTTTAAAACCATGGTCCCTCTTCAGTTCAACAGGCAGAATTATATGCCCTTGTTCAGCTTGTATTTATTTAGGCCAAGGGCAAAACTGCCAACATTTATGTTGACAGTAAATATAACCTTTGGAGTAGCTTATGATTTTGGAATATTGTGGAAGGAGCATGGCTTCCCTCCTCTCATTGGAAAGGAATAAGAAATAGCCTGTGTGTTCAGGAGTTTGGATGCTATACTTTTACCTGTCACTTTAGCTATTATTAAGATTCCAGGGCATTCTAAATTTGACTCTCTGGAAGATAAAGAAAATTAACTTCCTGATATTTCCACAAGGAATGTCATAATGATAAAGGAATCAATCCAATAGGAGGACCTAACCCTCAAAAACATCTATGCACCTGACATAAGAGCACCTAAATAAATACTATCAGGTATAAAGAGAGACTCTGAGAGTAATACAGTAATATTAGGGTCTTTTAACATCCCACTGACATCAATGAACTGATCATTCAGACAGAAAATTAACAAAGAAACAGTGGACTTAAATGACATATTGAAATAGATGGACTTAACTGATGTTTTTTAGGACATTTTACCCAAAAGCAGTGTAATGTACATATTTCTCAAATGCAAATGGACATTTTCCTGGATAAACTCATGTTAGGTCACAAATCTCAATAAATTGAAGAAGACTGAAATTATATTTAGTATCTTCTCTGATCACAATGGTATGAAACTAGAAATCAACTACAAGAAGAAAACTGAAATACACAAATACATGGAGGCTACATAACATGCTACTAAACAATGAATGAGTTAACAAGAGAATAAGGAAGAAATCAAAAGATACTTTGAGACAAATGATAATAAAAACACAAAACCCCAAAAATCTATGGAACAGAGTCAAAGCAGTTCTAGGAGGGAAATTCATAGCAACAAACTTAATTCAAGAAACAAGAAAAATCTCAAAATATCTAACCTTACACCTAAAAGAACTAGAAAAAGAACAAACAAAGCCCAAAGTGAGAAAAAGGAAACAATATCACAGTGGAAATAAATGCGATAGTCTAATATATATACATTAGACTATCTCATTTATTTATATATATATATGATTAATGAAATCAAGAGTTGATTCTTTGAAAAAATAAACAAAATTGATAAGACATTAGCCAGAATATTCAAGGAAAAAAAGAAACAGGGCCCAAATAAATAAAATCAGAAACAAAAGAAAAGTGACATTTGACACCACAGAAATAAAAAGGATTATAAGAAAATTCTATGACCAATTATATGCTAACAAATTGAAACATCTGGCAGAAAAAGATAAATTCCTAGAAACATGAAATCTTCTAAGACTGTATCAAGAAGAAACAGAAAACCTGAACAAACTGATAACTATGAATGAAATCAAATCAGTCATCAAAAAATTCACAACAAAAGTCCTAGACCAGATGGCTTCACAGGTGAATTTTACCAAATATTCAAAGAAGAATTAAAGCCTATCATTCTCAAACTATGCCAAAAACTCAAAGAGGAGGGAGGTTCCCAAGCTCATTTTACTAAGCCAACATTACCTTGATTCCAAAACCAGACACATTATGAAAAATGAAAAGTATAGGCCCTGATGTACACAGATACAAACATCCTCAACAAGATACTAGCAAAGAGAATTCAGCAAGACATTAAAAAGATCATACACCATGATCAAGCAGGATCTGTTCCTGGGAAATAAGGTTGGTTCAATATCCACACATCAATTAATGTGATATATACCACATAAACAAAATGAAGGATAAAAATCATAATTATATCAATTAGTGCAGAAAAGGCATTTGACAAAATCCAGCATTCTACTATAATAAAAACTCTCAGCCAAATAAGAATAGAGAGAACATACCTCAACATAATAAAGACTATATGTGACAAACTCACAGCTAACATCATACTCAACAGGGAAAAGCTAAGGATGTCCACTTTCATCACCTTTATTTAACATAATATTGCAAGCCCGAGCCATAGCTATCAGACAAGAAGAAGAAACACAAGACATGTGAATTGCAAAGAAAGTAGGAAGACTGTCATTATTTGTAGATATGATACTACATAGGAAGAATCCTAAAGACTGCCAAAAAACTATTAGAACTAATAAATGAATTCAGTAATGTAGAATACAAAATTAATATTCAGAAATTGGTAGCATTTTTATGCACCAATTAACTATCAGAAAGATATTAAGAAAACAATCCCATTTACAATTGCATCCAAAAAACTTAGGAATAAATTTAACCAAGGAGATAAAAGATCTATACTAAGAAACTTAAAAGACAGTGAAGAAGACACAAATAAATGGAAACACATACCATACTCAAGGGTAGGAAGAATTAACATTGATAAAATGTCTATATTACCCAAAGCAATCTACAGATTTAATGCAATCTCAATTAAAATACAAATGACATTCTTTTCACAACTAGAACAGATAATCCTAAAATTTATATGGAATCATAAAAGACCTCAACTAGAGAGTTCTGTGAAAAAAGAACGAAGTTGAAGATGTTATACTACCTGATATCAAACTATATACTACAAGGCTACAGTAATCAAAACAGCATGGTACTGGCATAAAAACAGATACATTGATCAATGGTTCAGAACAAAGAGACCAGAAATTAACCCACACCTATAAAGTCAGTTAAATTATGACAAAGGTGACAAGTATATACAATGGGATAAAGACAGTCTCTTCAATAAACAGTGTTGATAAAACAGGACAGATACATTAAAAGAATAAAAGTGGATCACTTTCTTAGGTCATATACAAGAATAAACTCCAAATGAATTAAATACTTAAGCATTTGACCTGAAACCATAAAAACTACTAGAAAACATAGGCAGTAAACTCTTTGATATTGCTCTTAGTAATTTTTTTTGGATATATCTCATTGGGCAAGGTAAACAAAGAAAAAAAAACACATGGGACTACATCAAACTAAAGAGTTTTTGCACTGTGAAGGAAGCAATTAGCAAAACAAAAAGACGATGTACTGAACTGGAGAAGATATTTGCCAATGATACATCTGATAAGGAGTTAATATCCAAAAGAATATAAGGAACTCATACAACTTAATACCAAAAAATTAAATAATCTGATTGAAAAATATGTATTCAGAGGACCTGAATACATATTTCTCCAAAGAGGACAAAGAGATGGCTAACAGACATATGAAAATGTCACTAATCGTCAGGAAAATGTAAATTAAAACCACAATGAGATATCACCTCATACCTGTCAGAATGGCTATGACCAATAAATTAATAAACAAGAATTGTTGGTGAGAATGTGAAGAAAAGGGAATCCTAGTATATTGTTGGTAGGATTGTAAATTAGTGCAGCCACTATGAAAACCAGTATGGCAGTTTCCAAAAAAATTAAAAAGAGAATTATCTTATGACCCAGCATTCCACTTCTAGGTATTTATCTGAAGAAATCCAAAACACTAATTCAAAAAGATATACGCACCTCTATGTTCAATGCTGCATTATTTACAAGAGGCAAGATATGTAAGCAACAGAGCTGTCCATCATCAAAAAACTGGATAAAGAAATTATATATATATATATATGAAAAATAAAAAGTATAGGCCCTTGTGTGTGTGTGTGTGTGTGTGTGTATAATGGAATATTACTCAGCCAAAAAAATGAAATCTTACCATCTGCAAAAATATGGATGAATCCAGAAGATATGATGCTAAGTGAAATGAGTCAAATACCATATAATTTTACTTATATGTTGAATCTTAAAAAAAAAATAAAGAAAATAGAAATGAACTCATAGATACAGAGAAAAAACTAACTGGTGCCAAATAGGAAGGGTTTTGGAGAGGTGGGTGATAAAGGGGAAGGGATTAAGAAGTACAAATTGGCAGTTACAAAAACACTTATGTGTAAAGCATAAGGAACACAGTCAATGATAATGTATTAACTACGTATGATGTCAGATGGGTACTGGACTTACTAGGGTGATTACTTTGTAAGATATATAAATGTTGTACATCTGAAAGTAATATAATATTCTGTCATCTGTAATTGAAAAATAAAAAACATTTTTAAAAAGTCTGTATGTTTATGTTTTTGAATATATTAAAAAGAATTTCAATAATTGGTTTGATAAAAAGAGAAAGTTCTGGTTAGAACAAAATAAGAACCCAAGTTCTAAAACTTCCACTCCTAACTATTGTACATGCATTAAATCATTGGCTACTGACAAAATGATTAGTATTTATAAATCAATACCGATGACAAAATACTAATATGGCCAAGGAATACTAACATGTCCAAAGTATAACCCAGGGAAGCCTGTACACACTGCCCCTGGATATTTTAAACAACCTAATGGACCCTTTGACATTTGGCTAATAAACTGATATAGCTTCTTCCAACTCATGAATATGAATACATTTTAGTCATGATCTGTATGTTTTCTCACTGGACTGAAGCTTTCCCTTATAGATAAACTACTGCCTCTTCTGTAGCTAAAGTTCTGTTAGAAAAGATTATCCCGCCATGGGGAACTGCTCTGAAACTCCAGTGATCAGGAAACTCATTTTACTGGTCATGAGCTGCAACAAGTCCATGCTGTTTGGCTGGTTTTACACAGCTTCACTGCTCTTACCAACCCCAACGCTCAGGCATGGTTGAACATACTAACAGCATTAAGATTCAACTGGCACAATTTGTAGAGACCCTCCAATATTTTGGCAAAAGCATGGCTATTGGTCCTTTTAAATCTCAGATCCAACCCCTTTGGTGCTCATAAACTCTCACCTTTTGAGATAATTGCAGAAAGCTCCATGCATATGACTCCTGTTTCTTTTGATATAGTTGATAAAAGGAGAAATGATTTAATACTGTAAAGACCTGATTGCTTCTATTGAAAATAACCATACTTTAGTAGAGCAACCTTTTCACAGTGTCCTCTAAGGAGGTTAAAACCCAGAATACCACACTCTACAACCTAGAGACTTTGTTTACCAGAAAAGACACCTTCAAAAGACTCCCTCCAGCCTTGCTGAAAGGACAGCTATCAGATACTGCTGACTAACTAACCCCTGTGTTGCTAAACTGCAAGGTGCAGACTCTTGAATTCACATGTTGTACCTACAGAAAGCATCAAACCATGAGTGGAGCTGCACAGTCAGGTAACCTGAGAGTAAAGCTGTCAAAAACTGAAATAGATAGCATCTGAAGGAGAGAGCTTTCCCAAAATGACCATCAGACCTGTACAACCTTTTGTTCCTGTTGCTTCTTACCTTATTTATTTCCTTTTCTCTTCCTTGGATGGAAAATCCCCTTGTCCTCACTTCCCAGTCTATTGTGAAAGAGAAAACCTCACCAGTTACTGGACCCATCAAAAGAGAGTCAATGTCCACAACAGTAATGATACTTAGTTCACTGCTTTCAGGTCTGATTCCTGTTTTGGAACCATCATACAGACTAAGTTTGTTATATTGTTTTAATTTTGCTCTGTTTTTCTGCTGTTGAGTTCTACACCTGTTACTTGTGAAACCTGAACACAAGCATTTTTCAGACCATGCATTTTCCCTCTGTGTGGGACATGATACCCAGAAGAGGTCCTCCCTGACAATGAGGGACAAAGGGCTGCTGAAATTGGAAGACCTGTTGATCAGCGATGCTTTCAGAGAAAGAACTCCATCAAAAGGAGGAAATGTCAAAAGTGACAGACTTCAACCAATACAGGAATCAGGAGCACCTGTAGGAAGACCTGTCTCACCTTTGTCAGTTGTGACCCTACAGGAAGAACACTATGGCTGTAACAGCACTGCCTCCAACTTCCTCTTCCCCTCTATAAACAAACTTCCTTTCCTTTGTTTTCCCACAGACTTGAATATGGCTCACCATGGCTGCAGGAACCAGATTGCAATCCTTTCTTTTTTCATAAATAAATCCTTTTTGCTAAAGGAATACCTGGATAGCTTTTTGTTTACAGTCAAAGGGGCAAATGGAGATGAGGGTAGAAGCAGACCAGGTAAGAGCCTACGTACAGTCTAGGGAAGAGAACAGCTCCGGCTATAAGCATGACAGTGAAAAGAGAACTGGTGTGAGAGGTATTTAGGAAGTGAAATACAGAAGCCAGGGTAACAGACGAAACGTGGAGGGGAAGTAGAGGGAGGCAGTAAGCACTGATGAGGTTAACACTCCCTCATATCCTTTCACTGACAGCAACAAAACTGGTTAAGCACAGCCTGAACTGTACCTTATGTTGCTTTAGTCTTGTCCACAGGAAGGCAGGCATTTGAATCTAATAAAAGAGTTTTAAAAGAATATTTACAAAAAAAAAAAAAAAAAAAAGGCTGAGACACAAAAATATCCACCTCACAAGATTACAAAATTAAAGGCTCTTGGATATTTATCTAGCGTAATTGTTACTAAGAATAGCGGAAGTTTGAATGCCTACCAAGCATGTTATATATATTATCTCATTTAATTTTTATCTCAATCCTACTAGGCATGCATCATTATTTCCTTTTTACACTATATGAGGTAACTGACTCTTAAAGCAGTTAAATGTCTTGATTAAGCAACATAGCTAATAAGAGAGAATATGGATCCAAACCCAGTCTATTTAACTCAAATTTTCCTGTTTTAGCTACTAGCTATGCTGTCTCTGTGTCCCAAAACACTCTCCCCCACAAATCATTAAAAGGTCCACCCTGAACTAGAGCTACTTCTAGACACTAAAAAACCTGAATCAGGAAGCTTCTAGGAAACTCAAGAGCATGACAGGCACAGGAGCCTTAAGGACAACCCCCAGATTATAAACACAGACTGGAAAGAGACGAAACCAAAGTTATCTCAGCCAGCCCATACTTCCCCTCCTTGAAAAATGAATCAGAAGTAGTCTAGCTTTATTCTAAATGAATATTGAGAATGGATGATCTGAGGTTTGGAGGGAGACCCAAAGTGTATTCTTATACCCACTAAAACAGATCTTCCTCTTCAGCTAATTTTCTCTCCTACAGGTCTAGAAGCAAGAGCCAGTGAAAGAAAGGAGTCAAATTGGCAATCTCCAAATTTAATGGAATTCCTGGATGCTTTAGATGTTTTTAGGTCCAATTTACCAATGCTGCCTTATTTCCTTTCAGAGCACATGTAATTAATTACTCAATGTTTCCAAGCATTCTGCGAGGTGGGGTGGGGGGAGCAAAGATTCTAATGAAAACAGGTTTTATCATAGCAACTTTGCTGAAACCAAGTGTACTATTAAACTGCAACAGGAAGGGACTGGAAGCGACTGAGACAACACAGACTTCAGGAGGGCTTGAGTGTATGAGGAGGAACTGACAATGTGACCAACCCAATTTCGATTCCTTGGAGAACACTTCATACCACAAACAAACTTTAGAGTTTAAGCCATACAATGAGCTGCTTGCTTATACTACCTCTGCAGAATGACTATAGTTAATGACACTGAATTACATATTTGAAAGTTGCTAAGAGTAGATCTTAAAAGTTTTCATAAGAAAAAATTTTGTAACTATGTGTGGTGATGGATGTTAACTAGACTTATTGTGGTGAACATCTCCCAATGTACATAGATATCAAACCATTATACTGTACAGCTGAAACTAATACAATGTTATATGGTAATTATATCTTAAAAAAAGAGAAAAAGATATATAAAGCAAATATGGCAGTATAGTAATTGTCTGGCTAATGAGTTATAGGGAATCATTTCTTCCATTTTGATATTAGGAAATTTTCATAATAAAAAATTTAAAAGTTAAAAACATTTTAATCAACGGGGATAAACACAAGCATGACTTCTTTCAAGTCAGAACACAGTACTTTGACACCAGTATAAGAACAGCAGGACATACAATGACAGGAAAATAGAAGGTCTGGGGTAAGATCCTAGGTTGACGGGGTGTTTTTTAAATGAAGGATCTGAAGATGTCACATCTGAGGAATGTTAAATAACTTGCCCTAGATCACACAAAGTATATTAAAGGATATGTTAGCTTTCTAAAGGAGAACATAGGGAGAGAGAAGAGAATATTCTAGGTTAAGAAAAAGAAATAGAACAAAGGCATGGAAAGGTGGGAAACTGACCCAGAGAACAACAAACGGGTAGGCTCATTTTGTGGAAACATAGTGTGAGCTGAGGAAGAAGAGGGGATAAGGCATCCAAGGTGGTATTGGGCCATAATTTAAAGACTCATCAATTCCAGGCTAAGGAATTTACATGACAAGTGATAAAAAGCCTTATATGATTTGGATTCAGGCTGGAGAGGGTTACAACCTTGGAGACATCCAGTTGTGGAAGGCGGTTCAGGTAACAAGATATGCCATGGGTGGAAAGGGAGAGAAGACTCCAGAGTGAAGGTAGAGTCTTCATGATTTGTCAGGTATAAAGGAGACTGAGAAAAAAAATAAATCAATAAGAAAAACACATTCACCTAAACAAAAAACTCTTCTGGATGTACCTAGTCAGATTATGACCCAAATGGGGTCACTTCAAACCCTCAAAATTCTCAAATCACCCACCCCACCTTCCTTTCTTATCACTCTTAGTGGATCACATCTCCTACTTTAGAGGAAACAGAAGTCATCAAAAAAAGCCACCTCAAGTGTCTACCAGCCCTTGTTATTACTATTCTCCCCACTTCTTTCAGGATGACTTCCAGTGAAATTTAACATATGTCACAGATAATGCTGATTCTACATTAGTAACCTCTTCTTGTAGTGATAGCAATAACAATAATAATTATGGTAGTCATACTTTACATATTATTTCATTTAATACTTACAACACCCTGTGAAATAAGTGGCATCCCCATTTTACAGAAGTAGAAACCAAGGTCTATAGCTGGTAAGTGACAGCACTGGAAAGTGACATCATGTCCTCAGTTTCTCACTCTATAATCTCTACCATCCTGTCTCTCTGAATATCTATCACCAAGATAATACACGAAAAAAAGTTGTTATCTCTTCAGTGGAATACTACATAGCTACAAAGGGAAAATAATTCACTAAAGCCACATAAATCCATCCATATGAATAAATCTAAAACACAATGTTGAGTGACAAGCACAACTTGTGTAATAACACAGAATAATATATACTATATAAACTCTAAAACAGCAGAAACAATCTTATGTACTGTTGAGAATACATAAATGTGTAATAAATGTATAAAGATATGCAGAGAAGTTATATATACCAAATTGAGAAAAGTGGTTTCCTCGTGGAGGAAAATCAGGGGGAGGGAAAATAATCAGGAAAATGTACCAAGAGATTTCAACTATACTTGTAATGTTTTATTTCTTAAAATAGCTATTTGAAGACTCCCTTTATTATATACCTTAATTTTTTAAAAAAGAAGGATGAACATACAAAGCAAACATTTCTTACAGCATGCTTGCAAGTTCACAATTTTCAAAGCACTGTTTCTGCCATCATGTGGCTCCTACAGATATTACATGCACACAATTTTCAGAAAATGAAAGTTTAAAAAGGTTCACTGCTAATTCTCAGTACAGTATCACATGAACAAAACCCATAGTGAAAGCATGAGTAGCCACCACTTGTTACAATATAAAAGACACTTCTAAATAATGCTTAATAAAACAAAAGAAACAAAATATTACATTAGATGCAAAAGAAGAAATTTGGATCTCTATCTTAAATCACTCACAAAAACCAATTAGAAACGGATGCAAGACCCAAAACTGTAAAACTCCTAGAAGACAGAGGAACAGCAACTTGACATCAGGCTTGGCAATAATTTTTTTTTTTTGATATGACACCAAGAGCACAAGCAACAAAAACAAAAATTATCATATGGAACTACAAGAAACTAAAAAGTTTCTGCACAGCAAAAGAAACTGTCAAGAAAATGAAAAGGCAACCTATGCAATTGGAGAAAATATTTACAAATCATGTATCTAATAAGGTTAAAATCCAAAATATAAGGAACTCATACAATTTAACAGCAAGAAACCAAAAAATCTGATTTAAAAATGAACACAAGATCTGAATAGACATTTTCCCAAAGACATACAAATGTAATTGAAAAAGGGCTCAACATCACTAATATCAGGAAAATGCAAATCAAAATCACAAAGAGGTATTAATTCACATCCGTTAAAATGGCTATTATCAAAAAGACAAGAGACAACAAGTGTTGATGAGAATATGGAAAAAAAGGAAGCGTGGTGAACTATTAGTGGGTCTGCAAATTAGTATAGCCACTATGGAAAACAGTATGGAGGATCTTCAAAAAATTAAAAATATAATTACCATATGACCCAGCAATCCCACTTCTAGGTACATGTTTGAAGGGAATGAAATCACTATCTCAAAAAGAAGATTGTGTTCCCTTGTTCCTTGCGGCATTATTTACAATAGCCAAGACATGGAAACAGCCTAAGTGTCCACTGATGGATAAGTGGATAAAAAAATGTGACACACACACATGCATGCGCACACATACACATAAAGAAATATTATTCGGCCACAAAAAAGAAAATTCTGTCATTTGTGACAACATAGACAGACCTTGAGGTCATTACACTAAGCGAACTAAATCAGACAGAGAAAGACAAATACTGTATGATCGTACTTATATGTGGAATCTAAAATCATCAAACTCTTAGAGAGTAGAATGGTGGTTGCCAGGGGCTGAGAAGTGGTGAAAATGGGGAGATGTTGATCAAAGGGTACAGATTTCCAAGAAAAAGAATATATCTGAGGGATGTAATATCCATAGCATGGAGATTATAGTTAATTACACCATATTGTAATCCTGAAAGTTGCTCTGAGAAGTTTTAAGATTCTTGCCATAACAACAAAATGATATATATGAGGTGATGGACATTTCATAATACATAAATGTCTCAAATCATTACATTGTATACCTTAAAAGTATACAATGTTATATGTCAAATACCTCTCACTAAAGTTGGAAAAACAAAAAATTTTAAAACCTTATGCTAGGAAGCACACTCTAAGACGATAATGAGAAAGTTATTAGAAATAAATTATATGAGTAAAGGATCAATATAAGATATATTAGAGATAGTAAGGTTGAAAAAAATGATAAGACTAGCAAAAACAGATGAGAAGGGCTGGTTTTCAGGAACAATTTCTGTAACTGGTAAATGAAGACCTACGTATAGTCTTCAAAACCTAGCAGTAAATAAGCAGGAAAAAAAAAACAAAAAGAAACACTGTCTGCAGTATTAAACTTCAGTAATAGAATTTAGTGATTCTGATAGCAAACTACTAGAAATCAGCACCACCTTTATGAATATCCAGGTTAGAGAGACATAAACCTAAAAATTATGCCACAATGACTATTAACTAGATATACAGAAATGCATCCTTATGTAAAATTATTTGCATACATATACTACTTTATGGTAAAGATACTACACAACTGGTGTGCTTAATTATGTTTATTTATCATTTGGGGAGGGGGAGCTGAATATTGTACAGCAGTACCAACTAAGTCCTTTACCCTGATCAAAGGTATCCCTTGGTATCTGGTTACCTAAGTTAAAATCTCAGAATCATCCTCAGCTCCCTTTTTTTCAACAATCCAGTCACCAAAATCAATAGATTAAATGTATGAAATGGCATCTCCATTCTTCCCTTCGTTTACATAAACATGCCTTAAGGCTCTCGACATATCACACACACCATACCCAGCTGATATCCTTGATCCTCATACTCTCCCTTCCTTAAGAGGCCCCAGAGTGCAGAGTGCAGAGGTTAAGAGGCTTACAGTCAACAGGCCTGAACTGAGACCTCAGCCTTGGTACTTACCAGCTATTTTTTCTTCTAAAAAGGGATGGTTATACTCATATCCCATAGAGCTACTACTAAAATTAACTTTTAATTAACAGAGCATTAATGAGGGTAAAGTGGCACATAGTAAGAGTTCAACAAAAAAATAAATATCACCATTATCATCAATATTTCTTCTATTCCTCCTCACAGCTATTAAAGTTTTTTTTTTTTTTAACACAAATCTAATCATATTATGTTCCCAGTTTAAGACTTGATAGATGTCTATTTTAACTGGGATAAAATTTAAAGACCTTGGCATGGCATATGAGACACAACCTTTCACAGCCTACTTACACGTCTGGCCTCATTTCTAGTATTTTTTTTCCCTCCCAAGAGTGAATCTCCTTCCCCAACTACTGCTCCCCAAACTCAGCATACACCTTTGTTTCTCCATGATTCTGTTCTTTTACCTGTGGTGAATTTCCAGCTCCCTCCTTATGTTAGGCTCTCAGTCAAGTCCAAATTCCCACATCATTTCCATTTAGGGGAGCCTTCCAGAGTTCCCCAGAGAGATGATGGTGCTGTTCTTTCCTGGGCTCCTACTGAACAGCATACAAATCCATCCTGTTACACTGGCTACACTGTAATGTTCACATGTTGATCTACCTCACTGAAAATGAGAGCTACCCAGAGCCTACAAACAGTAGGTATACAAGAAATGTTTGTTGAATAATTTGAGGTTCAGAAACTTCACAGAAACAGAGTATTTACAGATTTTTAAAAAGTATCTCACAAAATTGTGATACTTTTCCTTACTATGTATACACGCATATATTTATAAACATGTACATACACTGACGTTTACCCCCACCCCCCAAAAGTGCTTGGTTCACAATAACACAGAGTTTGCTGAATACTAGAAAAGGTAGTTGGCCTCCTAGAAACAAGTCTTTCCTTGGTTCATTTTTAAAAACATAAAATTTGACCTTCAGTTTTTGAAGCTCAGCAATCCAGTTTTGTCAGTATATCAAAAGTGGATCCATCTCAGGAGTTTTCATTAACTAAGTTTTAGAGCTTATATGGAAAACCAGAAATCCAAATTGTTAACTGCCAGCCAAACTAAAATATTTAGCTTTTGTAAGTAGCACGTCTCTCTCTAGTCTTAAACGAAATGAAAAGTCAGATTATAATTAGAAGATTGTCTGGTCTGCATAAATCAGAAATAAAGGAGTTATATCATCTGAATATTCAGTGGCATCAGACTAAGAGAGCCAGATTTGCTGGCCTCTACAAGGAGAATGGGTTCAGCAATAGGGACATGATACTCAGGCTGGAGGCCATGGCTGCCTTGCCTGGTGCCTTGGCTCCCATGTTTCACCTCTGTGACTTTCCTTACACTCATTTCTTCCATTTATGTTCACCTGGTCATGTTTTTCTCTTTCTCCTTCCCTCTCTCCCTCACCCTACACCCCTTGTCTTTATATATATATATATATATATATATATATATATATATATATATATATATATATATATATATAAAAGTTAATCAGATTTTTTTTCTTATCACAAATTTAATGGAATTGAATGAAACTTATAAATTATATAAGCTTGGATGGAAGGAAAAATTGAGAAAGTCAAATTTCAGACTACCAAGTATTCCACACAATTGAGATCTGTCCTGCAGGCCAACAGACTCTATACCTACTTGCTCCCCTGCTCCTTCATCAGCTCTAAAGAACAGAATGCAGTGGGAGAGGGTCAGACAATTTAGTTTTCTTCCAGGACAGAAAGGAAGGAAGCTAGTTAACGCTAGTTACAATAAATCTGCTCTTGAGGATGGTGATCAAGTTGAAGCTTGTTTTGATGTAATTAAAATGTGAATAACTCATTTCTACAGAACTGGATTTGACAGCCTAAAAGATGTGAATGCAGTAACAATCTAAAATTTGAAAATGTTAACTAATGTCTTTTTAAAATGCTGTAATTCCCCTATGGCATTAATCAGTAAACTATTTCTTTAAAGGGCTAGAGAGTGAATATTTTAGGCTCTGAAAACCACTCAGTCTCTATTCAATCTTGCTCTTGTGGCTCAAAAGCAGTCATAGGCAATATAGTGCAGTTGTATTACAAGAAAAAGTATTTATGCAAATTGACTTTGAATCTCATATAATTTTCACATCCTTTTATTATTTTTCAACCATTTAAAAATATCAAAAACTATTGTTAGCTTACAGGCTATATAAACCCAGGCTGAGGCCTAGATTTGGCCTGCAGACTGAACCATATGTGATAGACTTACACAAAATGCCACTACTACATTGAGAAAAAAGATTTTTCTACTATATTGAGAAAACAGATTTTTCCTTATATGTTAACTCCTTAAACAAAATATTGGACACTGAATTTCCTGAAGTAAATACCCAAAAGACCTAAACAATTATAGCTTTTGGAAAAGACTAGAGCTAAGTTTATGATGATAGGAAAAACAAACTCTCTGCTTCCACTATGCCTGCATTGGCATAGTGACAGAATAAACAAACAGTCTGACTTACATATATCCACTTGCCCAGTGCCTCATTCCTTACAAGACCACCATGGGGAGGAAGATTATAGCTGCTAAACATCAGGGGAAAAAAAAGGAATGCTGTGCTCAGGGGAGGAAGATACACCTTTCCTTTCTCTCCAGAAGATTCTCACCTCCCCAGATTGTTAGTATTCAACAACCAGGACTTCACCCTAAGCAAAATTCCAAACTAGATATTTTATCATCATCATTGCTCTGACGCCTGCAATGCTAACCATCCACCCCATCTTCAATCTCTCCTTCTAAATAGGGTATTAGTAAATTTTTCTTTCCACCTAGCTTATAAGTCATAAGAATCCTTAATTCTGTTCATTTGTGGTATGAAAAAAATTTGATAAACTAATTTAAACAAAAACGTTAATGGTTGAAACTATAACTCAGTTGAAAATATAGCTCCCCCCCAAAACATCTTACCTTCAATATTTTGACTGGCAATAACAAAATAACCTCAATAGGAGATATTTTTGAGCAGAAAGAATTTTCTATGCCTCTCAAATCAAATCTAAGACCCACCTGGTGAAAAAAATCCATTTGTAAACTAATAAATTTGGGAAAGTAGATATTTGTTTTAGTTTACTGTGAACTGATATAATAGATAGCTCTGAGTCAGTTACCTAAACATCAGGTCCTAATGTGTAACACAGATACCCTACAGAGCTGAGGTAGGAATTAGAAGTAAAGTTCATACAATACCCAGTGCACAGCTTACCACACAGCAGGTACTCATAACTGGTAGTTATTATTATGGTAAATAAGAATGTCTAAGAAACAGTTTAGAATTTAATCTTAAACCACGTGGAATAAGGCTGTTTGTATTATGGAAAGAAGAAACAGGAAATGTGCACAAAGAAATTCTTCTAGTAGTGGGGAGGAGAGACAGTGTCTATGTGCTTCTGTTTCTCTCTCTCTCTCTCTCTCTCTCTCTCTCTCTCTCTCTCTCTCCCTCCCTCCCTCCCTCCCTCGCACACATGCATGCACGCACACACGCGCACACACACACACACACACACACATGCGCGCGCACACACGCACACACGCACACACACACACAGACACACACAGAGTTAAGCACACATGCTGGCAGCCTACTAGAAAGTACCTGATTTGGTCTATACCAGTGAATCTGCTACTTATTCAATTATCAAGAATTGACAATATTTTAACTGTTCTATTCAATAACAAACTTATTAAAAACTTCAGAAATGCAGTCATTGTTATATAATCATGTGCTGTGATGGGGGCTATTGTCATGAATTCCCTGATGATCTAAGAAAAATTTTCTATTTTCTGTGTATATTTCTATGAAGGTCTATAAGCCTCAGAGTCTCAAAGTAGTCTGTGACCACAAAAAATGGTCAAGTGAAGACATTCTGCTGATAAAGAAATTAACGAACCATCCTAAACCCTCCGAGCTCCTGTTTTTCCAACATATCCTCTTTATGTACACCCCTACCAGGAATATAGGATTTAAAACCTAACTGAAACCCACTCCTTTATTAGTAAATCATTTTACATTAAGCTAAACTTAAAAAGTTTTTCTGCTTTTTCCATCCCTAGTTTTACAGTATCATCATCATATACATCATCACATTCCAAGTAATTTTCCCCTTGAATATAATTAATTTGTTTCACAAAATAAAATTCTCATATTCTCAATGGTACAACTGAGAAAACTATATACATCTTTCCAACTGTTTCAGTCAACTTAATCATTGTCACATTTTAAGGCTGAGAAAGGAGAATGACAAAGCCAGAGTATGAAAGAAGATACTGGGAGGTCAACAAACTTACCAACGAACTCTTTGGAAAGATTTAACTTAAACCTGTACATAATCCTGTGAGTTGGATAAAAAAGGTTAAATTCAAGGGTCACTTTCAGACTTATGAATTGAGGTTCAGTAAGTTTTTCCCAAAAACATAAAGCAGAAATATCTCACATAAGAAGACTGCTCTGGCCATTAGTATCTGTTAACTTTAATTAAAACAAATTATTTTTGATATCCTGGCCAGAGATGATGCTTAATGATGTATAATCTTTATCCTTTTAAGGCTGTTCATTGTTAAAAAGTATTTTATTAAAAGGAGAAATAGTTGTATTGAAAATCCCCATCCTTGCAGAGTAGAATTGCTAAAATAAACAATTATTTTTAAGGCTATATTTTGAGGTATATATTTAAAATTATCACTGAATAATAAATTTTTTCCACCCTTTGTTTCTACTAGAGTATCTTCAAAAACTCATTTATGAATGGTAAAACATCCTAAATTATAAAAAAAAGCACAATTTTTTTAAAGCCAGTCACTGACCAAAGACATGAAAAGCAATTTAAGAATTATCTTTCAAGAGATAACTATATAATATTCAGCTTACCTGCTTTTTATATTAAAAAACACAAAATTTTGATTTAAAAAATACAGTAACTAAACATTTGTCTATATTTCAATCTCACATGCTTAACAGCTGAAGAAAAGCCATGAGAAGGCTCAGAAGGGCAGGCCAAGGTCAGTCAGAAGGGCCACACTTAGATGACTTTGATAAAGCCTCTGCTATTGCACAGCATGCTCACCTCCCCTCCCTGCTGGCTCTGGTCTGGTACCTGACTGCCCCCCCAAAAGAGGCTGTACCAGGCTCCTGAGGCCTCTTTCTGTTTTTCTGTCATTCTATTACATGATGTGACCACCAGCAAGTCTTGTGCATATTCCTTGCTTCCTCTCTTGTAAATCAAAACAAACAACTGTTTATCTCATGATCTTCTTGTAAGAATTAAATGGGAATATTAATGAGAAACGAACTGGGAAAGATAATAAAGTACTATATCAATGTTAGGCACTGAATGGTGTGGCCTCATACTACTGCAGGCTTACAGGGAAGTCAAAAAAGGATCAGCTCTTAGTGTGTCTACAGCAGAAAGCCAAGACTCCGACATAATTCCTTAAGCATGTTTTAAGGCACTACTGCAAGCATATGCCAGATTATTCCTTGTCTCTATTCTTTGCTCTGAGGGAACTAGTCCAGCATTGGCCTCCCACCATCATGGATGTCTAAGGCTGTCCCCAAGCCTTTAGCCCTTATTTGACATCTTGCTATAGGTGGAAGCTTCTTCTGCCTTGAATTAAATAACTGGGGAAAAAATATCACCCTTGCTTTACAGGCTTTAATCCCTATCAAAATCTCAATGACGTTTTGTGCAGAAATAGAAAAACTCATCCTAAAATTTATATGGAATTTCAAGGCACTCCAGTAAGTCAAACAATCTTGAAAAAGATAAAGTTGGAGGTCTCTCATTTCCTGATTTCAAAATTTACTGCAAAGTGCCAGGAATAAAAACTATGTGGTACTGGCATAACGAAAGACACAGACCAATGGAATAGAACTGAGAGCCTAGAAATAAACCCTCACAAACATAGTCAAGTGATTTTGATAAGGGTGCAAAGACCATTCAACAGGGAAAGGATAGTCTTTTCAATAAATTGTGGGAAAATGTTTATCTACACGCAAAAGAGAGAGAGCTGAGCTCCAACCTCATACCATGTACAGAATAACTCTGAATGGATCAAATGAAACTCTTAATAGAAAACACAGGGAGAAAAGCTGCATGGCATTGGATTGGGCAATAATTTCTTGGATATGACACTAAAAGCACAGGCAACAAAAGCACAACTAGACAAATGAGACCATATCAACACTAAAAACTTCTGTGCATCAAAGAATACAATTCTCAGAGTTAAAAGACAACCCATATAATGGAAGAAAGTATTTGTAAATCATATATATAAGGAGTTAACAACCACAATTTATAAACAACAACAACAACAAAACTCATACAACAACAACAAAACAAACCCAACCAGATTAAAAAATGAGAAAAGGACTTGAATACGTTTCTCCAAATATATACAAATACTAAGTACATGAAAATGATGCTCAACATCACTAAATCATTAGAGAAATGTAAACCAAAACCACAGCGAGATACTAACTCATACCTTTTAGGATGGTTACTATTAAAAGGGTGGGAGGAAGGGAGGGCAGGAAGGAGGGAAGGAGGGAGGGAGGGAGGGAGGGAGGGAAGGAAGGAAGGAAGGAAGGAAGGAAGGAAGGAAGGAAGGAAGGAAGGAAGGAATCAAACCAAACAAATGTTGAGGATCTGGAGAAACTGGAACCCTTCTGCACTGTTGGTGGGAAATAGAATAATGCAGTAGCTATGGAAAACAGTATGTCAGTGCTCAAAAAAATTACAAAAATAGAGTTATCATATGACTCAGCAATTCTACTTCTGGGTATACATCTAAAATACAACAAGAGATATCTGTACATCCATGTTCATGGCAGTATTATCCACAATAGCCAAAAGGTGGAAGTAATCCAAGTGTCCATCAAAATATGGATCAACAAAATGTGGTATATACATACTAATGGAATATTATTCAGCCTTAAGAAGGAAAAAATTTTTGACACATGCTACAACATGGAAGAACCTTAAAGACATTATGGCAAGTGAAATAAACCAGTCAAAAAAGACAAATACTGTAGGATTCTGCTTATCTAGAGTAGTAAAACCATACAGACAGAAAGTAGAATGATGGCTGCCATGGAGAAATGGGAAGTTATAGTTTAATGGGCACAGACTTCCAGTTCTGCCAGATGAAAAGAGTTCTGGAGATGGTAGCACAACAATGTTCATGTACTTAAGCCATGGAACTATACACTTAAAAATGCAATTCACCAGGATTTTTTTAAAATGTGGCCCCAATGCTGCAAAATGAGAACCCTGAATGATTAGAAAAGATTCTATTCCTAATCCTCTTCATTTTCCAGATGAACAAACAATTCAAATCCCACAGGTAAGACAGCAGGACCCAAGTACACTAATTCCTAGTACATACCTTACTACAACAAAGTATAATAGGAAAAGACTGACAGAAGTTAAATGGGACAAAGACAACAAAGTAGGCAGAACCACTGGTAGAAAAAGAATGAATGGCAAGTTCCAAGAACTGTTAAATAATTGCTGTGTTGCTGGAATAGAAGTCTGAAACTATCATTTATCTTGCTCCAGCTAGACTTTGAGGCCTGTGGAAATTCTCAAATAAGGAAGTTTCTTCATGGTTATTTCCTGAAGCCAACATGATAGCTCTCCATCTGTAAAGGGATAAGGCATTTGGGAGAAAAGATTATTTGGAAATGGCGTACACACACACATAAACACACACACAAGGCTGTGGCTTCCATTCTTAATGGTTAGTAGAACTGCCAAGATATGTCATTCCCTGCCCAAATATGGTTTAGTATCTAGCAGTTAACAATACACAGATTTCCAGTGGTCACTACTAGTGGAGATGATAAAGGTCAGTATGACTTTACTATTTTCCATAAATGGCCCTTCAGTCAGTAATGTTCTTACAGGATATGGTAATGTCTTTACTTTCTTTCAAAGAGCAGTTCTGCCTTTTATGTATGGTACCTTCCTTCCATAGAGTTTTCCATCTAAAGTGAAGCTACTTTTTTTTGCCCCACCATAATTCTTCCCAATGGTTTCAAAACAGAGCCTCTATCTTTGATTTTTTGATGAGTCTCAGTCTCACCACCTTTTTCTTAGGTCAATCTGGTAGCTACTAGCCACATGTAGTAACTTGAAATGTGGCTAATCCAAATTGAGATGTGGTTTAAGTGTGAAATAGACACAGGATTTCAAAGATTTAGTTCACAAAAAAATGTAAAATATCTCAATATTTTTTAATAATATTATTACATGATATGTGTATAGTTTGGACATATAATAGCTCAGCAAATGGAATTAAATATTAAAATTAATTTCATGTTTCTTTTTGTACACGGCTACCAGAAAATTTTAAAGCATGTGATGTGGCTTACATTACATGTTTATTGGATAGTACCACTCTAGATAATGTAATAAGCCCTGTTTACTGAATTAAAAAAAAAAAAAAAAAGCTCAGAAAGTACTTTGAGAAGGAGGCACTGAAAACTCAGGCAGACCCTGTCCGAACTTAGGGGAAAATGAATTTTTTTATTTCTAACGATGCAGTAAGTGGGAGTGGCAGCCCTGGACTAGAATCTTGGCTCTAGCTCTTATTAGCCAGGATAAATTTCTTCTCCAACAGATTAGACTCTTCATCTAAACGTGGGCATTATTAAACTCTCTCAGAGGCTATCAAGGACTAAAAACAGAAAACATTTTAGCAGTTAGCAATAAGAACTGCATTCTCAGTAAACTTCCCTTTAAGGTCTTAGAAATCCTACTGACATGTTCAGTAGATGACTTAGTCATTTTGGTTTAATCATGGAAAGTCTGGATTCCAATTCCCTTTTTCCTTCCTCTTCACTCTAATTACTTCCATAGAATTCACCCTTATAGGGTGTGGGTGTGTAGGGGAGCATTCTAGGCAAAATCCCCTTACCCACAGCTGAATCACCTATTCCATTTGAATGCCATATTTTCCCGTCTCCTCTCTCCTGGACTATATATTAGCAAATCATTAAAATTAGCTTCAAAATTCTGGCTGCTACTCATTTTCTCCTTAGGACTGTTATCCATAGCTCATTGCTACTGCCTAAATATAAATGTAGCTCTGTGATTTTAGCTTTGTTATAATTTTAGCTATTTCATGTGTGCACATTTTACTCTCCTAAGATACATGAAGACATCCTTTATTTCCTACTAGTGTCTCATCAGATACACGATGAAGACCTTTATAATGGTATTAGAAATAAGTGAAATTAAACTGAATGCTGATTTTTGATTACTAATCAATCAGGAATACAGGGAACAAAAAGTAATTTCTTTAAACTAAGAAATCACATCTATAAGGATATGAAAAACTGCCATTTGCGACAACATGGACAGACGTCGAGATAATCATGCTAAGTGAAATAAGCCAGTCAGAAAAAGTTGAAAATCACAAGATATCACTTATATGTGGGATATAAACCAAAAGCAACAAATAAACAGGACAAACAGACTCATGGACATGGACAAAAGACTAGTGGTTACCAAAGTGGAGAGGGGAGGTAGATGGGGGAAAAAAGTCAACATAGGGCCTATCTTTAGGACTTACTGATTAGAAACACATGAATGAAATTTCTGAGGCACTGTTCTATTCTTGATCCAGGTAGTCTTTATACAAGTATATTCGTTTTATGAAAACTAAAGTGTATGAGATTTGTGCACTAAAAAATAAACAAACATAAAAAGAAATCTAAAAAAAAAAAAGAAATCATATCTGACTTAATAGTCTGGGGTTTATTTTTGGCTGGTTTGTCTGTGGGAATTCACTTTTGTGATTCCCTCCCAGTTACTGCTAGCAGCATGCTGGGCTGGCAATCCTGAAGACTGAATTCCTCCCCTGATTGATGCTTTTTTTTTTCCCACCCAACTTTTCCCAGATACCTGCCCTTATTTACAACAAATGCTAATCCTTCTATAAGTCTAGTTTAAATAAATGTACTGTGCATCAGTGTGATCCAACCTCTAGATCTCAGTCCACCTCTAGGACCCTTTCCATGAAGAGGACAGCAACACTAGGTCCTGGCAGGGCTGTGGAAAGGACACGAACCAACTCCTGCCAGATTTCTCTCGTGACAGCCCTTTAAAGATGGGGGATGGTGACAGAATCAAATGGGGACAGGGAAAGAGAAACATAAAGAATTAGTGAAGAAAATAAAAGGTCAGAGAATGGGGAGAAGATTTAAGAGAAAAACAGCAAAGTAAAGAGAAGGTCTTTGCAGTAGGGGGTGGGCAGTGGAGACTTCAAAGAGATTCCCATTTGTTTGGAAGTGGTAGAAAAAACATGAGATTATCAGATACTAACTAGAACTTGGTTTCTTTCAACCCTGAGCTCTGTTAATTCTGTTCTTAAAGAAGACATGCATGAATGGTGCAGAGTAAAACAGAAAACAAAGGTGAGGGAAACAGTTCTGGTGGTCCCTCAAAAAGTTAAATATAGAATTACCAATTCCACTTCTGGGTATACACTAAAGAATTTAGAGCAGGGGACTCAAACAGATACTTTTACATTCATGTTCACAGCAGCAGCATTCACAATAGCCAAAAGGTGGAAACAGCCCAAGTATCCTTCAACAGATGAAAGGATAAACAAAATGTGGTATACCCATAAAATGGAATAATATCCATCCCTAAAAAGGAAAGAAATTCTGAAACATGCTTCAATGTGGATGAACCTAAAACACATTATGCTTAATGAAAGAGGCCAGAATAGAAGGTGATATCATTGTATGATTCTACTTATATAAAATATATAGAAGAGGCAAACTCATAGAGACAGAAAGTGGATTAGAAGTTTTCAGGGGCTGGGAGGAGAGAATAGAGTTAATGCTTAATGGGTATGAAGTATCTGGGGTGATGAAAAGTTTTAGAAACAGTGGTGATGGTTGCATTACATTGTAAATTAATTAATGCCACTGAATTTTACACTTAAAATGGTTAAAATGGCAAATTTTATGGAACATTACCACAATAAAAAATGAGAAGGGGAGGGAACATTCATTGACTACCTACATCCCACCAAATATCAAGCTAGGATCCTTTTACATGCATGATCTCAATTAATCTTCACTACTCACAGACTAGGTATTATTGCCATCTACAGATGAGATATATGCAACTCAGATATTAAATATTTTTCAGAATCATACAAGTGGTAGAAGGTTTGAACCCAAGCTCTAACACCCATGGTTTTTTAACAACTAAACCAAAGTGTTTCAAAGATAAACAGGCTCAATGAATAAACAAATACGTGAGAAAGGCGGATTCCCTCTACATGTCTAAATCTGCCAAATTAGTGACAGGAATGACCATGAATGACTATTTCCAAAAGACTAGGTTTTTGAACACTTTTCTAGGCTACAAATAAACATCTTTGCAGTAGCAAAAAAAATTCCTTTTAGCATTTTTTAAAGCCTTATGAATATATTGCTAAGGGAATAGTTGCCTCTTCTCTCCCCCCACCCAGAATATTCGGTAAATTTTACTTTTCAATTTTTCATTATACATATATGTACATATGTGTGTGTGTATGTATATGTACATATATCTCCTATCTCAAACTCTCATTTGGGTTATAAAGAGTACACTACCCCCATCCTCAGTCCCCAACAATATCATCACGTATCTGTACCAATGTTTGGTATGTAAAATACTTTCCTCATTTAATTCAATCAATCACTTTGTAGGACATCGACATCTCCATTCTGCAGACTGATAAATCATGTCCCAGAAGTGACACACTAACTGGGAGCTAAAATCTGACCTACTATACAGGCAATCAGAGGGGTACTGTTCCTATATACATCTTTCTTCTGAGAATGAATGAATTAATACGTTAGTAAGAACTTTTGGGCAACACAACTCAAAATCACTGTAAGGCCTCTGCATTAAATAAACCTAAAAACAATTTTTAAAAAATTTACTGACATAACTGACATACAATTAAAGTTCCCTTAAAGGCCTTATTTTTTCCCTCTGGGAACTCTTTTTAACTTTTTCTTGTCCCTGAAAAAAAAACAAACAACTATTCTCCTAATCATTATAATTGTTCCATATTTCACGATTATGTGTTTATGAAATATATAAATATATATATGAAATAACAGACTCTCATATATCACCTCATGCATATTCCTCTCAAGGTTATGTTCTTGGAGGTTATCTGTAAAATACATGTTTTCATAAATACATCAAATCTCAAGAAATTCACTATGTTAGGCAAATCATGTAGTAGATACAAGATCCCTTTGGGGTGAACAATCACCTCTTAATAAATGCTTTACAAATATAGATTTGGTACTAAGATTCCTTTAAAAACGGACTACCTGTTTTTAAACAGAGTTATACAGATTAATGATTAAGAGTAACTCCTCAACTAGTTATGGTTGCCTTTTTCCCACCATGGCAGGACAAAAGTTCACTAACCATAGAGTTAAACAGTACATGTTTGTTTGGTTTGTTTGTTTTATGACCCTAGGCAAATTTTGGGTTAAAAATATTTAATGTAATAATAATAAAAAAAAAAGCATCACCAAGTCTTTTATAGTGTAAGTCTCTGCAAGGACCATAAACTTTATGGCACTAAACTTTATCATGGTTCTCAATGTTTTCTTGCAAACATGAATATGGCTTCCCTTCCTCACCCACTTTTACTTTGAGTGCAATACAAGATAAAGTTGCTTTTACGTATATTCAATAATTAAATAATTAAAAATAAGTAAGACCCACAACCAAATGCAGCAGGGAGGAGAAAAATTTTGATGAGCATGGCTAGAAGCTACTACAACTTACCCAAGATCTTTTCTGTTATTGAATATTCAAGTTTAGACAAGTATCTTTTAGATTTGCTTTTAACTAACAGAAAGGTTATAAGGAAAACAAATCTAGAAATAGCCTGTATTTGGTTGGTCTAAGCCATCACATCCATTTCTTGTCTCAAACTTCTCTCAACCTTTCCACTCCTCCGTCATAATCACTTTGAACACAAAGCCCCACTTCTGTAATAACAAGTTGATATCCCAAGTACTTTACCTGTTGTGCCTCCACGCTCCCTTCCTCTTAAGAATAAAGAATCTCCTTTATGGTACCTTAGGTTTTATTTTCACTCATTTATCAGGCCTTAGGAAACCAGTGAATTATCTTTAAACGCTTCTGCTTCCTATACTATATAGAACTTCCTCGTTTTAACTTTTATCTGTTGCCCTGAACTATATTTAAGCCAATGAAACCAAACTGAGGTTTTTTTTTTCTTGCATTTAGTTAAATCATGTGACATGGTGTGTTACACGATAATTCCACAGTTCTGAAGCAATAAGACAACACCCCTAAATGTCATAACTCATATCCTGTGGTTTTATATACTTTACTAAGTTAAGAAATTAATCTGCAAACTTATTGAAGTATTTATAAATGCAGGAAACTTAGAAAAATAAAAAATAACCAACTGGCATAGAAAGAGGTGAACTTTCACAAAAAGATAGTCTCTTACCCTTTTTCAAATACCTGTGTGTTTGAATTAACAGAGCTTCTTTTAAGTTTCATCTGAGTGCTTTACCACTTCAGTGTCCAGCAGCCAGTCTCTATTTTATCTTGGTAGCAGACTAGTTTAGAGACAGGCAGGCTAAGCTCTTTCTGGCTGAGCAGTGAAAACAGTTCCTTCTTTCCCAGATATCCCTGACAAACCCAGTGCAGAGAATGAGCAAGGCCAATGCTGCTAAAGCCTCACACACCCAACTGAGTCACATCCCAGGACTCGTCAGTGGCAAGTTTCCATGGAAGTATAATAAAGGGATCTTTGGTTGAGACTGAAGAACTTGGGAAGAGTTAATACAGCCTTCCTCCTCTGTGAATGAAGGTTTCTTTGCCCTGACTCATCTAAAGCTAAAAGACCTCATCCAAGGTAAGCTACAGGCTGAGTGAGTTCTAAAATTCAGGGCTCTATCCAGCATTTTTAAAAAAAGGGTATTGTGGGGGACACTTATCAGGCTTCATCTTCAATGTGCACTCTAAGATCAAACCATCAGAACTCGTTTTAGATTTCTCACACAATATTTAATGCTGTAAAATTCCAGCCAGAACACCTTTCTGGCTTTGATTTATCTACCTTCTTTTGGTAGGTGGGATTGAAATACAAAAGGAAGTGGTAAATGCAAAGGCTGTTTGTGGTGAAAACAGGTCCCTCACCCCATTCCCACCAGAAACAGTCCCACATCACAGATATAAACCATGGAAAGCAGTCACGGTCACCCTTGGGAGAAGGAAAATAGAATGGAAGTTTTATGGGCAGAAAGTCTCTCTAAGAAAGTAACTTAGGTTACTGCAATTAAAATTCAAAAGAGGAAAACATCTGACATTTTCTTTGTGTGTCTCAATTCTTTATTGATCACCATACACTGTGAAGAAAATAAACAGGGTGTTATGACAAAGGGGGGCACACATGCTTAAGTAGGGTAATCAGGAGAGTCTATCTTGAGCCCCTGCAGCTATTATTTTGCCCGCCTCTACTCTTCAGACATATTTTTGTTTCTTTCCTAAGTGCAGCCTCACTTTCCATTCACTCCTCAAACCACTGCAATCTGGAAACATCTCTTATTAAGGTTAGAATCATTTCTTAAAAAGTAAATCTAGAAGACTTTTGTCAACTTTTATCTTATATTTCACATTTATAAACAATGCCTTCCTAGACATTTTCAATTTAATCCCCTTCATTTCCAGACCATCACACTTGTATCTCTCTAATCATCCCATCATTGTCTCCTCTGCAGGATCCTCTTTCTCTGCCTGCCTTTTAGATATGGCAACGCCCCTAATTCTGACCTGGCTCTCCACTTGTCTCATTGTGTGCATTCTCCCTGATGATTTCATCACTTCTCATGGCTCTACTACTTCCTCTACATTAGCAACACCAGCCAGACCTTTCTCTTGAACTCCAAAGTCACACATCAAATTGTCTGCTGGCTGCTTCCACAGAGATGTCCTAACAGGCAACTGAAACTCAAGATGAGTAAATAAACCATTCATCCCCTCCCTACATCTGGTTCTTTCTCTTAATATGCCCTCCCTTAGGATGGGCATTACCTAACCACTCAAGAGAGAAATCCCCTTGCTATCTTTAATTTCTTATCTTCAAAGCATCCACTTTTGCTAATTTAACTCCTAAGTAGTTTTCAAATTTGTCTCCTTGTCCTGCCTCATTGTCATTTTTAGCTCTGCCACAGTCTCAGCCCTTATCATTACTCACTTGGTCTGCTGGTGCATCTTTCTAAGTAGGTTCCCTGTCACCAGGCTTGTCCCCTTCAATCAAATTCAAGAAATCCAGGCAGCAAATGATGTCTTTAAAAGTACCTAGTATGTCTCTAAGGAACTTGTTTAAATTCTTCAATGGCTCTCCACTTCATTGAGCACAAAGTTAAGCCCCTTAAAGAAGCATACAAACCCTACTTCACCTCGCCTATCTATTTCCCCAAATCCTCATCTCTGGATACTCCTGCCACTTACTTTATGCAACCAAGCAGTCACGTACACACCATGCAGGTCCTCGTCTCAATTTTGCTGCTTATACTGATTCCTCAATCTGGAAGATCTTCCCTTATCCTCCCCTTGCTAACTCTAACATCCTGTACAACTGAGGGGAAGCATCAGGTTTTCAAAAAACCTGTCCTAACCATTCTTTAGGGCCACTCTCTATCAGGATTCAGCACTCTTCCTTAGAACTCTCGCAAGTCCTCACTTATATTGCAAGAAATTCTTTTTGTAAGCTCCTTGAGGGTAGGATCTAGATCCTACTCATCTTATGCCCTTTGTGCCTATGCCTAGCATACACATTAGGCATTTTATAAAGTGTAACTAAACTGAGCCTATAGGAGAGGCAGTGTTATTCTTATCTTACAGATAAGAAAAATGATGCCCAGAGAGAGGCCATATGACTCTAAAAGTAACCCAAAGAGAAGTCTAAGAAAAGAATTTAGAAGACGAAAGCACACTAGCTAAATTGAAGTCTTTTTCTCAAAAGCAGAAAGGCTCTCAGAGCTAGCACAGTAGGAGAAGAAAATGTGTCTTAGTTTTTACTCCGTTACCCCCAAACCTGACAAGGTTCTACCGGCATATAGCAAGTACTTAATAAATACTGTTTGGCTCACTAACATTACAGAGCGAGGTGACTTTCAGTCCTGTACTGTGCAAGAGTGGGTTTCCCTCTCTCCAGCAGATGGAGCTACAGTTCCATATGATCCCCACCTACAGACAGGGTGCGCTGCTAAAAGCTGCATAGGAGCCTCATACATACATAAAGAAAATCAGGATAAATATTCTCCATAGAATACTCTCTTAACAGACATACCTCTATCTTGTAACTTGTTCAATGCTCTTCCAGATCTTTCCTCTACGGATTTTTAAAAATCTGGGGTAATTTCACCCAACATGATCTACCCAGTCTGTCAAGAGCTACCGAATTCTTCTCCATCTTTCAATACTCTCCTTACATTCTTATTATGAAACACATTTATAACCCAACAAGTTCATCATACTCATCACTATACATTTATTTCCTTGGGGTCTATGCCCTAATTCACTGTAGAATATATCAGTTTACCAACCAGCTCTCATTTAAAAACAAAAAAATATTGTGGTGATCATTTTGTAAGCTTTGTAAATGGTGAATCAGCATGCCAATGTGAAACTAACATAATATTGTATGTCAATTATAATTAAAAATACATTTAAAAATAATTTTAAAACAAAAACTTTTCTTATATATTTGAATCATTATCTTAAAGGCTTTGAGCTTCTACATAGGATAAAAAAAGAAATTAATACCACCTAGGAGAGTAAAACTTCACATAAAATCCCAAGCAAACTTCATTCTTCATTCAGTTTATAAATTTCATGGCATTCCTGGAAAACTTAGTTTACTGAAACCATATTATGTCTAAAATAGAATTAGGTGCTATGCTCATTTTCGATATTTGGTTTTGTTTTTTTTAACCTGCATCAAAGTCCTGTGGATACACACTCCATGACATTCAGCATTCTTGGCCCTAGCAGGCTCAATGCCTGTGTGCCCTTAGTCCCAAACCATCGACGTAACAACAGCAAAAAAATTTAAAAAATGGTTCGCAAGTATCCAGTTGCTCCATAGGGAACAGTTCTAGCCCCACTGAGAACTACTGACCCAGAGGACTCCTGAGGCCATTAAGCTACCTAATGGCAAAAGCACTGATTTGGTATCTGAAGGAATCACTTGTCAGGGTTTGACTTGACCGACTAAATAATATACAACATTGAATACTATCAAAACATTGTAACTAAAAAAACAATCCAACTATGATTTTAACATTTTAATCAAGA
The DNA here is from genome assembly GCA_030015415.1 of Cynopterus sphinx. Classification (NCBI taxonomy): domain Eukaryota; kingdom Metazoa; phylum Chordata; class Mammalia; order Chiroptera; family Pteropodidae; genus Cynopterus; species Cynopterus sphinx. The sequence goes on along the minus strand of CM057383.1, from coordinate 56,274,511 downwards.
AAGCTACTATTTGTAAGTATTTTCAAACTCAGATAAAACCATGTCAAGAAAATAATTTCATAAAATAGCAAGCCTCTTCTAACCATAATACTACCTAAGAGCAGTACTTGGTCCTAAATGCTCCTAGCTCTGAGGGTCTTTCTGAGTTTGAGCGAGGTACAATCCTCATATCCACTTGAACTCAAACTTTCCCAAAGTATGGGAGCAGAAGAGGGAGATGCAGCTTGCAAATATTCCCATAGCAATATTATGGGAAGGCTCTAGTACCCCAAGGACATGACAGGAGACGAACAATGCTATGTCCAAGTGGAGAGCCCTGATGGAAGAGCTGGAATCCCAGAAGTAATTTACTGAGGAACAGTTCGTAGCTAAGTGTTAAGTTAAATATGGTCTACTTAGGTAAACCAAGTCAACACTTGAAAACTACATGAAAGCCCTTATTCCCCACCTGAAACTAGCTCTTCTCCATACAAGGAAGTGCATTCATTCAGTGGCCAAAGCCAGAAACACGAAATCATCCTCAACTGAAACATCCTCACAAACTACTCAATGTTCAATCGCAAAATTCTTTCTTTTCTGCCTTTTAAATATCTTTTAGTCTTTTCAGTTCTTTCTATTCCCGTGGACAGTACCTGCTTCTGGTACCATCACCTCTCACTTGGATTAATTTGTTAGTCTTCTAACTGGTCTCTGAACTTCCACTCTGCTCAATGATCACTGTCCCCAACCCAACCCCTCTCAGAGCCATTGCAATACTGCCTTCTGGGTAGTACACCTACCTTCTTCCACTCTGTTTCAGACCTAGGTCTTATGATCACATAACAGACTGACTAGACATAGTGTTGTTCCTATCCCTGGCCACAGTGATGGTCCTGGTTTTGGCACTAGACCTGAACTAATCATTTCATGAAAAACAGAAATCTAAGTAGTAGTCCCCCCTTATCCACGATTTCGCTTTTGTGTCTTCAGTTACTCATGATTAACCATGGTCAGAAAATATTAAATGGAAAATTCCAGAAATAATTCATAAGTTTTAAAGTGCACACCATTCTGAGTACCGTGATGAAATACTGCACCATGCCGCTCCGTCCAGACCAGATGTGAATCATCCCTTTGTCCAGCATATCCATTCTTTTTATGCTACTCATCCCATTAGTCACTTAGTAGCTGTCTCAGTTATCTGATCAGTCAGTTATCAGAGAAAGGGAGACGAGGAGAGGGAAAAGGAAACAGAGAAGAAATGGAGAGAAAGAGAGGGAGAGGAGAGAAGAGAGAGAAAAAAAAGGAGGAAGGAAGGAGGGAGAGAGATGAGAAAAGGGAAAGAGATAGAAAAAGACCACAATTACATAACTTTTATTATATTATATTGTTATAATCTTTCTATTTTATTACTGTTAATCTCTTACTGAGCCTAATTTATAAATTAAACTTTATCACAGGTATATATGTATAATAAAAAACATAGTATGTATGGGGTTTTGTACTATCTGCAGTTTCAGGTATCCACTGGAGGTCTTGGAACATATCTACCATGGATAAGGGGGGACTACTGTAGAGACTAATACTTTGCAGGTAGAATACGTTGACAAATGGTCTTACCTGACAGAGAAACTCCCCAAGTTCTGCTGAGATTCAGGAGTTGCTCTAGTTGTTTGACTTTTCAGAGACCTGTAAGTTATGCCCTGTCTTCAGTTCTGTGAACCACCCCATTCTCTTTCCAATAAATTCCTTTTTAGCTTATGTTTGCTAGAGTCAATTCCTGTTATTGGTAACCAAGGAAACTTAAATAACAGTAAAAACTCCCCTGGCCTGACAAAAAGACCCTTCCTAATCTGGCTGTCCCTGCTGCTCCTACTCAGCAATTCCCAGGTCTTCACCCATAGGCCATGTGCTATAAGCCAGGCATGGGGTGTATCTATTGCCTCTCAACATCCTGTTTTTCCTTCCCTCTTGGCCTTTGTACCTTCTGCTCTTCCTTCTGGGAATGCCTCCTCAGGATGACTCCCATTCATCATGTAGGACTCAGTCTAGATGTCACTTCCATTGGTAAATTTTCCCAAGGTCTCTAAGACTGGTCATTGTTCCCAATGGATCTGACACTCCAAAGCTTAACACCCCTAACTCCTTATTAGTCTGACCTCAGATGGAAGTTAATTATAAGTGGTAATTCTGTATCCCCCACATATAAATACATGCCTGGCAGAGAGCAGACACTCAATAAACTACGTCTCAAACAAATAAACAAACTAGAAAATCAGAAGTCCACTTAAACAATTCCAATTAGTATTGAGAGATGTATAACAGAAATTTAAAAATAAATTTATTTCTTTGGAATCATGAACTCATGTTAAATTCATTTTATTTTAACAGTAATTCATATTCAAAATAATTTAACTATGTGTTCGTTTTATGAAAATTCATCAACCTGTGTACTCAAGACGTGCACTCTTTTATATGTACTATATACATCAATAAAAAATTTTAAATACATTTAACATAGCTAAAAACCACACTTACAAACTAGTAATAAGTTCAATATGCATGGAAATACCACACAATGGTAGGAGGTACAGTGACTACAAGAAAGATTCCCTGGGTTTTAGTCTTGTTTTAAAATTTATTTTTCAATTACAGTTGACATACATTATGTTAGTTTCAGGTATACAACACAGTGACTAGACAATAATATACCTTACGATGTGGTCATCCCATTAAGTCTAGTACCCATCTGATACTATATATGGCTTTTACAATATTATTGACTGTATTCCCTATGCTGTACTTTATATCTGTGTGCTTAATTTCTTTTTTTTTTTAATTACCACTGACATACAATATTATGTTAGCTTGAGGTGTACAATATAGCAATCAGACACTTATATAACTTAAAATGTGATCACCCTGTAAATCTAGTACTGCCTGGGTTATAGTATTAACTGTACCATTTCCCAGCTGTCACATCTTGGTTCAGTCAAAATATTTGATATTCAGCTTTAACATCTATTAAATGGAATAATAAACACTCTGTCTAAACCTCAGGGCTGTACAAAAGAAAAAAACAAAACAACAAAGATAAAAAGTCAAACACAGATTTTTTTTGTTACAAAATTCTGTATCATCTCAAAGTAAGCATTAGTCAAACTATAAAAATCAGATTTTGGAAAATAAAGCACTTTGGCAATACCTACAAAATCCCATAAATGCATACCAACAGCTGATCAGGGATATTTAATCCAGGGTGCTAACCTGAAATTTAAGATTAAATTTATTTTTGAAGAAAGGATTTCCCTATGTCATCATGTTTCTTAGAAACTAGGATAAATAATAACTAATAAACTAAAACAAACATTTTTCATACTTAAGCCATTGGAAATGCTTTTAAGAGTTCAGCTAAAGTATTAACCTTTTGGTTAAAGGAATCTCTGAGAATGGGGGTAAAGAAAAGCATAGATTTCATACTCTGTATGGCCAAGATCTTATACCTCCAAGTTGAAAACTATTTCAAAATAAAAGTCCTTTCACTTAAAGGAAGAATAAAAACAGGATTGGATACATGGATTAGAAACATATGAAACAAGTTTTTACAATCCCAAGTGCAAATGATGTATTCTGTTAAAAGTAATTTAATTGAAGGAAGATGAAATGAGTCATAATTAGAAATTGGGGACTGGTAATTTTGTTATACATTTCACTATAGTATCATAATGTGCAATCTCATAAAGCTCATTCAACAGTCATTTGGTAAGAGAAAAGAAGAGATAAGCAATATTTTATTTCCCAGAAAAAATAGTTTTGATTTTTAAATGCTGCACCAAAATAACTTATAAGTTCCAGAAATATTAAACAGTTATTTGAAAACATATGAAGCAAATTTCTTTTACTTAAAAAATAGAGTACTATAGTAGAGAGAAATTGGCATTTATTTATAAAAGAAATGGGTAAAACAATTAAAATTTTTAAGTCAATGTAAATATCAACTTATTATTACTTCCTTTGTATGACTAAAACAGAGGGGTGAGTGGCAAATACACACCTGTAAACTGCAAACTTCCCTTCATTTCCATTTCAGCAAATAGGTAGCCAATGAGTACATGTAACTCTGAATGATGTAGGTACAGGTCACATAAGGTAGAGTCATGGCCCCTGCTCGGGGGTAATTTCTTAGACTGTGAGATACACACAAAGCACACTACAATATTCTGTGAAACAGAGGCAGTGTTTGCAAAGATCTATGAGATAAAGAAGCAGCAGGAAAGGCTTTATAGAGTAGGTAACTGAAGTGAGTCCTTTTTTTTTTTAACTTCCTGAAAATACTTTATAATAATGTAGAACAATTATATATACCAAATGCCTTTCATATTTAAATCCTTTAAACATTTAATTCTTCAGCATTAATACACATAAATGCTATTGTGGAGGGTGGGGAGGTGGGTAGGAAGGGTGCTCACAAAGCAGAAGAAAAGGAAAAGGAAATTCTCAGGGAAAAATAATTTGAAAAAGCACCAGACTGCTAGTACATGCCAGGCGCTGTGCGAGGAGCAGGAATAAGAAAGACACAATTTAACTGTTTCTAATGAGCTTATAGTTTAGTGGGAAGACAAGTAAAGGCCACTGATTATAAAACAACGCGCTTAGTATACTGACAGTTCTAAAGATCATACTATATTCTTGCAGTTTCAAACCCATCTTCAAGGAATTTAGACGTGAGTCCAGGTCAAACAACAGTGTCCAGAGATGGGAGGCAGTAAAGGTGAGTGTCCTTACTGGGGGGCAGTCACAGACTCCTGTGGAAGAGTGCTTTCCCTTCCTGAGGGGGGCCTGCACCGTCCTTTGGGTACTGTATTACTACTCTGTATCTCTTTTTACGGTATTTACCACATGCTGCCATGTGTTAAAATAAATCTTAGATTTATTTTGCTCCTACCTACTAGATTATAACCTTTGACACAGGAACTTTGTGCCTTACCTTTTTAAACCACTGTGGTGTAACGTGTAAGACTCAACTGAAAATGACACTTTAGAAATACGTGCTAAACTGAACTCCAACTGGTACTGACTCATTATCAAACATTCTAATCCACCCCCCTCACGGGGTGAATAAACCTGGTACCTAGGAACTCTTGTTCACATACATAAATCTCAAAACCTTAGGAAAAAAAAAAACAACAACAATTATTGATAAGCCTCTGCCATTGCTGTAAGACTGCCATAAGCAGGACCAGACCTTTCCCCATCTTCCCAATCCTCTACTCGTGTTACTGACCAAGCATAGAACTTCAAATCCTGGCTTCAGGCTACTTGTTTCCTGATCAGGTGTTAAGCACATGTGCCTCTTATATTATCTTGCTACTTTTTCTGTCCTGTTGGCAATCTCATTTGGATTCGTTTTGGCTATAGAATCAAGAAAGCTGTATTTTATGCTACCCAAATATCCAAAATACCACACTTACACAAACACACCAAAGAAAGACTAAACAACCCTGATGACTCAAGACTGATTTCTGAAATAGAAATTACAAATCTAAACATTAAATTCTTCAAAGAAAAAAAAATAAACAGTGCCTAAATGAAGATGGGGAAAAAGGGGCCAAAGCTAAATCTGCACCTCTGAATGTCAGTATTCAATCCAGACTATTCAACAGGCTGACTACAACAAAGTGTTGTCAAATGTAGAAATTAGGAAGGAAGTAAAAGGAGGAACTGTAGGACTACATCAAAGCAAAAGGGCACTAGACAAATTTCACGGAGACATGTTTTCTGAGGAAATAGAAAGAGCCCAAAACATCTTGATGGCTAACATAGCTTTAAACAAAGTAGTAATTACCAGTGTTTGCTAGGTATGGGGTCTTTGTGAGATGAAAAGGTAGCATAAACATTCACTATTTCAATCTAACTTTAGGGGGGACTCAGGTTTTACCACATAGTCATCAATACCAACCTTGCAGACTTTTGTGAGATTATTTTACATGACTGGTAACTCTTGGAGAGAAAAATTTTGAGATGTTCCAAATTAAACTACAGTGGCCAAAGAGTGATACAAAGAGATGAGAATAATTAGCCAGTAATAGCTGTGGGCCAATTAACAAAAGACTGGTCACATTCCTGAATGTGTACTGGAGTGTTGAATCAAACCTCCAGACACCTATTAGCCAGCCACTAGATGCCATCACAATCTGCATAGGCATGATCTATCAGGACTGCTGCCTGTAACCGATTGAAAGGAGTAAATATGTCTTTCTTATGGACTATGCTACTATCACAGAATGACTCCTGCTTCATATTTTCTTGCCCCCATTATCTGTAGCCATGTAAATTCTTTCAGAACAACTTATATCTTTCTTCCCCAGTACATAACATATAAAAGTGCTTGTCAACTCCAGGACAGTGGACATGTTGTCTTCTTCACCTAGCGATGCTGCTGGTGGTTTAGACTTCATCATGCCCCAAAACCTGGCCCTTTTCTGGCTAGCATATGGCTCACTAAACCCTTTCTTTTAAAAAGGCTCAGTTGTGGAAGTTTTTTGTTTTAACAGGTGTTAGGGCTCATTACCAAGGGACTGTTACTACAGCAGGTAATACACATTCCAAAATTAATAAGAGCATCCCCAACCAAATTTGAAAGCATACTTATCTGAATTATTAAAAGTGTCAATTGAAGTTCTCTGCCACCAATCCAATGTCAAAGGAGTCCCCAATTTGGGGTGTGGTAAGTGAGACTTTATTCAAGTGAAACAGTTCAAGGGTTACAGCTCAAGCTGGGGAACTGCAGCTTAAAGTGTGCTCCAAGACAAAGTGGAAGCATGCTTATTTAGAGAGAAGTTCCTGCCCTTTGTCCCTGATCAGTCCATTCTATGAATTAAGGACTCCAAATCTGCACAATTTAATTGGTCCAAATAGCACTGTCCTAATTAGTTGAAACCACACATTCTGATTGGTCATTATGGAGACACTATGGTCAGTAAATGCACAAATGAAGATATAATTGCACAGCTCCAATTGGACAAGGAAAGTCTCAGTCTCGCCGGTCTAAATACAATACCAGGAGCTTCTTTATTACAATCGGCTCAGGCAGCATGAACATAGTGCAGGAGGAGGTTTGGCAGTTCAGTCTGCGGCTTTTCCTTGTCATGCAGTATGTGTGAGAGGCCCCCATAAACAATGGCTGCTAGACTCTATATTTAGGTCTAATTAACCACAAGGAGTCCTTCTTAACAGGTATATTCTTTCTTAGTGTTGACAAATGTCCACATAAAAATTAGCAAGGTGTGGGGGAGAGGGAAGTATGAACAGACAGAGCACAGAGGATTTTTAGGGCCATGAAAATAATAATCTATGTTATACCATAATAATAGATACATGACATTATATATTTGCCCAAACCCATAGACTGTACAAAACCCAGAGTGAACCCTAATGTACACTATGGACTTTGGGTGACTGTGTTGTATCAATGTAGGTTTATCAACTGTAATAAATATACCATTCTCGTTAGAGATGGTAATAGTCAGGGAGAGGTTATGCATGTGTGGGGGCAGGGGATATATGGGAAATCTCTGTACCTTCCCCTCAATTTTGTTGTGGACCTAAAATTGCTCAAAAGATAAAAAAAGTTAAAAAAAAATAAAAAACTAGCAAGGCACTGTAAAACTGGATAACATTCCGTTAGTCTCCAACTCAATCTTCAAAAATTTGAAGCCAATTCTACATTAAGTTTTTAATTCTGCATTTTCCATGAGAGCCACATAATGAGTTCCATATAATAAAATCACAACCAGCCCACAAACGCCTGCTTAAGTCCAAAGTGCAGCTGGAAAAGGAGATGGCAGGGCAGCCACCAAGGGATATGGAAACCAAGGACTTTGGTTCAAATCTCTACAATGGTTTCATGGGGGAGGATCGTCTTGAGCAAATTATTTAATACTGCTGAGCTTCACATTTCTCATCTACAAAACAGATACAGAAATATCTGCCCTGTGAATTTCATTCTGTATGCAAGCTCAAATATGAATAGTGCAACTAACTAACAGTCACAAAGGACAACACATCATTCCTCCTCTCAAACCCAATTTGGGGCTGGTTAAGGTGACAGGGCACAGAGAAGCCCATGGTTCAGCAGCTGGAGCAAAGGGTCTGGGTCAGAGCTGTCAGTACATGCAGATGGGAAGTCTTGGGCAGCAGAGAGAAGCCAGATGAGAAAATAGCCCCAACAAAGGCTCTTCTCAAATGCTGAGGAGAGCTTCTTCTGTTAAGTACCAAGTTATTCTTAAGTAGGGAATGACTTACACAGTCTGTGTCTTTAAAGTGCTTAAAGGAAAGTATGCTTTCTTTCCAAAGCTTTAATCATCTGTTCTCCTTTAAAATTTCTTTCCCTGATTTTGTCTAGCTTTTTATGTCCCCCAGAGAAATTCCATCCACTTAAAAATGGAAACTCATCTACAAACTAAAGTATTTTGTACCCTTAGCAAAAAAGATTCAAAGCCTTGGAAAATCTCCAAACGCAATCAAAAGCAAATTCCACAAAAAAGACAGATTTTCTGTCTAATTCTCTATACATATAAATTGTACTCTCACTCTCAAACTTATTTAGATTCAAACATCTTATAAATCAGGAGCATGGAAATTGAATAAAGACTTTAAAGCATAATAAGAAAAGCAAATTATACTTCAAACCCAGATCAACCATTTACCAGGTGGGAGAAAGATCTTTAGCTTTAATGAGTTCCTCAAAACATTCCAGGACCTTTACCATTGCTACTGGCTTTAAGTGGTTCCCTCCCTCAGCCCCTTCAGATTTTTGCTCAAATGACGATGCAGTGAAGATTTCTCCAACCACTCTAATTAAATGTGCAATCCCCACCTCCCATCCCCTAGACTTTTCACTAATTTACGTCTCTCTACATAGTTTACTACATCCAATATGTTTTATTTATGATCTACCTACCGCAACAAAGATAGATGTAAGACCCATAGGGTCAGGGAGTTTTGTTTGCTCTGCTTTCATCTACTTTGCACAGTTGTTTATAAGATTATCAATAAATAAAATAAAGAAAATGCTTTGCAAAGGCTGAATCATGAAGAAATAAAAAATCTGAACAGAACAATTACTAATAAAGAGATTGAATCAGAACCTCCCAAAACAGGAGTCCAGGACCAGATAGACTCACTGGTGAATTCTACCTAACATTTAAGTAATTAATACCAATCATTCTCAAACTTGTCCAAAAAACAGAATAGGTGAGAACATTTCCAAACTCATTTTATGAAGTTAGCACTACCCTGATACCAAAAAGTAGACCAGGACACTACAAGAGAAGACCATTATAACTTAATATTCCTTATGAATACAGATGCAAAAATCTTCAACAAAATGTCAGCAAACTGAATTCAACACATTAAAAGGATCATTCACCATGATCAAGTGAGATTTATTCCAGGGATGCAAAGATGTTTCAATATTCACAAATCAACGAAAGTAATATACATTACCAAAATGAAGGATACAAAAAAAAAATCACATGATAATCTCAACAGATACCAAAAAAAGCATTTGACAAAATTCAACATTCATTCATGTTAGAAACTCAACAAAATGGACATAAAGAGAACATATCCCAACATAGTAAAGGCCATATGTGACAAGCCCAAAACGAGTATCATTTTTAAAAAATGCTTTGCACACTGGCCACCATAAAGTAAATATTCAACTGTTAGCCCCCTTTCATTTCTCAAGTCAAAATAAATAGCTGCTTAATAAGCCAAGTACAAAACTCTAAAAGCATGCCAAAAGATCATTGTGCACAACGAAACACACTGAAAAAGCAGGGTTGCCAGTTACAGTGCTACTCAGTGTAACCCATGATCATAAGATTTCCTTGCAATAAAGTGAGTGGAGAAATTGAGAACAAGTATTTAGAAACAGTAATTTTACAGAGAAATTTTATATTTGCTGACTCTGAAGAGAAAAAAATTGAGACTGTATTCCTATGAATTTTTTTTCATTTTATTTTCTAGTAACTCATTCTTAGTGTCTTTTATAGCTGCATCAGTCAACAATGGAGTGGAAACTATTTTTTAGAAAAAGAAAGGCCTCAATCGTCACCGCAGTGTGGAAAGCACTGGATAAGTATGCTTTATGTGGCCTAAAAAGCTGCAGAGCACCAACAAAGCTAACTCACACTACATGTTCAGAAATGCAATTTATGCTGGATTCTGGACCAAAAGAGACATGGATGAGAGAGAGGTGGGTGGAAAAATAGGTTCAACGGCCATGAGATGCCTCAGGGATCTAGGCCAGTTCTAAAATTTAAAAGAATTCCCTAAGACCAGGTTCCTCAGATTTTTTCCTCTATACTCCAATGGCAAGAGTCTCAGAGACCCAGGGAAAAGATGACAAAGAGGCATGAGAAAACTGAGGATGACAGATACATACATTATCTTGATTGTGGTTATGATATCATAAGTCAAAACCTAAAGGGTAAAATTCAAATATAAGTAACTTGTTTTATGACAATTATACCTCAAACAAGAAAAATAAATAGAAGGCAAATGAAAAGGATGTGGAGACAAAGAAAGGATTAAGTGGTCAAGATGGAGAAGTAGAAAAATGCTGTCGCAGACTCTTCCAATAACCACATCAAAATTACAACTAAATTGCATAACAGCCATCCTTGAGAACTACCAGAAGACCAGCTAAACAGAACTTCTATAACTAAGGATATAAAGAGGCATGTCAAGACTGGTAGGAGATATGAAGACACAAAACAGGCTGTTCCTACACCCACATGTCACTGTCAAGATTCATGAAGGATATTTCAGCTATGGAGGACACCCCTACAGAGCAAGGGGACTCAGCTTCACCCCAGACCCCCAGCACAGGCCACCAGCACCAGGAAGAGTACTCATAATATCTGGCTGTGAAAGTCAGTAGGAATTCCATTCAGATGAGATGGAGTACTATTATCGAACCTGGCACATTCTTAAATGGCCCAAGCACACTGGCTGTTCATTCACTCACTAACACTAGCCCTGAGCTCCCGTGAATGAAGAGCAGCTCAAAAAAATGCCAGGAACACATGGAGATAAAATTAATTGTCTGGCTTTCATTGAGTATTAGAAGGGCAGCCCTCTCACAGGCAGAAGTGCTGGCAGGCACCACTCTGTTCCTTGGATGAGCCTCCCACCACACAGCCAGCAGAAGCAGGCAGTACAAGCCTGAGTTGCCATTGAACTGGCTGACATTGCTCTCCCCACCCTAGTGATTCCCTGAGACCCCATTCCACCCAACTTACATGTCCAGCCCAAACCTCTTTCACAGGTGTTCCTCACAAGCAGCTGATCTGGCTTGTGCTGGAGAACTTCTTAATATCTTTCAAAAGTTTAAAAACACCAAACAAGCTATAGCTGTCAGCATGTCCTGTACCTCTTACTAAGCAGTCTCAAGCCAGACGCTAGTGGCAGATGGCATCGGTCCACAGCACAGCTTCTACCATGTGACACCAAGCCCATCATGGGCGGCTACCAACTTCAGATTACTTAGTAGCTCCTACTACATGGCCCCAAGCTGAACACAGGCAGAGGCTAACCTGGGCCTGCAACAAAGCCCCTTCAAAGAGGCCCCAGAACCAACACACTGGTGGCTGGCTTCACACCACACCAGAGCACCACCCAATTAGTGCCACAAACAATATGCCCAAAAAAGCAGACTCAAAAGGCACCAAAGACTTGATACAGTAAATTCTGCTCTGTGGGGTCAGTTCTCTCACACAGCTCATCTGCTGTAGTCATAACCAGTCCTTACTGCCAGTCAGCCTGAGGGGAAATCACAACTACTGATATGACAATAATTAAAGTTCAATTACAAGAGAGCACACTTAGCTCACACAGGGGCATTTGTGGAACACCTGGCTCATGTAAATAGGAAGAATGTGCCACGGGTCTCACATGACACCTACTATAAAGCCACCCAAAAAAGACAGGGAGACATAGCAGATCTAGCTCATAGAAATAAACACAGGAATGCAGCCAAAATGGAAAGACCAAAAATATATCCAAAATGGAAGAACAAAACTCCAGAAAAAAAACTAAACAAAATGGAGGCAAGCAACCTACCAGATGCAGAATTCAAAACACTGGTTATAAGGATATTCAATGAACTTAGGTGAAAAACAGATGAACTCAATGAGAACTTGCACAAAGAGAAACCATAAAAAGAACCAGTCAGGAACGAAGAATACACTAACTGAAAGAAAGAATACAATAACTAAAAGGAAGAACATATTAAAAGGAATCAACATACTAGATGAAGCAGAGGTTCGAATCAGCAATTTGGAAGATAAGGTAGCAGAAAGCACCCAATCAAAACAGTGAAAATATAATAATAACACGGATAGTTTAAGGGACCTATGGTACAAAATCAAGCATAACAACATTCAAATCATAAAGGTAACAAAAGGAAAAAAGAGAAAGAATCAAAAACTAATTTGAAGAGGTAATGACAAAAACTTCCCTAACCTAGTGCAGAAAATAGACATATAAATCCAAAAAGCAGAGAGTCCCAAACAAGATGAACCAAAAAGGCCCACACCAAGGCACATCATAAGTAAAATGCCAAAGGTTAAAAACAAAAAAAAAAATTGTAAAAGCAGCAAGAGAAAAGCACTTAGCTATATGCAACAAAGTTCTCATAAGAGCATTAGCTGATTTCTCAACAGAAAACTTTGCAAGCCAGAAGGGATTAGCATGAAATATTCAAAGTGATGAAAAGTAAGAACCTACAACCAAGATTACTCTACACAGCCTGGCTATCATTTAAAATTGAAGGAAAGATAAACGGCTTTCAAGACAAGAAAAAGCTGAAGTTCATCAATATCAAACCAGTATTACATGATATGTTAGAGGAACTTCTTTAAGAAGAGAAAGAAAAAGAAAAAAAGACCACAAATGGCAGTAAATACATTCCTGTCAATAATCATTTTACATTTATGGATTAAATGCTCCAATCAAAACTATAGGGTGGCTGGACAGATAAAGAAACAAGATGAATACATATGCTGTCTACCAGAGACCCATTTCATATCAAAAGACACACGTAGACTGAAAGTAAAGAAATAGAAAAAGATACTTCATGCAAATGGGGGGAGGGGAGCTGAGATAGCAATACTTAGACAAGACAAACTTTAAAACAAAAGCTATAATAAAAGATAAAGTAAAACATTTCATAATGATAAAGGAATCAATCCAACAATAGGCTATAAGCCTTGTAAACATTTATGCATCCAATGTAGGAGCATCTAAACATATATAGCAGATATTGATAGATGCAAAGAGAAAGTTCAACAGTAATACAGTCTAGTAGGGGATTTGAATACCCCATTGACATCAATTAACAGATCATTCAAACAGATAATTAACAAGGAAACAGCGTCCTTAAATGACACATTAGATCAAACAGATTTAACTGATATTTTTAGGACATTCATTCTGAAGCAGCAGAATATACATTTCTTTCAAATGCACATGGAACATTTATCAGGATAGACCATATGTTAAACCAAAAACAAGTTCCAATAAATTTATAAAGAATAAAATCACATCAAGCTGCTTCTCCAATCACAATGGCATGAAACCAGAAATCAATTACAAGATGAAAATTGAACACACACACACACACACACACACACACACACACACACAAAAAGAGGCTAAATAACATGCTACGAACAATGAACAGATTGACAACAACATCAAGAAAGAAATCTAACAGTATCTTGAGACAAATAATAATGAAGACACAGCCATCCAAAATCTATGGGACACAGCCAAAGCAGATTTGAGAGGGAAAATTCGTAACAATATAGGCCTACCTCAAGAAACAAGAAAAGTCTCAAATAAAAAAATCTAACCTATACCTAAAATAACTAAAAAAAGAATAAAGTCCAAAATGAGTAGAAAGAAAGAAATAACATAAATCGGAGCAGAAGTAAAGAGTTTGAAAACCAGTACAGGAGATCAATGAAACCAAGAGCTGGTTCTTTGAAAAAATAAACAAAATTGATAAACCTTTAACAAACTCATAAAAAAAAGAGAGAACCCAAATAAGTAAAATCAGAAGTGAAATTGAAATTGGCAACTGACAACACTAAATACAAGAGATTATAAGAAAATACTACAAAGAATGGTACACCAACAAATTGGACAACCTGGAAGACATGAATAAATTCCCAGAAACACACAATTTTCCAAGAACGAATCAAGAAGAAACAGAAAATCTGAACAGATCTACTAACAAAGTTGAATCAGTAATCTAAAACTGCCAACAAACAAAAGTCCCAGACAGGATGTCTTCACAGGTAAATTCTACCAAATATTCAAAGAAGAAAAAACACATATTGCTCTCATACTATTAAAAAAATAATAAAAAAATTTAAGTGGAGGGAAAAATCCTTAACTCATTTAATGGGCACAGCATTACCCTGATTTCAAAACCAGACAAAGATATTACAAAAAAAAAAATCATAAGTCAATATCCCTAATATACATAAATGCAAAAACCCTGAACAAAATATCGGCAAACCAAATTTAGCAATACATTAAAAAAGTTATACACCATGATCAAGTGGCATTTATTCCTCGGATGGAAGGTTAGTTCAATACTGGCAAATAAATTTACGTGATACACATTTAAAAAATGAAGAATAAAAACCATACAATCACATTGATACAAAAAAAGCATTTGACAAAATCTAAGATCCACTTATGATCAAAACACTCAGCAAAGTGAGAATAAAGGGGAGATACCTCAACATAATAAAGGCCATATATGATGAACCCACAGCTAATATCATACTCAATGGGAAAAAGTTAAAAGCGTTTTCTTTAAGATAAGAAACAAGATAAGGATGTCTACTTTCACCATTTTTATTCAACATAGTATTGTGAAGTCTTAGCCACCTAAATATGAAAAAGAAATAAAAGACATATAAATTGAAAAGGAAAGAGTAAAATTGTCATTATTGCAGAGACATGCTACTATATAGAGAACCCTAAAGATTCCAACAAAAACTATTAGTACTAATAAATGAATGTGGTAAAGGAGCAGGATAAAACATTAATATTCAGAAATTGGGTGCATATTTATACACCAATAATGAACTATCAGAAAGAGAAATTAAGAAAACAATTCCACTTACAATTGCGTTAAAAAAATACACAGGGATAAATTTAATCATGGAGTTAAAAGATCTGTACTTGATACTATAAAACACTGAAGAAAGAAATTGAAGAATCAAATAAATGGAAGTATATACCATGCTCATGGATAAGAAGAATTAACATCATTAAAATGTCCATACTACTCAAAACGATCTACAGATTTAATGCAATCCCTACCAGAATATTAATGGTATTCTTCTCAGAACTGGAACAAATAATCCTAAAATTTATATGGAACCAGAAAGACCATAAATACCCATAGCAATCTTGAGAAAGAACAACAAAGTTGGAGGTATTACACTACCTGATATGAAACTATAATTACAAAGCTATAGTAATCAAAATAGCATGGTACTGACATAAAAACAGACACATATCAATGGACCAGAGTCAAGAATCCAGCAATAAACCCACATCTATATGGTCTATTAAACCATGACAAAGGAGGCAAGAAGATACAGTGGGTAAAGACAGTCTCTTCAATAGATGGTAATGGGAAAACTAGATACATACATGTAAAAAATTTGAAGCAGGCCAATTTTTTATATCATGTCCAAGAATAAACTCAACATGTATTAAAGACCCCCAAACCATAAAATCAGTAAAAGAAAACATGGGCAGTAAACTCTCTACCTTAGTAAGATATTTTTTGGATATATCTCCTCAGGCAATGTAAACAAAGGAAAAAATAGACAAATGGGTCTATATCAAACTAAAAAGTTTTTGCACAGCAAAGAAAAAATTAATAAAATGAAAAGACAACCTTCTAGATAAAAGAAGATATTTGCCAATGATATACTCAATATGGGGTTAATATCCAAAATAAATAAAGAACTCATGCAACTTAACACCAGGAAAAAGAAAAACCAAACAATTCAATTAAAAAAAAAAAAAAAAAAAGGAGCAAAGGACCTGAATATACGTTTCTCCAAAGATGACATACAGATGGCCAATAGACATATGAAAAGATGCTCAGTCACTAATTATCAGAGAAATGCAAAGTAAAACCATGATGAGATATCACCTCAAACCTGTCAGAATGGAAATCATCAATATGACCATCATCAAAAAATCAGCAAACAAGTGTTAGCAAGGATGTAGAGGAAAGGAACTCTCATTGCACTGTTGGTGGGATTGCAAATTAGTGCAAAAACAAAAACAGCCTCATGGATACAGAAAACAAATTCATGGTTGCTAGATGGAAGGGGGTTTGGGAGGCTGGGTGAAAAAGGGGAAGGAATTAAGAAATACAAATTGACAGTTACAAAATAGTCACAGGGATGTAAAGTATACCATATGGAATACAGTCAGCAATAAAATAATAACTATGTATGATGTCAGGTGGGCACTAGACTTATGGGGGGATTACTTCATAAGTTATATAGATGTCTAACCACTATGTTGTACACCTGACATTATTATAATATTGACTGTCTACTGTAATTGAAAAAGAAAAAAAATAAAAAGTAAAAGACAGGGTTAAGATATAAGCGCCACGGTAAAAAAGCTTCAGTTGCTCAAATCCTCTTTTGAAATAATTTTTCTACTGCCTTTGGCCACCCTATTTTGTGTGTCTTCATTTTAGTAGTTTTCTAACTGCTGCACTAAATTTACATTTTCCAATAGAACTTCACTCTTTACCCACCTTTTTTAAAATTTAAGGGTCAGTGTTTCTTGACCTGGAGGCAGGCTGTCAGTCAAATCTGGCTGAGCTTCAGAAGAACAGATGGTAACAAATGAGATAGTCTTCCTTGGCAAATTTCTAGACAGTCTCTCAATTGGCCCCCTCCATACATTGAATAGCTCTCCTAAAGAATATCTTGAAGTTCACGCCGCTCTATTGCTATTTTCTTATACAGGACTATGTGCTAAATGCTCAAAAACAAAAAGTGAGTGTCTTCAAAGAAAAAAAAAGACTAAATGTTTAAGATTCACTAACTGCTATTATGTCTACTTTTATCACTACACTAATAAACATTTACAGAATATTATGTGAGCCTGTTTTGTTTACTACAGAATACTATTCCAATGTAAGGCACAACATTTTTATGAGTATCTATTGTTCCACTTTGGTCGAATCATGTCAATAATGAGCAGTTATATATGAAAATGTTCATTTTCAGAGGGAGTCACTATTTGCAAACAGCTCAGAGAATGTTTGCAAATAGCTCAGAATAGAAGACTAGTGGCTCTAAACAGTCCATAGTCAGTAGTCGCACTAATAAGACTACAGAAACAGTTATTTAGTCCCTGATTTCCATATAAGATATAATATGATCAAGGACCCAGACCTATAACCATTAAATAGTATTTAGCTCTTAGTTTCACCATCCTTAAAAGGACATTTTTGCCTTCTTTAGATAACCTCAAAGGTTACCTAAAAATACAACCTTTTGCCTTCTTGTTCTTACCATTATTTATGAACATTTTAATTTCTCTGCTGGACTATAAAACCTTTGCATCTTTCATAATAAATAATACACAGAGATATTTAAGACTGCAGAGAGGAAAGGAATAGATACAGATAAGATTTTTATAACCCTATTTTTAGCCCAGAGATTTTAACAAGAATATCAGGCATTTTAAATGTCTAAGCAATTTTGAGAAATGTTACCGCATTAGTCAAAAAGCTTATCCATCCACCATCCACCACCACCACCACCAGCTAGCTAATCAGTATTCCCATGGACTGAGTTTTTCTAAAGCGTCCATTGTTCTAGCTAGCTGAGGACTAACACTTCAGGTGAAGGAAGATGGCTCTGTGCCTTCCCTTTCCCACCCATCCCCACCACACCACAGGGCTAGTTCATTCAGTCTGGTCCCTCTTCCTCAAGGTCTGATGCTCATGCCCACTACCTGCACTGCTTACCTCCAAAGCTCTCCTTTTCTGGCTCCTCCTTGCTAACTTTTCCTGTTCTTCTCCACTGCCTCCCAGGTTCCTCTGAGATGCTACTACTCTCACTTTGAATCAAGCCATCAGAATATAACCTCTTTGAGTCAGGGGCTCTTTTTCTCTTCTGTGTCTGTTTGCTTCTGGGAGTTCAGGGCCTCTTAGCTTGACATTAAAAGGTTCCTCCCTTACCACAAACCTGCCAGCAACTTCTAGATTCCAGAGATTCTGGGTATCTGGAAAGCGGATCTCTTCAGGGCCAGAAAGTATACTGTATTACAGTAATGTCTTGATTTACTTTTCTCCACACAAACATAAATAATAGTTCAACTCCATCTAAGTTGAGGAAACAAGTTCTCCATAATTCTTGTAAACATATCCTACAAGCAAAAATTTACATATACCATTCTCCATTTATGTAGCAGTAAACAAGCTAAAAAATATTTTAGCATTATTTTTTCCCGAAATAATTATTTATCCCCTCTTATCACTCTCTCCCCTCTACACTTAAAAAACAGCATGATGGGAAAGGAGTCTCTTCAACAAATGTTGGGAAAACTGGATTTACATTATGCAAAAGGTCAAAGATGGACCTTTATATTAAAGTATACACAAATATTAACTTGAAATGGATTAAAGATCTAAATGTAAAACGCAATACTATAAAACTTCTGGAAGAAAACATAGGGAAAAAGCTGCATGACACTGGATTGGGCAATGACTTCTTGAATATAAAACCAAAAGCATAGGCAACAAAAGCAAAAATAGACAAATGGGTCTGTATCAAATTCATAAACTTTTGTGCATCAAAGGATACAATCAACAAGGTAAAAAGTCAGCTCCTGAAATGGGAAAAATATCTGCAAATCATACATGCGATACGGGGTTAATATTCAGAATGTGTAAAGAACAACAACAACAAAATCGAACAACCTAACTAAAAAATAGGCAAAGGTCTTAGAATAGGTATTTCTCTAAAAATGACATACAAATAGCCAACAAGCATATGAAAGATGCTCAACTCACTAATCAGGGAAATGTAAATCAAAACCACAATGAGACCAACTCACAACCATTAGGATGGCTACTACCAAAACTAAAACTAAAACAAAACAGAAAATAACAAGTGTTGGTAGAGATGTGGAGAAGCTGGAAACCCTTATGCATGGTTGGTGGGACTGTAAAATAGTACAACTGTTATGGAAAACAATATGGAAGTTCCTCAAAAAATTAAAAATGGAACTACTGTTTAATCCAGCAATCCATTTCTAGGTATATATCAAAGAGAATTGAAAGCAGGGTCTCAAAGAGATATCTGAATATCCATGTTCACAGTAGCACTATTCATAATACCAACACACATGAGCAACCCAAATGTCTATTAATCAATGAATGGATAAAATGTGGTATATACATATAATAGAATATTAAGCAGTTTTAAAAAGAAAGGAAATTCTGTCACATGAAAGAACTTTGAGAACTTATGCTAAGTGAAACAGGCCAATCATAAAAGGGCAAATACTATAAGGTTTCACTTATATGAAGTATCTGAAGTAGTGAAATCCATAAATGTAGAGAAGAATGGTGGTTACCAGGGGCTATGGAGAAGGGGAATTGGGGAGCTGTTGTTTAATGGACATAGAGTTTCAGTTCTGTAAGATAAAAAGTTCTAGAGATCTGTTTCACAACAATGTAAACATACATACCACTACTGAACTCTTTACACTTAAAAATAATTAAGATTATACATACATACATACATACATACATACATACGTGTATATATATATATATATATATATATATATATATTTTTTTTTTTTTTTTTACCACAATAATAAAAACAGCATGATGTATTTTAAAGAGTGAGTTTGAGTCCATTCAGTTCTGCCACTTACTGTGCCGCCTTGGGAAAATTATGGTCTGACAGTCTCCTCATCTATATAAATAAGGGTATAAATAATATATATCTTAAAAAGTTGATCTGAAGATTAGATGAGAACTGCTAACACAGAAGACACTCACAGTTGGATTCTTTAATTCTACCCCCTGGGACTGCATCAATGCAGCACCATCATCAAAGTACCTAATTCGAATTAAAGAATCTACATTTAATCCTCAAGAAGGAAAGCAGGCAGGGTTGCAATCTCTACTTTGCTGATGAAGAAAGTGAAGTAGAGAAATGACCTAGATTGTCTAGGCCCCAAAGCAAGTGATGGAAAAGGAGTCTCCATAAACCCTGAGACACTTATTTTTACTTCACACAGATGTGAGACAGAAAATTCTAGCATGCAGAAAATAAAAAAGCATAAAAACAAAAAGGGGCATAACATATAATACAGACCAGAAAGATAGTGTTCCTAAAGGTGAATTAAATGACCACATAGGATTCAGAAAAATAATTTTTTATATTTCCAATTTACATTTCCAAAGACTAGTTTAAAAGATCTAATTTCACTGCCTATCTTTTAAAAAGTTCATTTCTTCCCTAAGCAATCATTTTAATATTCAGTTGTTTTTGGAGACAATTTTAACTCTATCTTACAATGTAATTTAAATCAATTTACTTCTAACTTCTTGTTCTAAGACAGAAAAGAGCTTGTTAACATCCTCTATGATTACTAAATGACTAATTATGTGCTAACCATATTTTGTTCCTAACAAATTTTAAAGCATCCACTTTAGTAACCTTGCCAGAAATTCTATCACCTTGGCTAAGCACTAACACGAAAACATCAGCACAGCAACCTTATATTTCATCCTACCTCAACCATCCTTGGGGAATGCAGACAGGGTATCCAAGAGAAAAAAGTTACCACTTAGCTTTAACAGTACCCACAGTGAACAAGGCTGAGTTGAAAGAAGTATTTCAGTAGTCAATTCAGTTATGGAAGATTCTGGGTTTAGACAGAAATGGACCTGGAAGAACCTCAGAAATCTTGTCTAGCACACATACTTTCTGAAACTACAAGTTTCTCTTAAAGAGCTGGAGTAGAGTTCTGGCTTGCCTTTTCAGTAACCCTGGGGTCTGGGCCAGTACATGGCCATTTTGGATGATTACAAAAGACAGGTTCCTTCAGGATATACGGTGTTAGCCACACCCTATTTATGCTGTTGTCATCTGTCACATCTTTCTGACAACCCCAATTTCAGTTTCAGCCCCAACATGACAACATAGCTGTAGCAACCTTACATACATTCCACTTCAACCATCTTTGGGGAACTTTATTGTATGTTCAGTCTCAACATGTACCAAGCCCTAAGCTAACAGTTTTATATAAGAAAAAGCATAGCATAATGGTAAAAGCAGCTGACAGAGGTTTTTCTAATTAAATTTATTGGAGTGACACTGGTTAATAACATTATATAAGTTTCAAATATACAATTCTATAGGTCATCATCTGTATATTGCATTTTGTGCTCACTGTCCAAAGTCTAATGTCCCTCTATCACCATACACTTGATCTCCTTACCCTCTTTAACCTCACCACTCTGGTAACCACCTTTCTGTTGTCTGTATTTGAGTTTGTTTTGTTTGTTGCTTCCTGTTTTATACCCCACATGAGCAAAATCTTGTATTTTTCTTGTATTTTTCCACCTTATTTTGCTTAGCATGATACTTTCAAGATCCATCCATGTTGTCAGAAATAGCAGTATTTCATCCTTTCTTATGACTAATATTCCATTGTATATATGTACCATTTCTTTATCCAGTCATCCATCAAAGGACACAGGTTATTTCCATGTCTTGGCTGCCATGTATAATGCTGCAATGAACACAGGGGTACATATGTCTTTACAAATGAATGTTTTCAATTGGGGGGGGGGAGGGATAGATACCCAGATACTGAGTCATATGGCAGCTTTATTCTTAATTTTTGAGGACCCTCCATACCATTCTCCATAGTGGTTGCACCAATTTTACATTACCACTAACGGTGTATGAGAATTCCTTTTTCTCCACACCCTCTCCAATACTTATTTCTTATCTTATTGATAACAGCCATTTTAACAGGTGTAAAGTGGTATCACATTGTGGTTTTGATTTGCATTCCCTTATAGCTAGTGGAGTTGAGCATCTTTTCATGTATCTGTTGGCCATTTGTATATCTTCTTGAGAAAAGTGGCTATTCAGGTTCTCTGCCCATTTTTTGATAAGATGGTTTTGTTGCTGTTGTTTTGTTGCATGAATTCTTTATGTATTTTGGATATTAGCCCCTTATTGAAGGTTACCGTTTACAAATATCTTCTCCCATTCCATTGTTTTGTTTTGTTGATGGTTTCTTTTGCTGTGCAAAGTTTTTTTTTTTTATTTTGATGTAGTCCCATTCATTTATTTTTGCTTTTACTTCTCTTGCCTTTGGAGTCAAGTTCATAAAATCCTCTCTGAGATCAAGGTCATAAGTTTAGTACCTATGTTTTCTTTTGTGTATTTTATTGCCTCAGGTCTTATGTTTGTATCTTTAATCTATTTTGAGGTAACTCTGGCGTAAGATGTCAAATAGCAATCTAATTTCACTCTTTTGCATGTGGCTTTTCAATTTTCCTAACACCACTTACTGAAGAGATTTTCTTTTCTCCATTGTATGTTTTTGGCTCCTTTAAGACTGGGTTTGGATTCTGCCAACAGACAGTCCTCAAACTTGAACTGCAACATCAGCTCCTCCCTGGGTCTCCAGACAGCAGGCCTACTCTGCAGATTTCATAAACATGTGAGTCAATTCCTTAAAATCAATCAATCTACACACACACACACACACACACACACACACACACACACACTCACACATACCATTAACCTTCAACCAAAACGTTCATAAAATCAATGGTCTTTTATCAAGAACACACAGACACACAGGAGGCATCATCCTGGCCCTACTAAAAGTATACTTTAGGGAGAAATGTTGGTTAAAGGCTTTTTTACTAATTCGACAAATATTGATCGAGTGCTTTAATAGGCATTCTTCTAGATATTGCAGATATGTCAATGAACAAAACAGAAAAATCCCTGCCTTGGTGGTACTAAATAGTATACACAGATAACAAAATTAAAATCCATCCATCCAAGCCCTGTGTGTGTGTGTGTGCACACGTGTGCACATATGAGTATGTGACAGAAGATAAGCTCCAGAACAGTAAGCATAGAAGGGAGATCTTCCTGGGGATCTCCTTAAAATGTAGATCCAGATTCAGTAGGTCCGGAGCAAAGTCCAAGATTCTGCATTTACAATAATTTGCAAATAATAATGATGATGCTGGTTCCTCTCTATAAGCAGCAATTACTCAAGACTAGTTTGTGTATTCCTTACCTAAATACCTCACCTCCTCTATTATCAGAGTATCTGACAGCCCAGTCATCACATTGCATATTGTTGAGGCTGGCTGCCAAATGGGACCTGGAAAATCCAGCACACTCTTCTCATTAGCAGTGGATGATGCTGAATACTGTAGGTAAGAAACTATCCTGAAGCATCCAGAAACTAAAAAGCCTTTTACACCAAACATTTGGCAAAATAATCAATGATGATGAATAAAAAATGTACTCTGGCTCTAATGGTGTTATAAATAACTTGCATTTATAGCCCCCTCTGCATAAGTTTCTATCTCTAGAATAAAGTAAGATACAGTTCTTCAGAGAAGGGCTGTCCTCTAGTAACACTACCAAAGGACTCCATGCTAAAACCTGAAGGAAGAGGTCACGGTCCTTGGAGATCAGAGTGTAGACTCTAAAGGCACAGAGGAGAGTCAGGGGTTGGTCTGACTCATTTCAAAGAGGTAAAGGGCAATTAAGTGGAAAACTGGATACACAGGAAATAAGGAGCCATGTCTCCTACCTTCCACAGGACCACCAGAAAACACCTGACCCTGCCAGGAGCTGTCATTCCTCCCCACCTTTTCTCTCCTTTCCTCAGGACAGGTAAAAGAAACCCTGTAAAACAACTGGCAGTTTCCTTGGTTTCAGAATAAACAGGTTAAAATTTTTATTTCCCACTTCTGAATGGATTACCCAGAGGCAGTTTAATACCACAAGAATTGCATGGAATTAGAAAATTCCAGGATCCAGGTCCTAATTCCAGTTCTGCCACTTTACTAACCAACTATGTTAACAGACAAATATTTTGTGTTTCAATTTGTTCATCTGAGTTGTGGGGATTAAATAAAATGACACAGGAAAAAAGTCCTTTCTATTGTAAATCATGAAACTACACAAATGTTTGTCATTTCGAGGCTCTCCATATGGAGGGTGAGCAATCTCAGATTTCCCCATATTCCAGAGACCTCTGTAATTCTGAAAATTTTGTATATTCATGTTGAAAATGATTTGGCTCAGGACTCCTCCATATACAGTACATGTCCCTGGAATCCAGAGCAGCAGCTGCAGCGCATGGCTGGAAGCCATGAGATTCTGGGAAGGCTGGGTTGGGTCTGCACTAGCCTGCAATTTGAACTTTCCTCTTCCTTAACATTTTATGACACTGATCAGGGTAGTTACAAAGTGAGGAGTTCTTTCTGAGCAGAGAGAATACCACAAAATTGTAAGCTTGATGCAAGCTGTCATTTTTTCTAATGAAAGAGGACTGGTTAGTTCTCTAAAAGTCTCTTCCAGCTCTGCCATTT
The DNA here is from genome assembly GCA_030015415.1 of Cynopterus sphinx. Classification (NCBI taxonomy): domain Eukaryota; kingdom Metazoa; phylum Chordata; class Mammalia; order Chiroptera; family Pteropodidae; genus Cynopterus; species Cynopterus sphinx. The sequence continues at coordinate 56,249,793 of CM057383.1, read as the reverse complement.
TGGGATTCCATGATCCTGAGCCTCGCCTCAGAGAAAGGTTAGCCCAAATTCCATTGCTATCAAAGCCTCTATTATCAGGATCCCCGTTTAATTTTGCCAAATATTAACCACTGTCCTCAACTGGCTCTCCAAATTTATATAATTTAACACTGGCCAATTGTTTCAATCATAGATCAATGATTTTTTAAAAGAACCAAAAGTTGAAAGCACTCTTTTAAATGTCAGCGAGCCCCAGAGAGGTACTAATTCTTTGCTTCAGAAGGTATTTACTTGCATTGAACCAGGCTGAATCTAAGCAGAAATATGAAATCTTGGACCTTACAAATTGTGTCTAGGGGATCATGGAGGTTCACAGTAGAAAGATGAGGCTCACATGAATTATAACTCCTTTCATCATTTTTCTTTAACAGTTTATCAACACCAGCAGAGATTTTTGATGGTCTGGTACCTTCCTCAGGGTCCCTCTGATTAAATGTGGTTTATCTTTTAGATATGACCATGACATAGAGGTCACAGATGAGTAATTTTCATTTTCCTCAATCTATCTCTATGCCTCACAAACATGAATTAATTTTTAAGGGTGTGTATAATGAACAGTTCCTGAGATAAGTACTGAGGAAATGTTTATAGTTAAGTTATAGAATTACAAAGTAGTGAATTACATCAATACCACGACAATCCAGCGCCTCCTAGTCAGTGGCTTAGAAACATTATCTTAGTGTGAAGACATGTTTCTTAAAATACTATTTATTATATGAACTAGAATGTCCTCACTATTCTCGTCCATTTTTCATTCTCTACGTCACACTGATCATTACTTTTTCAAACATTTATAGCTGAATAATATTCCACTATGTCTATGTACCACCTCTTCTTTATCCATTTGTCTTTTGATTGAAACATTTAACCCATTTACATTTAAAGTAATTGTTAGGTATGTAGTTACTGCAATTTTATTAATCATTTTTTCACATTCTTGTAGTTCTGTTTCTTCTTTTGCTCTCTTCTACTTTGATGACTTTTCACAGTGTTATGTTTGGGTTCCTTTTTCTTTACTTCTTATCTCTGTACCTCTTTGGTTTGTGGTTACCATGTGCTTTATATAAACCAAACTGCTATATTGATAGAGGTCTATTTTAAGTTGAAAATCATTTAAGTTCGAACATATTTTAAAGTCACTGCCATTTTTACTCACGTTTATGCTTTTATCATTTTTTTTTACTTGTGTGTGTGTGTATGTGTACCCCTTAAGTGACTGTTGTAATTACATGTGATCTTCCTACTGTGACTTTTAAACCTTGTACTAGCTTTATAGCTGGTTAATCCACTGATTTTTCTTTATATTTTCTTTATATTTTCTTATTCATATTTTTTCTTCATCTTTTTTTAAAAAGTCCCTTTAACATTTAATACTGATTTAGTGGTGATGAAATCCTTCAGCTTTTTCTTGTCTGGGAAGCTCTTACTTAAATGCTCTTTTGATTCTAAATGATAGCCTTGCTGGGTAGAGAGAGTAATCTTGGTTGTGGTCCTTATTTTTCATCATTTTGAATGTTTCAGTGAAACCCCTCTGGCCTGCAAAGTTTCTGTTGAGAAAACAGCTTACAGTCTTATGGGAGCTCCCTTGTATGTAACTGCTTTTCTCTTGCTGCTTTTAAGACTCTTTGTCTTTATCTTTTGACATTTTAATTATGTGTCTTGGTGTGGGCATGTTTGGGTTCCTCTTGTTTGGAACTCTCTGTACTTCCTGGATCTGTACGTCTATTTTGTGTGCCAGTTTAGGAAATATTTTTCTTCCAATAGGTTTTCAACCTCTTGCTTTCTCTCCTCCTTCTGGTACCCCTATGACGAGAATGTTGCTATGCCTGATATTGTCCCATAAACTATGCTCATTTTTATTTATTTTTTTAACCGTTAAGATTGGTGTTTTCCACTACCTTGTCTTTCAAATTGCTGCTTCAATCCTCTGCTTCAACTAATCTTTTGTTGATTCCATCTATCGTATTCTTCATTTCTGACTGGTTCTTTTTTGTTTATCTCTTTGTTGAAGTTCTCACTGAGATCATCTATTCTTCCCTTAATTTCATTTAGCATTCTTAGACCCAGTGTTTTGACCTATGCATCTTATAGACTGCTTGCTTCAATTTTGTTTAGTTCTTTTTCTGAAGTTCTATCCCATTCTTTCATTTGGGACACGTTTCTTTGCTCATTTTGGCTGCTTCCTAGCTTTTGCTTCTATGTAGCAGGTACATCAGTTACATCTACCAGTCAGCAGGGTGGGCAAGAGCAGTGTAATCCAGGTTAGTGCAGACTCAGACTTGCCCCCACCCTCAGTCTCAGCAGAGTGGTTTGAATAGGTATCCTATGGGGTACAGTGGTGCAGTCTCTGTGTTTACCTGAGTCAGTTATTCCAAGAGTGCCCCTTTTGTGGGTTGTGTGTGTTCTCCTATATAGTTGAGCCTCAACTGCTGTTGGCACATCTGTGTGTGTGTGTGTTGGGGGGGGGCGGTACTGACCCTCAGGCTGACTGGTGTTGAGAACTGGCTGTGACTTCAGTAAACAAGCTATGCAGCAGGGGCTAACCCTGAGTGGTATTCACTTCAGCAGGGCTCTGGTGCCTGGTTCCATCCTATGGTTATGTCATTGGTGCTGCCAATTGAGTGGTGGTTTGGTGTGGTCTGAAGTCAGCCATCTGGTGTTGTTTCTGGGACTTTTTGGGAAGATCTTTGGTGCAGGCCAAGGTCAGCTGCTGCCTGTGTCTAGCCAAGGGCCACCTAGTAGGAGCTACAGAGTAATCTATGTTTGATAGCTGCCTATTCTGAGCTTGTAGGCACCTGGGAGTGGTTATGCTGTTAACCAAGGCCAGCTGCCACTAGTGCCAGGTTTGGGACCACTTAGCAAGAGGCACAGGGCACATCGAGGCTAGCCATTGCTTGTCTGGGGTTTGTGGACCTTTGAGAGATTTTTCAAAAGTCTGCAACATGGGCCCAGGCTGGCCAATTATATGGATTGGCCTCTAAAAGAGGTTTGGACCTAGTGAGTGAATTGGGTGGGTGGGATCTCAGAAAATCACCAGGGTGGGGAAAGTGTTACCCAGATTAATGCAGACTCAGACTCCCCTCGCCCTCCCCACCACCCAACCCCTGCCTGTGTCTGCAGGCTGTGTGTGGGAAGGGCTCAACAAAGGAACAATGGTGCCTACCAGCACTTCTGCCTATGATGCAGGATGTATTTGGGGAAGGCTCACCAAACCAGCAATGGTGCCTCCTGGGCACTTTAGTAATGAAGAAAACAGCCCCACCCCACCCCCAACCCCGCCGCCCTCTCACTGAAACCAAACAACTAAATTCCTCCACATACACCTCCAGTGCTTTTGGAGCTGCTATCCCTTTTCTGGAGCTTATGGCGAGTATTTGTGAGTAAGTCTGTGCTCCAGCCCTTTAAGGGGGATACCATGGTTGACCACAGCCCTCTGTCTCACATGGTTTGAGTCCCTGTTGACCTTCACTGCCAGCTGGAGACTCCTCTTCCCAGCACTAGTGCTCCAGGCCAGGGAGCCTGTTGTGAGGCTGGGACCCCTTGCTCCTCAGGAGGGACCGCCACAGACAAGATATCGCCCCCGTTTCTTAACCATCAAACAATGCATATGGGGCCTGCCTGTTTTGTGTCTCTGCCCCCCCCTTCAAATCTCCATGTAGCTTCCTCTTTACATCCTTAGTTATAGAAGTTCTTCCTATAACTAAGTACCAACATTTAATAAAGACATATAAACACAGTTATAAAAAGGTCATTAATGAGAGAAGGTTCTGATAGTCTTCAGGTGGTTCTCAAGGGTGATTGCTTTAATTCAGTAGTAACTTTTACATGGTCATAGGAGTAGGCAGGTAGAACGTTTACCTACTCCGCGCCACCTTGACCAGAAGTGTATCACCTCACAAATTTTATTATGGCAAAACTGGAAGAATCTACTATGTTACATCACATACTACATGCTTTGAACAAATAAGGTGAGATTCTTGACATGAGAGTTAATGTGTAATTTGAGCAAATTAAATACTCTAAAAACAGAATTCTGTTCTTGAAATGTACAAGTAAAAATCATCAGAAAAAGAAGCAAGCTGTAGCAAAAAGAAGAGGTAAGCATGGGATCCAGTGGCCCGAGATTTCTCGGGGTTGTGAAGGATTTATTCAAGGCAAGGAAGTATTAAAGCAAAGAAAATGGCATTTGGAAAAATGCCTTTATCATACAGGCAACGGGGAGCCAGTAAAAAGTATTAGAAAGTGAATCAGCTTGCAGCTGTAGATAGAATGAGGTAATGGAGTAGGGAGGAAGAGGCAGAGTTAAATTTGGTGAAACTCAGTAAAGTCTTTGTTATTTGGCCAGCTCTAGAGAAACACCGGAGTTTCTGAGGAACTGATTTAGTAAAAGTAAAGTTCCAAAGTAAATCACAGATAAGATTTAGGAACAAGACAATAAACCAGGACTGGAGAGAGAGAATGGCAGAAGTCATTCAAATAGACTAGCAGAGAAATCTAATTAAGGGCTGAGTTCAAGGCTGGTCAATAATGTGAAATATGAAAAAAGTACCAACATTTAATAAAGATATATAAACATAGTTATAAAAAGGCCATTAATGAGAGAAGGTCACCTCAATAATAAAAATAAAACAGGGAGTAATGTGGAAAGAAGGTAAAAAATTGGAACCATTCATTCAAGGAAGCTGTCTAAACAGAAGGCAAAAGTGAGACAGGAAGGATAGCAGTGCTGAGGAAAGAACTGGTGGAAAAAAGAGGAGCATGGAGACAAGCCCCCTCAGGAAGTTGAAAGGAACTGGATCCAGAGCACAAACTGAATGGCTCTGCTGCAAAAGAGGATGAGGGGAAGATACAAAAGAAGGATTGGCAGCCTACTTCCTAATTTTGCTTTGCTGGAGAAAAACTTTTCCCTTTTCCCATTTGCAATGTAGAGAGATGACAAACAATCAAAGTTCTCAATATTGCCTAAATTACTTCCATGCACCTGTGCTGGATTAGAACATAGAAACCTGCCAAGTAGAAAGCATAAACAGCCTAGCAGGAAACCTTTTTTCTGGTTGCTTCTACGCAAATCAACAATCACTTTGAGTTAACACAACAGAGGGAAATTGTCAATTTTACCAAAAGAATTCTACCTGGAATTTTGGTTACTAGTACTAAAGCTATATTCTAATATTAAAAAAAAATATTAAAGAAGTTCACAAGAAAAATGTTAATGTTTGATCTAAAAGATTTAACCCATTCACTTGGAAGCTTTATTGACCCAGGATTTAGCATCTTCCATCTTCCCACATCAAACTACTGTTCCTACATTAATTCATAAGGAAGAGAAGAAATACTTGCACAATATTACTGCAATATGTAGAGGTGAAATAACCCTTCAAGTCTAATTTAAAGGAACCTTATTAACATTTACTCACATACTATTTTATGGCAATATTTAAAGAAATATACTTCACTAAACCAAAAAAAACCCACATATGCTAAAGAAAATATACTGCATCAGTATTTATTCATTTGACAAGTATTTACTGAGTGTCTACTACTTGCTATGGCCTGTTATATTGGTGTGGGATACCCAGGTATCCTAAAAAGCAAAAGTAGCTTTTTCTAAGACAATGCTATATTCTCAGAACTTAACCTCTTAATCAAAATTTATCTAAAAACTACAAACTCTTATTTTGACTTTCATCCCATTTGTTTAGTTAATCTCCAGCAATGCTTCCTCCTAGAAAGCAAGATTAATCCTGACTGATCAAAAGAAAACTTCTCTTCTAAACTGTTCCCAAGCCCTGTATCCTTGGAGTTCCCATCACCCTTGTAATCAATTCTTGTTTGCTCAGCCTTCACATTCCAGAACCTATCACCATCACTTCCTTTATAGACAGCTTTCTAAATGACCAAACATATTAGCAGAAAAAGATACGGGTATTTGGTTTAAAAATCAAAAGGGCTCAAGCTTAGAAAATTCTTTTTAAGTTTCTATCTTTTATCAAATTCAGTATGGAGCTATGTATTAAAATTAAACATCACTTCTACACTCACCAATGCCCTTTGTCATCATCAGTAACACTCTCAAAAGGAAAAGTACTGGGAAACTAGCTTTAAAATAGAGTATCAAAAATAGCTTTCATGCAACTGTTTGAGATACAAGTATTCACATTAAAACATTTCCTTATGAAGTATAAAGATATTGCCTTAAAACAGACATCTGCAGATGTTTCATGCTTTGTATGTAGATCTGGCAAATGTCCAAGAGACCAAAAATGCTCTCATTTCCCGATGTACATTAGCCAACATTAAAAAACCAACAAACAAAAAAAACACATTAAGTCCAGAAACATTATTAAATTATTTCAAACATTAGTCTTGCACCCACTTTAAACTTATATCATTGTAATTCTGGTCGATATTTTAAAACAGATAACCCAGTGCCCTACACTTCTATCTTTGAAAATTTCTTTAAAGTTTTTTTATAGTTATCTTCAATCATGTAAATATATTCAATCACCTGAAATCAGCTAAGAGCTAACAGAGCTTTCCAGATGACATGGGGCTAGTCACAATGCTTTTAACTTCTTGAACTCATCTTAAAAAAAGAGAAAATTAATCTCTAATCATGTTTATAAAGGTTTCATGACTATTACAAAAATATTATTACCCACAGTCCTAAAACAAAAGGCTGTGCATTTGGTGAATGAATTACTCTACTTCAAGATTCTAATGAAGGCTACTCTATGTTCCCTAAAACATGCTTCACCATGACAAAATCTATATTGTACTCCAAAGAAAGAACTATTCTGACAGCAATCTATTAAAACTCAAGGGAATCAGTGTATTCCAATGTGGGCAATGACCCACCTGTGATATCTTGGTCATTTTCACACACACACTCTGTGAATGAGAAAATTTGAAAATAGTGAATGAATATTTGTTTTGTTCCAAAATTTCCCATTAGACTAACAAAGGCATTCAACTCGAGCTTGAGGAATCAGGCTAAATTTTAACCTATATTCATATACTTTAGCTTCTAAAACATTCAAAGAATAAATCTAAGGTGGACAGACTGCATAATTTAAAATGCCAAAGGTCCCTTCTTTAATTATGGGCTTAGCAATGGACTGCTTCTGCATTTGTCTCTGTAAGCCCAGGATGAGAAACTACTACCAGAGAAGACATCCAACCACTTGGAGGTCCAGCTAAACTTTGCTGAAGATTCTCTCACTATCATGTTCTAAAGATTTGAAAAGACAGACATCTTGACCTCATCAAATTCCACCTCTCCCCCCACCATCCTTCAGTGATGAAGTGCAGAACACTGACAATTCCCACGGAAGTCTTGCCTGGTCATCCACCACCCTAGAATATGACTTGGTCTACTTCCTATCACCTTAAAATTCAACTGCACCATTATTAAGTCTGGAAGCAATCCATCTTGCAATGAAGTCAAAGGCTAACTGCTACTTTGTAATCCAAAGGATGAAGAAAAAACTTTACTCAAAATTTTACAAAATTTAACTTTAAAATATAAATCCATAGAATGAAGTCCATCATCCGTTTTTCTTATCACGTAATGAAATCAGAACTCTAAACCAGTCATTTCATTTCCTTAGTAACAAAGACACAATTACAGTCAGGAAGGCAACTACTGAAAAAGATAGTTATAATTCAAATACAAGCATTATTAAAAAAAATTTTGTTTTCCATTAAAAAGAAATGAACATCATTGGCACCCAAATGATTTCTGGCTGCTTATTAATCTTCATAAGCAACTTTCTTTGCCCTTTAGAGATTATTTTCTTTCACACATTTCATCGAACATTTCACACTTTACATGAATATTTAACATGGAACTATTTATACAACTGTCTTAAAAAAAAAGGTCACCCAAATTAAAGACAGGTTTGCCAAGTGATGAATAGCTCAGGCTCTGTTAGTTCAGCTATAAATGGCACAAACCTTAACTGTATCTTCCAATGGCAAAGCAACAGGCCAATAAACAGCAATCCCTAGATGTGAGGAGGAAGTGATCCACACTCCACTGGGCTTACAGGAAGTAGCCAGTGCCACCCTAACCAGAGGGCCTCATAAAACAAGAGCAACATCCTCTCAAAGAGTAGGGAGGCAATCTGAGTGAGAGGAAAAACACTGGTCCAAGTCAGAAAATGTGGGATCCCAACTCTAAACAATGTATTTTTCTGAGCAGATATTTCATGTCTAGTATTATAAAAAGTGATATACGGTAAGACAACACACATATTATTGAGTAGAGGACTGGACAGCATTACATAATAACATCTATAATCTGTAAAGTTGTACCAGTGGGTTACCAAATAGTCAATGAGGGGGAAGCTTCTCTTTTTAGAAGTACTGCAATTAAATATTAAAAGTCTTAAACAACAAAATTAAAATATCATCATTTTGCAACCCTCTAATGAATTAATGATCTAGACTGAAAGTCTACAAAATATGGCCCACAAGCCAAACCAACTTCTTACCTGTTTCTGTAGAGCCTGTGAGCTAAGAATTCTTACATTTTCATATTTATTTTTAAAATTCTTTATTTCTTAATTTTTAGTAATAAACATATATAATAATAGCAAATACACAAAATGCTTAATGTGCTGGGCACTATTCTAAATATTTTACAGAGTAACTTGTTTAACTATGACAACTATACCAGATGAGTACTATATCTTCATGTGACACCTAAGGTAGAGAGAACTTAGGCACTTATCAACAGAGAAGCTGGGATCTAAGCACAGGCAGACTAGCTCCAGAGTCAAGGCTCTTAACCTCCACATGTGCTATCTACATATGATATCTGTAATATCTAATCAGTGACACGTATGGCTCTTTTCATTTCAGTAAGGTGGAACTGTTAAAGGTACATCAATTCCAATGGGCCAGGATTCCCAGGTATAAAAACCATTATCCTTAGAGTCAAGTTACTAGAATTCAAGCTCCAGCTCCTCCCTATGTCAGCTTTGCACACTGAGTACATCTTTTAAAATTCCAAATCTCCAATTCTTAACATGACAATAAGAACATTCATATTTATTCAGTCTATCTCATACATTTACTTATTGAGCAGCTAATATGTGTAAGGCATTGTTGCTAGATCTTGGAACACAAAGGTGAAAATCATTTCCTTGAAGAAAATCAGAACCTAAAGTGAAGATATGGGAAAATACTCGCTTACATATCATGTGACAGGTTTTTTTTATCATAGGAATTACTGTGTACTAGGGGAGTGGAGAGAAAGAAATGCATTTCTCTGGGTGAGCAAGAGCAGTATGTAAAAGGGAAAAAACCATGAAAAAATGATTCTTGAAGTGAATCTTGAAAGATCAGGAATACATCACAGGGTACAAAATGTTGGAGAAATAGTATAAGTAAAAAAAAAAAATGAAGAAAACAAAAGAAAAAGATGCATCCTAATTTCAAACATTTCTAAAAATGTAAAACACACAACTTGAGGGCAGTTTGGTGTAGTAGATGAATCACCACCACTTATGAAGTTGGAAAGGTATGGATCCAGGACAAATTATAAATCCCAAAGCACTGCACAGACAGTGGTATTTCAGACAAGGATTACTAAGGACTCAAGTCATTACTGACAGTCTGTTTCCTCAGTTGATACAATACCAGAACAGGCACAGCTCTGGGCAACCTTAAAATGTGGGACCTTTTAAACACATCAGAAGCTCTGAAAGGATTATTCCTGAGCTCTGCACCAGAAGCACCTGAAATGCAATTATAACTTCCTTACTCCTTCCTTTCCAACCAAAATTTCAAATTTCAAACACTACAGTTCTCAATTAGATGCTTTGAATCTAGAGAATCCAAACTGTGTTTCTGACAGAAGCTTACAGAATGCTGAGAGATTAAAGGGTGCTTTAAAAATGACTTCACAGCAATTCCTTTTGGAGATATGAGGGTCCAACAAGGGAATCTGGATTACTCAGATAATTGCTTCAATTTTCTATTTCACTTTACTTTTGGTAAATGATACAGGAAATAAACAGCATGGTAATTTAATTCAACTGTCTTACAAACATTTATTTTTCCTCCCTAATTCTCTCTACTTTACTCTTGGAGAATTTCAGTGAAAATAGGAGTATACGTTGTTGGCAATATTATATCAGTATAATAAGTCTTAAATTTTCAATGTGGGTGCAAGTGAGAAAAAGACAGCTGTTGCCCTTTTACACAATCATGCAATTTTACAAAGTCAAATGTTTTCAAATCATTCTAAACTCATATGCAGTTCTAACAAACAATAAGGAGATCTCATATACACTTTACCTAGTTTCTCTAATAGTAACATCTTATAAAACTGCAGTAAGATCACCACCACTACACTGACATGGTATAGTGAAGATACAGAAGTCTACCACCACAAGGATCCCTAATGTCCTGTCATACTTCCATACAAGCCTTACTTCCCTCTTTCCTCTGTCCCCATCCACACCCTGCTTAATCATCAGCAACCACTAATGTTTCCCAACTCTGTAATTTTGTCATTTAGAGAATGTGATATAAATTAAACCATACAGTATATGATCGTGAGATTGGTTTTATTTTTCATTCAGTAATAATGCCCTTAAGATCCATATAAGTTGTTGCAAATATCAACAGTTCACTCCTTTTTATTGCTGAATGTATTCCACAAGATAGATATGCTACACTCTGTTTAACCATTTACCTGATTTAGGACATCTGGGCTATTTCTAGTATTTGGATGTTAAAAATAAAGTTACTTCCTGAATGTTAAACCAGTCTTGCATACCTAGTTATAAGTCCCACTTGGTCACAATGTATAATTATTTTCATAATTTTTTTGAATTCCATCTTATGTTCTGTTGAGGATTTCTGCATTTATGTTCAAGAGAAACATTGGTCTGCAGATTCCTTTTCTTGTAATGTCTTTGTCTGGTTTTGGTATTAGCATAATGCTAGCCTCATAGAACAGTGGAAATTTTCAGATATTATTTCTCCTAATACTTTTTTACCCCACCCTCTTTCTTCTCTCCTTTTAGGATTCCAATGATACAAATATTAGCTCTTTTTGTTATAGTTCCACAGTTCCCTGGGGCGTTGTTCTTTTTCTTTCCTCCAATATGTTTTCCCTCCATTGATCATGCTGGGCAATCTCTTATTTTATCTTCTAGTTCACTGACTCTTTGCTCTGTCCCCTCCAGCTGAACCCATCCACTGTTGAGCCCATTCACTGAGCTTCTTATTTTGCTCATTTTTTCAGTTGCAGAATTTCCACTGGATCTTCTTTATATCTTATTTATTTGCTGAGGCATTCTATTTCTCATTTGTTTCAAGCATCCTCACAATTGCTCACTAAAACATTTTTATCATGACAGCTTTAAAGCTTTTGTCAGATAATTCCAAAATTTCTGTTATCTTGGTGCTGGTACCTATTTGTTTTTCTTCATTCACTTTAAGATCTTCCTGTTTCTTGATATGACAAATGATATTTTAATGAAACATGAACATTTTCAAATTATGTTATGAAACGTGGTCATATCTGAACTTTGTTTTAACTTGCTTTCTCTGATAGCTCTCTAGCAAGGGAGCTCTCTCACTACTGTCAGATAAAGGTAGAAGTCCAGGTTCCCCATCTGGACTAGGGAGATGGGATGGAAGGTCTAGCTGCCCATCTGTCTTCACATTGTGATAATGGATGGGGCAGTAAATATGAGTTGGTGAGGATGGAAGTCTTGGTTCCCTACTTGGCCTTCCTTGACCTCACCCTGACAAGGTGTTGGGCTGCCAGGTTCTAGCCTGGTGAGGGTGCAAGTCTAGGCTTCCCACTTGGATGTTGATGACATGAGTAGGGATAAAGGCAGTTTTTTCTGTATGTTTGGTTGGAGTAGAGCATTTATTGTCTTGACTTTTCTTGTTGTTGTCTTGTTAGACTGTATCTTTCCTGGTCTTTGGCTAGAGAGAGACTTCTGTTGTGGCTTTTTTTTGTCTGCACCTGTTGGTATTTCCAGACTGTCAAATTCTTCAGATCCAAGTCTAGGATATATAAGGTAAAAAGAAAACCCAGAGAACTCACCACCCTGTTGCTCATCAGGTCCCCTACAACATTCCAAATAAATCAGGTCTCTAGTTGAACAGTTCCATGAATGATACATCTTTACCTTCTGACAGAGGACAACAAACATTTGACAGGTCTTCATGTCTTAAATAAATAACAATAAATACAAAATAACTGGTGATAATTTCCACCTTTAAATTTCTAGAAGACTTGTTTGTGTGGTACTTACGCACAAACATCATAATACATGATAGACCACGTACAATCTCTTACTGTATTGTAATTCTAAGCTCCATGGTTCCACAGCACAGTACAGTCTATGCAATGGACACACACTGGATTGGAACATATGTCCCTAAATTTGTAAATATTACTTTAGCATATGCAAGCATAGCCAAGATTTCAAAATGAAAACAACAAAACTTTGTATGTTATAACCAAGTACATATAGACCAAATTTAAGTAAAGAATTTAATCTTATTTGATATGTCTCTAGAATGGCGGTCCTCAACCTTTTTGGCACTAGGGACCAGTACTCCTATGAGAATCTAATGTCTGGTGATCTGAGGTGGAGCTGAAGCGGTGATGTGGGCATTGGGGAGCGGCTGCAAATACAGATGAAGCTTTGTTCACTGGCTCAATGTTTATCTCCTGTTGTGCAGCCCAGTTCCTAACATGCCATGGACTAGTACCAGTCCATGGCCCATGGTTTGGGGATCCCTGCTCTAGAAGGTCAGGAAGGAAAACACTAATAGAGATTGAAGCAGTCAGGGAAGCCATCTGCAAGACAAAAGAGTTTAAACTGAGCTTTGAGAGTAAGATTTCAGACCATCTACGCCTCCCCCGCTCCCCCCAACAAAAAGAAAAAAGGAAAAGCCATGTTCAGAAAGGCCTACAGTATGTCTTGGCAACAAGATGATGTAAGCTAAAGAAAATGTAGTGGGGAGTAAGCTAAATAAGTTGGTTGGGCATGTGCAGAGTAAGCCTGAAACCTAAGAAGTAGGGAGCTGTGACATTTCCTTGAACAGTAAAGTCAACTGATGAGACACAGGTCTCTTCAGAGCACTTCAGTGTGAACCCCAACTCTGTCACTATGTGCTTCATGAGTTATTAACTTCTTGAGCTCAGTATCCCCATCTGTAAAATGGCATTAAAAACCCTACTTCATGGTACAGTTGTGAAGGGAAGTTAGGTTTGCTATATAGATGTTTCATAACTTTAAAGTACTTTTTGTCAAAGTAGGTAATTAGTAAAGGGTTGTTAATACAAAGAAAGATTTCAAAAGAATGGATTGGCAGTGAAATGAGATGATCTACAGAGGGATGACTAAACTTCATTTGAATTCTTTTCCAGTGTTCTATGGATGTTGGGTTTCTGCCACTAGCATATAACACACTGAGAGTTAAGTTATACCATATGTGAAAGCTATCTTGTCTTACTCAAAGTTTTGTGAGCTTATTCAAACAACATCACAGGCACTAAGTAGAGCCAGCTCTGAACTTTTCAATTTGCTAACAAATGAAAGAAAAAAAGGAGAAATAAAGCTCATTTAAATCACTTGGTTTTTTTTGGACGTTTAACAAATGTAATTTAGATATTCCTTTACTTCCAGGGATTACAATGTGGCAGAAAAGATTAGACATATATACAAATAACTATAATACAAAATAAAAGTTGGTAATTACAAAAAGAAGTCAAAATGCTTTGAGAGAAGAAAGGAAGCCCTGAATTCTTAATTTCCTTAGCACACAAGGGGGGGCTCAATAAACATTTCAGGAATTCATTATTTTATGAAAGAAGTGGCAATTTTGCCCCAAATGGAGAGAAGACACAAAAGATATTTTTCTAGCCCAAGAGAACAGCATAAGCAAAAGCACTGACATGGGAAAGCACCAGGTATCTTCGGAAAATAGTAAGTAGGTTAGAGTTTAGTCAAACAAAAATTAAGATAACAGTGTGTGATAGGCTATAAAGACAGGCTGGGACCAGATTGCAAACAGTCTTAAATTCTAGGCTCTGGTGTTGGAACCTTATTTCATAGGCAATTAGAAGTCATCTTAATATTTTGAAAAGAGAGGTAATATGACCAAAGTGGTGCTTTAGGAAAATCTGAAACCAAAATGAATAATAGAACAGCTAGCCTGAAAGATTCTCAAGAGCATGGGCCATGTTTTATTCACCTTCTGAATTTTCATTGCTGTACTTGCACTGATATCTATATGTATACCTATAATTATAAATACAAATACATGTATATGTATTTTATATATATATATATAGAATCTATTGCATCAAGGAGGAACAACCAGCTGTGACAAAGGCAGCAATCTCCTACCCAGAGTCCATTCTCTCTCTCTCCCTTACTATATTAGTAATGCAGATTCCAAATGGGACAGCAAGGTCCAAATTTTTTAGCTTTTCATATTTCTGTAATTGTCTTTTCAGTATATGTTAAAAAATAATACATATATAAATATTAGAATAAATTCTATAATCCCTTTAAAGAACCTGTACTTTATCAACACTTAAATGAAAAATAGGAACACACCAAAAATTATTTGTTCTACCTCAAATGTCTAATATGCACTCAGATTTTATTTTGCATTCACTAAAATTTTTCCCAGCCTTAACAGTATCTTACATTCATTTGAAAAGATAATTGGGATGAGAGTGAAAATGAAGTCAGTAAAAAAGGAGTAATAAAGAGACGGTTCAAAAGAAAATTCTAAGGTAAGAAAACTCAGCAAGAAAGTGAGTATAAGCAGTGAAGAAGATGAACTCAAAATTCATTATGTCAGTGCCATTAATGGACATAATAAAGTCAGAAGTTCTAAGTTTGGGGAAAAGAACCAGGGTTGTAGAAAAAAATCAGCATTAACAACTACAGTTACCATTATCAGCAGAACATCCACTAGGTTCCTGGCATGATGTTAGATTCTTTAAAAATTATTACATGCACGTGGTTTAAAAAAATAAAAACAGTATAAAAAGGCATAACACTAAAAAATTTCCTTCTCATTCTAGATTTTTAAACCCCTTCTTCAGAAGCAACAATTACTAACAATTCCATTTGTATCCTTTCAGAAATATTTATAAGTTGCCTTCATTTTTAATTTTCACAACTCTGGGACGGGTATTACTTTTTAAATTAAGAAACTGAGCCTTAAAGAGACTGATGGACAAGGCCACAGAGCCATGAAGGAACAAGAGCTAGGATCAGAAAATAGGCCCAACCACCCATGCACACACTCACTGTACACTCATGGGTCTCCTACAGAAATACTGGCAAGACATTCGCAATATCTGTAATAACAAAAAATTGGAACCCAAATGTCTATCAAAGACTGGTTATATTAATTATATCACATGTATACTGTGAAAGACTATGTAGCCATGAAAACTAAGATTAGAAAATAGAAGTGGATATCTAGATATGTCACATAAGAAAACATCTAAGATGCGTTATTAAGCTAAATAAACAACTGCCAGAGATGGGTGGGTAATTATTGTGTACTGGGCAGGGTTTCAGTTTGGGATGATGAAAAAGTTCTGGAAATGGATGGCAGTGATGGTTGCACAACAACGTAAATGTATTTAATGCCTAATGTAGAAGATGGTAAATTTTATGTTACATATATTTTACAATTGTTAAAATCCTACAGAAAAAAAAGCAATTGTAGAACAGTATGACTATGATTCCATTTTTGTACAAAGAGAATGTGTGTGTATATACAAATATTTCTTGTAAATGTTTTTTATCCTTTACCTTACCTGACTCTCAAGCATCCTGATAAGGCTCTAAATTCTATGTATACTAATGCTGAGATCTGTGTCTCCCACCCTCATCTGTTGGCATTCAAACTCAGCTCCTGGAACCCTTTTTCCTACCTTACATGGAACACACTATTCATAACTTGGTTTACCTAAAGCTTCCCAATCCCTATGTTAAAAGTCATTATAGACTCATGAAGCTCCAAAATGAAAAAAAATTTTTAAATGCAGAAAACTGTTCCCAGTGAGCTCCAGTGTAGGAATGTCTGATGAGATAAAATGAAAGAGATAAGCTGATGCTGGTATGAGGGGGGATGAAACCACTGCTGTTGGAGAACACACAGTATGGAGCAGTAGGTAGTGCAGCTCTAGCCTCTCAAGCATCTTAAAATTAAAGTTTTGGGATGACAACATGGCAACAGTCCAGCAGGTAATGCATGTGATATTCCTGTAGGTGGGAAATCACAGCTTAAAACATAATTACAAGAAATGTAAAATTGACAAATGGCTTGAGATGTTTTTCCTTCTATTTATGTGCGACCCTAGCTAAGAACATGACCTCCACTTAAGTCTATTTAAATGATTATCCGGAGAACAAACACATTATTAAAAATCGAGATTCTCAGAGTAAAGTTCTGCTCACACACTACCAATCACTGTACCCACACTTAGTAAGAAAAAGAGCTGTCCAGGAGATGGTTTAAGGGGCTACCTGAGGGATGGGAATGATCTAAAAACAAAAAAAAATCAAGATAGTTCTCTCTAAATCTACAGGGCACAGAACAACCAGAATTGAAAAGTATCTTTCCTACCACCAAATTTTCATTAATATTCTCAAAATATAAGCTCTATTTCCTCACCGTACTAACAGGCACAGAGCACTGCAGAGTTTTTTGTTTTGTTTCTGTGTTTTTTTAACTATAAAACGCTTCGTGAACTTCCATGTTATCCTTGCAAAGGGACCATTTTCTCTGTACCATTCCAATTTTGGCATTTTGGCATATGTACTCCCAAAGGGCACACAGAGCACTGAAGCTGTATTAGATACTTGCTGTCATGACATCTCCCCTCTTCATAACAACAGTGGCCATTGAATCAGGGAAAATTCTTAAGGTGGCAAGTCGCTTTCTCCATGGTGGTTCTTCAAGGCTTAGTTATTAAGTCCCACTAAAACTCCCTAAAACTAGAAAGCACACACTACAACACATCTTCACTACATATTTTTTTTGAAAAAATCTTGTCTGTATTCCTTTTTAAATATGTAAAATATCTGCACTACCCTCATCATTTAGGATTATGTCATTAACAGTAGTTCTCAAAGTGGGGCCTCAAAACCCTGGTGGGAAGAAATGGTCGCCCAAACCTTTTCAAGAGGTCTAGGAGATCAAAACTATTTTTATAATAATGTTAAGAAGTTCCTATAGCCTTTTGCACTGTGTTAACACTTTCACTGATCACGCAAAAGCAAATAGTGGAGGGTGGCTCCATAGTACAGTGGTTAGCAGGTGTGCTTTACACGCAGAAGATCCTGGGTTTGCACCCCAGGTGGAGCCGTGGACCATACTCAGGGTGCGCCAAGCCCCTGCAGTGCACTGGGAGAGCCAGGCCCCAGGTGCACGCCGTGAGTGAGGGGTGGGAGGCGGAATTTAGGGGGTAGACACTTCACCTTCAAAGCTCCAATTCTTTAAAAAAAAAAAAAAAAAAGATGGCAACATCCATAGGTTAGGGGTAAAATTGGCGGGGGGGGGGGAATTAAAGAGGAGGGGGAAAAAAGCAAATAGTGGGTACCACTGCTGGTCTCTTAGCACTAATCAAGGCAGCGGTAAAGTAACCAATTCTTTATGTACCTGGAAAAAAAGAATGCCAATTTCTCTCTCTTAAGGTTTTTAATGAAAATGTACAGTCACTTTGGAAAATTCTGTCATACAACGTGGAAATTGCACTCTTGGACATTTATACCAAATAAAAGAAAACGTATGTTTACATAAAACCCTGTCCACAAATGTTTACAGTCGCATTATTATTAATAGCCCCAAACTGGAAACAGCCCAAATGTTCTTCAACAAGTAAATAGTTAAAACTATCATACACCCATACTATGGAGTACCATTCAGCAATAAAAAGGAAAAAATATATATATACACAACAAACTGGATAAATCTCCAGGGAATTAAGCTGAATAAAAAACAGATAATCTCAAAGATGTCTACTTTATCATTCGATTCCACTTATATAACATTACTGAAGACAATTTAGAAATGTTAAACAGATGAGTGGTTTTCAGGACACAGGGAGAAGGAAAACATGGAGGTGGAGGTGGGTATAAAATGGCAACATAAGGGACCTTGTAGTGATGGAACTAACTGTTCTGTATTTTGACTGTGGTAGTAGTTATGTGCACCTATGCTTGTGATAACAGAATTAAACACACACACACACACACACACACACACACACACACACACACAGCAAGTAAAACTGGGGAAATCTAAATAAGACTGATGATTGTATTATTGTCAATATGATTGCCAATAGTGTATTACGATTTTGCAAAATGTTATCATTGGGGGAAACTGGGTAAAGGAAACTGCATGTGAATCCACAATTACACCAATAAAAATTTCAATTAAAGAACATATTCCTATGTTCATAACATTATTCACAATAGTTAAACATGGAAGCAAGTGTTCATCAAAGGATGGATAAATAAAACAAATGAATCATATATACACACAATGGAATACTATTCCATTTTTAATCAGCTTTAAAAAAAAAAAAAAGGGAAATTCTGACATGCTGGAACTTGGGTGAACCCTGAGGACATTATGCTAAGTGAAATGAGCCAGTACAAAGAGCCAAAAACTATATGACTCTACTTATATTGCATAACTAAAATAGTCAAAATCAGAGACAGGAAATAGAGTGGGGGTTACCAAGGGCTATGGGGAGGGGGAATGAGGAGCTATTTTTTAATGTATAAAGAGTTGCAGTTCCACAAGATGAAGAGTTCTGAAGATGGCCAGTGGAAAGTTCAAGGTGGAAAAAGGATGGGATCAAGGAGAGACAGTAGATGGGGGGAGGTTAAGAATCTTAAAAGAAAACTGTTATATTTTTTACTTATACATCATATCCATTGTATCATTATTCTTCATATCTAACCTATATTTTAAATTTTGTACCAAGTTAATATTAAATATTTTTTAAAAAGAAAAAATGTCTTTGATGAAGCAGTACAAATTATGAATGTTATTAAATCTGGACCCTTGACCTTCATTTTTGTTACTTGCAATGAAAAATGAAGTATGTATAAAGCACTTCTGCTACATACCAAGGTAAGATGGTATGTAGATGTGTACCTGAGTGATAAGATTAATTAAATGCTTTTTTTCATACCTTTTTTAATGGATACAATAACAGACAAACCATGGTTTTTAGACTTGTATTTGGCAGACACTTCTTGAAATTGAACAAAATGAGCCTATCATTTTGAGGAAAAGCAATTGATAATAGTTGTCTACCAAAATCAAGCCTTCAACTGAAAATTAGAAAATTGGGAAACTTGTATCCACCACCTTAAGTCTGACAGTTTCTCAAAACTTAAAGACTTTTCTAAAGAAATCAGTGGTGATATTCACAAATGTTACTTGATGATATTGTACAATGAAATGTGTCAGCATTTGGAAGATATGCATAATTTGGTGAATCAATATTTTCAAAATGACACACATAAGATGTTACAATGAGTAACAAGTTCATTCAAACTGCAGAATAAACCAATGAATTTTAATGTAACAGAGTGTAAAAAACTTAACTGGTAAGGCTCAGAGTACACATCCAAACTAATCTTTAAGGAACTACCACTTATCTAATTTTGGACCAGCAACAAAGAATACTCGTAATTATCTGAAAAAACTATTAAAATACCTCCCTTTTTTTATTACATATCTGTGTGTAAGATCAAGTTCCTTCACATAATTCAATCAAAATATAACAATAAACTGTAGGCGAAGGAGATGGGAAAATCCAGTTGTTTCCTACCATGCCAGACATTAAAGAGATTTGCAAAATTTAAAAGAATGTCACTCATCTCACGCAATCTTTTGTTTAGGAATACGCTAACGTGTGTATTGACGTTAACGTGAGTTATTGTTTTAAATTAACAAATACTTTTAAATTCATTTCTAATACGGTCATGCCTATAGGCATAAAATCATAAGCGAAAGTTCTTTTCTACTTTTATAATGGGTGCTAAGTCCAGGACATTCGAGAACCACTGGATGGACCACATCATATTCTAACTACTAGGAGTTATTCGCTCAACAAATGTCTGTTGCTGAGTCCCTTGCTAAGAACCGAGGCAGGATTCGCCATCAAAGCGCTTGGGACATATCGGAAACACCCACGACCACGACGGAATCCTCTCTTCGGAACCGCAAGGCAGCCCCCGGCCTGCAGAGCGCGCCCGGAGGCGAGGCCGGGCGCGCGGGCGCGGCGCCCCGCGCGGGGCCGGGAGGGAGGCCGGCGCCCAGGCCCGCGCGCAGGCCCGGGGCCGCCCGCCGCCGCCGCCGCCGAGGCGGGCGCGCGGCCCTTACCTGTTGGTCATTCCTGCCGCCACGCCCAGCATCTCTCCTAAGTGGGCCGCCGTCCCTCAGCACGTCGGCCCCCGGCGCCGCTGCAGCCGTGTGCTCCGTCCACGCCGCTGCGGCCGGGTGCGGGCGGGCGGGCCGCGGGCAGGAAGGAGAGGCGGACGGGAAGGAAGGACGCCGCCGCCTCCGCCGCGGCCGCCGCCTCCCGCCAGGACCCAGCGAGCGGCGCGGGGCGCTGCCGCGGAGGCTGAGCCCCCGCCCCCGGCCTGCGGCCCCGCCCCCAGAGCTCGGCGGGCCCGGCCCCGCCCCGCCCCTCCCCCCCAGCGTGGAGCGCCTGAGGTGAGGACGCGCCAGGCGCGGGCTTGGAGGGCCCTGGAGGTCCCGGGCGTGAAGCTGAGAGGTCAGGTCTGGGCCCGGACGCCCTCCTTGGGTCACTGCGCGGCGCACGCCGCGAGCAGAAGGAGCAGCGGATCCTGCTTCCCGAGGCCTCTCTGCTTCGGCTTCGCTGACTTGACCACGTGGCTCCGGCCCAGGCCTTTCGGCCCGAGGCGCTGTGGTCCCCAGAGTTCCACCCCGTCCTAGTGGGGAGGGGGGGTCCTGAGGTGACCACGTGAGACTTCCGGGAGTGGGGCCTTGTTTGACTGGCTGCCCCCGAATCCCCGTCTGCGCCCGAAGCCTGCGCCCGAAGCTCGCTAGGGGTTTCACTGCGCTTATAAATGGCGAATTAGGAAAAGCTAACCTTCCTTTGAGACTCTCCATCTTATTTCTGCTTCGCTTCCTTTCTTCTTACCTTCATTCCCTGTACCAAAACCTGCAATCTGCAAAGTATCTAATATTGGTTATTTATCCTGACACAAGACATCTTCCAGGATATCTGATTTTGCAACTATACCCGCTTTCTCATTACAGAATGAAAACTTCTGTCTCCTACTAGTCTAGATATGTGAAGGGAAAACTGGATACTTTTGACACCTTTATATCAAATTCTAAATAGAGCAAACATTTACATGTAAAAAATACTAGAAGAAAACATGGGAGAGAAAAATTAAAATTGGAGTAGAGAGAAATTTTTCAGACAGAATATATACTCCAAAAGTCATAAAACTAGAGACTGACAAATGTGATGACCAAAAAAGGTCTAATTCCATGTTACAAAAAAATCCATATGAAAAAAAAAACTCAGACACAGATAGACAAGATATATATACAGGTTTCTGGGGGAGAAATATGAATGATTTTTAAAAGTACAAGAAAATATCCAATATCAAATAAAAATTTTTACATAAAGGTAAAAATGAAAAGTTTTGACAATATGCTGTTTTGATGAGGATACAGGGAAACATGCTTCGATTTACTGTTGGGAGAATAAAGACCCAATTTTTGTGGAGGACAAGTGGGCATTATCTAATATAATGTAAAATTCAGTTCTACTTTGTCCCAGAAGATCTACATTTTGGAATTTGTCTGAGAGATATATTCTTATGGGTACACAAATAGTATGTACAATTTTAAAGATACCTAGGGAATTATAAATTAAATGATATAATGACTGAGATTTTCTTTAAAATAAAATGTGGGGGTGGAAAATGTGGGTAGGAGTATCAATGAAGCAAAGTTGGCCATTACTTCATAATTGTTGAAGCTGGTTCATAGGTACATGGAATTCTTTATATTAGTTTGTCTATATTAGTGCATATTTAAAATTTCATAACAAAAAGGTTTTTTAAATGGAAATAAAGGAATGTAAAAAGAGAATCGTTGCGGTTTTGTTTTTAAATAAACTGAGAAAGTTTATTTAGCCAGGACATTAATGAAACAGATTATGGTTTCTATATAGGTGTTAAAAAATAAGAATAGTCAACAAGCATATGAAAAGGTACTCAGCATCACTCAGTAATCATTAGGGAACTGCAAATCAAAACCACAATAAAATAGCTATTAGGATGGCTACTATCAACAAGTGTTGGCAGGGATGCAGAGAAAATGGAACCCTTGTGCACTGTTAGTGGGAATGTAAAATAGTGCAGCCACTGTGGAAAACAGTTTGGCAGTTCCTCACGAAAATTAAAAATTATCACGATCCAGCAATTCCACTTTTGGGATTCCAAAAGAATTGAAAGCAGGATCTTGTAAAGGTATTTGTACACCTGTGTTTACAGCAGCTTTGTTCACAATAGCCAAAAGGTGGAAACAACCCAAGTGGCCTCTTAAGGATGAATGGACAAACAAAATGTGGTACAGGCATCCCTACTTTTCAAAAATTCACGTTAGGCCACTTCACCATTACAAAAGACCTACATTAGTACCCGTTTTCGCTAATGAAAGAAATTCGAAGAGGATTTTTGCTTTTGTGGGAAAAAAAGGCAAAAATCAAAATTTGGAACTACACTCCGAAACTCAGCATCAAACTCCATAGCTCTGAACTGTGTCTGTGAGTATTTGTGCTTTATCTCCACTTATTTTGTGGATCCATTAGCAAGATGTGTCATAATATATCAGAAAAGCCTAAGAGAGCTGATAAGGTATTAGGCTTAGTGTAAAACTGGACGTAGTTAAGTGTATTTGGTATGACTTGGTAGATCATTTTTGGGGTCTGAGAACGCTCAGAAGTTTTTCAATATAAATTAATGGTATTGCTTCACTTTCTGCTATTCTGGCTTACAAAAGATTCCATAAGACCACTCTGCTTTCAAGTATTGGGGGAAACCTGTGTAAACTCACAATGAACTATTATTCAGCTATAGAAAAGGAAGGAAATTCTGACACATGACACAACATGGATGAACTTTGAGGATATTATGCTAAGCAAAATAAGCCATTCAAAAAAGACAAATACTGTATGATTTCACTTGTATGCAGTGCCTAAAGTACTCAAATTTATAGAAACAGAAAATAGAATGATTACTGCCAGAGACTGGGGGAGAAGTGAGCAGTTACTGACTGATGAGTACAGCATTTTAGTTTTGTAAGATAAGAAAGTTCGGAAGGTTGTTTGTACAACAATGTGAATAAACTTAACATTACTGAACGGCTCACTTAAAAATGATTAAGGTGGTAAATTTTATGTCATATGTATTTTACCACAATTAAAAATAATAAGACAGATGGCATGTAATAATAAAGAATGATCTTCATGATATATTTTAAGTAAGAAAAAAAGCAAGGAAGAAAAGTTTAGTTAGTATGCTACCATTTAAGGGAGGAGAGAAGAGAGGCACCACACACACATACACACACCATTTATACTCACCCACTTATATGTGTAGAAATATCTGGAAATGTAAGCTATATAAGAAAATAGTAACAAATTGAATCTATAGAGATGCTAGGGATTAGAAATGAGGGAGGAACATGCATACAACCTATATTTCCTTAATGGAATATTATAAATTCATTAAAAATTGAAGTTACTCACCCAACCATAGAGAACCAATTCTTATAGTTTTGGTATAAGTCCTTATTTTGTTTATACTGCTGTTATTTTGTAAATAATGTTACTATTTATTTTGTAAATAATGTTACTATTTATTTTGTAAATAATGTTTACTATTGAAACAGCACATGAATCACATTGACCAGCTTAAAACTGGTCCTGCTCCTTAAGAGCAGATCATTTTAATACAATCCTTGAGTTATTTTTACAGAGTCAGCACTTCACATGTGCTACCCAGCTGAACCCAGAATCAAAGTCTCACCACCACCACCTCCTCTTCACAGAACCAAAGGATTGGGATATGATGGGTTTGAACACCAGAACCCTCTCAGAAATAAGAAGTCTGTTGTCCAGAAAGATCCAGTGCTGAAGTCATAAATAGCAAGTTTCAAGTTCTTTCAGTTAAAACTTGCCCCACCAGCTCTTTCCCATACCTCTTCTCCCTAACTCCTTGAAACTCTTGGATTGTAAACTATTGGAGATTTCAGTTTTTGAGCGATATAGCTTGCTGTTCTTGCTTAGTGCTCTGCAAATAAAGCGACTCTAATTTCTTCACTGCAAAACTCCATGCTCAGTGTTTGGCTCTTCTATATACCAGGAGGGACAAACTCTTGTTCAGTTCAGTTACACATTTATATGAGTGGTATTATGCTATAATCTCATTCTGTCTCTCGTTCTTTCATTCTACACTATTTTTAAGTAACCATCTCTATATGTTTATTTTACTTACTACTATACTACTGCAGAGTGTTTATTGTATAGTAGACACCACCCTCCACATTTCCCTAGAGATGGATGCCTAGGTTAACTCTGACTCTGCTACCACATCTAATGTTTAGATGAACATTCTCATCCTGTGCACATGTTTCTCTGAAATATATGCCCAGAAGTGGTATTATTGGGCCATGGTTATGCAGGTATTCATTCCTCTAAATTCTGCTCTCCAGAAAACCTGTATCATTCTATACTTGATCCTAATTTTTGAAAAAGATTTTGGGATGCCTTAAAAAAATAGAGTATTCAATAGGAATTGGTACGTGGTGAGCATTTAGCTTAATAGGTAAGTAGCACGTGAACACCCTAAGCAGCATTCACTACCTTGGTATGCAAACTTTCCTGCATTTCTTTCCCACTGATAGAGCCTTTTCTGCACCAATATCTGCTTTCAGTTGATATTTCACATTTATTCTGATTTTTAAAAATGATTATTGTCTCTTTTAGGTACATATACCATTGTCATTCTTTACCTTTCTTGTTTGCTCCATAGGATTCCTGTGATCTTGATTCGCTTTATCTATGATGCTGTTCATAGATGTGGCTCTGAGCAGCATTCTTGGGGCAAAAACGGAGAATTCTCAGAATCTTAAGGGGCTTTAAAACTCTAGTGAGCCACTGCCTCATACTTTCAGTCGTAGGTCCAGGACATCAACAAATAAATTTCTAAAGCTTATGCCTACACTCTCTTGATAATGCCTCCAGTGCTTTTCATGTTGATAAAAAAAAAAAAAAAAAAAAAAAAAAAAGAGGCCTGGAGTGTTGGGAGCCGTTTGTCTGATGGCTGCCCTTGGGGCAGATAAGGGATTATTTACTCAAAAGGATGTCTGCATAGCTGGCAAATACTTTGTTAATCTTATCATCTGAAAAGCACCTTTGTGGCTTCAGGGAGTGAGCTGATTGTTTTAAGGAAGAAGACAGGATTAGCAACAGGTTTCTTATGTAAATGTCAACAATTGTTTGTGTATACTTGGGATCTTCGGATTAGGGATTTTCAGATTCCCTAGGTGGGAACCCCGCCTAGTCATGAGGTATAAATATGGTGTGCTAAATAAACTCGGGACTGCAGTATTGACTGTCAGTCCTCCCAACTCTTTCTCTTCTTCTGTCTTTTTTTTAATCCTCACTCCCCCTCTCAAGACTGTTCGATCTTTGCCGGCGGGCTCCAACACAGGAGGATGTTGCACAAGATGTTGCAAGGTGAAAGAGGGCTTAAGTTTTATAAATATTTATAAAACTTTATTCTTTTGAGTTGTACATGAACCATTCCATTACCCACTCATACAGTGAATCATATGCCATGAAGTCAGTGAAGTCTCATGAGATTCCAGCCTGACTTAACTACGTGCTTCGGCGACTTATGTCCCACTGCACCACTACTGTGAAAGGGGCTGGTTATACTAGCAATGAATGTTATATATGTATGTGTTGTACATGTGGGAAAAAAACTGAAAAGAATGTATTAAAAACATTAATAATGACTTCCTATGAGTGATTGTCACACATTTTTGTGTTACAACTTTATAACTTCAGTTACATGGAATTGGTTAATTGTGGTAAAATACACATCTTAAGTATTTTTAAGTATACAGTTAATTAGTGTTAAGTATATTTACATCGTTGTGCAATCATCATCACCATCCATCTCCAGAACTCTTTTCATCTTCCTAAACTTAAACTCTATACCTATCAAACAACAATTACCTTTTCTATTCATCTTAGCCCCTGAAAGTCACCATTCTGCTTTCTGTCTCTATGAATTGGACTTCTCTAGGTACTTCATATAAGTAGAATGTCTTTCTCTACCCTAAATTTTAAAAGATATTCCTCTGTATATTTTAAGAGCTTTAAAGTTTTGCAGCTAACATTTAACCTTTATCTATGGCTCATTTGTTGTGCACATTTTTGTTTTTCCCTAAGTTAATGTTAACTACCCCCTACCTCACTTTCTTAGTATCCTAGTTATATTTCACTAATTTCCCAATAACCTTGGTTTTCTTTTTTAATTTTTAGTAACTTTTAATTTTGGAAAATTTCAGACACATATCAAAGTAGTGAGAATAGTATTATATACACTGTAGTCTTCATCATTAAATTTCAAATATCAAATTTTATTCCCAGGAATGCAAGGTTAGTTTTACATCTAAAACTAGTTAATGAAATAATATACCATATTAATAGATAAAGGATAAAAAAACTTTATGATCATCTCAATAGACATTGAAAAAGCATTTGACAAAACACAACACACTTTCTTGATAAAAACACTTGAAAAATAGGAATAGAAATAAAATTTTTCAATTTGATAAAGGAAATCTATGAAAATCTCATACCTGACCCTCCTTGCCTGTTAAAGACTAAATGCTTTTCCTCTAAGATCAGAATAGGAGGATATCTTCTCTCACCACTTCTATTCAACATCATGCTACAGTTTCTAGCCAGGGCATTTAGGTCAGAAAAAGTAAATAAAAGGCACCAAGATTGGAAAAGAAGGGATAAACTATTATTATTTGCATATGACATGATCTTGTATACAGAAAATCCTATGAAATTCGCATACTCAAATAACTACTAAAACCAATAAAGAATTCAGGTGGTAGGTAGACCACAAGATTAGTAAACAGAACATCAATTTTATTCTATACACTAGTAATGAACAATTCACTAATGAAGTTAAGATGACAATTTTATTTACAGTAGCATAAAAAATACCAAGCATAAATTCAACAATTAAATGCAAGACTTTCATATAGTTAAAAATACAAAACATTGTCAAAAGAAATTAAACCTAAAGAATTGGGGAAAAAAACCCTCTATGTTCATAAATGAGAAGACTAAATATTGTTAAGATGGCATTGCTTCCCAATCTGATCTACACATTCAACACAATTCATATCAAAATCCCAGCTTGTATTTTTGAAGAATTTGACCAGCTGATCCTAAAATTCATTTGGAAATGCTAAAGACCCACAAGAGTCAAAACAATATTGAAAAGAAAGAACGAAGTTTGAGGAAACAAATGCTCATTTCAAATTTTACTATAGAGCTGCAGTAATCAAGACAAGGCAGGACTAGCATAAGGACAGACATGTAGATCAATGGAATAGAATTGGGAGTGCAGATATAAACCTGTATATGTATGGCCAATTGATTTTCAACAGAAAGGTCAAGATAATTCAATAGGGAAAGGACAGTTTATTCAGTAAATAGTGCTGGGACAAATGGATGCCAAAATGCAAAATAATGAAGTTGAACCCTTTCCTACATAATATACAAAAATTAACACGAGATGGATCATAGACCTAAACGTAAGAGCTAAAATTATAAGAATGAATATGAAGAAAAAATAGAAGAAAACATAGGTATAAACCTATTTACTCAATACTCCTGTGTTAGTAGTTTTCTGAGGTATCTGGAGTTCTTAGGTACAAAAGCTTAAGATTCAAGAATTTGAATCTGTTTCAAATTCTTCAAAAAAAAAAAAAAATGAATCTCTGTTTCCTTCAGTGAGAGGGAAGGATTACTGTCTGTTCTAGGTGGGAGTAGCTACTCTTTTTTTAATTAAAATTTTTTATGGTGACATTGGTTAACGAAGTTCAGTAAGATTCAGATGTACAATTTAACAGTAAGACATTGTGTGTTCACCTTCTATGGCTAGATTTCTTTCTATCACCACATATTTAACCCATTTTACTGCATCTACTGCCCTCTTCCCCCTCCTCTTACCCTCAGGGAACCACTAGTCTTTTGTTCATGTCCATGAGTTTCTGTTTGTTTGTCCTGTTCATTTGTTGCTTTTAGGATTACATCCCACATATAACTGATATCACATGATTTTTAACTTTTCTGTCCGGCTTATTTCACTTAGCATGATTATCTCGAGGAGCATCCATCTGGTCACAAATAGCAGTATTTCATCTCTTCTTATGGCTGAATAATATTCTATTGTATGTATGTACCACAGCTTCTTTATCCAATTATATTCGTACACAGTTTGGTTGCTTCTATGTCCTGGACACCATGAATAATGCTGCCATAATGAACATCAGTGTGCAAATATCCTTTTGATATGTGTTTTCAAGACTGGAATAAATATCCTAAGAGGTATTGTTGGATTATTTGGTAGATCATTCTTAGTTTTATGAGGAACCTCCATACTGTTTTTATAGTGGCTTTATCAGTTTGCAGTCCCTCCAGAAGTACATGAGGGTTCCTTTTTCTCTGCATCCTCTCCAACATTTGTTATTACTTGTCCTGTTGATAACAGCTTTTCGAACAGGTGTGAGATGGTATCTCATTGTGGTTCTGATTTGAATTTATCTAATAGCTAGCAACTTTCCATATGTTTGATGGTCATTTATATGTCTTCTTGGGAGAAGTGTCTGTTCAGGTCCTCTGCCCCATTTTTGAATAGACCTTTTTGTTGTTATTTTTGAGTTGTATGAGTTCTTCGTATATTTTGCTTAGCATAATTATCTCAAGTTCCATTCATACTGTTGCAAATGGCAGCATTTTATCTCTTCTTATGACTGAGTAATATTCCATTGTATATATGTACCACGGCCTCTTTAATGTGTACCATGGCCTCTTTAGTCAATCATCCATAGTAGCACACTTCGGTTGCTTCCATGTCCCGGCCACCATGAATAATATTGCTATGAACATCAGTGTGCAAATGTCTTTTCGAATACGGGTTTTTAAGGCTTTGGGCAAATACCCAGTAGAGGGATTGCTGTGTGATATGGTGGATCAATTCTTAGTTTTCTGAAGAAACTTCATAGTGTTTTCCATAGTGGCTTTACCAATCCACCATCCCACCAACAGTGTATATGGGACTCTTTTTCTCCGCATCCTCTCCAACATTTGTTATTATTTGTCCTGTTGATTATAGCTATTCTAACAAGTGTGAGATGGCATCTCACTGTGGTTTTGATTTGCATTTCCTACTAGCTAGTGATGTTGAGCATCTTTTCATATGTTTGTTGGCCATTTGTATGTCCTCTAGAGAGAAGCATCTGTTCGGGCCCTCTGCCAATTCTTTTGATAGGATCATTTTTTTTTTTTGTGGTTATTGAGTTGTATGAGTTCTTTGTATATTTTGGATATTAGGACCTTATCGGAGGCGTTGCTTGCAAATATATTTTAGCATTCGATGGTTGTCTCCTTACCTTGTTGACGATTTCTTTTGCCGAGCAGAAGCTTTTTAGTTTGATGTAGTCCCATTCATTTATTTTAGCTGTCACACCCCTTGCTTTGAGGTCAAATTCATAAAATCCTCTTTAAATCCAAGGTGCATGGGTTTAGTTCCTATGTTTTCTTCTATGCAATTTATTGTTTCAGGTCTTCTATCCAGGTCCTTAATTCATTTTGAGTTAATGTTGGTGTGTGGTGATAGACAACAGTTTAGTTTCATTCTTTTGCAGGTGGCCTTCCAGTTTTACAGAACCATTTTTTGAAGGGCTTTCTTTACTCTACTGTATGCTTTTGACATTTTTGCCAAAGAATATTTGCCCATATAAATACAAATATGGGTTTACTTCTGGACTCTTGATTCTGTTCCACTGGTCCGTGTGTCTGCTTTTCTGCCAATACCATGCTGTTTTGATTACTGTCACTTTGTAGTATAATCTGAAATTGGGCAGAGTGATACCTTCAGTCGCATTCTCTTTTCTGAGGATGGCTTTGGCAATTCAAGTCTTTGTGCTTCCATAAAAAATCTGATGATTTTTTGTTCTATTTTTTAAAATATTCCAATGGGGTTTTCATGGGGATTGCATTAAATCTGTATAAATTTTAAGTAGTATGGTCTTTAAACTATATTGATTCTTCCAATCCAAGAACTCAGAATAGCTTTCCATTTCCTTGTATCTGTGATTTCTTTTAATAGGGTCATAGAGTTTTTATTATATAGGTCCTTCCCATGATTTGTTAGATTTATTTCTAGGTATTTGTTGTGATTGCAAAGAAATTATTTTTTGCACTTCCTCTTCTGATACTTTGTTAGTAGGATATAGAAATGCAATGAATTTTTGTACATTGATTTTTGTATCCAGAGATTTCACTGTGTTTGCTTATTGTTTCTAGTAGTGTTCTTGTGGATCCTTTAGTGTTTTCTACATAGCAAACCATGTCATCCATAGATAGTGCCAGTTTGCTGTCTTCATTTCTAATGTAGATGCTTTTTATATTGTTATATTTTTTATATTTTTATATTGCTTGATCTCACTCATTTAGAACTGCAATATTACATAGAATAACAGTGGTGATAGTGGACAGCCTTGTCTTGTTCCTGATCTTAGACAGAAGGTTTTCAGTTTATCACCATTAAGTATAATGTTGGCTGAGGGTTTGTCATATATGGCCTTTGTTATGTTAGGGTACTTTTCTTCTATACCGATTTTGTTAAGTGTTTTGATCATAAATGGATGCTGTATCTTGTGAAGGTTTTTTCCTGCATCTATGGATATGATCATATGATTCTATTTTTTAATTGGTTTATGTGGTGTATCATTAATCAATTTGCCAATGTTGAAACATCCCTGTGCCACTGGGATGAAGCCCACTTAATCATGGTATATAATCTTTTTAATATGTTGCTGTATTTCGTTCACATGTATCTTATTTAGGATTTTTGCATCTGTGTCCATGAGAGACATTGGTCTGTAATTTTCTTTTTATGTGCTATCCTTACCAAGTTTTCATAGCAGAGTACTATTGGCCTCATAAAATGAGTTGGGAAGTATTGCCTCCTCTTAGATTTTTTATACGAGTTTGAGAAGAATAGATATTAAATCTTCTTTGATTGTTTGGTAGAATTCACTGCTGAAGCCATCTAGTTCTGGCCTTTTACTTTTTGGTAGGTATTTGATGATTGTTTCTATTTCCATACTGCTTATCAGGCTATTTAGATTTTCCAGTTCTTCTTGATTGAGTCTAGGAAGGTTATATCCTTCTAAGTAAGTGTCCATTGCTTCTAGGTTTTTAAATTTGGTGTTATGTACATTTTCATAGTATTCTTGTGTGATCCTTTTATTTCTGCAGTGACATAATTTCCTCTCTTTCGTCTCCGATTTTATTTCTGTCCTCTTTTCTCTTTAGTATGTCTAATCATGGGTTTGTCAAATTTATTAACCTTCTCAAAGAAATTGCTCTTTTTTTTTGGTTTATTTTTGCTATTGTTTTTTTTAATTTAAATTTTATTTAATTCTGCTCTACTTTTGATAATTTCTTTCTGCTGACTTTAGGTTTCCTTTGTTCTTTCTTTTCTAGATTTTTAAGATGAAGCATTAGGTTATGTGGGCTTGTTCTTGTTTCTTGATATAGGCATGTAATGATAAGAACTCGCTTCTTATGAATGCTTTTGCCATGTCCAAAAGTTTTGATATGTTGTAAAATGATTATTTCTAGGTATCTCTTGATCTTCCTTTTTATTTCTTCTCTTATTGAGTTATTCTTCAGTAACATGTGGTTTGATCTCCATTTATCTGTGTCTCTTCCCGATTTCTTTCTGCAGTTGAACTCTAGTTTCAAAGCATTATGATCAGAGAATATGGTTGGTACGATTTCAAACCTCTTATATATGTTGAGGCTATCTCCGTGTTCCAGTATGTGGTCGATCCTTGAAAATGTTCCACGTGCACTAGAGAGGAATGTATAAGCAGCTGTTTGGGGATGGAAGACTCTGTAAATGTCAATTATGTCCTGTTAGTCTAATGTGTCATTTAAGGATATTATTTCCTTATTGATTTTCTGTTTGGAGGATCTGTCCATATCTGACAGTGGGATATTTAGGTCTCCTACTATGATAGTGTTTTAGTGTGTTTCTCCCTTTTGTTCCGTTAGTGATTGCTTTACGTATTTCTGGGCTCTCTGATCGGAAGCATAGATATTAATAAGTGTTATATCTTCTTGGTGCATGATTCTCTTTATCATTATGAAGTGTCAATCAGTATCATTCTTTACCTTTTCTAGTTTGAAGTCTATTTCATCCTATATTAGGACCCTACTCCCACTTTTCTCTGAATGCTATTTGTTTGAAAGATCATTTTCCACTTTTTTTACTTTGAGTCTGTATTTGTCTTTGGAGCTGACATGTGTCTCTTGGAGGCAGGAGATGGTCGGATTCTGTTTTGTGATCCATTCTGCAACTCTGTGCCTTTTTTATGTGAGTTCAGTCCATTTACACTTAGGGTGCTTATTGACATATGAGGTCTCCTTGTAGTCATTTTCTCTTTTGCTTTCTGGTAGCTCGGTGTTTCCATTGCTTCCTTATCCTTGTGTTTCTGTTTTGTTTATGTTGGTTGACTTTTGTGGGTTTTCCCTCTGGTTCTTTTTGTTTTATGTTATATACTTCAATTCTGAATCTGGTATATAAAGCATAGTTACATACATCCATATACATACATATATACATATACACATATACTTACACACATATTTATATATATATTCATCCATTTTCTTTCGTGCATGCCTCATTTCCATTCCCCTTTGCAAATCTGGATCTTAGAGTACTCCCCTTTTCAGTCATTGTTATCTTGATTTGTCCGTATCTATGCTGAACATTCATTGCTATTGTGCTTTTGCAAGTGTCTTCTTATTTTTTTAATAATGCCCTATTCTTAGTACTCCTGTGCTTCTATTTGTTTGATAGTCACCTTACTCCTCATTTTGTATTTTTTTGTCATTTTGTTTTAGATAAGCTGACCCCTTTCAGAATTTCCTGTAGTGCAGGCCTCGTAGTGGAGATTCCCTCAATATTTGTACATCTGGAAATGTCTTAATTCCTCCTTCATTTCTAAAGGAGAGCTTAGCTGGATATGTTACTCTAGGCTGGTAGTTCCTTTCACCTAATAGTTTAAATATTTGATTCCATTCCTTTCTGGCTTGTAAGCCTCGTGCTGAGAAGTCCAAGGATGATCTAATGGGTTTTCCTTTATAAGGTACTGTTTTCTTCTCCCTGACTGCCCTGAGAATTCTATCTTTATTATTGGTTTTGAGTAATTAATACAATGTATCTTGGTGAAGGCCTTTTTGGGCTTAGATAATTGGGTGTTCCGTTAACTTCTTGAATTCCAAGCTCCAGCTCACTTCCTAGATTTGGGAAATTCTCGTCAACTATTTCTCTGAAACTGTTTTCTAGTTCCTGCTCCTTTTCCTCACGTTCGAGAATGCCCATTATTCTATGTTTCCTCTCCTGATGGCATCAACTAGTTCTTATCTTTCTCTTTCATTATTTTTTCCTTGGTTTTCTCTCTTCTTCCTTCTGATTTATTTCTAGATTTCTGTCTTCATCATCACTGATCCTTTCCTCCATTTGGTTGACTCTATTTCCCAAGCTTACTATTTCATTTTTCAACACTTGCAGTGTTTTTTTTTAACCTCCAGAAGTATTATTTTTGAAGGTTTCAATCTCCTTGTTCTACTCATCTAGTTGCTTGTTCAATTCCTGAAAGTATTGATATGACTCATTTCAGAACACACTGAGTTTTCTCAGAGGTACCATTCTGAATCTCTGTCATTTATGTTGCATATTTCTAGGTCTGTCAGCTTATTTTCTGGAGATTTTTCTCTTTCTTTCTGAGATGCCTTTCACCTTGGTCATTCATGGTGTTTAATGGACTATTTCTCAACATGGGCAGTAATGGAAATGTATTGTGCTTTTTGGCCAGAAAGATTTATTATATAAAGCTCTCTCTTGAGCCTGCTACCAAAAAAAAAAAAAAAAAAAAGGCACTTTTCTTTTGATTTCCAGTAGGTGGCATCTAAACCTCTTGGATCCCTGCTTTATATAAAGCCTTAAAAATGCCTTTTTAATTATCTGATATTTAATCACGCTCACTACCCTCAGTTTCAGGGTCTGTCAGTGTTGGCAATAGTTTCGGTAGCATTTGCTCAGATTCCCCTGGGGTTCTGCGGTGTTCGGTCTCCGAAGGGAGAGGGGGAGAGGTCCTCTGGGCTGGGGGTTGAAGGCTGCAGCTCAGCCTCGGTTTTGCAACTGTGGTTGGTAAAAATCAAGTGTTGTTTTTCTGCCGTCCCGCTTCTC
The DNA here is from genome assembly GCA_030015415.1 of Cynopterus sphinx. NCBI lineage: Eukaryota > Metazoa > Chordata > Mammalia > Chiroptera > Pteropodidae > Cynopterus > Cynopterus sphinx. Next base: position 56,215,090 of record CM057383.1, on the reverse strand, counting down.
TGCCTCATGTCCTGATGACTGGGTCTTGCCGCCTGTTGGCCACGAGGAGCTCACAGCTTTCCCAGGCAGGGCTGTTTAGGGAACTTGCTGCACCTTCCCCCTTCTCCCTCCTCCTACAGGGAGCTCCAGTGGTTGCAAGAGGCAGCTTTGTTTCTCCCAGTGTGCCTGACACCTGGGGTTCTGACCTGTGGTAGCTCTTATGAGCAAGTCCCATGCTCAGATGTGCTGGTGTGCAGTTTGGGTTATTTCTGTTGAGGTTTGGATGTTTAGCTTAACGTTGTTTCAAGGGGAGTGATCTGGGGACGTCTCTCACTCATCCACGTTTCCAAAGATCTGAGGCCTGTCTTTTTGTTTCATGTGCTTTCTTTAGCTTTTAGGGTTTTAAAAAAGTTTTTGAGATTTTTTTATTAACTTCTTACAGAATTTGTATAAATGGAAGCTTGTTTCGGTTATGATCAGGACAAGCAAAAGAGGAATTTTTGGCAAGCAGGTGAGCCAGGTTGTGAAGAGGAGGAAGTCCCTGGAGCATTGTAGCTGTGGCAGTGGCAATCAGAGTGAGAGATCCTTGTGGGAGAAGAGAAAGCAAACACTCATAAAAATGTGGCCTGCTCATGTGGAAAGCTCACAAGCAGGTGCAATCTCCAAACCTCAGTTCTTATCATATGCCATCCATATTCTTTCTGCTTCATTCTTACTCTAGGCTCTGCTGCAGCCATCAACTACCTCTGCACAAGTACTACCAGACAGCCTGTTGTCATACCTGTGCTGCCTTATCTCTGTCCTAGGGTTTCTTCACAATACCTCTGCAGCAAGAAGAGCTCATCATGTAGGCATGCAGGGCTGGGAAGTGCAGGAGAATGAACACACTTGGAAACATTGTGGACCTAGGGAACAGGATGCTTTTTTCATTGACTAAACTCTTAAAGGCTATGAGAAGAGCAGGTCTGGCGGCAGGGGGAAACCTCAGGCATTTTGCTTGCTTGTTGTCTAATTGTTGCTCTAGGTACTATTGCAAGATCTAAAGATGATTACAATACAGTCTCTTTTCCCAAGGACGAATATTGGAATGAGGAAATGTTCCAAAACATTAGCAATCACATAGGATATTTCTCTGTTCATTTGGACATATGAGTCTGAAATGTGGAGGGATATCTAGACCCCTCCTGGAAAATTGGTTGGGCATATTTGTATTTTGATTTCAATAAAATGGGAAGGAAGGTTACCTTCTTGGAGTAAGTTTGTGCCTTGAAGACACTGCAAAATATTTGAAACAGTTGGTCTGAGAAGTTGGATAAAGAGTTGAAAAGTGAGGATTTTTAAGAACTATAACAACGCAGTGAGTTTCTAACTGAAATTAGGTAGAAGACAGTCTTGGATCTGACGAATTCATTTTTATAATAATCTGAGAAATCTTCCCAGCTCAAAAGCATGAGGAGAAATGGAGCGTGAAGGAGGGGAAGGGAGGACTGTGTAATTTTCGAGTTTCACAAAGTGTGCCTAGCAAATGGTCAGGGAATGAGATTCCAATGTGACGATTCAAGAATTTTTGCCAGGACAAACCATAGAGCCCATGATTGGCAAAGAAGCCCAATGGAAATGAGGACCGGTTAAGAAAGACGGGTTTATCCAATTGAGATCCCAAGAGGTCCAAGCAGGGATTCTTGAATGTAGGAATAAGAAATGTTGAAGAAAGTACACTGTGATCCTGGAATTGGAAGCTTCAGATTTAAGACATTGGTGGCGGGTATTTCTGAGTGATTAGGAGGCTGTGGAATGCTATTGATGAAAACAATCTTTACTGGGACAAAGAACATAAACATTTACTGATTTTCAGATTCTTTAATTCACAATGGACAATATGTTGGTTGGCTAGAGTGCCCCTAATAAAGTATCACAGACGGGACGGCTTAAACCACAGGAATTCATTTTCTCATCGTTCTGGAGGCGAGAAGTCTGAGATCATGCTGCTAGCAGAATTTTTTTTGGCTGTTGTTCTTGTTGTTCTTGTTTTCCCCGACAGTATCCCTTCCTGCATTATAGATGTCCATCTTCTTTCAGGGTCTTCACGTGATCCTTTCTCAGTGTGTATGTCAGTATCTAATTTTTCTCTTCTTGTGAGGACACCACACATATGGGATTAGAGTTTCCCCCAGAGACCTTATTTTAACTTAATGACCTCTTTAAACACCCTACCTCCTAATATAGTCACCTTCTGAGGTATGAGGATTGGGATTTTAATATATGAATTTGGCGGTGGGGATAGTATGTACTCCATAACGGACATCTACAACTAATATTTAGCATGCATGATTTTCAGACTCTTTTCATTAACTACTTGATAACCTCAGCATAGGATTCCATGTCCTTGGAAGGCCATGGGTAGGTCTTTGCTGCCCAATCTTCAGGACCCTGGGGATGTCCTTCCCTCCAGAGAGGCTGTCAGACTGACTGCAATTTCTGGGCAGCCAAAAATAATTTTTTCAATTAAAAAAAACCCCTGTAAAACACATGTCCCATAAAAGTGACCATGTTCATCATTTTTAAGTCTCTGGCTCACTGGTTTGAAGGACATTCACTTTTCCACACAAACATTTCAATAGTCAAACTCCAGAATTCTTTTTATCTTGCAAAACTGAAACACTACTTTCCAGTTTTCTCTCCTCTCATCTCATGGCAGCCACTATTCTATTCCATCTCTGTGAAGGGGGCGATGCCAGAGACATCATGGAAGTAGAGCTCAGTTTTTCGGCAGCTGTTGGAGTAGAAGCTGGGGTGTAATTATTCCATCTTGGGCTAGATCAGCACTCAGCATTGACAAAATAGTTACTTAGAGATATCTTATAAATTGAATTACAGGAGTACAAAGTGGTTGATGATCAGCACTAGATTGGAAGTAGGAGGTATCTGCATGTAATGAGTACCTAAGATCATTTAAAGCTTTTCTTTGCACATCTACAACTGAGGAAAAAAGTGTTGCTCTTCCATTTCTAGAGGAAGCACTTGCCTTTCAGGGAAGCATGTCAAGTAGCTTTCCCTTTGGGACATGTTCTTTCCCTTAGCATAGTGTCCTCAAGGTCCATGCACATACTTGTAGCTTATGCTAGCATTCCCATTCTTCATAAGGCTGAATAATATTCTGGCAGCAGGTGGTCTGAAGTCACTGGCAGCTCCCTCCCATCTCCCCTATCCGAGGCTTCCTTAGAGCTGGGGTCTTTCCTATAGGCAACAGATGCCCAGCACAAAGATCATCATCCTGGTGCTGGGACCAGGAACAGACCTGCAGCCACGTCTGGGAGATGAGGTCCTCATCGTGGCCCCAGAGACAATCCTACAGTTCCCACTCAGCAAGGAAGTTCACTATTGAAAAGTATTTGCAAGTGTATAATTTTCAATAAATACAAGAGGTTCTGACTCTATAAACTCTATAAAGTCCAGGGCCTTCCATGCAGCAGGAGCAGCTGGTGAAATGGACCCTGAGATCCTCCTCCTGGCCCCTGACTGTTCTATCTGAGCCTCTTAGGTAGTGTCTGCTCCTCTTTCTGGCTTCCAGGCCCAAAGTGTGGGGCAGCTTGTGTCCACAGCTCAGGACTTCTGCCTTCCCCCAAAGAAGGCTCTGATGATCCTGACAACCATCTCCAACCCCACCTGGGGAGTCCCGTCTCTCTCCAGAAATGTTCAGGCCCCAGGAAAATTCTGGCCTCAAACCATGAAAAGGCTCCCACATTGGTGATGTGAAAGCAGTGCAGGATAGGACGTTTGCAAGGCCATTGACAGTGTCCATCATCGTTTATTCATCATATGTTACGAAGTACTTCCTACACTGGGCCAGGAGCCACTCAAGGGCTCAAGGGCTTTCAGACAGTGTCAAAAGCAATTTTAAACTTCTTTATAGCATATAGATACACGCCCTGTGATATGCCAGGTGTTCTCACCATTTCTCAAACATGAATTCTTTACGACTCGCCTAAGCTCATGGAGGGTATGTTTATCATTATTGATAAGGGTCAGATGGAGAAAATGGGGCACCAACACACTTGCACCAAAACCTTGCACCTCTAAAGTACAAATATCAACATCTCAGAATTTCTGTAGAACAGGCATTGCAGCAAAATGTAGCTGGACGTCTCTGCCACAAGGTCTCTATGGACCAGGGCTGTGATTCAACTGAGACAGCTTCGTGCCTGGTTTCTGTGGGATGCAGTTTGGACTGAGAGCCAGAGATCCTGTCTGTTAACCTGGGCCCTTCCTCAATTCTCTCCTATAAAGCCGCTGGCTAGTGCAGCTGGAAGCTCATAACTTTAGAGCTCGGTCTTCTTGTTCCAGAGACATGACAGGCAGACAGACAGACCGTGAGACAGAGACACTCACAGGAAGAAATTGAAACAGAGGCAGAGACACTGGGAAGGAACTCAAGAATTCCTAAGCATAAGATAGAAGTGACGGAGGTTTTGTAATTAAACTTGGACCTGATCCCCCATCACCTTGGCCGCATTCTGTTGTTCAGAAGCCACTTGCTCAACTCTTAGTGGATACACAGGGACAGTCAAACCAGGAGGGGAAAAATCACTGGGAGTCTTAGTAGAAACTCCACCCAAATGGACACACATGAATTACTTGGTTTGCTTCTAAGTCTAACAGGACACCTCTGAATGGTTTTAGGCCAGTGGACAATAATATCTGAATCTTCTCTGATTTCAACCTTTTGAAGTTGCAAACTTGTAAATGAGGCCACGAATGGCAGTGACTTTCCCAAAATCACACAGCTGGAACCCAGGCCTCTTCCCAGTGGTATTTTATGTTACATCCCACTCATTCGTATAAATCTCCTACCTCAAAGTCTGTACATCAGACTCATGTGATGCCATCTCACATGTGTTTGGGGTATTATCTCATTTATAACTGACAATATTCCTAGGAAGTGTTGTCTAGCATCATCCCTACTGTGCAGGGGGTTAAACTGGGGAGGCCGTGAGAGGCACCATGTATTCTCCAGGACAGAGAACTGGTAAGAAAAAGAAGTCCCAATGCAGCTCTCTCATCAAGCAGGGAACCTCGTACATTCCTGAGGAAACAAGAAGGGGGTTGTGTCAGATATGTGTGTGCAGGTAAGAATATGACATGGGCAAGGCGGGGGAGCAGTCAACAGCCCAGAGGAGACTTTGGAGGCTCAGACTGAGAGAAGGGGCCATTACAATGGAACCTTGAAGAAATGACCTCACTTCCTTGGTGACAGATCCCAACTGAAATTAGAACTCTGGTAACCAGGCACCCACATTCTAGAGACAGCCTCCTATCCAGCTCAATTGACTGGAGACGGTCAAGAGCAGGATGTTCTGCTGTTTTCTCCCGAATTCCCGAGCCTCTGGGCAGAAAAGAAACAAGAACCAATGTCTTTTGCGATGTCGTAAACGTTGGCACAATCTCCGAAGGCTATGGCCCTTTGGCAGGAGCCACCGTCCCGTACCCCAAAGCAGCCCAGGGCAGGCTGGTCAAGGCCAGGCCTCAACTGTAAGTCCACCTGAACAAACCCACACACCTTACCCCTCATCCTGTGGGTGTGTTGGGGTATCGAGGGCAGGCTTGTGATGAGGGCTGCACGCCATGTGTTGGTGCATGTTGTAGTTGTCAAAAGCCTGGCAGAACAGAACTGTCAAGTTCATACCCCAGGTCATTGCTGGAAGGATGGGAAGGGAGGTGCTGGGGACCAAGCTCCTTCATTCACTTGTTAACCCTCAGCCCCTAGGTGTCATCTTTTCACTTCCCTGGCTGGAGGTCTTTGTAGATGCCCCTCTGGGCATCATCTATGCAGCAGTGTTTGTGGTGGATGTCTCCTCCAGTGACAAACCCATGATGCCTCTGTGCCCGGTTCTGGGCTCTCTCTCTCTAGACATTCATCTCTACCCCAGAGATGGTAGAGGAGCTGGATGATAAATTTGCCAATGACATCGTCCGGTACAAGGCGTGGGTATGTCAGACCTACAACACCACCGAGTGGCGCATGGAGGTGAGAAATGGCCCTGATGGGTCTCCACATGGGACAAAAGATGGGTGGGGTGGGGCCAGAACCCAGACTTCAGTTGATGATTTCCCTGGGGCCCTTCCAGGGCTTCTCCATAGCAGCATTTCACAGGCCCACACTGCCAAAGAATGTGGACCTTAACTCTTCTCCACCAGCACGTGGTGAGGTGGAAATACTCTTCATAATCACTGGAACATAGAAACAAGCTCCTTTTCTGTCTTTCTACTTACTAGTTGGGATGATTGTAAGTACCTTTCCCAGGTCTCCTGTGGAGCAGTCAGCTCGACTGTCCTCGTAGACCTCTTCTAAGCCTAGTGATTTAGATGTTCTTTTGTTTTAAAGTCTTTGAGAACTCTCAAGAAACTGACTTTACTCCACTTAACCCAGGGGGAGAGAAAAAAGGAGCGTATATCGTTGAGAACCTGATTCCATTTTTTCAGTCAACCTCACACCAAAAGAATTAACCTCTTTGATAATGTAGGTTATCGTAAAATGAATTTGTAGGTTGCTTCCTTTTTTGTACCAGAATACTGTCCAATCAATTCAGTGTCAGGCACATATAACTCACTTGTCCAAACCAAAGGTCTTGTGTTTCTAGAGATTCTCTACTGGAGATATTCCTGGGAGGCTCACAGGTATAGTCTCAGTGCCCTCCTGGCTTGACCAGTTTGTGGTTCCAGTTAAGTTCCTTTGCCTCGCTAGTTTGGAGAACAAAAAGTCTAAAGGGTCAGTTCCCTGATGTGTTCACCAGCACCCAGCTGACACACATGGTCCTGCTCCACAGGCTCCTTCTGCTTCTTGCTGTCCTCTCACTCACTGCCTTTCCTCGTTCATGAGGCCTTCTAGAAGACTCTCTTCCACATTTGTCTCCTCTCTGACCAGCAGGAAAATTCATTTCCGTTCTCGACCACAGCTCACACGGAATTAACAAGGTCCCAGTGTGGGATAAGAGTTCCAGTGGGAGTAAAGCCAAGGTGAAATATGGCCATGGACAATGGATCCTGTAGATCGCACCTCTCCACATCAGCTCCAGCCTCTTCTACTGTGTCTTCTGTGTTGTACAGGCAACAAACTACCTTTCCATTGCATTTAGGGCTCTGAATTTGATTCCTATGCACCAACCATAAGCACTCAGGTGACATTTGAATTCAAAACTGAGTTAGGTCAGGGAGGTGACATGATAAGAGGCTCCCAACTTGCTATGACATTATAATAAAAGTCTAGAGCAGAGTGGGATGGGGTGGCAGCCTCCCAACAAAGCAGATCCCCTGGTGGCTTATTATCTTGGTGGAGATTTGGGAATTGTTTCGGAACTCTCAATCTTCTAGATTCCATGTTGTTCAGTTTTCCAATAATGCTGTAAGATTTAAAATACTCTGACTTAAACCCTTTCTGTGTAAGCTGGCTAGGGGGAGTTATTCTTGGAATCTGAAACTGGGCAAATATACCGAATGTAATAATGAGAAATAGTAACATTGAGTGGGCCAAGGGAAACATCTGGAACACAGGCAAGATTGAAGTCAAAACAGGAGCAGCTGACAAGGACACAGGTGGTATGGCTGGAGGAGTCTCATGGACATGCTTGATAACACCCAGGATTCTTCTAAGGATATGGAACTCTCCCATATGTGAAAGACCCATGTCTTCTTTTGTTTTTTATTAGACAAAGTCAAAGATCGTTGAATTGGCCTCTAGTCCCTAAGGCCACCTGGAGTTATCAAAAGTTTCTCTGAGGGATCCTGAAGGAAAAGCGATCTAGAATGGGTGGGGAGCTCAGAGCTGATATTGGAGAAGGAAGAGTAGAGATAAGGAAGGCAAAGCTCTCTTATTTTCCTGGGGTCTTAGATAAATGTGGGTGTCTTCTAAGTTTGTAGTCAAGCTGTATCTTGTAGCCAAGCTGCCTTCTCTTTCTTAGAATGTTGCATCCCAAACTCAGGGACCAAAGAATCATTATCAGGCTTCTGAAAACCCACGGAATCACCAAGCCTTTGGCTGTAGGCTGAATAAACAACAGACCACACACATGTATATGATAATCCAGTAAATGTAGAAATGGCAAGGTTCAAAATATATATATATATATGTATGTATATATATATATACACACACACATACATGTATATATATATGTGTGTGTGTGTGTGTGTATGTGTATATATGTGTATATATACATATATTTAAAACCATTAGAGAGTTTATAGTAGATTATTCATTATGAGTTTTGTGAAGTCAACAAATACTAGGGGGAAGAAAACTACTAAGAAGTAAAGATCTTCTACTTTTCTTCATAATTATAACAAAAAGCTCTGATCCTTAAAGTATCATTGCCCAGGCCTTCTTGAAGCAGGAATTGCATGTTCCAGCTGTGAAACAAGGTATAAGAGGAAGAGTTTCTTCACAGTTGGACAAGCAGAGGAAAAAGTCTAAGGGCCTAAAAAAGGTGTAATGTCATTGCCCAGCTATCGGGACATCGTCATGCTTTTCCTCCGAGCCTAAGTATTTCACATGAAATGACTGTACCCCACTGAGGTCGGAGGAGAATGCTGGCCAGCCTTGCCTTGTGATAATCAGGCAAGATTTAGGTTCTCTCAGAGGTGGTTGGATGGCAGCTCGTCCACCCCCACCAGCTGTTGCAGTTCTCCGCTGCCACCACTCTCAGGCACTGTCAGTAACACCGCCGTGAGTGATATTCACGGGATGCCTGTCGCTGCTACCGCCCTGGTCCTGCCAGATCAAATGTTCTGGCCACAGTGGCAACTGGCCACGGAGCCCTAAGCATTGTTTACCTGGAGAATTTGGCACAGTCACTGCAGTAGATCCATTATTGATTCACAGGCTGTGTGTGGTCGTAACTTGCTGGTCTGGTTTCCGTTTCCTCTGTTTCATTGTCTCTCTGTTCGTACCTTTACTCACCCAGGTCAGTGATCCACCTTTGCACTACCCTCCTCACTTATTTTAAGCATTTCTTTGGTGGCTGTTCTTAAGCATGCTTAACCAAATGCTCTTTAGAACAGAAAACAGAGCTGTGTAGTTCACATACTTTTTGGTCATAGTGGGGTGGAGTTTGGGGTATTTCTGAGGACTGACAATTTGTGGTCATTTTGATTAGCACTGCCAATTCATTGCCTCTGTTTTCCCCAAATTTTATTCCTGAAGCGCTGCCTGTATGCCCATGCCAGGCCCAAAGGTGAAATGGTGTTTCCAGAAGAGCAGGCAGCATGACCATTTGGGGAACACCTTCTATTCTGCTCCAACCATGCTGAACATGTTTTCGTTTCACCAACACTTTAAACTTCTCCCTGTCAGGGCCTAGATGATTTCCATTCCCTCTGTTAGTTGTCAAAAGCCTGGCAGAATTGTCAAGTTTATACCCCAGGTCATGGATTGAAGTATGGGAAGGGAGGTGCTGGGGACCAAGCTCCTTCATTCACTTGTTAACCCTCAGCCCCCAGGTGTCATCTTTTCATTTCCCTGGCTGGAGGTCTTTATAGATGCCCCTCTGGGCATCATCTGTGCAGCAGTTTCTGGTGGATGTCTCCTCCTGTGACAATGCGCAGGCAGACTCATGAAGAAATGAATTTCTCTCTCTAGAGATTCATCCCTACTCTGGAGACGGTGGAGGAGCTGGATGATGAGTTCGCTGAAGATGACATCCAGTACGAGGAACAGGTAGGCCAGGCCTACCACACCACCCAGTGGCTCACTGAGGTGAGAGATGGCTCAGATGGGTCTCCCCATGGGACCCAAGATGGGTGGGTTGTGGCCAGAACCCAGACTTCTGTTTGGTGACTTCCCTGGAGCCCTTCCAAAGCTTCTCCATAGCAGCATTTCACAGGCCCATCGCAAAGGAATCTGGAACTTTACTCTTCCCCACCAGCTACATGGTGAGGTGGAAATAAACTCTTCATATTCACTGGAACATAGAAACAAGCTCTTTTGCTGTCTTTGTACTTACTAGTTTGGATGATTATAAGTACCTTTCCCAGGTCTCCTGTGGAGCAGTCAGCTCGACTGTCCTCAGAGACCTCTTCCAAGCCTTATACATCATCACACTTGATTTGATGATTTGTACCAAAAACGGAAAGGGATTAAGTTATTGCATGTGTTTCTCTGAAATGTGTCATCTCACAGAGCACAACAAAGCTTTGCAGGCCAGCCAGATGAGGCATTATGGCCTATCATATCCCATAAAGGTCATTTTCCTCAGTGAGTCAGCTTTTCAGGGCTATTGGCCTTGACAAGATCCAAGTCCATTGCCATCTCAACTGTGTGCTGCAGGGAGCTTTGGTGTGTCCTGATAGACAGCATTTGTTCGCTAGAGCTGCCACAACATGGGAGCAAGGGTTGGGTGGATGTTTCCTGATGTCCCCGGCCTGGCACCGGGCTCCATCTTTGTAGATCTTTGCACGGGATATCGTCGAAGAGCTGGTCCACGAGTCCCACTTCTCCGACTTCCGCTTCAAGGTGCAGGTGCACCAGGCTCCTGACACTGTTCATGCCTGGAATGAGGTGAGACCTGACCCAGAGGGCTCTCCACTCCCATGACCCTAAGGTGACCAGAGAGGACCCAGATCCCAGACTCAAATTGGGGGACTCCCTTGGGTCCCGCCTGGGCCTTTCCCACTAGAATATCTCATACTCTCGTGCACAAGGCAATCTGAAGCTCCCCTTCTCCCACCAGCTACATTAAGGGGAGGAAAACACTCTTCACATATTTGTAGGGATAGCAGAGAAAACCATCCGTGGTGTTTCACTTCACAGTAGACATGAGCACTTTTGCATTTGGCTGTTTTGTGGTTTTCACTCCCTGCCCCAGGTCTCCTGCGGAGCAGTCAGCTTTACTGTCCTTGTTGACCTTCCCCAATCCTTACATATCATCACACTTACTACCATGCTTTATACACAGAAAGGGGAGGATGGGCTTAAGTCACTCTATACATTTCTCTGCTACACACCATCACACAGAACAAGTGGACCTGCGAGTTAAGGAATTGTGGCTTCTCTCATGTTCAGAATATTCCATAAGGGAGGCACGCTGCCACAGTGATGCAGCCTTTCAGTTCTTTTGGACCAGGACATAATTCAGTTCAGTTGCCATCTCAGCAGTGCTGCTGAGGACACTTAAGTGTGTCCTAATGGACTTTATTAGTTTGCTTGGGCTGCCATAACATAGGACCACGCTGGCTGGTGTAAACAGAAGACATTGATTTTCTCACAATCCCGGAGACTAGAAGGTAGAGAAATGAGGGGGTTAGAGGGGAGGGTTCTCATGAATATTCTCTCCCCTCGGCTTGTAGATGTCCATCTTCTATCCCTGTGTCTCATGGACTTTCCTTAGTGCTTCTATGTGTCCTATTCTCCTAAGCACTCCAGTCATATTGGATTAGGACCCCCTCCAGTGAACTCAATTGACCTTAATTACTTCATTAAAGACAAAAATTCCACATACAAGCAGGTTCTCAAGTTTGAGGCTTCACAAAGTCATGTTATTTGAGTGACACAATTCGGCCCACAATGTCTTTTTATGCCATGGAGATAGGTGCCCAGCAATGGGACTGCTAGTGGAAGGACGTGCATCTTTAAATTTTTAACAGCTGCAACCAGATTCCAAATTGAATCTAGAGACCATCTCCCACTGTGGCAATGTCATGACTTTTTAACAGCTGTTTCCTTACATCCGGCCTGACCCAGGGATTTCTCATTAAAAATTTTTTATTTTTACCAGTTCACTGTCAGGTCTTTCAGTGAAATATTGATTTGCAATTGCCTCATGGGTACATTGAATCACCTGTCAGCTTTTCCCCAGCCATGTGGAATGGTATTTCCTCATCCTTTCCTCAGATCTGCCTGGTGATTGGCTTTCTCCAGTCTGGAATCTCCGGGCATTGTCCCCTTTGCTGAATCTGAGAAGAGAAATCAGTCTCTTGAAAACATTGATTTTCATAGGCTGTGCCTGTCCTGCATAGTGTCTCCAAACTGAGGGAGGACATGGTCCCCTGACACTCTCGCTCCATGTCAGGAGCAGATAAGTCTCAGGCAGCTAAGAGGGAAGGTCAAGCAGCTCTAACTTTGGACGGTTCTCACGTCTGACCTGGATGACCTTGTGCAACCAATTGACATCCTCAGCCTCCGTGTGCTCATTTCTATGACAGGGATGCTTCTTGAGGACTCCCTGGGACAGTGCTCTTAATACAGGTCACTAATACTAGTAGGTCTGTTGTTCCTCAGCTACAAAAATGCCCAGAAGGTAATAATTGTATAAACATACCCCCCTGCCACCACCACCAAACTCCATAAATGGTAGTCTAAAAACCTGGGATCTTGTTCAGCGTGTGCGTTTCTCTCTCTCCTCTTGTATGTGGACCTGAGGGACTGGGAGTTTCTGGTTCAGCTCCAGACCTCAGTCCTTTTTGAGATTTGTGGTGATGTCACTGACTGGTTATTCCTCCTCATTTCACCCAGTGTGAAGATAAGTTCTCTCTTAACCTAAACGAGGCCTGTGGGATGCGGGCCCTCCAGGAAGGCACACTGACGATGGTGGCCGAGTCCATGCTACCAGCTGGCTTGGGTGGAAACATCTCGCACATCTCCACCTTCATGTGCATCCACCCCACTTTCTCCATAGTCCAACAGGTCCTGGACCAACTGTTTACTAGGTGAGCACCCACTTAGTCTTCAGTACAGTGGTATCTCTGCCCACTACTAATTGAGTGTCTTGAAAATGTCACTGCATCACTGACTCAGTTTGTTCCTCTGAAAAGTCTAGTGGTAGAGGAGAAACCTCATAGGATTTTTGTAGGGATTGCTGTGAGGGCAAGCTATAGCAGGTGCTTACCTGGTGCCCAGGTCTACCTGGACGAGCTGTGCTTTTTCAAGGAAATGATTTCTTTCTTCCCTTCGAAATGTTGCCTTCACCCATCTGGGGTCTGTGTCATTTCTGAGTTTGGAAAAGCACAGGGAAAACAACCTAGGAAAGTATTTCAGATTCTACCTAGCCAGTTCTTGGTGGAGTCTGATTAGAGATGTCTGGGCAGAACAGGCGGACTCAGGACCACTCAGATGTCTGGGATGGTTCCAGTTAGAGATCATTTCTTCAACAGTATGTATGAAGCTCCTACTTCAAGGCACTTTTGGAGACACTTAGCATAACTTGGTGGATGAAGCAGGCACAATCACTGGGCCTGAGTTCTCGTCAGTGAGTCAGACACTCACACTAGACATCATTCACAGGTCCTGTCCACCGTCCAACAGCTGTGATGCCGTAACGGTCTTCTCTCCATCCGGAGTCATGTCCCCATACATTGACCAGGGTCACACACCACAGGACCAAGTGAAAAAGTGAGTTGTCTTTGGGACTACTGCCTCCTGTGTCTACAAAATGGAGGCTGTGGGGAGGGATGGCCTGCTAGAACCTGATCTTACACATCTTCTGATTCCCAAGGGAGGGCTCAGGACTGGTGGCTTTCACGGTAGGAGGAAAAGGCAAAGAGAACTTCTAATGGGGACTTAGGTATCTAGAACAAGAGAGGGGCTAGGCTGACTTGTCCCCTAGAGTTCCATCCCCATCAGTCTCATCCTGCTCTGCCGGCCCCTCCACCTTCATCTCTCCTGATCACCATCACCATGCTGAGAACAGAAGATGTGGTAAGTAGCCTCCTCAGAGGTCTGTCTCACACCTCAGTCCTGAGGCCCAGGTGCATGGGGAAGAGATGGCCAGTATTCAGGACTTTCGGGATAAATGACAGTGGGAAGGAGAGACTCACACAGACTCTATGTTAAACATCCTGAATCACCAGGCCTGTTCCAGCCAGGACAACCACAGAGATTGGGGGAGGATGGGGCTTGTCCCCTGGAGCAGCACGGGTAGGCAAAGAGGCCCAGTACCAAAAAGGGGTGCCATGGGAGGGCCATGTGGAAGGAAAGACAAGGACTCTGATTCTGCTGTCCATCCACCTCCCCACAGGACCATTGCTTCTATGGTGGGAATCTGCCCGGACCAGGTGCTAAATTTGGGCCAGCTCCTATTGTTCCCCTGGGTCAAGCTGACGCAGGGTTTTGTGCAAGTAAGCTCCCCTGCCTCACGACTGGTGGACCATGTCCTCCCTCCATGGATCAAGCTGGAACATCTGGAGCCTCCTGAGGCACAGCTGGAAGGTGAGGGGATAGCAATCTGGGAAGATGATCTGGGGAGACAGGACTCCTGGGCCGGAGTTCCCTTACAGGCGGTGGCATCTTTTCTGTCTTTGGAAAGGCACAGGAAAGTCATGCATGTGTGTGAACCTGATTCTCTCTCCTGTTCCAGTACCACCTCCAGAGCTCCAGAACCCTCCAAAGCCAGAGGAAGAGCCCACTCCGGGGCCAGAGAATGCAGCAGCTACGCTAGTGCTGGAGCCAGCGTCAACTCTGAATGAAAGTGGGTGTTACCACTTCGAGGCCCAGCTCATGGATACAATCACCCAAGCATGCTCTTCCACCCACTCTGCCCTTGCACTTTACTAGGTCGAGTCAACCCTAAGGGCAGTCTTTAGAGCCTCACAGTTGGTCTTAGCAGATGCCCTATCAGCCCGGGGCCTTCATAACTGTGTGGCCTATTTACCTGCTAAGTACACTCACATGAACAAGACAGTCATTTTTATTGTGTGCGAGCCACCATGTCTTCTAGACTTTGTGTTCTCACACTAAGCCTATCCTACTACATTTACCTCAAAGTAATTTTCTGAAAGTTCACTCATTAATTTTTCTGGCATAAACTTTGCCTCCTCTGTTCCTTCTATGGCCAGCTAATCAACCATCACTCTAAAAAGGACAATGGCTATTTTCCTTTGCTTATATAAACACCTATAGTTATTAATCTCATATACCTGATAGTTGATTCTATGTAATAATTGAATGTAGATAGTAGTAATTTCAAAAATTGAATGTTTAAGTATATAACTGAATAAAGTAGTTCTTAAAACTGAGTAATGTGATTTTTAAAGCCCATGGAGAGAAAAAGTTTTCTCATGAAGCATTCAAATGAAACGCAGCCCAACTCAAACAATCTGATCAAAACACAAAAACCCACGAGGAAGATCAAAATCAAAGCAACAGATGACCTGATAGCTATCTTACCTAAAATTTCAACCATAATTTAAATGCGTGTGTTGTGGCACGACCAAGACCCACCTAACCAATTGAGATTAATTATGAGCCTGCATTAGCTGGCCAGCGGCTGACCCTCTGCCACGCAGGGTTAGAAGGGACCAGTCCCGGATTCTTAGGGAAGGTAGTTTATAAAGTCTCCCCACTACTGCATTCTGGAACAAAGTAAGTTAATAAGAACAGAAGGTAGGCCTTCCCAAAGCTAGCAGGAATTAGTCATTACAAAGAGAAATGTCCTTGCAGATGGTCTTGTTATGTGTATCCTGGAATGTTGTGCTGTTAGCTTATGAGCTCATTGTCACAAGTTTCAGGACAGACAGGATGCGGTTAAGGGGCCCAGGAACTAGGCATTCTTGTCCTAGTTAAAAATTGCTAAGGTAAAGACTTCCCTTGTCTAGTTTCAGGGCTTTTAATTAACTTTCACCCCTATCACATTCCAGCAGGCTGTCACACGTGCACCCATGTTTATACAAAGGGTAAGTCTCACAGTCAGAAAGCTGGGTCCCTGCTATGGTTTTCTGAGTCATAAGACCTGGAACTATGGGAAAGAACAATGGAAACTGTGATACAGGTGCCTCTTTGTGGCATTTATGTTACCAGAGAGTGGGGTCCTCTCCTGGCACATTGTCCAAGTTATTGATGTCTCAAACAAAGAATTGAGCATGACACTGAAATACAGTAGAAAAGAGAAGTTTTATCACAAGGGAAAGTACACTTCCAGACGCGGAAGCGGGCCTGAGCAAGAGAAGCGTGGCTCAAAAGGCCTGGTAACAAAGCCTTTGGGGTTTTTATCCCTTCTTGCTGTGGTGGTAATTTTTTTTAGAGGATTGGGCTTTCTTGAGTCACAACTAAGATTGTCAGGACTCAGGAAGTCATCATTTTGCTTTCTACACAGGTTTGTTCCCAGAATTCAGTCTATTATGATATCAATGAACTTCCTGGCATATGCATCATATTATAATGATGGCATAATGAGACTCAGGTGAGCTGAAGGTCTTTGGGGGTCTTCATTGTACAGGGAAGTACCGGTTTAAACTGGTACCTTAATCTCTGCCAACTGGTTTCTTTGTGAGTTAAAAAATGCCTTCTGCCTTGCTTCATTGTGGGTGGACTAGGGTGGACCCCTTCTAAAATAGGATGAACTCAGTGTCTTTGCAGGCAGACCTGAAAACCCCTAGCTCACTTTCTTGCCTACCTCTTTTCTAAGAGCCACGAACCCCCTTAGTATGGATGTTGAGGGACGGGAGGCCTCTTCTTCCATATCTGCTTCCTTTGAGAATGGTGGTAGTCCCTACCTACAGGGGTTTCATAGAGCTTTTTCCTTTTCTGCCTCAGTCAGGATGGGGTCTTGGGTTTCCATGCAAGTGCCACCTTAGTCCCTATACAAGGAAAAGAAAATACAAACTCGTTATTTAAAACATACATCTATTAATTTCTATTAATGAGTTGCCTATTAAGTGAGTAAAGGAAAACAGGCTTGGTTAATACTATCTAAAAGAGTGAAAAGATAGACCTTTGCCTTAAAGTCCCCTTCCCCTCAGACTCTAAGGGCCCTGCCTGACTTAACATCTTTTCTGCTTCACAGTGGGCTGATGACCCTTGTGAACAGCAAGAGGATCTGAATCCCCGGGGCAATTATCAGGATTTGAGGGAGAGGGCCTTTTTCTCAAAGAAAAAAGAGAAGAACACTTATTTAATTTTACTAAAAAGATGAACTCTGACAGGGATGTCCCAGTTCATTTCCTGCTAAAAGATTAAGAAGTTTACAAGTGAAGTCCAGTCTCATGATCCAGCCTGCTCTATGCTCCTGGGCAGCCCTGACTGCAGTTAATTCTTAGCTATTTGTTAGTTATGATAACATCACCTGGTAGCCTTTTGTGGGATAATGATATGAGGGTTTTTACTGGCAGAATTTTAAAGATATGGGAAATTATCACTCATGTCTGGTTTATCTAAAAGGCAATAGCAAAAGGGTTTGGAGTAGTCATCTTTGATCGGTATTATTTTCTCTTCTGGATTTCTCCATTTTGAATAAATTTCCTCCGTAAGCATATATTCTCTTCTAATGAACAAAAGAAAAAAAGATTTTCGAAACGGATGTGCTAGTAGGAAACTGCAATGCACAGACAGGTGTGGCTGAGATCCCTGGACAAGGGAGTGATTTCTGCTGAGTGACCCAGGCAAGCTTGTCCTGGGAGCTTCTCCAGAGCCAAGAGGAAGTCACCACCAAGAAGCCAGGCCCCTGCTGATTTTGGAAATAACTGTTAAAGGCCTGTAAGGAAGTCTCTGGGGCAAGAGATGAGGGACACAGCTTGCTATCATTAACTCAGGCTAAAGCACTTTCAGGTCCTCTCAAATCCAACCTTCCTCCTCACAGTCCAAGCAATTTGACTGTGAAAAGAGACTAGGCTTCAGGAAGGAACACTGACCTCTGAAACAGGAGTCACAGTCTAGACCCAATTTGGAGCAAATCTTTAGTCTGTGATCCCTCCGTGATTCGGTTTCTTCATTTATTACTATTCATCCTAGTGTAGCTTGCAGTCATTTTGATGCCGGACAGGGCTGGCTCTCCCTAGTGGGTTGTGACCAAGTCCTGCAATGAGAGAGAAGAGGGTTTTCGGAGCAGAGTGTAGAAAGAACTCAAACATGTGCCAAAGTTAGTTAGTCAAAAGGAAAGTTTATTGAAGAAGGGGGAAAGCAAAGACTAGCGAAAGCAAAGAAAAGCCAAGACAAGAAAAAACCCCAAGTGGAGATGCAGTTTATATGTCATTCTTCTGTCCCTGGGAGTTACGGTTTAGAGACTTTGTTTACCCATTTTCTTTGATATGGACATACAGTGAGGAAGGATAATACTATAGAGCATGAAAAGGTAAGAATAACTAGCCTGAAAGGCCTGGTGGCACTTCTCTGCCCTTAGTCCATAAAATCCCAATGATTTCAGCCATAGGAAATGAATGATTTTATTTGAGTAGGGCAGCCAGTGAAAGACTCTATGGTAGCCTTTCCCCTTCACAGGTGTGGGAAATAGGTTCTAAGCAATCCCAGCAGAAATCTTCCTTTCTTCTGCAGGTGTCCTCCTAGCCTGCCTGCAGGGCTGATCAGCATGTTGCAATCTCTGAATATAGCTTGATGAAACACTTTAGTTGTCCTGCCTCCTCTCTACATTAATTTCACCAAGATGAACTGAGAAATAATAGTCCAACAAGTTTTGCCACCTTATGAAAACGCAAAGTATAATCACTAGTAACATGTTATTAAATATACTCCAGTACATACTGATAAAAGAGGCTTCCTTTTATTCCATTTGGTTGAATCAGATATGCCCATTGTTAAACCCATCCGCTCTATATTCTGAACGCTGTTGTTTGTTACCCGTCATGCAAACAGGACATCGATAACAACAGAACAACCCAGGAAGAACGACAACTGCATGTACTTACCGTTTCCTGTTCACGCTAAGCTGACTGTGTTATAACCCATCATGTTCCTGAGACAAGTAACAGATAAATTGCACTCCAAGTGATACCCGAGTCCTCCCAGAGCCCTGTAGACACTGAACTGCTGATGAGCATCTGAACAGCTCTTTCTTTCGGCAGGAGAAGCTTAACTGCTTGCAATACATGTTTGTACTGTGAAAGCAGAGATTACTTTTACTATGCTTCCCATGCAAACATCTCTCTTCCCCTTTGCATGTCAAAGTGTTTAATCTACTACTAGGTAAAGGCCACTTACTGTGAAAAGAGAACTGTTACTATCAAGTCAAAAGGATGTCACATCACTCAGCCCATCACTGGAAACTTGACCCAACGAGTGAAGTCCACAGGGTTGGCAGGAGTTCTCAGGGCAGCCTTTCAGTCATTGAGTTCAGATGAAAAAGGAGGCAAGCAAATAGATCACTTAACCTGAGACAGAAATGACTGACATCCACTGCCCCTCAACCCTGCAATGACCAAAAGTTGACCATTTCCATCTCAAAAGTCTTAGTTCGAATAATAATTAAAGGCTATTTGATGAAAACACACAATTTCCACACAAATAAATTGCTATGAAGTATTGCTTTAATACTTCAACAGATCTAAAATATTCAGTGTATGCAAAATCCAAGCATGAATGGTGTTATATACAAGTAAACATCCTGCAAGCCAAAGCTTTACAACTTGGAGTGATTTCTGACATTCAGTGTCAGAATTCAGCATCTAAAATGTTATCCAGGCTCTGTGTCGTCAACAGACCTGGCAATACCACGATTCTCTTAATGACTCGGTGTCATTAGTATGAGTGTCCGTGATAGTGCTACATACACTGTCTGTCATACAAACACGGACCCCTCCGGGTGACAAGGGCTGCTGCTATGAAGAGCCCGGTTCTGCTTTTGGTAGTGAACAACTCCAAACTGCAATGTTTTTGTGTTCCCCTATATTCTCTTTAGAGAATTCCTCTTCACTTCATACTGTTGTTGCAGGGTTCTCTAATGGAGAGATGGGACTCCGAGGCTCTAAGCAGGAAGCAGCGTTCATTGATGCCGGCACAAGCCCGGCGGATTCTTCTCCAAAGGCAGAGCCCCGATTGTAACATAACAGGCAGTTTTAGACAGTCTTGTCATTCCTACACAACTGCAGATATGAGGAAGGACATTGATTGGTTGTCAAACTATGAGAAAACTCTTGTTAGCTGCAGAGGCCTTGAGGGAGGGGGAGGTAGCTATGAGAAAACTGATGTTAGTCCTTGAGGTGGGGGAAGGGCAGCTAGAAAGGAACTCATCTGAGCAACAAATGGCCAGGCAGGGTCAGGCTGCCGCACACCCTCTTTGATCCCCAGACCCAGGACTGGGGCAGAGAGCATCATCTCCTTCTAACTTTTGGTTCAGAGGCTGATACCTCCATAGCATAAAGACTTTGCTGCAGTTTTTCTTTCTACTATTGCCTCTAGGAGGGAGGTGGCTGACTGGAGAACATGAGGGAGCAGGCATGGGAGGAGGAGACAGGTCCTGAGGAAGAGGAGCAGTATCCTAACTAAGATGTTAGAGCCACCCAGGGTGGAGAATCCATCACCAAAGAGGTTACCAGGGTCCCATACTTTGCAACTTTCGATGGGCACATGAGCTATTTTCCTCGTATAAGTAGCTGTGGCAGTCACAGCTTTGCCTTGTCATCTAATTTGAGGGAACAATCGGTTGGGTTAAACTTCCCACACATTCCTCCTCCTCTGCTGATACATAATCTAAGGCTAGGCGGTTTTGGTAGACAGCTGATCACATCTGGGACTGTTGCCTGGCTAGAAGCTCTAAGGCACTTGCGGGCTCTTTGGTTAGGATCTCAAGAACTGCTTGTAACCTAATGATCCGGTTAAGCATGTATAAAGGGGTCCGGTAACCCCAGCTCCTATCTTGGGCCCAAGCTGTGGGCCATAGTATTGAATAATACAGTGGGGCCGCCACTTATCTCCCACCACGTTTGTTGTCTCCCTATTTCAAATGATCTCTTAGGTTTGGCCTTTACATCTTGATATAGGGGAACACCTAGCTCATTTCCTCCTTGGTCAGATAGAAGGAAGAAGCCAGACTCAATGCTCCCAATGGTGAAACTTCCCTTCCATCTTGTCAGGAGTTGAGTATGAGACTACTATCCAGAAATCCAGAAGAGCCCATCAGGCGCTTTCCAGCTTTGGGGTCTGGTGGAATTGAGGTTTTCCCAGAATGTGCCCATAGCTGGGATGGCGTGGAAGGGGTTAGGGACCATGCCATTTTCTATGGTACAGTTTGTGACAGTTGGGTTTTATCTGAGAGAATGGTACAAGGAGGAGTTAGCTGCAGTATTATTGGCCTAATACCAAGAAGGAGACTTAGGTTACTAGTTTAGGTCTGTGTGATTTAAAAATTAGCAATCTTCTACATGGGGTTTCTCCAAGTCACTGAGCATATCCTAGACCTATCCAGCCAAGACATTTTTCCCTTACTACTTCTGAGGAGAAGACTTAGCTCTGGGGTCGACCCTCTTAGCAGCAAGCCACCATGTGTTTCCACTGGAGGAGGTAACAGATGTCTAGGCTAGTTCCCTTCTAAGGACAATATTCATCATCAGTATTCTTCTATAAACCCAGCATTTAGTGAAACCAAGTTCTTGGGCTGTCCTCTCAGCTAGGTTAACAAAGAGGTTCTTCCCTAGGTTTTGGCCTAAGATGGCTTTTAGCTGATTATACATTTGTGGGCTTTGGGACCTAGGAGACAGTGTAGGCTTAGATGAGGTTGGATTCCTCAGTCATTGGACAATTCCTTTGACTTTTGGCCCTCTGCATGGTTATGGACCTTTCTCCCACTTGAGGCCTATTGCCAACACATCCAAGTTATTCCTAAATTTTCAGACTCTTGGCAGGATTGGCTATTCTCAGATCTAACCTTTATGTACTCTGTTCAATATTGGAATCCCAATGAGTGCAGAGCATGGTGTTTAGAACACACCCTTTGGGTAGGCTGATTATGGAAATGAAGCTGGTGGCAATGTTGGATCCTATCCTGTACCTTTGCATGCAATATGTACAAGGGGAAGAAGAAGTTGGGAGACTGATGCCACACACGTTGTGGAGTAGAAGAAGGAAAAGAGTATTTAGGGGTGCCATCCTGATGAGACGTTGCCTTCAGGCTTCTGCTGGCTGTAGATTGGTCAGCTTCCAGTATGACTTCTTACCCTTGTTCTATCAGCACAGCTGGTGTTTTCTTCTAGAGGGTTTCCTTGAGGGGCTCAGAAGTGTCTGGAACATATTCCCACTCTGTAGTCATAGGTTTAAGTCTGCTATGATGTATCCAGGGTGTTATTTCAGCAAACTTAACAGCAGTGGAGGTATACAGAGTGACAGCAAAGAGGCCCCTTCACAGGGCTGTTAGGGGCTGAGTGTTCCACTCCTTTACCCAGACAGAGTCTCTTGGCTTAAAGGAATAAACTTCAGTGGTTAAACTGACAGGGAGCCTTTCACTAACCCATCGGTTGAGAGTCTGAGAAGTGGTGCCTAGTGCCTGAAGATATTGTCTCAGAGTCAATTCACCTATTTCCTTGTCGTCTTGTCACAGTCCTTTGATGAGTTAGGTGGATGCCCACACAGGATCTTGTAGGGGGAGAACCCAGTCTTCTTGGTTGGGGCAGACCTGATTCTTAATAGTACCATGGGGAGGACTTTGTCCCAATGCAGATGTGTCTCCTGACACAGTTTTTCCAACTGAGTCTTAAGGGTCCTGTTCATACAGTCCACTTGTCCTGAACTTTGTGTTCAATAGGGGTATGCAATTTCTATTTAATATTTAAATTCTTGGCTAGTAGCTGCACGATTTCTGCTACAAAGGTTGGCCTGTTACCTAAGTCAATAGGAATTGGTAAGCCAAATCATGAAACAATTACTCAGAGCGGCAGTCTGGCTACTTTTTGGGCCTTCTCAGTCTGGGTGAAGTAAGCCTCTACCCAACTGGAATAGGTGCATATAAAAACCAAGAGATACCTGAGGCCCTGTGATTGAGGCATTTCAGTGAAGTCTACTTTGAGTTCCTCAAAGGAGGTGCCACTGAAACTCTGGATCCCCAGTGGGACACACAGCCCTTGCCCATAGCTGTTGCAGGCACAGACTTTGCACCATTCATTTACTGTTTGGGAGATGTTAGGGAGCCAACGGACATAGAAGTACTGGCCCAGACTGGTTTCTAGGGCAGTGAGACCAAGGTGAGTTCTTTGGTGAAACTGCTTAACAAAAGTAGGAAAACTAGGGTCCCAGGGACTGCAATTCATCTGTCCTTGAATTTCTACCACCCACCGAGGAGGAACTCTCATTTCAGTCTTAAACCAGGCTTTTTCTTGAGGTGAGTACTTGGGGTTTCCATTTGGCTGAGGGACTGGGAAACAGGGAAGCAGTTAGAGCTATAGGGCTGGCTATTTTCTCAGCCACTGCCAGTTTTGCAACATGGTCTGCCCTGCAGTTGCCCTGGGCTGTTATGGCGTCCCCCTTTTTGATGTCCCCTGAAGTGCATGACTGCTACTTTCTTTTGACTCTTCTCTTTGTACAGGGCTCCAGTACATGCAGGGTGGTGAAGGGATACTTAGAGTCAGTGTATATGTTCACACACACTCCTGCTGCCAGCAGAAGGGCGTGAGTCAAGGTGACGAGCTCTGCTTTTTGTGTTGAGGTTCCCATAGGTAGAGGTTTTGTCTCAATGGTGGAAAGTAGGGTGACCACAGCATATCCTGCAAGGCATTCTCCTCCCCTCACAAAGCTGCTACCGTCAGTGTAGTATTCTACATCAGGGTCCTTTACGGGGCTGGTCTGTCAATGTCAGATCAGCCAGAAAGCACTTCATCCATGATTTCTGTGCAATCATGGTCTGGCTGGCTAGGCCCAACCAGTAGCAAGGTGGCTGGGTTCAAGGTTCTACTACCTCTAAGTGGATGCGTGGATTCTCATACAGCATTTGTTGGTATCTGACCATCTAGGCTTTAGTTAGCCAATATTGTCCCTTGTATCTTAGTAATGTTATTACTGAATGTGGTACTCAAACTGTCAATTCTTGCCCCATAGTCAGTTTAGTTTGTCAGCCTCTGACAGGAGGGCAATGGCTGCAAGTGGTTGCAAGCAGGGTGGCCAGTCCTAGGTGACAGACTCAAGCCATTTGGAGAGATAAGCCACAGGACAGTACTAAGATCCTAGCAGTTGGGTTAAGACCCCCACTGCAACACCCATGCTCTTGTGTGTATGTACAGAAAGAAAGATTTGGTTAGGTCTGGGAGTCCTAGTCCGGGGGCATTAGTGAGTGTACTCATTTGATTTCTTCAAAGGCATTCTGTTATGTAGATTCCCAGAATAGGGGCTCCTGTTCTCCCCACTTTATGGTTTCATTGAGGGGTTTGGCCAGGATGGAAAAATTAGGAATCCAGATTCTGCAAAAGCCAGCTGTTCCGAGGAATATGTGGACTTGTCTTCGGGTGATAGAGATGGGAATTGAGCAGACCATTTGTTTCCTTTCTGGGTCAAGTTGGCGCTGTCCCTATGACAGGTGGAAGCGAAGGTATTTGACTCTTTCTTGGCAGATTGAATCTTTCTTTTAGACCTTTTAACCCACTTTCCAGAGGTGATTGAGGAGCAGTTATGTTTCTTTCATGCATTCCTATAGGTCTTTCCTGCTAAGAGGAGTAATGTACAACTGTGTTGGTTTTCCAGGAAGGCCTTTAGATATGAGGCTAGAGCTGTCCCAAAGATGGTTGAGGAGTTTCTGAACACATGAGGCAGTCACATCCATGCCAAATGGCCCTTGTCTCCACTTGTGGGGCTTTCCCATTGGAAGGTAAAGATTAGTTGACCGTGAGGAGCCAGATTAATGCAGAAGAAGGCATCCTTGAGGTCCAGACAGGTGAAATAAGCTGCCTCAGTGGGTATGAGGCCTAACAGAGTATGTGGGATTGAGACGACAGAGTGCAGGGTGACAGTTACCTGGTTGACTGCTTGTGAATCGTGGGCTGGCCGTTATTCATTGGCCGCAGACTTCTGAACCAGCAGGAGAGTCATATTCCAGGATGACTGGCAGAGGTGAAGAATTCCATACTTCAGAAGTCTCTCTAAATGTTTTTGAATCCCTACTTGTGCCTTATGAGGGATGAAATATTATGTTTGGTGTCTGGCTCAGCTCCTGGTGTTAACTCTCTCACCACCGGAGGAATGTGTAGAGCTAGTCCTGGAGGGCTGTCTTTAGCCCACACTCTGGGCATCTTGAAAGGGGCAATCAGGTCTCCGTTGGGACCTTCCCATGAGACTATAGAGGCAACACTCTTCTCTTTGGGGATCCATGAGTGACATGATCCTTGCTTTTGGCCTCCCCAAGGATAGGGTTGTTTGGCCACATGTGTCAAAAGTAATTTGAGCCTATAGTTTTCCTAAAAGATGTCATCTTATCAGTGCCATGGGGCAGTTGAGCAGGTATAGAAATTCGTGGATGACTTCTTGTTCTCCTAGGTTACACTGTCAGGGCTGCAGGAAGGGGTGATGGACTTGTCCTCTGTTTGCTCCCATAATGATATCTTGTCTTTGAGAAAGGGGGCCCGCAGGCTGAGTTAGAGCTGAGTGTTCAGCTCCCGACTATTATTTGGACTATAGGCTCCTGGGGGCCTAGCAGAATGGAGCCTGGTCTATCCTAGTGCTGGCAACACAGGCTTCTTTTTTTTTTTTTTTCCAATTGACCTTGGGAGGGTGCCAAGGCTTGAGCTAAGAGGACTCTATAGTTCTCCTTTAGGTAGACTCTCAACCAAGGGATTCGGGTGCAAACTATTACCTCATAAGAATCAATATAAGGGAATTGGTCTGGGTGGCCAAATTGACTGGTAATAACTTGAGAGACGTTTGCAATGACTTCCTTATCAAGAGCTCTCTCTGCTGGCCATCCAACACCAAAAGAGGGCCAGTAGATCTCACAAAGGATGTGGAGTTTCTGTGGGGTAAGTTTAACTCCATAATCTCCTGAATAATCCTTTTTGAAATTCTTAAGCATACAACCTAAAGTGTCTGTTTACTCTGTTGTCCACCCATCCTTCCATACATGGTCAGTGACGCACATACACTCAGAGATTCTCTTTGCCCGCCTCTCGCCACTCTTCCTGGGGATCCTTCAGGCACCTCTTAGCAATTGGTGGGTTGGTATAAACCCCCAACACGGATCACTCACTGGAGTAGACTCTTCATGGAGATCCAGTGACTCCACCCTAAGCCGTATGAGGTTTGCTATGGAACCACATATAGGGGCTCAACTCTTGCTTCATGGCAGGGCCATGTTTCAACCACACGTAAACACACACCACACTCCACCTTCCGCCCTATGTACCCAAGAGGTCATGGTTTCCTCTAACATATGTAGAGTACTCGGGTGACCTCGGGAATTGATCAGAATCCCCTTCTGTCCTCTAGTGAACAGGCTGTTCCTAGGAGCTGGGTCCCTAACATTCAGTCAAGTGGTACTCCTGGGCTGGTTCCTGTGCCTCTCCAAGTTCCATTGTGCTTCAGAGGTGGCCACCCATGGTCACTGGAAGAGATGTTTCTCCCTTTACGGGCAAGAGGTCAAGTGGAGTTCGTGTCTCCCTGTGCCCTGAAGACAAGGGAGGTGAAAAGCTGCCATCTCCAGATCCCGGATGAGCCCCCAGAAATGTTGCAGGATTCTCCAATGGAGAGACAGGACACCAAGGCTTTAAGCAGGAAGTAGTGTTTACTGATGTCAGCACTGGCTCAGTGGATTCTTATCCAAAGGCTGAGCCCCGATTGTAGCAAAACAGGCAGTTTTATACAATCTTGTTATCATTACAGCTACAGATATGACAAGCTATGAAAAAATGGATGTTAGCTGGAGAGTCTTTGAGGTGGGGAGGGCAGTCATGAAGGAACTTGTTCGAGCAGGAAATGGCCAGGCAGGGTTAGGCTCTATAATACTATTGACCTGACGTTTTGAGTGGGAAAATTCTGTGTGTGTGAAGCTGTCTGCGCATTGCAGGATGTTTTGAAGCAATCCCCGACCTCTACTCACTAGATGCCAGGAGTATCTTTTAGATGTGACAATCTTTCTAGACATTGCAAAATATCCCCTTGGGGGCAAAACCACTCCAAGTTGACCACTGCTGTGAAGATTTTAAAAGGGAGTTTAATTCTTAAGCAAGAAATTATTCACACAGCAGTAAGGAATTATTCATATTTTGTTTCAGGACCTTGTGGTCAACCAGCAGGAAAACTTGGTTTTTGTAAATGAACTGTGCTATGCTCCCTTCCAGTATTAAATATATACCAGGGTAGTAACACTTATGTATTAAACATGGCCCCTTTTAAGAAACAGGCTATCAGGTGTAAGTTCTCATTCACTTCCAAGGCCTTACCTGTCACTCAAAATTATTAGTAGACAATAAACCTGCTCTCATGGAAAGGGAAAGAAGCAATTCAGGCCACAGTTAAAGCTCCAAAAGACCAATCTAAGAATGTGAGAGCTGGATGCTAATGGAAAACTAAGGGAATGTTAGCTTAAATACCTATTTCTAAATTAGCTTAAGTGCTAGATAAAATTAGAGTAATCAAAACTCTAGCCTGAGGTGTATTTGAGCTAGCACCACTTGTCTCTGGCAGGATCCTCAAATCCATTCCAGCATCTGCTTTGTAGTTCAGTACAGCCTTCCCTGGGAGTTACGTTCCAAATGAAGACACTGAAGTAAAAGAGAGGGAGAAAGGAGAAAGGAGTACAGAAGCAGGGAGTTTATCCTACTTCATTGAAGCCCAGGCAGGCACATA
Source organism: Cynopterus sphinx (assembly GCA_030015415.1). NCBI lineage: Eukaryota > Metazoa > Chordata > Mammalia > Chiroptera > Pteropodidae > Cynopterus > Cynopterus sphinx. The sequence continues at coordinate 56,187,645 of CM057383.1, read as the reverse complement.
ATAGTGGCTGTGTATCTCCTTGGGGAGCCTACATTCCAAGATTAAGGGAAGTGTCACAGTGCACCATTGCCTTTGTGTTCTCTCAGACTGGATCATACTGGAGGCAACAAGGGGGTAAGCTGCCCAAGGCCCTCCCTCTCACCACCAGTAATACTACAAGATGGTGGGCTCTGCCCCTGTGATCCCTCATTCTGGCCCTGAAATCTCTTTTCCAAGGGTATTAGATTCCATGAAAGAGGGAAAATGAGCCACATGTATTTCTTTCCAGTTTGAGTAATCTAGGAAAAAAATAGTATAATCTCACCTTTGTGTAGTCCAGCATCCAAAAACTATACTTCCTTTTATTACTTCCTCATTTAAAGTTTTTTTTTTCATTCTTTTCCCCTTACTAACCATTTTGTCTCAAGGTTCATTGCCATTACTTGAGAAAAAGCAATATTTGTGTGGTTTATATCAAGTTTAGGGCTATACTGGTGGTAGTATTGGAGCAATTAATAAATTTTCATGCAGGTGATTCTGTCAGATCAAAATTTCACCCTAGAGTTGCTGAAAATTCACATTCCAGTTTCACTTATGAGCAGTGTGACCTTGGGTAAGTTAGGACTTTTTTCATGCCTCATCTGTACAATGGGGATACTAGTACCCACTTCTTGGAGTTGTTAGGACTAAATGTGATGTCATCTATAAAGCATTTAGCATGGTGCCTGGCACTGTTGTCAATAAACATGCAAGTAAAGTGTCATAGGTCACGATGCTTATACCATTCAAGAATCAGTATAGTCTTCAGCTCCATGAGTTACCAGTGGGATTTCAGAATGTCCATGAGAGTTGGTTGGCATCATTAGCAGACCTCAGGAGAAGGGTTAAGAGGGGCAGGAATGAGAAATGATTGCAAAATGAAGAGAAGAAATCAGAGGCACAAGGAGGTTGAATTTTGCAGAACATTGTTCACTCCCAAAATACTGAGCCAGGCAATGTACATTCTAATTTTATTAAGAAAAGACTGTCTCTGACATTAAAGGCTTGTAGTCTTTTGAACAAGAGTCAAATGAACAGAGCAAGATGGATTATGGCAGAAAGGGTGCGAATGACTGAAAGCACAGAAGAGCAGTCAACCTGCCTAGGGTTGGGGTTCAGGGTTGCAGAGTAACTAAAGTCACAGAGTGGAATCCTGAGAGTTAGAAGGGTACAGTGTGTGCAAAGATTTGTAGGTAAGACATGCAAAGCAGAGAGTAAAATTCTGTATAGTTGAAGGTAGAGTGTGAGGCTTAGGCACAAAATGTTATCTGTGTTTTAGCTATTTGTTGTGGACCATCTATATGACAGACAAAGGGAGGATGCAGTAGGGAAAAGGCGAAGTCTCTCTTCTCAAATATTATTTTCAAGAGGAGAGATAATAAAAAAGCACAAAACTAAATAAATGATCGAGGGATGTTCTGTGATGGAAATAAACAATCGGTAAAGTGACCAAAGATGGGTGGGTGGGAACCCAATAAATTGCTGATCAGGAAGACTGAGGTGGTGGCATTTCAGCTGAGTGAAGGGTAAGATGGAGCTGGCAGTGCAGAGATGGGCAGAGGATCAGGCAGAGAGCACTTACTGTGGGAAGCCTCAGTACGAATGCCCTGAGGCTGGAGGGGTAAAGCAGAGATTGGCTATCAGTCGCTCCAAACTTTGAGCTCAATGGGGAAAGAGTGCCCCCAAGGGGATACAGAAAAGGTCACAAGTTTGACTTCAGTAGTGCAGAGACCAACGGTAGTGGGGGTCCCAAATATTTTGTCCAGCATCTTAGCCGCAACTTTGTGCTAGTTTCCAAATTCTGTCTATAATCTAGGATTCAAATATTACCTCAAATAACTTTCCCTCCTCAGACTAAGGTAGTGGTCCAGGGCTGACGGCCTCAGTGGGTACAGCAAAAGATGAGGGTGATAACAGCATCCCATACTGGTGCTTTGCACACAGGAGGAAGAGGGCCCGCAGCTTGAAGATGAGTTCGTGCGCAGAGGGGATTCCATTAACATGGGCAAGAAGTACGAAGGCTACATACATGCTCTTTAAGGACCTCCAAGTAGTAGGGGTTAGCATTAGTTTCCTCACCTGTAAAACGGGGACAATAGAAATTCTCTGTTCCTTACTGTTCCTACAGCAATACACCTTACAGGTAAGGAAGACAAAGTTTTTAATTTCAGTCAAAGTCCTCGTTGGTCAACTAAGATTGTGGGTTCTCTGCAGGTCACACTCGTATGTGCGGGATCAGGCTCGATCTGGACAACGCACGCCATCCAATTCCGCAAAGTGCAGGACAACGTCCAGGGCTGGGGGCTCTAAACCTGGAGTCCTGGCCCTTCGCAAGTCGAGGATAGACTTCAGAGGGCGCCGGGGTGCCATGTGCGTTTCCCTTGGGAGTGAGTCTAGACAAGTCGTTTCCAAAAAGACGTCTCCAAAAGAGCCCTGAGGTCCCGTCCACTGCCACATTTCTTACTGCTGGGAGTCACGGACAAACAGAAACACCTCCAACAGTCAACCAACCTCGGCTTCCCCCGTCACAGTGGCCAACACTCCTAAGCCCGTCGCGGACGATTTTCGCACGGGCCGCGGAGCCTTGTGGGGCTGGTAGTCCACGCCGGGGCGCGGCTCCGGGCTCCCCAAGCCACACAACTACATTTCCCAGCGAGGCCCGCGCGGGCGCGAGCGGTGTGCGTAGCACCCGACTTCCGGAAGAACCGGGGGCGGGTCCGTGGCGGAGGCAGGAGGCCGGCGCCGGGATGCAGCGCCCTGGGCCCTTCAGCACCCTCTACGGGCGGGTCCTGGCCCCACTGCCCGGGCGGGCCGGGGGCGCGGCCTCGGGCGGGGGAGGGAACAGTTGGGGCTTCCCGGGCTCCCACGTGCAGTCTCCCAGTTGCGCTCAGTCCGGGACCCGCGGCGGCGCTGGCCGAACAAGCACCAGCGGCGGGGAAGCCAAAAGCGGCTTCCCAGCCCCCTCCACGATGTCCAAGGCCGAGGAAGCCAAGAAGCTGGCGGGCCGCGCGGCGGTGGAGAACCACGTGAGGGTGAGCAGCTCTGGGCGTGGGGCGCCTGGACTCGGCGTCATGGGCTCGTGCTGCGGGCTCTGGGCGCCGCCGGGGCGCGCTTAGTCCCTGCAAGGGAGTGAGGGGCGTGGGAGGGGAGAGGGTGCGCACTTGACCCAGGTTAGAATCCCTCGTTCCTTGCCATTTAAAAGCTGCTTCGATGTGAGATCAGTTGGGGACGACGAGTCCCCTAAGTCGAGCTTTCTAAATACTCCGTGTTTGGCCCGATAACAGTTTCAAAGTGGAGCCTGAGTGGTGTCGGATGTTAAGTGGGAATGGAAGGGACCTGCCACGTGTTTTCCTCATCAACAAATGGAAGCGGATGCGTTCTTGTATCGCGGAGAGGTCTTTTAACTTTCCTGGGAAATCGGCGAAGAGCTTGCTCCTGAGTGTACTGGCCAAGAGGAAGTGGACACAGAGTCGCAGGGGGAAGACTCGATCTTTAAACCACTCTTTAACAGGCCGGGTGGACACCTGAAGTCTGAGGATGCTGTACTGAAAGGTCGAGGTGCGGAGATGTTTAGCTGTTACTCGGTGAGGTTGTGGCCCCACTTGTTGGTTAAGTGGTGGGTGTGATGCTGGTAGTGTAGCCTTTTGACCTGAGCGGATTTACTGTTGCCAGTCAGGTTAATTATCTAAATGATAGTATTTTGGTAGCCAGGTGGAGTATCTCCGCCCTTAGGTGGAGTTTCTTTAGTTTTTTGTCTTTTATGCTTCTTGGAAAATGACATCAGAGTCTTTTTTTTCTCTAATGACAGTTCATTACATTTAATAAGGCATTATCTTACAAAGTTATTTGTGTAGATGATGTTTGATCTCCAAACATTCTGGTTATGTGGGAGGGGCCTGTTTGGTAAATGATGGCTCAGCATGTTCTGGGGGACTAGCCAAGGATCCTCAGAACCCTAACCCAGTGACTCCTATTCCAGTGCCCTTCCACCAGTTTCACCACTGCCCTGTTCTGGTGTAACTTGTTCCAAGTCTGGTTAACAGTAGGATTTTCTGTGGGAATTCACACATAATGTAAAATGTGTAATCTATTTCTACTTTTGGTTCAGTCCCTCAGCAGCAAAATTGGGACGATAAGCTGAAATTTCAAAATGCTTGGATAGAGAATAGCTAATGAACAGGTTAAATGAAGTTATACAATAAGAAAAGCCCCATATTTTAGTTTTCCAATTTACCTATTTACATTAATTTTTGGTGGCACGTATTTCCCTGATCTTTGTTTTATAATTACGTATTTGGTTAAATGAAAATCTGAAAGCCCGCACCTCAGGCTAGAGCCCCAAAACCCTGGATTCCAGCCCCATTATTCCATGAAGTTACCAGGTGATCCCAAGGAGATCTCCACCGGTCTTTTGGGGGCACCTCACCCCAATCTGAATTGCACCCACTTTCCCTACCAAACTTCTTTTCCGAGATGCCAGCACTAGTTGAATTTTATATTTTTTGCTGTTTAACATTGATTTGTTTATATCATTTGTTTGCCTGATAGTGTCAGAGCAGTTGTGATTGCCAGAAATGTGGCCAAAGAGAGGAAGAGGAGAGTGGGTCCTGGATACTTTGCAAGCAGGATAACTCATTCAAATCCACACGGTTATTGCATGCATTCATGTACATAATTATTAAGGCTTAGCTCCCCTTTCCAGGGGGTATCCTTTGCCCCATCTAAGGCCTTTGTGACTTAAAGTCATTTACTCACTTTTGTAAGTTTATTGAGGTAGGTTATATGCTAAGTCTTGTTGCTTCCATCTTTGGAATGCTCTTAGAGCTGACCCTTCACTTTGACTTATCAACTTTCCCAGTTTAGGCTTTCCACAGGGCCAGAGGATAGCAGTTTCCCTTATCTTGTCCCCTCTGTTGACCTCCCAAGTGGTGCGTTATCATCTGAAGCTCTCATCTGCTCTTGTCACAGCGGCGGCTCTCATGTGGCCTCATCCTAATCTCCATGTAACACATCTGAAGTATCTGTCACATCTAGGTACCAAGCTAGGTAGAGATGATATGTAGAAAAGAGGCTCTGGTTCTTGTCCTGAAGCTCACAGTTTCATTCTCTTCTGTGCTTCGTTCTCCCACAGGTACCAGAACATTGGAAAAGGCAGGCTGCTGGCACATGGTTTGTGTTTTAACATTGCTATCCTCGACCAAGAATGCTCTTTCTTGTCTTCTGCCTTTACCTGTTAAAATCATATATGTCCTTCAGGGTTTGGTTCAAAGGCCATTTCTTTCTTTCAGTTTTTTTCCTTTGCCTCATGAAGGGAGGACGAATTCTCTTCAAGCTTGTAGTGCTTTATACATCTTACGCACCTTATGCAGAACATATGTGTCTTATGTTCTAGTCATCTCTGTTTTGTCTCTCCCAGCTCCCTAAAGGGTAAGCTCCAGGATAGTAGTTAACTTTTATTTTCATCCAATGTTGGTCACAATAGGCCCTACCTAATAGATGTTCACTGAATTGTGTGGAGTGTGGATGCAAGTGTGGAGGTTCTGGGATTATTGGTGGGTTGAATCTCTAAGGTGTATATCCAGTTCTCTAGCTAATTGGCACTCCATTGTGGTAACCATTTTGAGAAATATTTCCAAAGTTACCCAGTGGACAAGGTAAGTTCTGATGTTGCACATGTGAAATGGCCATGAGAGGTGGCCTGCTACTCCACTGGAGCCTGTTTGGCAGCCTTCTGCTGTTGGACCATCTTGTAGTCAACCTTTGGCCACCTCTTTTTGGCTTTGGCTGGAACAGTGATTCCTGGACTAGTTATTTAATTCTAGGGCCACATGACATGGTTGAAGAACTTTGGGCCTAGCAGCTTCCTACATTTCATGGCCTCCTCCAAAAGCCAGGGGAGTGTACTATGCAAATAGTCACATCTCTAAATTGACTTTTTCTTCTCTTCTTAATCCAAACTGGCTTGAGCTAACCTGTTTCTTTTCTTTCCTAATCTTTCTGTGTTCTGCACGACCACTCCCTTAATCATTAAACCCTTAGGTTAGCATCAAACAAAGCCTCAGGTCTGTTGACCACAAAAACAGTTTCAGTTAAAGATAATATCTTGCAGTTCTTTACCAAAGAAGGCAGAACCACTCTTGAAAACAGACAGGACTAGGCCATGACTGACATCAAGACCTGATGCAATGGTCGACTGCTTTCTACCCTAGCCCCGACCAATCAGTAGAGTCCATGACCCCAGCTCCTTAGCTACCATGACTGATGAGTTTTGCCCTATATAACTTATTCCTTAGAGGCCATGAGAGAGCCAGATCTTTGAGCTCTAGCTCACCTGTGTCTGCAAGCTTCGTGCCATTTTCCTAAATAGACCTCTATTTTCTTGGCTGCAAACCCCTGTCCGTGTCTCTTTTGGCTTTGACATGCAGGCAAAGCGAACTCCTTGAGTTCAGTAACAGGAGGAGCTTTGCACAGAACTTGTCTGACTCACCTAGTTCATTTGTGTGACATGAATGTATAGTTGAATGTGGTAATGAGGAACCTGGTAGTTAAATTACTGTACAGCTAGAGCTCTCAGCTTTGAGTGAGATTGATATTTATTTTCTAATACTTGAAGATTTTTGCATTTTCTGACATTCAGTTAGTTTGCGTGTTTTGCATTGTACCATTTTGAAGACTTTGCTGTTGAGGTTTGCCCAGGTAGTTAAATGACTATTGTATGCTTTGCCTTCTTGAGGGCATTGTCACAGGTGGAATCTTGACTTAGCACAAGCTCTGTTTTGGAATGATGAGCTAGTAAGTTATTTATATCAGGTCAGGAATATAGAGGTTAAGCCTCTATAGATAGGAGACACCCAGCTGGAAGTGGGACATTAGCTTTTGATGTCTTTTTTGTAATTCTCTCCACCTTTTGGTCATTCTTTCCAGTCTTTTCTAGATTGATGTGTTGTCCATTTTGAGGAGGGTGGAACAGAGGCTGCACTTGGGTATTCCTCTGGCCTTTGTCTTGTGGAGAGTGAGTGGTAATGCCTCTTTGTCCTAAGGGACCTCCAGACCTCTTTTTTTTCCTCCTAGGAAGAAAGTTTCATTATGGCTTCTCTTGCCAAATGAGTTCATTGTTAATCAGTTGCTGAAACTCTTGAGACGGTTTAAAGGAAATGGTGTTTCAGCAAAATGAACTCGGGGAAGTTGCTTATTCAAAGTGAGGTTGTGTAGGGAGGTGATTGCTGTTGTTAAAAATGATTTTTTTCAAAAGCTAAAATCAAGATTCTTATACATATGTAAATGTATCAAAGATTTTATTTAATTCATTAAATTAATGAGAGAACTGGAAAAGATGTTATAACCTGTTCACAGGAAAAACCAAAGAACCATAAATTTATATGCAGTCATAAAGTGTTAAATAAAATAAATTTACAAGATCTATAGGTTAATAATCAGTTGGATCTCATAAAATATAATTAATTTGCAGTTCTGTGGACAAGAATTATTTGTATTATTAGTGGTTTTCCACAAGTTAAAGTCTGTCTTTACAGAGTTGCCAAATGGCCTAGTCAAGGCAAAGGCGCACACACCTCTGTAGGACCAGATAATACGGGACCTGCAGACTACTACATTCTGCTGAGTGGATGTCCTGTAACATCTTTTGCTCATTTCTAAGTTTTACATTTTTCCGTGCAGTGTTGAATTCATCTCTGAAGTGGGGGATAATGGGTCTTGATGTCACAAGGGCTTATTGTGAGATTCGACCTGTATTAACATTTATATAGCTTCATGGAAGGTGCTTAATAAATGGTAGCTGCTGCTTGGGTTTAGCTATTTTGCCTTAGATTACCAGGAAATTGTTGCCAGGAAGTTGCTTAGACACTGAGCTCCGCATTAGTTCCTGAGTATGTGTACCCTGACCTTGTTGTGCTGTTTGTGGTCTAACTGACATTGGCTGGGCCCCTACTGTGCTCCTGGTATACTCATAGGTACCTTCCCTTTTTCTTAAGATAGCCAGCTCAGTAGTGTGATGCCTGTTTCTTGTCGTTTATACTTAGGAAGTGTTCTGTGTTTATTACAAATTCTTCCTATTGCAGGCGAAGACTTTCTCATGTTCTTAGTCTTTGCTCTTTACCCACATTCTCTGAGGCAGGCTTATACATATGGAGACCAGTTGACATCAGCTGGACAGATGCTTTTGTAATTCCCTATTTCATGGTTAATTCAGACTTATCTCTTCTGACTTTGGGAAAAGTCTAGATGGTGGGCTTGATATGTCCCTCAGGTGCCATGTGATGCCACCAGCATTAAGTTCATGTAGTCAGTCCTCTGCCTTCTAGATGTTAAGCTTTTATGAAAAGGCACTGAAGCCAGAAACCTCTGCTTTCTTCTCTGGGTGCACCAAGTCTCTCTTTTTTTTCCAGGATCCTTTCCTTTCTGATCACTCTGCCCAAGACACTTTCTGAGCCCATCTACAGGCCATTTTTGGGAGGCATACTTAAGTTGCTAAATGTTGTAAGTGAGCAAAGCCTTTTGTCTGATAGGATGTAGGGAGTGTAAACATTAGACAACAGGCCCAAAATGGAGTTGCTTATGCCTGATAGACCCCTGCCATCTCTTAAAGTAATGTAATACGGTGATAACAGGCCCAAAATGGAGTTGCTTATGCTGAGTTTTGTTTCTTTCTCTCCTTTTTTGGCAGAATAACCAGGTGCTGGGAATTGGAAGCGGGTCTACAATTGTCCATGCTGTGCAGCGAATAGGTGTGTCCCTGGGTTGGCTGTCTACTCCACGTTCTGTGTGGGTGGGTGGGGGGACGGTGAAGAGGGGGAGGAGGTGGGCACAGGTTGGGCATCTACCCTGCTTGGCTCCAGCAGTGTGGAGTGTGGGGGAGGGGCTGCTTACCTGAAGTCAGTTGAGTGTACCTGCTCTTCTTTTAGAGGGATCTTGGGCCTCTTCAACCACCTTTGGGGGTTGCCCTGGCTTTGTTTACTCTGGGGGATGGGAAGAGTAGACTTAGAGTGAGGTCTCAATCGAATTTTAATCATCATCAGTGATACTGTATATGTAGTTGCAGGGATCCTGAGGCAAGCCCTCTGAAGCTTGTGGGTTCCTTAGGCAATCACAGGCAAACAAATTAAGGTCAGTACAGGCTTGACCCTGGAGTGACTAGGCGATGCCTGCAGTTGCCAGCTGGGCTGGTTCCTGTAGGGCTTCTCTGTGCTTAGGAAAGGTTCAGAAATTAGCCCCTGTGGCTGCTCAACAGGTTTTATTGCCCTGCTCTTGTCTGTTAAGAACAAAGCCCATAGGAAAGGCTTGCCTGAGTGCTTACCTCTTCTAGTTGCCAAGGGGCGGTGCTCAGCGCACAAAGCCCAGGGAAGCTTTGTCTTTAAGGGGTGGTTGTGGTGTGGTGTGTGGTGTGATGGCTTCTGCAAGCCGTCTCATTGGCCTAACAGGGACTTTAGTGTTGCACATGTTTCTGCCTTAGCTCTGAGTGTGTGGAGGATTTTAAAGCACAGGAATGACAGTGGATTTCATAGTGACATCTAAACCTCACAAGATGCATATACAGTGATTAAAAAGACTTAAATTTTAGCAATACTGTGTTTTTCTTAAGACTTTTTTTTTTAAATCAAGTTTTCCTGAAAGGTAGAAGTATAAAAGTGAATAAACTCCCTTTAACAATCCTCTGGGTTCTGAAAATGATTCTATTTTTTTAATAAGTGTAAAAATTGAGTTCTAGCATTTCTCTGTAAACGGCAATATAGGGAAGTAGTTAAGACTGAAGATCATATTGCAGTTCTGCCACTTGTTAGCTGTGCAACTACCTAGGTACTTTATCTCTCTGGGCCTCAGTTTCCTCATCTGTGAAAAGGGGATCATAATTGTAACTTACCTTTGGGTTGTTAGGATTAAGAGAGTTCATATGTACAAGATCTTTGAATATTGCCAGGCACAGAATAATAGCACACACTGACATTGTTCTTTCTGTAGTTAGTACGCACTTCCTTAAGCTTTCTAGTGACCCTGTGTTGTGATGTGTGACGTATTTCCACCAACTTTTTCACCAAGAGTGGGGACACAGAATGAAAGACAGCTGTCCAGGGGGTGAAGGCCTTTCCTTTTCTATTGAATTTGAACAAATGTGTACACGACAAGAAAAATAAAATGAGGAGAGTGAAAATCCACCCATATGGCTTTTGTTTTCCACAGCTGAAAGAGTAAAACAAGAGAATCTGAACCTCGTCTGTATTCCAACTTCCTTCCAGGTATGTCCTGCTTTCCATTCTGTATCTTGGCAGTTGCTGCTGAATCTTCTGGGTCCCCAAGGACACAGAGATGTGGCTTCGGATTGTGCACCAGAGTTGTTCTAGATGAGAAGAAAGCCAGAGCAGGAGAATAGTCTCTTTTTTGTTTTTAAAAATTTTTAAATAAATAAATTTATTTATTTATTTTAATTAGTTTCAAGTATACAGTACATTGATTAGACATTTAAATAGTTCATAAAAGGATCCCCCCAATTGTTCCTTCTCACCTCTGGTTTTCTACCTAGCGAATATATTAATGCTAACTACATTCCCTATGCCATGTTCTTCATTTCCATGACCATCCATCAAGTACTAATTTGTATTTCTTTAACCCTTCACCCCATTCTCCCAGCCTCCTAACCTCCCCTCTCCTCTGTCACCAAATTGTACACTGTATTTGTGAGTCTTTTGGATTAGTTTGTTTTTTTTTGTTCCTCAGATTCCACATAGAAGTGAAATCACGTGGTATTTATCTTTCTCTGTCTGAGTTATTTCACTCAGCATAATATCCTCTAGGTCCCCCATGTTGTTGCAAATGGTAGGATTTCATTTTTTTAATGGCTAAGTAATAGTCCATTTTATATATGAACCATAGTTTCTTTATCCAATCATCTGCTGATGGGCATTTAGGTTGCTTCCATATCTTGGCTATTGTAAATTGTGCTGTCATGCATAATGGGGTGCATAGATCTTTATGAATTATTGTTTTGGTTTTCTTTGGATAAATACCCAGAAGTTCAATTGTTGGGTGAGAATAGTCTCTTTACTGAGGACTTACTCCTTAGACATGCGGTTTTAGATGCATTCATTTATTCACTCAGTGACTATTTCCATGTCTCTTGTATTAGGCGCGATGGAGTATGTAGAGATGATCACATGGTCTCTAAAGGAACGTTATTTCCATTTATAGATGAAAAAACTGAGGCAAAGGGCATTAAGTGATGTGTCAGTAATGCAGGTTCAGTATTTTGAGTTCATGTGTAAATGCCATTTCATCATAAAATATTAGGGGCTGGTGGAGGAAAACAGTGGAGCCAGTTAAATATAGGGAAAGCTAAGAGAAGAGTACACTTCAGGAAGGGAAGAGAGAGAGGTGCCCAAATAGAGCCATCTCTGTCCCTCATCTGGCCATTGTGGGAAGAGGTATGTGTATAATCTCATTGAATTCAACATGGAGATACTGTGAACTGAGGTAAAGGTTGGAATTGCAGGTAGTGTTGCTGTGACTTTGTGGACTTAGTTTTGGACAGGCGGGTCTTAGGAAACTTCCAATCCTGGAAGCTCAGCTCTGGCAGCCTACAGATAGCTCTGGTGAGGGGAGGGAGCTGTTAAGGGGGCTGAGAGGTTTCTTATAGGTCTGTCAGAGTAGGGAGTGGAGGAGGAATTTCAGGTAGACAAGATAGGAAATTAGGATGGTGAGAGCTTTCTTGAAATGAAATCTCTTGTGGATCTTCAATAAGATGGGTGGGCACCCAGGGGACTGACGACAACACCATAATTTCTGCTTCAGGTTAGAAAATGAGTGGTTTTACATTGCCTCTTTGCCTTTGAAATCCTGCTGTCTTGAGAAGATGCTTTTAAAATTGGTTTCCTTGGTCATTTGAAAAGCTAAGTGTCTGATTTTTCCAAGTTACTTGTCATCTAATATTTTTCCTATTTAATAAATTATTTTATACAAGTGTTTATTTTTAATTAAAGCTATACAGTCATATGCTACATAATGTTTTAGTCAGTGATGGGCCACACACATGATGGTGGTCCTGTAAGATTATAATGGAGCCAGAATCTTTCTGTCACCTGGTGATGTTGTAGCCATCATAACTTCGTAGTACAGCACATTACTCACGTGTTTGTGGTGTTGCTAGTAGTATAATAGTATAGTACACGCAATCACAGTACAGGCATACCATCTAGGTTTGTGTAAGTATACTCTATGTGTTCCCCAACAACGAAGTCACCTAACAACACATTTCTCAGAATGGATCCTGTTGTTAAGTTACACATGACTATACATACACACATGAATTGAAGAATCAAATAATTCAAGTCTTTTTATTAAAACACACACACACACACACACACACACACACACACACACATTCCCCTTAGTCCCCACCCCTGACTACCACCATTTCTTACTCTTTAAATGGACATACTTTTAAAACTGCATTAGTTGATTCAATATTTGCTCTAGTATCTTAAAATGACATGCTTTTATTGTTATTTATTTTTTTTTTCAATTTTATGTAATAATTATGCACTGAATGGATGAATGGATGATAGCATTTGGTCATATTTTACCACCTTGATCTCATGGTTCACACACACACTTCTCTCCCAGTCTTCCAATAGTTACATTTTGGTGAGGCTTTACTCAGTGTTTACAGAATTACGACCATTCAATTACAACTGAACGGCATAGTGTGTTATGATTACTCCTCCTTACCTGCCCATTATTTTGTTCTCAAAAGTTAAGTAAATGTTGCCTTGGTTTTTTTCATTTGCTTGGTTGGCTATTTACTCCTTTTTAATTTACCTCTAGGCTCTTCTTACCTGGATTGGAAAATCTCATCTCTTTTTGACACGGTGGATATTCCACTCTGTTTATTCCATCTTCTTGGCCAAGACTGGGTGGTTGGGGTTGGTAATGTGGTGGGAGCTGCACTTGGCTGCTATCTTGGGGCTGGCCTTCGTAGCCAGGAAGTTGCCTCCTCTTCCTCCTGTTTTGGATCATCCTGTTTCTTGGCCCTGTTCCGCCTCACTCTTCCTACACACCCTTATGTTTTCTTCAGTTTGGGTGAAGCACATCCTTTAGGTAGCTACTCAAGTGCATGGAAAGCAAATTTGTTGACACTTTGGATGTTTGAAAATTTCTTTAGCCTCTTTCAAAATCGGTTATTCAATTCAATAGAGAATTCTATATTAAGTAATTTCTTAGAATTTTGAACACATTTCTCTATTGTCTTCTGGTTTTCAATTTGCTGTCGAGCTTGAAGCCATTCTGATTCTTGATATCCTCTGTATGAAACCTTTTTTTTATTTTTTCTTAACTTATGCCCTTTTATTATCTTTTCTTTGTCTCCAGTGTTGTGTCTTGGTGTGCATTTTTGTCCACTATGCTGGGTACTTGTTGAGACATTTGATTCTGCGAATTTTGTTCTTCAGTTTGGGGAATATTTTTCTATTAATTTCTTGGATTTTCTGTCTTCTGTTTTCTTTCGTCTTTCTAGGACCCTTGTTGTGTTTTGGTACCTGTGGACTGTTCTGTACCTTTGTCTTTTCAGCTTTTTCTTTTTCTGACCCTTCTGTTGAGCATCCTTTGCTCTCATATGCATAAATTTCAAACAAGAACTACGTTCTCTGAAAGTTGTTTTTGTTGTTGTTCTTATGGATTCAATTTTTTCAGTTTCTTATCTCTCTGAGGATGTCAATGATAATTTTGTTCTTAAGATTTCTTCTTATATATTTGTTTCCTGAAAGTTATTTTTTTATACTTTGTTGGAGGTATAATTTACATACAGTAAAATTATCCTTTTTAGCATATAATTCTGAGTTTTGACAAACACAGTCATATAACAACCAGCATAGTCAAAATACTATTAGATTGCTTTGGTCTTTTTAAAATTATATTCCTGCTTTTCTTATTCTGATGTTCTTTAGCTGCCTGCTCATTTTGGAGACTGGTAGGCCAAGGAACTGAGTGGAAACTAGCTCTCAGGATGAGGGTGGTCTTTGCTCTAGGTTTCCCTGTGAAGCCCCTACGTTGGGGGAACTCCTGATGTCAGATCATTTGTCTTTCCTCTGGCTGGTCAGATTTTCCAGAGAAAACTGCCTGGTTTCCTCTTGGGAGGATATGCATGGCTTCCCATGTCCTGGGAGCCAACCAGGTAAGAGGGCTGAAAGATATTCATCGTTATTCTGGATATAAACTTGCTCTTAATTCCCCTGTTTTCAGTGTAGTGGTTGTGGTAGATGAAAAAGGAGTGTGTATAGCATTTTGTAGAATCTCTTTGACTATGACCATGTCCTTTTTTGCCAGTGGAATGTGACCAAATGGTAGATATGACAGCAGAGGCGTGAAAAGTGCTTTTGCGTTGGGGCTTGGCTCCTCTTGCTGCTGAAACCATTCTGCCATCATGCGAACAAGCCCTGGCTATTCTCATGACAGATAAGTGGCTGAGGCATGTGAGTGAGGCCATCTGATACCACCCAGCCTAGAAACTTCCCAGTCAGTTCAGGGAATCATGAGAATTGATAAATGTTTGCTCTTTTAAGCCATTGAATTTTGGGATGGCTGCTACGCAACAAAATCTTACTTATGGAGTACCACCATCTTCGGCTGTGCCTGGCAGCCTGGTCCTGAGAACTGCTGTCTGTCCTTCTCCAGAGAATAAACATACTGCTCTGGGACTAGTAGAGAAGGATATGGAGATGAAATAGGTTCCCAAGTAGCCTTTCCACCAGTCTTTTTTTTTTTTTTTTTTTAACTCTCACCATCATGTCCGTTTCCTAAAGTTCATGGTGCCTGAGTCTGAACCTTTTGGAAGTTTCTTTGCTGTTTATTTGGTTGCTTCTTAGCTTTCCCCAACATTGGCTTAGGATTTATCTTCCTCATATTTACCGTTGTGCATCAGCGATCCAGCTTTTTTTTTTTTTTTTTTTGCTGTTTTCTCCTTTTTCTGGTTTATGCCTTTAAGAAAAATTCCTTTATTATAGTTTTACAGAGGTTTGGGAAAGCTGAGCCAAATACAGGTGTTCATATTGCTCTCTTGAATTGGAAATTTGATCTTTTGTTCTTAAGATAGCGTCATCCTCTAAATCCACTTACGTTTTAAGTTGATAATTAACAAGTGTCCCCAAACTGGAAAATGCTGGCTAATTCCAGTTAATTAGGTGGAAGAGTTGTTCACAGTTCACAGGGCTTTAAAAAATTCACTTGTTCAGTTACTTTCTTGTTTCTATTTTTTTCCTCCTCAAACTCAAACTTTTGTGTTAAGTTGAGCCAGATACAGTCTCCTGAAATGATTGAAAAGAAATCGAAATATTTTGTGCCCTACCTTTTACACAAGTAAACCTATAGAAATTTAAAGGATTTGTAAAAATTTCCCCTTTAAAGTTAGGCTTTTGGAAGAGGAGAATTTAAAAAACATATTTGAAAGTAAGTCAGATCTGGTCTAAGCCAAAAATAGCTATTTTTTGTTCACGCTGGCCTTCAGCCCCCTTGGATTAGGTGGTAGAAAGGAAGATGTTTTTAGATTTTATTGTGGAGTTGATGAAAAGCAGAAGGACTGCTAGCCTGACTGTGCCACTGTCCTTAAGCACAGGAGGCATTTGGGGGCACCATCTGTGGGATTGTGGGTGAGAAGACATTGCCTCCTGTCCTTTTTCATAAGCACAAGCTAATCATTAGCTTTTCTGTTCCCTGCACTTTCTAGAGCTAGAAGAGGCTGACAGGTGTTTGCTGTATTTCCTCAGGAGATGAGACCCCCTAGCTTGTAAGCTTGGCGAGTCTGGTGTCCAGTAGATGCTGATCTCAGTCCTGCATAGAGGCTACATTTGTGCTGACAGAGCCAGTGGTGGGTCGGTACTCCCATGACAGGGCTGTTATGCTGAATTCAGTGTCATAATTTCCTAGGGCTGCCTGTAACAAGACACCGCAAACTGAGTGGCTAAAAAATGAGAAATTTATTGTCTCAATTCTGGAGGCTGGCATTCTGAGGTCAAGGAGTTGACAAGGTTGATTTCTTCGAAATCTGTGAGGGAGAATGTGTTCTGTTTCTTTGTACTACCTTCTGGTGGTTTGCTGGCAATCTTTGTAATTGCTTGGCTTGTAGGTGCAGTGCCCTGGTTTCTGCCTTCATATCTACATGGTCTCCTCCCTGTGTGCATTTGTCTCTGTGTCCAAATTTCCCCTTATAAGGACACCAGTTCTATTGGATTAGGGCCCCCGCCCCAATGATGTCACTTTAACTTGGTTACCTCTGTAAAGACCTTGTCTCTAAATAAGGTCACACTCTGGGGCCTTAGGGGTTAGAACTTCAACTTATCTTTTTTTTAGGGGAACACAGTTCAAACCCTAACACTCAGGAAAGATGACACCCACGCTGTTTGAGAGCATGACTTCTCTATGTGGGCAGGGCCTCTTGCAGGGGCTCTGAGGGGAGTCCAGTCAAAGGTGGGGAGAAGGGAGTGTTGGAGACTTGCTGATGGAGCACGCTTAAAGGGAAAGGGTCTCAACCCAGTGAAATATTGCAATCATTGTACAGGGTCGTCCTCTGTGTTGTGAATGGGATAATACTGTTTAAAGCTTATACAGATCCTGTGCTCATATTACTGGTTATTGTCTGGGGAGGTGAGAATTGGGTGGGACGGGGGATTGTAGCAGGTATAGCTGCATGATGTAGACAACACTTACTTATACCTATTGATCCCTCTCTTGTGCCACACTCTAGACACATGCTAGAGTTCACTTGGACATACCAATTGTTGAGGGTATATGTATTTTTTAAGGGATATGAGGCTCCTTGTACATGGGAGGTGTTATTCATTATCTCCAGTGTCCAGTGTCATGCCTGGCCCTTAGGCACTCTGTGTTTGCTGGATGAATTAATGCTGCATTTATGTGTGTCATTTGTTATAAATAATATAGTAGAGAAGAAGTAGCGATAATGTTCCTTTTAGAGAAAGGAGAGCCCCTCTTTGCCCATGGGATTGGGAAGACTTCCTGGAAAGGACATCCTTTTGAGTTAGGTATGTGGTGCTGGAGTTGGGACAAGGCAAAGCACTTCAGTTAGAGGAGAAATGCCAAGACCTCAAAGAATTTTTCTTAAATTATTGTTAATAGCATTATTAATAGCATATTATTATGTAAGATGACTTCATTTCCGTTTATAAGAAGGTCTGCCCTCTCCTTTTTTTCTTCTGTCATTCTCTCCATATTTTTTTTTTTTCTTAATTGCATTCTCAATCCCTAGACAGGACAGGAAAGCTGGAGACAGTATTTCTGGTCCTCTATCTGTCCCTAATTTATCACTGTGTGACCTCCCTCAGCATCCATCCCCTAACACAGGTTTACACGAAGTGGCTCCTTTTGGATTGGTCTCACAGTGATCATTTATTTACTCAAATGTTGGTTTAATATGACATTAACTGCTGTAGGTAACAAGAGTATGTAAAATGTGGTCTCTCATGCTCTAATTATAGTTTAGGTGGACAATAGGACATCCTCATGAAACAGTAACACTGTCAGGTGGTGCTTTGAACTTAAGAAATGTTCAGTTAAAATAATATGTTTGCACAGGACTTTTCTCATAGGAATCATCTTAGAGGAGTCTGCTGACATCCAGTTTTCATTTAATATATTTCAACTCAATTTAGTACTGTTTCTAAAACAGATAAAATTAGTAAGATCATGGTATATCACACCGTTTTATTTTCATGATAGAATATCACACTGAACTATATGCAGTTCTTATTTTTCTAACACCTTCTGTGTTATATATGTATTGCTGTGGAACAAATTACCTTTAAACTTAGATGTTTCAAATGATAAATGTGTTATTTAATGGTTTCTAAGAGTCAAGAATCTGGAGTATTTTAGTTGGGTGGTTCTGGCTTTGGGTCTCTTGTGAGGTTGCCTGGGCCTCAGTTGAAGGATCTGCTTCCAAGCTCAGCCACATGGGTGTTTGAAGGCCTCAGTTTGTTACAGGCAATTGAGTAGAGGGCCTGTGTCCGGGGCTGCCTCAGTGTCTTCAGGACGTAGCAGCTGGTTTCCCCTGGAATGTGTAATATGAGAGGCTGAGGGAGAGGAGAAAAGGAAGGAAGGAAAGAATGCTTGAGCATGCTTCACCTTTAGTTCGCTACCCTAAGTGGCATTCTGTATGAACTGATCTCCAAAGTATCATGCCATCTCCCCTGCTGTCACAGACCAACCCTGGGACATTGTGGGCAGGAATACCTGAAGGCACACTTACCAGGAGGAGGGGCTCACTGGGGATCACCTTGGAGGCTGCTTTCCAGATACCTCTTCCTAGTGTTTTTATATATAGTCTTCAAGGTCTGGAATTACAGTGGTTTCTCCAGTACCACTTTTGAGAAATCTAGGAGCTTCAAAATAATCCAGCAATACCATTTTAATGGTTGTTTTCTCTTCATTATGTATATTATGTATATTTTGTTTTCATTATATATATTTTGTTCTTGAACAAAATCATGTTTTTTTTAACTTGATTTTTTCACTTAGCATTTTATTTTAGCCTTTTATCGTGGAAAATTTCAAACTTCAAAAAGGATAATGAACAATATAATGAACTTCCATTACCCAGTTTGAATAATTATTACTTAATGGCAATTAATTTTGTTTTATCTGTACCCCATTCTTTTCTACCTTGTTTATTTTGAAACAAATCCCAGTCATAGTATAACTCACTGATATATTTCATTATGTCTCTGAAAAATAGGGAGACTTAAACATCTCAGCAATACTAAAAAAATATAGCAATAATCTTTAATAGTGTCAAATAAAAATCCAGGGTTTAAATTTCCCCTCCTATCCTTAAGTGTATTTTTTACATTTTGTTTGAATCAGGGTTCAAAATAAAGGCTGTATATATTGCAAATCCCAAGTCTTTGTATTTTATTGTTAGCATTGAGGATTTTGGATTTGAAGAATTACATTGGTCATTTAGTCCATTCCCATCTTTTTGTAGATGGAAAACTAGCTAGGAGTCATGTGGCTGGTTCATTTAAGGTAGAACCCAAACCTTCTGATTCGTAATCTCAGGTGCTTTTCACTGTGAGCAGAAAAATTTTAAGATGTGCCTTTGAAAAAAACTTCTTTCATTTTTTTGGTTCTTCTGCATATTATAAACAACGAGATATATCCTCATCACTTGGATTTGGGTGGTCCACAGTTCATGGTGCATTTATTCTAGCTATGGATCTTGCTCGGGGCCATGTGGCAGTAACCACTGTCCTCCCCTTTGGTCAGCCTGTTTGAAAGGTTAGTAACTATGAGGCATGTCTATCAAGTCAATGGTACTGACTTTTTCCAAACATCCTAAATTTTGCCCATTCTGGTGCTCTCAATTTTCCATGCTCCTCACTTAGCCATTCCAGAAGTCCTGCCTTTACATACTCTGCTAAGTATATATATTCTTGTGTTTATTTTTACTCAGTAGTATAGCCTGGAAATCACTCCACATCAATTCATAGTGATCTTCCTGGGTCTTTTTTTACACTGTTGGATTGTTTTTTAGAAACTTTTCTAATATTTTGTAGATTTGGTTCTTATTTTAGGAAATTTTTTAAACACTGTATTGCTGGTAGCTGTAGGAGGCCACAACAGCTATTTATCATCTTAAATAGCAGGTCACTAAGGAAGAACTCTTTTGTGTACTGTTTGCCTTCTTCTGGCTCCCAGGATGAATTAACCTTGTTTTGCCTTTCATGGGGCTAGATCTTTTACCTTGGTGAGCCAGGTTGGGATTTGGGAGGGAGCCTTGGTCACCACTCAGTGTTTGACACTTAAATCCAACAGAATTTTGAGAATCCTTGTCAGTGCTCAGGATAAATGATCAAGGATGCTTTTTTCTGTCCTCCATAGGCCCGTCAGCTCATCCTGCAGCACGGCTTAACTCTCAGTGACCTGGACCGACACCCAGAGGTAAGAGAGAGGCCATTCTGTCTCTGCCCCCTTTTTATAGCTTTCACTTGTTCATAGGCTCTGTATATCTTGTCAAGTCTCGGAGTATGGTCAGTTCATCACATTAGCATTCCTCCTGAGATCTCGACTGTTAATCCTGGCCTAGGTCAAAAGCGGAGAGGTAGTTGGTTCCCAAGTACATTCTCTGTGGCCTAACCATGAGGGTTTAGTTTGAGTGTGGTAGAGGCTGACTGGATGAGCCCAAGACTGCACCCAAAGGGCTTGCTTTGGTCCTTGGACAGAGATATGAGTGTGAACCAGCCCCGAGAGCTTACCACCAAGTGGAGAAAAGAAATAATCATTTGAGGCAGCCATAGACATTTGAAAACAGATTAAAATTAAGTTTTATGATAAAGACAGTTAAACACATGGGCAATCCAGAGGAAACTGAAGTCAATGAGGGTGAGTAACATGTTCGTAGCTAGCATTTACTGAGCCCTTACTGTATACTAAGTGTTGTGCTCAGTGTAGTACCTGTGGCAAACTGTTTAATCTCCAGTAGTTTAGGGTGGGTACCATTATTATCCCATTTTACAGATGTGGAAAAGGCACAGGGAGGGCAAGGCACTTGTCTGAGGCCATGCTTTTTGTAATTGGCAGAGCCTCAGTATGATTTTGGGTGCTTCTAGCTCTAGAGTGGCACTACTTAGAAGGGTTTTGTGGGAAGAGATAAAGTTTGAGTAGGGCTCTGAAAGTTGGGTAGTTGGGGAAGGAGGGGAAATTCCAGTGAGCAGTTCCAAATAGGCACATAGATATATATGGACCATACTCAGGCTGGTTGGGACCAAGTTGTAGTGGGGTAAAGCGGAGAGGGCAAGGCTGGATCAGAAGAGTAAGGTGGGGTTTTAACTCCAAAACCAGGCTGGTGGTTGGGTCTTGATGGTGGTCTACTAACCCAGGTGTTTTGGTACACACGGGCTTCCAAGGGGTTAGTAGGAAGCATGGGACAGTCTCATTGAGAGTTCTGTGGGCAGAGCCAGAGTACAGGCTGAATCAGCTGTTCAGTACTCTCAGGTGAGTGGTTTGGGCTGAAGGTGGGCCTGCTACCCTGACAAAAGGGTTGTGACTTTCCAGGCCCTGGAGAGTTGCCAAAGCAAAGCCTGGCCCTGGGGTTATTGCAGGGTCGAGGAGGAGCGAGCCAGGCTATAACTTCAGATAAAGGGTTGATCTTTAAAAGGATGGAGACAAAGAAGCCTGACTAAAGCTTTGTAGGCTTTTCATCTGTGCCACAGTAGCCACGCCAAGCAACTTCTAACTGGAGCTTGAACTGAATTTGAATGCTGAGGTTTTCTTCACTTCTATTTAAAAAAAAAAAAAAAAATCCTTGAAGCTCCTACATTGTCCATGCAGGGTACCAGGAGTGATGAGAAATACATGATGTCCTTGATTTCGAATTTTGAAAGATGAATGAACTGATTTGCCCTTCGACCACTTTGGGGGTGGGTGGTGGAGCTCCCTAATAGAGTGGGCAACCCCAGACAGGTGCTTTGGTGGAATCATGATAGGGGTACCTCAGATAATTTCCAATTCTGGATCACATCAAATGTACGTCAAGTTTATAACTCCTCTTTGGGTGTTATATGTCTGCTCAAAATTGTCTGTTTTTGTTACACTAGTATGGAGACTTCTTTTTTCAGTCTTTTTTCTATTAATCTGCCCTTCCTCCCCCTATGAAATTTTAAAACCACAGATACACCATATACCTGTTTCTGTTCTTGGGTGTCATGTCATCCACATTGGGACTGCATGATCTCAGTAATTCCAGCTTCTTCACCGAGAAGCCTGTCAGTGAGAATAGGGGAGTGTGAGAGCTGGAACCAGTTGTGGTTCCCAGGTCCCATATTTGTTTCTTGGAGACTCTAGTGGAACAGTTTAACCTCTCAAAGCCTCAGTTTCTTGGTAGGTTAAATGCGACTGTGCATAGCTAACAGGGCTGCTGAGGACCTGATGAGCTGTTGCATTTTCACGCTTTGTACAGAGCCTTCCCTCAAAAGGTTCTTAGTGGTTTTTGTATGTTTCCTCTCCCCCAACACAGATTGACATTGCCATTGATGGTGCTGATGAAGTAGATGCTGATCTCAATCTCATCAAGGGCGGTGGGTGAGTGTTGGGGGGACTTTGCTAAAGAGTATCTGCCAGTTAATTCTTAGCAAAGCAGAATGGATTATAGAATAAATAAAT
Organism: Cynopterus sphinx; assembly: GCA_030015415.1. Taxonomy (NCBI): domain Eukaryota; kingdom Metazoa; phylum Chordata; class Mammalia; order Chiroptera; family Pteropodidae; genus Cynopterus; species Cynopterus sphinx. The sequence goes on along the minus strand of CM057383.1, from coordinate 56,165,454 downwards.
TACCACTGTGATGTACATGAGTTTGTCTTTCTGCTGTGATGTCGATAACTATGGCTGTAGAGCCAAATTGGCATCTCTGGTCATTAGTTGCAATTTGGTCACTAGGAACCTGGACTTCTTCTTAATGGGTTATTATTAATCTTAATGGGTTTTCTGTGTCTGCATTCTTCTGTTAATTCAAACTTTAACACTGTGCAGGCTAAACCAAATATTGTTGGGACTAGATTATTAGGTCTGTGGGTACCAGTGTGTGATCTTTGTTTGAAAGCTACTCTTAACTCTGAGCAGGTAATGATGCATGTATTCATTCATTTAGAAAACATTTATTAGGTGTTTCTTAAGTGCTGATTTGGAAAGTAGGGAAAGGTGAGGCGAAGAAGGTGAAATTCTGTTCTGCTGGTTCTTAAAATCAAGCAGACTATGAAATGACACAAAATTTGTTTAAAAGCTCATTGTGCTCTTTCTGCTTCATCACTCTGACTGTCAAATAGCCAATAGGCCATGTTGTTTGAAGTTTATCCTTCTCCAGTTGTAAGCCTCTGTGTTCATACCATGTGTAGGTGACTTCTCCTTCAGCAGAGGACTTCTCCATAGATGTATCTTAGATGGCATTCCACCTGGCCTACCTGGAGCCATTGTCCAGTTTCTCGATTTCTCCCAGACACAGGCTAATGTTTCCACAATCCATTAACTAGAAGCAACAGGTCTTAGCTTGGGCTGCCATAGCAAAACACCACAGACTGGGTGGCTTCAGCAGCAAAAGTTTCTCAGCATTCCAGAGGCTCTTTGGCTTGCAGACGGCTGCCTTTTCACTTTGTCCTCATGATGGAGAGAGAGTAAGCAAGCTCTCTGTGGCTCTTATCCAAGATTTTAATCCTATCAGACCACGCCTCACCCTTATGACCTCATTTAACCACAATTCCTTCCTTAGGGGCCCCATCTCAAATATAGTCATATCAGGGGTTAGGGCTTCAACCTGAGAATTTTGGTGGGACATAATTCACTTTGTTGCACAGCATGATAGGTTTGGGTAAGCGCCAGAGTTGAGCGGATTTGGACTTTCTGTGTCTGGCCTTGGTTTCCAAATTGAGTTTTTGTCTTACCTCTATGTTCATTTTCAGAGGCTGCCTAACGCAGGAGAAGATTGTGGCTGGCTATGCAAGTCACTTCATTGTAATCGCTGATTTCAGGTATAATTTTCAGTGTTCTGAACTACCCACCAAAGTGGTAGATCAGACCCCAGACTTTGTCCCCATTTTACAGAAGAGGAAATAGAGAAATGGTGGGACTGACTTTCTGAGACTCATGGCTAGGACTTAGAGCAGTGTCTAGGAGGATTTACTCTGCTTTCGTTTGAAGGTAGATCTCGCTATTTTATGTGTTCATTAGAATGAGAAGGAAACAGCTTGTTTCCCTTATTCACGGAGCACATCCTCATATATCAGTCATTTGATCCTCACAGGGAGCCTCACAGGTAACTGGGCAAGACCTGCCCATGGGCAGTGAATGACTCAAGTGAATGACTCAGTATATACTGCTTCCCCTGGGTCACATGTGATTTTTGAACTGTCTTTGGGCTTTCAGATTCTTCTTTAAGGAGTCTGGTAGAAGGCTCTTGTGCTGAGTATGTTAATTAAAAAAGAAAAAAAATGTATTAGCTTGTGAAATATAGCTATAGGAGGAACATTAATAATAAACACCTGTATAGCCACAAAGCTAATCAATTTATTTCAAATACCCTTTTCTTAAATAGTAGAACATAATCAGTACATTTAAAACCTCTGTATACTTTTCCCTGCTCACTTCCCTTGACCTTTCACCATATAATTTAGTGTTTATCTGTACTGCTGAGTTTATATACATTTATTGTATTTTTTGACTTATTCTTTCCAGGAAAGATTCAAAGAACCTTGGAGATCAGTGGCATAAGGGAATCCCCATTGAGGTAATCCCAATGGCTTACGTCCCAGTGAGCAGAGCTGTGACCCGGAAATTTGGAGGCATGATTGAACTTCGAATGGCTGTCAACAAGGCAGTAAGTGGCTAGGGATGTTTCTGGAAGGCATTACAGGCTCTCAGTATTGTGTCAATATGTGTGGTCCTAAATGTTCTCTGGTGCCCACAGTTTCTCAGTGTGGTGTTCTTTCTGCCTCAGTCAGGTCCTCTGTACGTAGACTAGGCAGTCGGCTTGTGTTTATTTATTTTAAATCATTTTGTTTATTTTTAGAGTGCTGGCTTTTTTGACTATTTCTGTATTCAAACTCATATAGATAAGACTATACTGAATGCTGTGCACATCCTCTGTACAAATGGGGGAATGATTCTTTCGTCCCTTGGGGGTCTGACACTCCTCAGGAGATCTGACCTTTGTACCTGAAACCTGGTCACCCTGGTTAACATCTGCTAAACTTGGGCTTTGGGAAGTTCCCTGGGCCAGAAAGTTTTCAGGTTTCATAGCATAATTTTCTTTTTTCCTCCTCTTCTCTAATTCTGTGGTTAGATGTGACAAGAAGTAGAATTTCATGGGAGAGGTGAACACCTCCTCAGAAATATACTCCAGATACTTAATTCAAATATTCCTCTTTAGCTTCTAAAGTGGGTTACAGAGAACTTTTGTTTTTCTTACCCATAAATAAACAAGCAAATTAATAATCTAAAAACTATGTAAAATAATATTGAATGTCAACTCTAATTGAAAAAAAAAATGTTATCCAGCCTTAAATGTGAACAGGCTTACTCATTTGCAGGCTTGCTCACATATCAGTATATGTGAAAAGATAACATAAGAATATATGAGGTAATTAGGAACATAAGAGACCAAAAAGAGAAATGTGTTAGTTGTTATAGAGCATAGATGAAGAAACTTGCTCTTGGCTAAAAATGGTTTCTTATGGGTTCAAATTAAATACTTTCCAAAGAATTTATTCTTTGTTTACTATTATCCCCAAAAATGTAAAAGCTTAAAGCTATTCATCCTAAAGGCATCAATTTTCTGAAAAGACCTTGTTAAGTAGCATCTATATATGGACATTAAAAGTGCTATGAACGATTATGAAAAATAAAAAGTAGGACATTAAGATTACAGAGCAACTCAAAAGACAAACGCTAAATAAAGATAACAAACATCAAAAGTCATATTTCTATATACAAGCACATATTTTAAATGAGAATTAAGGCTGGTTTAAATGTAAGCTTCAGAATTTTGGAGGAGACACTCCACCATGCGCCCTGAGGGTTCTTGCTGAACAGGCAGAGAATGCAGGACCCTGATCACTCTTTATCTGGTCCATATTCCAGTTTTTTTTCCTTCAGTGAGTAACATTGAGAGATGAAGTAACATCTCTTCATCTCTTCCCACAGAACAGTATTGTTTCCACTCAGTGTAGAAAAGCAGTGAGTCTAATGAAAATTAAAGTTAAACTGACCATCCTGTATTTTTTATTTACTAAATTTGGCAAGCCTATCTCTATGGTATGTGGGGAGCGTGGGAACCAACAAAAACAAACGTGAAGCTCTGGCTATTACTTTTGCTGTGAGTAATAAAGTCCTTTGTCACTGACCCAGAAGTCTCACATCTTTCCCTGGCATCCATGGTACAGTAACAAGCAAACATGTTACCCTACAAGTATGGAAAAATCTGAAATTCTGCACAGTTCCTGACACATAGAAGGGGAGCTCTGTTTGGACTCGTCCGTTTTAGTAGTTTACTGATAAGCAGAGGAAAGGCAGGGTGTTTTCTAGAGAGAGAAACTGAGCCAAAAGGGACACTTTTTGGAAAATAAAAAGAAAATACATATTTAGAAAAAATAAAGTTACATAGCAACGGTCTCCAACCTTTTTGGCACCAGGGACCGGTTTCATGGAAGATAATGTTTCCAGAGATGTGGGTAGGGGGTAGGGTTTTGGGATGATTTAAGTGTATTATATTGTGCACTTTATTATTATTAACTGTAATATATAATGAAACAATTAATCAACTCACCATAATGCAGAATCAGTGGGAGCCCTGAGCTTGTTTTTTTGCAACTAGACTGTCCCATCTGGGGGTGATGGGAGACAGTGGCACCCAAAGTGTGTTGCTTATGTCCAGTCTACTCCGTAATCTCGTTTTGGTTACTATCACTGCAGAATACCCTGCTTCATAAAGATAAGATGTCAGAAATGGAAGCAGGCTTTTTATTGCTTCTATGGCAGTCTTAGTATATTTCACCTTGATTTTAATCCAGAATGCATGGAGATTTGAAGTTGTCTGAGACGTAGTTTTAAGGTCACTGTCATTTGCAGTCTCAAGCAGCTGATTCTTTTATAGCATGGACAAAGTCGATTCACCTGGCTTATTCACAAATGGGTCATGGACCCATTCCTTCTCAGTTTTGGGTCTTTTGTGGTTGGGAAGTAATGCTCAAACTCTTTCAAAAGCTGAGATGGGTGATCGTGCACTAGCTGGGAGAAAGACGGTCCTGGCTCAGTCTCTTTCAAATCTCTGCTAATATTGAAACATGTCAAAAATGCCAGTGTTCACTTGTCCCCCTCATAATTTCAGTTTGGCTTTAATGAAGCCACTTTATCTGACAACTTGAACATAGTTGTCGTTCTCTCTGAAGTGATAGATTGAGTTGGGCGAGCAGGTTGAATATGTCATACAAGTAAGCAGGTTATGCCATTTTGTGTCACTGAAATGTGCTGCCAGTGGTGACTGTTTTTGTAAAAAAAAAAAACAAAAAAACTGGAGCGACTCGCGTAACTCAAAAACTGGCGAGTAATCTACCTTTAGAAACCATCTCACTTCAGTATCTAAGAGAAGATGTGTGTGTTAATCACATCCTGCGAAATGTTGTTAAGTTCAAGTGACATTTTCAGCTAGCCAGCATTTCTCTATGGATGACACAGTGCATAGACTCACATCAAAGCAACCTCTTTGACCTGAATAGTGAAACTGGAAAGCCGTCCAGTCATGGCAGGTGCTCCGTCTATGCATGTACCAACACAAAATGACCATAAATTACATATCAGTTTTCCTAATCATTCAAAGACTTGGATAGTTCTGCAGCTGTGATGTTGATTGGCAACAAAAGTGCATATAACATGTTCTCTTGTACATCCTCCTGAAAAATAGATTGCACAAATACAAGCATTGTTGCCTTGTTGTCAACATTGGTAGACTTGTCAACATTGGTAGACTTGTCAACCTGGATTACGTACCACAGTGACTCCCGAATCCTCTCTAACAATTGTTCCTCAGTATCTTGTGCTATTTCATCAGTTCATCTAGTTATGGTGCTAGTCATTAAAGGAACACATGCCACTTTTTGAACTATAGCCTCTCCTAGAAGTTCACAGCAAATGTCTTTAGCAGCAGGCAGGATCAACTCTTCACCAATGGTAAAGGGTTTCTTAGCTTTAGCAATGTGGTTAGCTACTAAGAACGATGCTCTCAGTGCAGACACATTTGATGAAGTGATGGCTTTCAATAATGACTCCTGTTCTTTGTGTTCATGTTTTTTTTTCTTTTGAAAAATTACCAAAGCCTTGTCTTTTAATGCCGAATACTTGGTCTCCATGTGGTGAAGCAATTTTGAAGTTTTCATGGCTTCATTGCATAGCCGATCACCACATATTATACAGACTGGGCTTGGAGAATGTGAATCACCTGTTGGAATGAATCTGTAATTTAAGTTGGACTCTTGGTATTTTCTTTTAAATACACCTTTTTTGTTGTTGGCAGGCTTAGTCTTCCACTGTCTCATCATTGGGTCTTTACCCCTTTCCAAAGAAGTTCTCCAGTGATTTATTTTTTACTCAGTTTGGCTACTGTTAGCTTGTGGCCTTACCAAAACTGTGACTGAGACAAGTGTGCAGTGCAGGGAAAAGGTGAGAATAGAAGTGGTAAATAAAATAAATGGTGGACCATGTGCAGACTAAATTAAGTATCAGATTCTGACATAAAGCCTGCCTCTAGAAGCAGCTGTATAATTAAAGTACATCAACTCACTTGCCATTATGAGGCCTGCCACCAATGCAGCTTAATTGTCACTTGCCACTCACTGATAGGGTTTTGATATGAGTCTGCAAGCAACTGATTTATTATGGTCTCTGTGCAGTCAAACCTCTCTGCTAATGTTAATCTGTATTTGCAGCCACTCTCAACGCTAGCAGCACCGCCTTAGCTCCACCTCAGATCCTCAGGCATTAGATTTCTCAAGGAACACTCAACCTAGATCCCTCACGATTACGCTTCACAGTAGGATTCATGCTTCTATGGCAATTTAATGCCTAATGATCTGAGGTGGAGCTGAGGCGGTGATGCTAGCACTGGAAGCAGCTGCAAATACACATGAAGCTTTGCTTGCTAGACCGCCACTCACTTCCTGCTGTGTGGCCCTGTTCCTAACAGACTGTGGACTACTACTGGTCCATGGCTTGTTGGTTGGAGACCCCTGTTATAGAGAGTCTTAACATTGTTGAGAAACAATTCTCTATGGGTCCCTTACATTTCTTACAAGCAGAGACACTTTTTGTTTTAACTGTTCAAAGAGGTTTATAAAGTGAACAGCCTTGAAAGGTATAGTATATCTTCCCAGAGCAAAGGGCAAGTGTACTTCTAGGTGTAATAAAGATACCTGCTTCTTATGCAAAGTTCAGGCAGGCTTAGTATACTTTAGAAAATATTCAAATTCCATAAGTTGGACATTCCTCTCATGTAATGCAATACAGTGCATGCAGGTATCACTGGGCCTTCTCCATGCCAACTAAAGGATCTGGGTCTTTGGGAAGTGATGCAAATACTGATACTCTCGCTACTGATACTGCAATAAGGGCTGTGTCTCAGATCCAGGTGTCTTGTATCTTCTGCCAGCACCTATGAACTGTGGCAGGCTAAGTTGTTAGCTTGCAAGTAGAATAAAATGACAAGTTTTTCACAGTTCTTAAGATTAATGAGTGTTATAAAATGTCGAAGAATTCATTCATGATGTGATAGTCACTAGAGAACTATTATATGTTATATCTTGAGCAGGAAGATGGTATTTTGATATGATTCCCATCATATTTGTCAAAAGTAATAAAAGTAACCAAAGTCACAGGCATAACTATGTAAAAAGCTTGAGAGATATAGAAAATAAAAATTATTTTTAACTCTTTTTTGGTACATTTTTATTTTAATGTGTTTTCTTCCTGGTGTTTTGTTGACTTTTTAAATTGCTGTCCTTATCACGGTGGCTGTGCAGAGCTCTGATGCTGGGAGGTTGTTGGAGGTTCTCTGTCATGGCTGGAGTCACTCCAGACAAGAGCCTCAGCATCTTCAGCATGGAGCCCTTTACCGAGCTCCCACCCCTTCTCCAGGCTGCGGGTGATCCTAGTTTCTTTGCCTTTGGCTGTAGTGTTCTGTCAGCATTTGTGGTCCTCAGTACTTCCTAGTGCCCAGAGCTGTTGAGGAATTTTTGATTAATTAACTAAAACTACCCCTTGCCTTCTTGTCCTCAAAACCCATTTCAGCTTCCTGTTTTTTTGGTGGGACTGCCTGACCAATGGGTGAAATAGCATTGTCTTATATTATTGATGATACTTAATGTGAAGCTGTGAGAATATTGTGCCACGTTGGTAGCCTGTTCTGTTGCTGTAGTTTTTCAGTCTAAAAATAGCTAAGAATTGTTAATCTCTTACTGTGAACACTCGCTGCGATAAATACTTACTCATAGCATTTATTTGTAACCTGCCTTATGCAGTATGCATGAGTATCCCTTTTTGTGGTTGAGGAATCTGAGGCTCACAGAAGTTAATGGCTCCTCTGAGAATTTATACTTGTGTAGCATTAAGACTCAAATTCTGACTCTGAAGCTCATGCTCATTACTGCTCGTAGCACTGCCTTCTAGAAAGCATGAGGCGGGAGTATTGATTGAAGCAAGTTAATCAGGATACCTGTCTTTGGTTATCACCTCCACTTTCCTGCCCCTCTCTACCTACCTCTATTTACATCCCCTCAGTAAATATCAAAAATTTTCTTCTAGGGTCCTGTGGTAACAGACAATGGAAATTTTATCCTGGACTGGAAGTTTGACCGGGTGCACAAGTGGAGTGAAGTGAACATAACCATCAAGATGATCCCAGGTAACGTGAGCAGCGTTCACCCTCTCTGCATAAGGCCATCCCTTCCAGGACCCTTCTTAAGCAGTACAGCAAAGTGACTCAGTTTGCCTGCATTCTTTAGAAACAGACCACAAGCAAGATACTGTGCCATGCGTTACAGGGGTGCTCCCATCTGGAGAATGTGGACTCTGTCCTTAGGGAGAATTGTGGCAAACTGGGGCAGCTGTGCCTGGCTGTGTGGAAGCCATGCCTACAAGTAAGATGGAATGTGCCAGATTCTGCTAGAATAATACCAAGAGTCTAGAGTGCACAAAAGTTAAAGTTGCTGCTTTGCGGGGAATTCCATGGAGGAGAGGTGGTTTGTGATCTGGTCCTCAGCATGGTGTAACCTAGACATTGCACTAAGTGTTTACAAATATTTCATTGGAGTCCCCAGTTTGAGAGTACATAGTTATCGAGAGGACACAGATTTAGGAAGGTTAAAAGATTTGCCCGGGAATATGTTGCAGCACTGAGGTAGGAGCCCTAGATCACCTCCAGACTCTGAATTCTTAGTCCTTCCTCCTTTGAGAGCCAGGTCTAAGAAGAGTTATGTGACATGAACATTTGGTACAGTGGAGAGTCTCTAATGCTGCTTGTACCAGGGACCTCAGTGGGCAGTGTAGAGGTCAGTTAAAATTCCAGGCTGGAGGAGATATTGGGCTCAAACAAGAGGATTTAAAGGAGGAGAGAGAGGTGAGAAATATCAGTCTTATGATATTGAGAGACTAAGATTCTAATTGGGACTATTTCATGACATGGAATATTCTTGGGCCAGAGCTGGCTTATGAGGCAGATATAGTCAGTGTAGCAGATTGTAGTGGCTAAGAGTGGATCCTGGAGCAGACTGTCTGAGTATGGGTCCTAACCTAGCTATGCTCTACAGTGTTACTTTCATGCAGTTAATATCTCCGTGCCTCAGTATCTCCCTCTGTAAAAGAGATAATTCTAGTATCTACCTCATAGGATTGTTGGGAGGATTAAGTGAGTTAAAGTGATACCCAACACACAAGGGAGTATTTGATGGATGTATTCAACAAAAGAAAGAATACTGTCTTCACCATTAATTAAATATACTAGTTATCTAAGCTACTTGAGAATGAAAATGGTGTAAATATATGTCATGTAATAAAGAGCTCATTCTTCTAAACTTACTTTAGTTTGCTATTTTAGTCTTCCACTGACAATCTTTTATCAGATTTCTTAAATCAGAGGTGAGTTGAATTATGCTTATTCTCTCACTTAGTGTTACCTTTTTAGTGGAAGAACTAAAGGGCCAAAAAGGCAGGAAGAAGAGAAGACAAAGAGGTCACTGTTAATATAATAGGAGGATTTGCCCTAACCACAATGCACACAGACACAGTGTTGGCACTGTTAGTCCGCAGGTGGATTTCTTGCCTAGTGCCCACTAGGTAGCTCTGTTGCTGCTGCTCAGATCTTTCTTGGTTTATTGAGACTCTGAGATGTCCTTTATGAGAAAATTTCTTTCATAACTTTGCTCTCCACTTCAGTAAGTACAAATCGCATCCTAGAGAATTTCAGTTTCATTAAGAACTCAGAATGAAGAAAATGAAAAAAGAGAGGGTAGATTTTCAATCATTTAGTACAGTGCCACCAGGAGCATCAATTTGTCGTCTTCTTTCTCTTCCTATTTCGGCCCATTATAATACTTGCTGCTGGACCAAAATCAAGGGAGGAGAAGCAGGGCAAGTTTCCCTGTCTGTCCCTGTTGCCCTGCATGTCCCATGTCACTTAGGGGACAGCTGAACAGGTGCACTCCCTTGGATGTTCCATTGGGTTGCACCCAGAGCAGACAGGCTCTGTGGAAGGCCCAGAGCTACTGGGATTCTTTCCCCCATGTTCACATTAAGCCACCCCTTCCCTTTCCACTATTTTGGGGATGAGGGCAAGGGCTAGGGGGATCACTCACTCCCTCCATCTCAGTAACCTGAGAGAGGTTTCCCTCAGATCAGATCCTAGACTGCTGCCATTCATCTCTGTTCTTTCTGTGCAACCTTCTCTGAACCTGGTTTGACTTTCCAACTAGGTAGAAGCTGTCGCTGCATGTTGCACACTTTTTGAAGCAGATGGGTCTTGAGTGGCTGCTAGGCTTATCTATGGGAGGCTCTAGTCATATTGGCTCTTTGGTGCCAGGGACCTTTGCACTTCAACAGATTTTTCTCTACCTGATGGCTTTTCATTGCTAATAGATGATTTTATTTATGTATTGGGGGCTGTCTTTGGAAGTTTTAATTTTATTTCTCCTTTTGAATTTACATAGTTTAATATTACAAGAGTAAACAGTGACAAGTCTCTTCCTTCCTCTCCTCCAAATTTGTTTGAAGGCAGCAAATGTTACCAAAATTATGTGTGCTTTTTGAGTTGGTCTTTCATAAACAAATCGGTTGATTTCATAAACAAATCTGTCCTCCACACCCCTTTAACAAGTGACAACATACCAGATATACATTTTGCTTCCTCGTTTTTCCTGTCGTGGAGATTATTCCATAATGATTTGTGAAAGAGCTTCCTCATTCTTTTAAAAAATAACAGCATGGCATTCCATTTTAAGGCCTTCGCATACTTTGTTTAACCAGCTCCCCACTAGTGGACATTTGTTTTTCTGTCCTTTGCTGGAAGGCAATTCCTAGGTAAGAGGAGATAAGTGTGTCTGATGTTGCTAGATGGTGTTAAATGCCCGCTGTGGATTGCACAGCTTTGCCTGTCTGCCAGCAGCAGGTGCAGGTGCCACTTTCCCTACACACTGAGTCCATCAGACTTTTTTTCTGATAGTTCAGCAGTTACTCTCTCATTGTAGTATGTGTATACGTGGTTGACTCCTGAACAATGTGGAGTTTGAACTGTGCCGTTCTACCTTATATGCAGATTTTTCAGTTGACCTGTGCGATCCAAGCCTGTTTTGCTCTGCAGTGGGGAATTTGCGTATGCAGGGGGCCGGCTATTATTCGCTGGTTTTCAACTGCTAGGGAGGTCAGTGCCCATAACCTTTGAGTTGTTAAAGGGTTAACTGGATATGTAAATATTTTCTGAAAAGATTGTTTGTAGTTGTAGTTAATTTTCATTGCCGAATAATATTCCACATTACTTATGTGTGTGGAAAAAGTTTGTACGTGGATTCTACTGTTGATGGGTATTTGGGTGTTTCCAGTTTTTAGCTATTAGGAAAAGTACTGCTATGCACGTTCTTGTACATGACTCTTGTTGACTATATATCTACCTGACAGTTGTTTGTATGCCTGGAGCAGCATTGTTGGATCATTAGGTGTGAGTGTGTTTGGTGTTAAAGAGGTATTAACAAACATTTCAAAAGCAGCTTTGCCAGTTTACTCCCACTTTCTGTGCGGGAGTGTCTTTTCATCTTCGTCAGATTTCATTATACTCTTTCCAGTGAGCATATAGTGTATTTTGTAGTTTTAATTGACATTCCTTTTTTATTAAACACCGTTTTTTATCTTTATATGTCATTTTGGATAGCCTCTTTTGTGAAGTACTTCTAAGTCTTTTGTCTATTTTTCTACTAGGTCGTTTGTCCTATTGATTTAGAGAGTAGTTTATATATTTTAATGTGAGCCCTTTGTTGGCTATACACATTGCAAATATTTTCTTGGGCTCTTTGGGGAAAACTTCTAAAGCTGACACTGACAGTATGATTAAGAATAACTGGGATCGGGGCTTACCTAGAGTAATGACCTTTCTGAAAAGATGACTTGTCATCTAATATCTGAAGGACAGAAAAGAGCCCTTTGAAGCTCTCAAATGACTAATTCAGACAAAAGGAATAACATGAGCAAAGGCCCTGAGAAAGGAAAATGTTTGGCACATAATAGGCATTTAAAAAAAGCCAAAATGGTAAGGGACAGATGGATTGTAAGAAGAAATGAAAATAATCAGAATCTCTATTCATTTGTCCAGTGTTGCTAACAATAGTTGCTTCTACTGACCCTGTGATCCTTGATTCTTTTCTTGCCGGAGGAAGCTGAAACTTAATGCTTCCTTCCGTCCTTTGTCCTGCAGGTGTGGTGGACACAGGCCTATTTATCAATATGGCTGAGAGAGTCTACTTTGGGATGCAGGATGGCTCAGTGAACGTGAGGGAGAAGCCTTTCTGCTGACCGCAGGAGTGAATGAAGTGTGGTCGCCTTGAGTCCCCAGCCCCAGCTCTGATGGACACGCCTCTCCTGGAGCCTTTGCCTTAATGTGTCTGTGCCAGGTGGACAGCTGGCCCGATGGGGGTTGGAGAGTTAAATTCAGTCTTCTGAAATATGTTATTAAATGTCTTCTTTTTTAAAAAGAAACATAAACATATATTTTTACTATTAAAAATACTCAGTTTTTTAATAAAGTAGAAATTGATTTCATGTTTTATATGAAACATTTACCAAAAAAAAAAAAAAAGTGAGAGAGAAGGGAACTGTCTTTTAAACTTTTAACTTGAGCCTGCTGGTTAAGCTTCTGAATATTTAATTTGTTGAATAATGTAAATGAAAACTTCTTTAAACTGATAAAATGAAGGGCCCAGCTGGCAGTGATTCCTTGATGCCTTACCGGAAACATCAGAGTTTACTTTTCTGCCACTGTCTGTCTATTTTTAGTTTTCATTGTAATCACACATAATACCTGGTTACATATTTTAAGACGAGGTTTACAAGTCTGGTGAATGTACCAGTGTGGTGTCTAACGACTCGGAGTGCAAACTGCTAGGGAGATTGTGGTGGTTCTTTTGCTAAGATCAGGGAGTTCCTTCAGACCCCTGGGGCTGGAACCAGTTAGTCAGAAGGACTTGCCTGCACTGCCAGAGCACTGCTGTGAAATGTGAAAAACTTTTAAATGATTGTCTTTTTGTTGTTAATATTTTATCTGTTCCTTTATTATTACTTGCATGGTTCAACATCAGAAGTTGTTACCTCTTTATATTGTTTGAGGGTTGAAATAAAACAGTTTGGTGCCATTTTTACTCTTGTCTTTACTCTAGAATTAACAGCAGTTTTGTGGTACAACAAAAATCGGTTTTGCTCACTCAGGTTACGTTGGATCTCTGATAAGGGGTGGAATATACTCAAGAAATCTTGAGCCAAGGAACAGATAAATATTTCCTTTATTTCTGAGAGCGCTTGACATTAGTTTCATTCTGTAGAATTTGTCAAACAAAACATTAATTTTCTTTGTTAATGGAGAATAGCACAGCTGAACAAAAGTCACAAACTGCTCCCAAGTTTTACATCAGTCAAGTCTTTACTCATGGAAGCTGATAAGCAGTACAATGGGTGACCTGTACTTCCTTTTTATTCCCTCTGTTCTGTGACCTTCACAGTTTGCCTAATGAGCAGCGAATTATCCGGAAAGCCTCACGGCCAGAGAAAAGAGAGGCTGCGATCAAGTGATGATTCTGCATGGGACCCAGGAATCCATCCTGTTGTAAAGGTGTTTGTGCTGAGACCCTAATCTCACCTGTGCTGAATTTGCACAGTTCATGGACAGTCATTTCACTGGGCTTGTCTTCTGTTTTGAAGTTTGGGTTATGGTTGCCAAATTTGTTGGCATCTAAATTCCTACTAAATTAAGTTGCAGACTAAACAATCAGTACTGAGCATTGAAGAGGCTTTCTTTTGCCGAATTCCTTCTCTTTCTTTAGTGCTCTTTAAAAGTAGTTCCCTCACACATTATTAGGGAACCTATTGTTGGGAGTGCTTTCTTTTTCTTAAGATTTTTTTGGTCTGGATGATGGATAATTTTTGTACCAAACGGGCACTAGATCTTAGAGAAAATTTGATAGAACTAATAATCCTTTATTGCTCTTGTGACATGAATTAAATTCAGGCATAAAGAGAAACAACAAAGTTAAACTGGGTTTCTGAAAAACACCTTCATGCTCTACATCACATGTAAATTTTCAGTGAGTTTCACAGGCATTCACACCTGTAATCGAACTGCAGCTCCTTCAAATGTTAATGTGAGTGAGGTTTTTCTTTTGAAACAAAACACTTGCAATGCTTTAGGCACTGATTAAAGTTTCTGATTAAAGTTTCTTCAATAAAATTATTAAATGTGATCTTGTGGGTGATAAGTTGGATGAAAAAAATTTTCAGGCTTGTGATTAATTTGAGGGGCACAGGACAAACTGCAAGTCTGGTGTTTGAGAATAGTTTATAACCAAGTTAAACACATTTCTGAGAAGTATCAAAGGGGAAGAATCACTTGGACTTGAATGAAGCCTACTCAGTTCTGGTTTTAGCTATAGCTCGTATAAAGTTTTTATATTCTTCATTCATCAGACTTTTTCTGAGTCCCCACCATGTGCCAATTCCTAGGCCACTAGTGAGAGGGAAGGGTGGGACAGAGAGGAAGACACCTCCTGTGCTTCAGCTTACTCATGTTTCAGATGCTTCCAGTCTGGTGGGCAAGGCAGGTTGACAGAGGAGTGCCATGATGGGGCAACGTGAAGGAGTTGTCAGCCTAGGGTGGGGAGAGGTGGGCCATGAATGGTTATCAGGTGAATATGGCGATAACGTCCCACCTGTCATTACTTCCCATGTGTCACATTCTTTTATGGCCTTTGGCCTGTTACCTCACAGCAGCTTTATGGCATTCGTTCTCTTAATTTGCAGAGTGAGAAACAGGCTTAGTGTAAGTAACTTGTTCAGGTCATATGCTGGACGGCAGGCCAAACTTCTCGGGCTCCTAATGCCAGGTAGTTATAGGACTAGATAGTTTGTGTTTCTTAACTGTCATGTCCATCCTTATAATGTGAGTCACAAGAAGTTTGTTTAAGTACTGAGTTAATGAAATGGTTTATTTTGTGTGCGTGTAGATAGGCTTATGAGTAATCCTATACTATTACATTCTGTTTTCCGATAGCCTTTCTGTACTGTGTGAAAGGGGTAGGATATTGACTCATTGAACAAGGGAAGTCACTTGCCATGGGGGAGCGCCGAGGTCTGTCAGAGGGTGTTAGGACTTCAGGATTTGGGCTTATGTCTGGTGCTTTAGGGGAGGGCTTTGCTCTGGATTGGATGTTTTCTGGAAGCAGGAGAGTTCTGTGATTGTTGTCTTTGATTTTCACTGAGGAGATGAGAATGGAGTGAGGCTGAAGCTGTCTGGGTAAAGCACTGGTGGCCACTCATTAGCTGGGTGGGCGATGTCTGGTCCTTTGTGTGGTTTGGACCATGGTCACATTTTGTCTGTGTTGAGATGTGATTACTGAGTCATCTGGTTTTTGTCTTCATCAGACACAGAGTGGCCTTGTCTGATGCTGTTCTGTGAAACTGTTTATGTTCCACAGGAGAACACAACAGCCTAGCAGTAGGGGCCTGGCCAGCTTGTAGCAGTATCATGTCCTGACCGTAGAACCTGGCCAGTTGCCCGCTGTCAGGGGCTGCGGCTTCTTTCTCAGGAAGGCTGACCCCAGGATCCAAAGGGCCTGATCATTCTATAATCAACTGCTCCCTTCTCTTCAACTGATAGGTATTGAGCCCTTGCTGTGTATTGGGCACTGGAGTGGAGGAGACAGGCCACTGTGACCATGTGGTGTAAGCTCCAGCCTTCCAAGACCTCAGTGGTGCCATGACAACCTCTTAGGGCTTTCTTCTCAAATGCCTGACTGCTCACTTCCTGTCATACCTAGCAGCTGATGCAGCCAGATTTAGTTCATCAGCCTTCACCCTCCACTAACCTGGTAATCAGATGATGTTTTTGACAGTGTCAGTGCCTGTGTTTTTTTTTTTAGTAACTAGGTCGTATTGCAGGTCAGCAGAACATTCCAGTTTAGCATAGCATTCACGTGTGCCCAATTGACTTTAGCAAATAATCACCTGTAACGGAGCTTCTAGAGGGATGGAAGTGTGATCACTGATGTGGGCAGTGGGGTGGAGGTGGAATCCAGAGTGGGAGGGAAAGGTCTGACCTGAATAACAGCCCCTTTGTTCTATGGACAATGCCTTATGCAGACTGGTGAACAAAATAAATTTAGTTTTAAAACCCATTTTCTTATGTCTAACCACTGAGAACCTTCCTGCCCAGCAGCAAGGTGGGAGAGGAAGCAGCTACGTCTCTCTGAACTAAAGCCCTGGCTGGCTGTCTCTGTCAGCCTCATCTCAGTAGCAATAAGATCCTTGAATGACTTCTTGGTGACAGAACTTAATTTTGAGTGAGTAATCAGGTTCAGGGGTGTCCCAACCCAACCTGAGTTTCAAATAGAGTTGTACTCATCATTTTATTTCAGAAGCTGCTTTGAGTGGAGGGTTAGGCCAATGTATCACTGGCAAGTTCTAAAGATTCCAGAGGTCTGACCTCTGAATTTAGTGGCGCCTGGCTGGTGTCCCTCTGTGCCAGAAGTGCTGCCTGTTTCTTTGCAAACCTGTGAGAAGCATTTGCAAGGTCAGAACCCACGAGCTAGCATCTAGGGCAGCACAGGCACAGTAGAGCACTGCTTGTGGAAATGTGAGCCGCAGACGTCATTTTAAGTGTTCTAGTAGCTGCAGTAAAAAGGTACAAAGGAACAGGTGAGATTAATTTTGATAAAATATTTTATTTAACCCGACATTTATAAAATGTTCCTATTTTAAAATGTAATCAATATTTCACATTCTTTTTTTGTACTAAGTCTTCAAAATACGTTTTTTTTTTTGTTGTTTGTTTGTTTGTTTTTTTAACTCAGAACATCGGATTTTGAACTAGCTACATTCCAGGTACTCAGTGGGTACACTGTTAAGTGGCTTCCATATTGCAGAGCACAGTTCTAGAATTCAGGGGGACACTGCTGTTTTTGTTGTTCTGGCTTCTTAAAGGCTCTTGATTTCCTGGAGCAAGCCTGGGGTCCTCTGTGGCTTTAGAGGCTTCTTAAAGCCTACAGAGGGTTAGGTCAAAGGGAGGGCTTCCCGAGGAGTCCTCAGTAGCCCCAGCTTGAACTGAAACCACCTATAATTCAAGCAGATGGACCCCATAAGTGGCCTTAAAATCCAGGAAAGAGAGCACCATTTTTTCAGCTTATAAGTTAAATGATTATGTAAGTTATGTTATTTTTTTCTGAGGTAAATATGATTGCGATAATAACCTCAGTTTGAAATTCAATTTTTCCACTTACTAGCTCTTCAAAAAGTTATTTCACCTCTAAGTCTTGATTTCCTCAGGGTGAAATGTGTATAATAACATTATCTTTTAAGCTTGTTTTGAGGATTGAATGAACTAATTCATTCTAAGTGCTTAGAACCAATATTGGCAGTAAATGTTGAATTCCTATTAGACTGCTGTGGACTTCTGTTTTCCAGCTTCCTTGGGCTTCAGGATTACTAGCATGGGATGTACAAAACGGCTTGCTGAAAATAATCTGGGGGTGGGGTGGGCAGCACATGGGGTTACCATGAGCTGAGTCATAGGTACATGGAGATGCAGGTTAACCATTCTCCCACTTTTATATATGTGATATTCCATAATAGATTTTTTTAAATGGCTTTTTAACTTTTGTTCTGGAATTTGTCAAAAGAAGAAACCATTACAATAATTTTATATGGTCCCGTGAAATGTCATATAGGTTAACTCGGATAGTTGTGGGTGTTTGTATGTTCTACTTGGGGAAGTTCAGGGAAGGCCTTGTGGAGTAGGTGATTATTTAGCTGAATTTCTAAAAAATATTTTTAATCAAAAATTTTTATCAGATTTATTGAGATATAACCATCACTATGGTTGTACAACCATCAGTATGATGTGTTCTAGAACATTTTCATCAACTCAAAGAGAAACCCCATGTTCAAGAGCAGTCACTTCCTCCTGCCTCTCAGTAATCCCCACTCCACTCAGCCATAGACATATCATGAATTCACTTTTTATTAATAGAGATTCGCCTCTTCTGGACATTTCACACAAACAGAATCATACGATATATAATCTTTTGTATCTTGCTGTTTTTATTTAGCGTAACGTTTTTAAGGCTTATACATGCAGCATGTATCAGTTCTTCATTCTTTTTTATTGCCAAATAATATTTTATTGTGTGGATATACCACATTTATTTATCCATTTATTAGCTGATGGACATCTGGATTCTACTTTTTATATATAACGCTGCTATGAACATTTATGTATGTACGAGTTTTTGTAAATGACCATATGGATATAGATGTTTTTATTGCCTCCTGTCTTTTCTTGCTCCTTCCTTCTTTATTACCTTTTTTTAGCATACCATTCTAATTCCTCTGTTGTTATTATTATTGCTATATATATTTTGTTTACTTCTTAGTGGTTGCTCTAGTTGTTGAAAATTGAAAGAAGAGTAAAAGGCCACCAGGCAGGCAGTGGTAGGTGGGAGGCAGGTGAGATGGAAAGAAAATTCCATGATGGGGGATCAGAATGTGCAAAGACAAGAGGCTCCGGTGGGCACAGATAACTTGGAGGAGCTGGATATGGCTGGCCTCGAAATGCTTGGCTAGCTGGCCATTCCTACTCAAGGTCCGAACCTTAAAGAGTGTCTCAGTTTCCTACTGACACACAACAAACCACCCCAAAACTTAGTGACTTTACCCCACCACTACCATTCATTTGTTCATGGTCCTTCAAATTGAACAGAACTTGGGGATGGCTCATTTCCATTTCATGTGGCTTCAGCTGGAGTAATTTGGCTGAGGCTGGGTCATCTGGGGTATGCCTAGGCCTCTTTCCGTGGGCTTCCTTGGGCTTCCTCACGGCGTGGGAGCTGTATTCTCAGAAGGAGTGGAAGGAGCTGTATTCACTAGAAGTAGTGGAAGCTACCAGTCTTCCTCAGAAATTGTATAAAGTTGCTCAAAGCGAGTCACCATGTCAGCCCAGACTCAAAGAGATAAGTAGATGAGGGAAGGAAAAATGCAGAGTTTGCAAGTTGTTACAAGGAGTGACAAGATGTGAGAAGAGTTTAATATGCATTCTGCCAGTGCCGTTCAGGATTCAATGGTGGATGGCAGTAATGCCAGGAGCATCATTCAGGTGAGCAGCATTGGTAGTGGCACCTTAGTCAGACCATTTCAGGGTAGGATCTTGACTGTATTTTCAGTTTACCTTGGTTCCATCTATTTCCTGAACCTAATTTACCAATCTTCTCAGCCACTTTGGAGATGAATGATACTTTTATATGCTTCCAATAAACCCCATTTCTGCGTAATTTAGCAAAGCCAACTTCTGTTTGCATTTGAGAACCGCTAGTCAATACGAGAACCACTAAGGACTGTGTAGTATAATAGTTTACCAAAGAGGAAATGCACACAGCCAATAAACAACTGAAAAATGTTCTACCTCACTGACAATATAAAGAAAATGTCTAAATTAAAACAGTAACAACTAGATATCTTATTTGACTATAAAATTAGCAGATTAATGTGGTAGAGCTGCAAAGGGCATGGTGAGACAAGCTTTTTTAGACCTCTTGTGGGATTGTAAACTGATTTAACCTTTCTGTCTGGGAATTTTGGGGCAATATTTACCAAGAATCTTAAAATGAATCATCTCTTCTTAGTCACTTCCAGGAATCTAGTCTAAGTGAATACTTAGAAATGTGGATATAAATTTATACACCAAGATGTTCATACCAATGTTATATTTGCACAAACGTTGGAAACTTTAATGATGTGAGTCAATTAAAGTGTAATATAATAAGATATTATGCAGCTATTAATAAAAGCTTATGAAGAACTAAAGATATAGAATGTTGAGTGACGTGGTAACCAAAGGTTATCGATGTGACATATATCAGTTGTGATGTAGTCAGGGAGGTGAACCACTTTAGGTATTTCAAACAAAGGGACTTTATTATGGAAAACGCTTCACAGGTAATGGAAGGGCGGAGGAGCTAAACATTATGTTGAGGCAGCTCACAGAAGAGCAACAGCAGGAAGCTACTCCACTCCCAGGGTTGGAGAGGTGCTGTTACCAGATGCAGATGCTGGGTGCCTGGTGGGAGCTAGAACCACAGAGGAGTTGCTTTCACTGCTAAAAAATTCCTACCCAGAGTGGAGGGAGGGACAGATGTCTTAACCCTTCTTCCCACTCTAATATTTTGCCAATGAGCCAAAAGTCAGCTGGTAATGCAGCCAAGGGCAGGAAATGAATCTGAGTAGGTGAACAATGATCACCACGCAGCATGATCTAGACTAGATAGAAATTATGCTTATGTTGTTAAAAGTAGTTGTTTTTGCTGATAGGATTATATAAAATTATTTTCATGTTTTTCTATATTTTCTGAAGAACCCAAGCAATATTACCAATTTTTTTTTAATGGCAAATACGTGCGAGGGAGATGCCAAATAAAAATTTATAAAGATGACAAGTGTGTCAGAATGGACATGATGCAGCCAAACCAAACAACGGGGTTAGAGTTGCTGAGTCAGGCTTCGTCAGCGGCCCTCAAAGGGCTGGGTGTGCTCTCTTAGCGGGCCAGCAGGGTGTGCTCCAAACCAGTACACGGAGGCCTCCCCCGCCGGGCTGACAGCCTGGGAATTGCTGTGGCCATTGCTGGGGACGATGTCGTCCTGTCTACTACTCTCCCAGGGCTTTGTTTCTGTCGGAATCATCTCAGAGCTATCCTTTCTTACGTTTCAGGCAAGCTATTGCCAGAACTCATGAGAAAGCCAAGCGCCCTCGCAGCTGGAAGGTCCTTCCTTGTCCCTTTGGAGTATTTGAGATGTGTGTCAGTTGAACCTTGAGCCTCACTGTATTGATTATGGTTGGCCTAAAGGAACTTGCACAGAGGTGCCAGTCATCACTGGTTAGGGCTCTCAGCCCTAGTTGTCATACAAGAGTGAATGCTTTTGTGTGTGTGTGTGTGTGTGTGTGTGTGTGTGTGTGTGTGTGTGTGTTTAAAATTTATTTTAATTATTTTCAAATATACAGTGCATTCATTGGTTAGACATTTATATAGTTTATAAAACAATCTCCCTAATTGCTCCTTCTCTCTGGTTTTCTACCTAGCCAAATATTAATGCTAGCTGCATTTTCCCTAAATAATTGCCTCAAATTGATAAGTGCAAGGCTCCATATTTTGCAGTTTCTGTTGTTTCTTCAAGCCATCTCACCTAAAGTGACTGACTCAGGAGATCAGCTCTGGCCAGTTAACTTGAAAAGTGCCAGAAACAGTTAGAGCGGCACTGAGTGGTCAGGGGACATTTCTTTGCATTTAAGGTGTGTATCATGACTGCTTAGTACCTCTGCTCTCTTACCTGTGCTCCCTTGGGCACTCAGAACTTTCCTACTGCTGAGGGTGCAGGCTGGGCCGGGCTGGAATTCTTGCCTGCCCGAAGCTCCTGCACCACCTCTTCAGGCAGATGGTTTTCCCTGGACAACCAGTCCTCAGGGGTCAGTGGAGATTGTTCTAGGGGAACGGCACACTTTCCTGGGAGAGGATGGGACAAGCTCTGAATAGTGAGCATTGCAAAAATGTAATGGGCTCTGAGGTTGAAGGCACCTTCCGTCTCATGAGGACCCAGCCAGGGCTGCCACTAGGGCTGCCACAGTGAGTGCTGCCAACTTGCTGCCTGTACAGAAACTCTGAGGTAGCAGCCGGGTCGTAGGGCCCACCCAGGCTGTGTGCCCATCTCATTTTGCTATGTGTGTGTGTGGTTGCAAAATCTAAGAGAAGTCCAGTGAGGTGGAAGAATAATTTCTCGTAATTCCAGATAGCTGTCCTCTCCAGGCATCCTCCTGTCCTTTACTCCCTAAGAGACTGTGCTTTTAAATGTGTGGCTTTTCCCCCCCTAATTAAGTATACAAAGCTTTAGAACTTTATGTTTTTCTGTTTGGTGAAATGAGTTCAAACCTCATCAAGGAAAAGATTACTTTGGTGAAACAAACAAAGAGAGCATGTAAACAAAATATAATTATTAAGGGTAAAGAGGGCAATGGATGCAATTTTAATTGTGAAAAATAAACATGATTTCATCAAAATAAACTTTCAGGTATGAAAAGTTGAGTCTGAATAAGCATTAACCCAAACCAATAATGCTTACAAGTGTTGATCATCAAAGTTCTTGAGGTATTTAGCTGAGCTGAGAGCTGTATTCTCTGGGCCAATGCCTCAGATCAGCTCCTTTCTCTTAAGTACAACTTTTGTGGGTTTTATTAAACCATTCTTATTTTTTATAAATATATAATTCACATACAATAAAATTCAGCACAAAGTATTCTTATTCCTAAAATAGATTACTATTTCATATGATGTGTATAGGGAGTTTTATAATTATGTTAAAAGTTTGAGGAGAAAGATTAATCCTTTTTCTAAGTAAACTTGTAGATTTTGTTTTGAATCGAACACATGTGGTGAGTACTCATTATTATAAATTTATTTCATGCAGCAAAGTATATTTTCTGTGTCCCTCTTTTCATATAAACCACATTAGATCATTTCTAATTTTGAGTGTATTATAAGAGTATAAATAATGTTAGGCAATAAGTAAATGACCCAAATAATTTTTCCAAAATAAAGACTGACTTATTTATTGAATTACTAGAACTTATTTTTCTGAATAGTTTTCAGTAATTAAAATAACTAACACTTTTTTTTATAATATGAATTTTATAGTAAGGATAGTTCTAAAAGAATTTCAAAAGAGTATAGCATAGGGAATGTAGTCAGCAGTAATGTAATGGCTGGGTGTAGAGACAGGGAAGATAGAGTAATCAGGGGGATCATTTCAAAAACAATATAAATGTCTAAGCAATGTACTGTATACTTGAAACTAATAATAAAATAAAATTTTTAAAAGTTTTAGTTTTGGAAGTACTTCAGAATCATTTTTCTCTGCAAGGAGAGCTTTTACAATTTGTACCTCTAAGTCTAACTTGTTATGTCTTTTCTAACATACCAGTTTTGGGTTTTGGTCCACGTTTATTAAGAAACCTACTTTTCTAGGTTTATTAAGAAACCTAGAACTAAAATACTTGGTTAAAAATTTTTTAATCTGGGGGATATGAAGTGGTAAAGAGAGAATTACTTCCATGATTATTCTTTGTACTGTTTGAATATTTTACCGAGTACATATATTACCTTTCCAAAATTAAATGGAAAAATTTTTAGCAATAGAGTCAGTAAGATATTGGTGCACTATGGTGTTTTTCATTAATGTACTTTTGCCCTCTTAAATACTTTTAAGAATGGAACTAGACAAATGGATTGAGAGATTAGAGAGAAGTGACAATTAACTAGAGTGTGCCTCTCTCTGTCCCTCAACATACTCTTGTTAACTTATTTTAGACAGTTGTCTAAATTTAAAATATTCTCAGTTCTCAATCAAGAATGGATGAAGTTACTTTTAGGGCTCACATGTCACGTGACAATATAAGATGATTTAAGATCCTGAGAAGTATTTGCTGTAACTGGTGAAATTTTACCTTTTAGATAATTTAGTTCAAACTGTTGGGAAGCGATTAGCTCTTATGTTCTTTTGGTTAAGTAACGGCACTTTGGGTACTGGGGCCATGTCTCCAGGGCTGTGGAATGATCTGTCTAGGGCCTGGCACGAAGCTGCTTGGAAGGGACTGGCTGGCTCTATCCAAATCTGGAAAACAAGACAGTGGTTTATTTCTGACTTCCTTTAGGTAATGTTGGCAAGTTGTCCCTTCCCTCTTTTCCTGTTCCTGATTATTACTTATTGGAAAAGTGATGTTCTAATAACAAAATTCCAAAGTAATAAAGTTCACAACCTTGTACTTTAATTTAAGTCATAGCATTTTGGGCCGTGTTTTCTTTCCAATCTTTCTTCATATGCACATGTTTTTTACATAGAGCTGATCATACGATGTATAGAATTCCACACCTTGCGTTACAGATGCTTACTGAGTTTTCCATGTTGCTGCATAGATTTCAGAAGCCTCCTCTCAATTGACTTAAATTAGTCCATTGAGTTGGCTTTCCATTATTTTCATTGCCATTTCTTCCATTGTCGGGCATTTAGTATTTTTCTAATATTTGAATTTTAGACTTCTTGAAATTATATATTAGTTAAAGGGAATGAAATTTTAGTGACTTTTGATATGTGCTATTAAATTCCTTTTCAAAAGATTATATCAATTTACATGTCAACTAAATGTTTCACAAATGTTTTCAACCATACAAGGATTATTTTACAGTTTATTTTCATATATCGATATCTCTCCTCTCCAACCAGCAAAAAAATAAAAATAAAATAAAATAAATAAAAATAATAGTGCCTGAGAGTGAATAGACATACATACATGTATGTTTACTGTGAATGTCTGAGCATCAGATTCTAAATTCTACAGATACCATCTCACTGAGAAATACAGAAATAACCTACTTAGCTCTAGGCCTCAAGTTTGGTATTAGGTCCTACTTGATAGCCTGATTCGGTAAGTTTTTTGTCATGAGCCCTGAACAGTAAAGTGGAAACTTTGACTTTCTGTGTCTGTGATTGCAGGTGTCTCTCCAGAAAGAGGGAGTTGAGGGAAATTGTTCCCACCGGTCTAATCATAGAGTGCTAAGTAAATACTCAACATAGAATCAGTAAGGAGAGCCCATCTATGAGCCTATCACATGTGGAGAGAACAGTTTCATTTTCTGGTGGGGGTAGGAAGGTGCATCGTGTTGCCTTTCATGAAATGAGTTCTGCTCCCATCCCTGCAAGCTGTCTTTCAGGAGGCTATGTACAATAAGCTTGCTGAGAGTTTCCTGTAATATTTTTTGTGTAGTCATTACTTAACAAGTGCGTAGAACATAACAGGTGTTTCTCCTCTCAATTTTATGCTGCAGCTCATTTCAGATGGGCTAAATGACTTGGCATCACCTAGGAGCATAACCAGAACCAAGTACAAGTCTCTTTTCTGGGTTTTATGTCTACTATAGGCCACTTGACCATTTTAAAACATGCCATTTGAGGGTAGAAATCTCTCAATTAGCAGCCATAGCACAAATGAAGGAAAACTAGATTGGTTACCTTGGCAATTTTGTCTAGTGCTGACACTCAAAAAAGATACTCAGGGATCTCTAGAATTCATTTATGTTTCTTTCTGAAGACATTGTTTAAATAATTTGGATTATCTCCTCATCTTGCTCTAGGACTCTACAGGCATATTTTCAACATCCATAGAGGTGAGCACATGTTTTAGGTGGACGTACACTCCTTAAAGTCGGTGGAGGCCTGACACGAGGCCCTTGCATCAGGGGAGTGGTAGGTGTATCTGTACGTTGGGGCCTGTCTATCTCTGGCGGTGTCATTCTCCAGTTGACCTTTGGCCAGTTACCTTTCTTAGTCCTCTTCATATACTTTTTCATCTGATACAGCTTTCAAAACCCTCTCTCAAAGAAATATTGCAAGACTTCTTTTCATATTAAAGTGGTTATTTTCACATTATAGATAGCAAATCATGTTCAAAGGAAGGACCTTACATTTTTTTTTCATATTGCCATGTAGGAATCATAGCAGTTTAGATGTAGAAGGGAGCTTCACAGACCCCCAGTCCACTTCTCACCCATATTACAGACTGGGACACTGAGGGCTAGTGACTTGCTCAAGATTGTTAGCAAGGTGGTGGTTGAGGAGGGACTCCAGGGACTCCTTGGACTCCAGCCCACTGTTTTTAAAGTCAGCACAATTAGCAGCCGATGCTTACTATTCTGCAAAAGGGGAGCAGGCAAAAGGAAAAGTGTGCTAGTTCAGAAATCAGAGGCAAGTAATAACCATAATCACAGGACCCCCTTACAATTGTGAAAATTTTTTAGGTTTATTAAGCTCTTGCACACACACAAAAGTATGAATGTATAAAAAATTTATTCTATTGTTAAACAGACTCTTAATTCACCAACATTTTTGTCCCTTCATAGTACTACAGTAGTTTGTTGTAAGAATCTGAAGTGACTTCTGAATTATCAAAGGAGCATTAATAA
This sequence comes from Cynopterus sphinx, assembly GCA_030015415.1. NCBI lineage: Eukaryota > Metazoa > Chordata > Mammalia > Chiroptera > Pteropodidae > Cynopterus > Cynopterus sphinx. The sequence goes on along the minus strand of CM057383.1, from coordinate 56,139,454 downwards.
AGAAAGGAAACCAGAGCTACTGGTTTTATTTCACTTCAGTCATGATCTTTTAAAATCTATTCAATTTATTTTAACTAGACCAACTCATTCCTTAAGGAAGACAACTAACAGGGAATTCACTGAAATTACTTAACAAATTTTGGCAATTTTCTTATTTCTACATTGTACATTTTATATTTTGCCAAAGAAAAAGTTTGTGGATTTTGACAATTACACAGAAGATTTTAAATCATCATATTTTGATAGAGCATGGAGGTCTAGTAACATGATTTAAATTAAAATTCATGTAACCCTTTGACTTAAAATGGTAGATTCTTGGGAGGAGGATGTTAGAGAGTGACCTCTATTATTAGGGGAGACCTGAGAACGAATTGATTACTTATGTTCTGAAATGAAGAAACAGTAGTGAATCATCTTGTCAAAGCATTGAAAATTGTAAAGGAATGTTCTCATGTAGATTGATAAAAATAACAAGAACAGTTACCTTTGCCGAGGCCTTGCACTCGGTGCTTCCATATTGTCACTCTCCTTACAATGACCTTCATAGAGGTGTTCTGCTATTATCTAAAATTATGGATGAGGAAACTGAAGTTTTGATAGTGTTAGGTACTTGCACAAAGCTAGTCAACCAAGAGAGTGGCAGACCTGATTCAAAGTCAGATCTTTCTGGCTCTAAAGTCTATAATCTTTCCAATGTCCTTCATTATTTTACTGAAGAAATTGTGATTAAAATATTTTTCTGCTTTTCTTGGAAATTTATTCCAAGATATAACAATTTCTTTTTTCTAGATGTGCTGAGTAGGGAGCATAAGCTCTTAACTCTCCTGCTCCTAACCTATGGCTGGTCTGGACCTTCTCTAGCTTCTTATTCCTCCTGCTTAATTAGCACACAGACAGGGTGGGGGCATATGAGAGCAACTCTACATGAGCCAGAGGACTAACGGGTCTCTTTTTCTGGTTTGGCCTTGCTTCTCTTCTTGGTATTATGGGGACAAGCTTTGTAGTAACTGAACTGAGAATCTTAGGAGAAAAAGCTCCCACCCCCATGGGATGCACATACTCCACTATGGTTTAAGCAACCTGTGACCTTGAACCCTCATGCCAGCCCATAGTGAGAAAAGCCTGTTTTCATTTCTTATTCTTTCTTTCTTTTTTTTTTTTTTTTTTTTTTGCCAAGCTCATCTGAATAGAGCAGGTGCAGAGGTGGGCTCTTAAAATAGAAGCCTATGTTCCGTGTAACGTGGCACAGTGGAACTCCCCTTACTTCACCCATTGTTCATATTATGAAATGATGAAGCTCTGTCCCCTAATCATTGCATTTTCTTGACTTCTGTGGGACCTTTCATTTGTCATTTGAACTCTCTAGTTTCTTCACTTGTAAAATACAGGACTTCTTCCTAGTAACCACAAGGACCTTTCTTAGCTTTAACATTCTGTGTCCATGTTTCTGATTAGGGTTCAGATTTTGGAATTCACTATCCCTATCTTGCTTAATTCTCCCAGCAATATTATTCTAGCAGGAATAGCTGGGGCTAAAAATTATTCTTGCTGGTTAAAGTACAATATCCCACCATCTTGACATTCTGTTTGCTCTATATCAGCAACCCTCTCTTAAGCAGGTGCCAAGTACCACTTAAAAGCTTGAATAAATACTGATGTGTGTGACTTAATTTAACATTGAGGAGGGTTATTTCTATGAAAAACTAAGGATTTTTCTCAAAAATTTTAAATCTCAAGAGATTGAACTTTAAGAAATTGACATCTATTAAACTCCTCTGGCTTTTGTTCTGATAGGCCAACTGATCCTTGAGTCTCAGTTTCCTTTTATAAATTAGAAGTAATAATAATATCTCTTCATGGGTTGTGATGGGAATTAAAGAAGAAAAATAATGTGACATTGTTAACAAGTGTCCAACACATGTTAGGCACTCAGAAATTGTTCACCTAGGGTCAAATAATAAGTTTCTTTTTTCTGCTCATGAATAATAGCTATTGATTAGCCTTGAGGCTGAAAGCTCCCCTCAAATCTCAAGGAGCTAGCAATATTTTAGTAAGATAAAATGAATACTTATGAAACAATTAGACAACAACTTAAGTCAGGACCTGACCATTTGCTGCATTTAGGGTTAGGTACCCCTAGCAGAGCAGGCAGATTCTCACAGTAATGATTTGAGTCAAATTTTCAAGGAGAGTGGTATGCCAGCATAGCTGATCATGCTCAGGAAGAGTCAAGATCACACAATGTGGGTTTCAACAACGGAGAAAGACTAAGTAAAATTATATGCTGCCAACAAGAAGGAATGATGAGTATCATTCAAAATAATCAATATGATATTTAAGTAGAAAAGAGAAGTGCTGTGAAATAAAGTGAAATAAATTAAATACAAAATTGTAGTAATAGTGTGAATTTTTCCTTTGGCTTTGTGTAAAGATACATAGATAAATATTAGAAAATAATATGATGTGAGAAATTAAAATAATAAATGTACTAGGGTAATGGATTTGTGAATGAGTTTCTAAAACATTTCTTTGAGTAGGTTTTCACTTTTAATAATTGACATAAACCAAACATTTTGAATAATTTAATACTGAATAATGATGGGGTTTGACTCTTATACCAGTCCTTGGGTGAAGGCTCCAGACTTCTCTGAGTCAGGACTTTCTTTCTGATATTCATTGTGATTTCTGAATGGCTTGAATTTTTTAAAAGAGAAAAATGTGCAACAAATCCCTCATAGGTTATGGAGTCCTCTTCCATATACATTTCTGTAGATCTTCCTTCTCAAATTCCATGCTACATGATATTGAATCCAAAGGAAGGGAGAGATCCTGAAAACTCTGATTTTGAACCAGGGATTTGTCTTGCTACTTCTCTAGCAAATGCCTGGTTCTCTCAGGAATCATTCAGCCCCAGTAGAGGCACATATCACTTCAAGCAAAAAATAGTACACCAACAATCAACTCGATAAATAGGTAATACAAGAGGTAATTTACATTTTATTTTGGCAGATGAACCCTTCATTTTCAAAAGAATTCCCCATGAATGTCCTTTAAAAGTGTATTGACTTTCTAGGAAAACACCAATTCCATTTAGTGGTTTACCCTACAGGTAATAATATATATTTAGGTCTGGCTCTTTCACACCTTGAGTAGGTCAGTTCTTGTTAAGGGGAAGAATCTGAAGAGATGAAACACAACTGTGGCCCTCAGTGATCTTCCAGCCCTAGTTTTATTTAAATCAAATCAGTTACACCCTATGCAAGCTAATTCAATGCAAACTAGTCCAGTCTAACCAGGCCAAAAAACACGTGGATATTTGTGCCAGTAAAGTTACAGATAAGTTATTTACTTATGATTTAGAGGTTAGCTAAGCAGCTTGTCCTCTAGTCTTTCATGCCACCACAGGGAGCCCTGGGATTCTTATTCACTCATCCCATGTACCAACTTTCAAAGCTTGATGCCTAAGTTTGCTTGAGAATATAGAGTAGAGGAAGGAGAACTGAACAGGAAACCTCAAGACCTAGCTTCTAGTCTTGGCTCAACTTTAATTAACAATGTGGAGTAAGTCAGTCAGCTTTTCTAGGACTTAGTCTCCTAATTTATTAAATTGAAGAGGGTAGTCTGACTCTTCTGGCCACTTCTCCCCAGTCTTAGTAGTCTATAAATTCACCTTCAACTCTTTTATCTAAACTTCTCAACTAATTCAAATCAAATCTCAATCACTTTGGTACTTGCAGTTGGATTTTCTCAGAGCATTAGTGCCCAGTTTGGCACTTTTATAATGTTCCCAAATTTGTACCCATTTTTGGGAGAGTGGTCAAGGATCATGTTTTGTTTTGTTTTCTTTTCTTTTTTATCTACATAGGCTCCTTGAAAATAGGGCTTGTGACATCCATGTCCTTATATTTCCTCAGAGGGATCTGAGCTCTTGGGACTATCATCAAGACAACATTCTTCATGGTTCGTCTATCCTTTCTTTTAGAATCTTTCTTATGTTTATAAAACATTCTTAATTCAAGAGTAAAAATTTAAATAAATCCTAGAATTTTTAAAAATATTTTCAGTTACAGTTGATATATACGCAGTATTATATTAGTTCTAAGTGTACAACATAGTGATTAGACATTTATATAATATAATAAGTGATGACCCCATCTGACACCATACATAGTTGTTAAAACATTATTGACTATATTCATGCTGTACTTTACATCCCTATGACTATTTTTATAACTACCAGTTGGTACTTTTAATCCCTTTACTATTTACACCCATTCTCCAACCTTCCTCCCATCTGGCAATCATCAATTTGTTTCATGAGTTCGTTTCTGTTCATTGGTTGATTTTGTTTTTAAAATTTCATATATAAATTAAATCATATGGTCCACTTCTTCTTTATCCATTCATCTTTTGATGGACACTTAGGTTCCTTCTATATCTTGGCTATAGTAAATAACATTTCAATAAACATATATCTTTTCACGTAGCGTTTTGGATTTCTTTAGGTAAATATCCAGAAGTGGAACTGCTGGGTCATATGGTAGTTCTATTTTTTTTATTTTTTGAGGAAATTCCATACTGTTTCCCATAGTGGTTGCACCAATTTGCAATCCCACCAACAGTGCACAAGGGTTTTCTTTTCTTCACATCTTCACCAACACTTGTTTGTTGATTTATTGATGATAGCCATTCTGACAGGTGTGAGGTAGTATCTCATTGTGGTCTTAATTTGCATTTCCATGATGATTAGTGATATTGAGAAAATATTAGAAATAACTTCACAAAAAAATTTAAGAGGTTTATTCTAACAACTGAGATTGTTTGACAAATATGTCTGGAGACATGCACACACTAAAGTAATTTCCAACTGCGAAGGAGCAATAGTTCCAAGTTATTCAGTGCAAGTAAGCACTTTTTCCCTGTCAATAGTGACTTTTTGCCTGTAGTTAAGTCATTCTACCCCAAAATGGACTTAGTTCTCTCTGCTTTACATAGATAGGCCCATCATGTGTTCACAGAGGTGGTGAGAGTGGTCATGCTGCTAGGTGAGGGTTTTTTTTAGTGGAGTTGGACCACATTATGAAGGGTCATGAAAAATGATACCTTATTTCTAGCTGGATGGCTCCAGAAGATAGCAATCTCCTATCCTTACATGAAACATTCTTTGGAACTGAAGACAGCATAGAGCAGTACAAGGGCAGTAAAAAGGAATAAAATGACAAGTTTCTGGAAGTCACAGACATAAAGTGGATTATAAGTGCAGTAGCTCTCTAAAAGGACCTGGATTATCAGATTCAATGGTATTATTTCAGATGTTCAGTTGTGTGGAGCCAAAGGAGCTATGTGTTTGAAATCAGAGGGCAGGTATTTGAGAGACAGATTTTCCACTTGGGCAGTTCTCTTGATCTTTCTAGTCCTGTTTCTTCATCTGTAAATTGTGGTAATAATGCCACACTCTATGAGCAGGTATATAAAAACAAACAAACTAACACAGAAAAACAACCCTATAATAGTTCTACAAACATATCAATTATCAATAATTTATTTTTCATTCATTCATTTATTCATTCAACAAATGCTTGTACAAATAAGGCACTATGCTTTGTGCTAAGCACTGCAATGAGCCTAAAACTGTATAAAGATCAAGGTGTAAAATCCTAGGTTAGGTCCTCAGTAAATGGTAGATAAGTCATAATCTGAAGGATAGAAGTATAGAGTGACTATAGAGGTCTTTGGTTACGATTTTTGATCCTCAAATGTTTTGATGCATGGTTTCCAAGTGAATAGTGCCAGTTTCTTTAATTGACAAAAGCTCCTGCCTTTTAGGAATTTGTATTTTGATGGGAAATAAAGACAGAGCTACTTGGGGCTTACACAAATAAAATACATAAGTGATAGATGATACTTAGTGAATGCAGTGATGTGGGGAATTGAGAGAGCAGATTCTGAGTGACACCAGCAGTTTCCCATTATTCACAGATGGTCCTTAAGAGGAGGTGGGATTTCTTCAGGTCATCTGGAAATAGAACTAAGATTTCATTGATTTTTCAGCCACACCTACAGATAAATAGCTAATGAGAGCTATGAGGTTAACAAATTTGATATTGTTATATTTAACAAGCCATTTGTGCCTCATGATTTTGGAGGGTGTCATGAATCTGATAACATGGATGAAAAGATTATTTGCAACTGTCATATCAGGTAGGCCTAATGAAAACCTGTGTTAGAAACTTGCTTAATTTCACTTGTTAATTCTTATCACAGGATACGGTAATTGAAAGAAGTATATTTCTTTTTCTTACATAAAAATTAGGAGTTACAATATTTCTGAACACCAGTGCATATTTGGAAACTAAATTGAAGTTGATGGAGGAGAGAGCAAGTTTCAGGAGTGAGAAACACTCTAGACAGAAGCATGTATCTGTGGGTATGTGTGTGTGTTGGGCAGGGGCGATGAGAGTTGGGTGGTGTCATTTTTCTTTCATGTCTTATTTAGCTTCTCTTGTTTTGAGAACTTTTTTTTTTTACAGTCAATTTCGGAGACACAGTCTATGTCCTCAAGCATTTACAATCTTAAAAGAGTGGAGGAGAAGATGAGCTAACAGGACTTGAAGCCTCAGACCCATCAAGTTTTTTGGCTATTGTGGCTCTCTTCACTATTGCAGTGGAGGAAATCTACAAATCCCTAGGTGGGCTGCTCTGTTTAATACAGTCAGCAGAGATGCTTTGAAATCATGTCATCCAGCAACAGAATCCTGGGACAGGGAGCAGCAGACTAGCTGATCAGCATCCCAATGCCCCGCAGTTTGCAGAAGACCATGACTCAGGTCCTTAGAGGAAAGACCTCTGATTAGAACCCTTTTCAGAGCATACCCAGTTTCTCTGTTTCTCTGTCTTTTTTCCTCCTCTATCATTATTTCCATCTCTAGTATCTTTCATCTTTCTTCCAGCTCTCTGTATTTTCCTTTTTTTTTAAATCTTCTTTTAAATTTAACTGAACACACTATGATATCAAATTACAAACATTAGTTTGTTAAATAAAATGCTGCATACACACATACATGGAACATTTTCTATTTCTTACAAAGAAAAAGACAGAAAATTTAAAAATTTATCTATAGTGTAGAAGTCTGGATGGATTGAATTAGTGATCCTCAAACCAGAATTTCTTCATGTCTAAATTATTGTTTTTGGTGGACAACAAAAGAAACCCATATGTGGTTCCTTGAGTCTGTGGAGAATATAATGAAAATTTAATGAGAGTAGATAATAAGCTCTCATTTTATTCAGTTCCAGGGAACAGGTTAGAACTTCTGTTTGGTGACTAAAGATCTTAAAGGGCTCAAGGTAGGCCATGCTACAGCCTCTTGAGGACAAGACTTCTGTGTCCTCTTCCCTGTGCACCTTTCCTCACCCACTTCCTAGCCCTAGAACATGAACCAGCTGCTCATACATCTATAGAATGAAAGAATCCAGGAATATATGTGGGGTCAGAAGTTGTAAGGGACTGAGTTGAATTGATTCTGATTCCCAAAGTTATTTATCTATTTATTTTCTTATTCTCCTCTATCTGTAATGTTATTGTTTTTTCCTTGTTATTTGTCTTTTTGCACAGTGAAAGGGAGAACAGTTCCAGCCATTAGGAAATTTTAGTAAATGACCTATTATCTGCCTGCCCATGAACCAAGTGGGTGGGAAGGCAGATCTCAGCTGGTGTGTAGTCCAAGAAGAGTTTGTGATGTCTCAGATTTAAGAGCCTCCTTTTCCTCAAGGACATGAACCACACTCTTAATTCACTATCTTTCTAGTTGGGAAGACAGCTGAATGGTTGGATCTCTTGAAATCACATGCTGATGACTGGCGAGCACATTTATTTTTCCCCATATAAAATATTGTGTTTTTTGGGGGGGGCGGGGGGAAGATGTATCTTCTTCCTTAAAACTGCAATATTATTTATGTTCTATTATGGTGTCAGGGAGGATGGGCTGAGGGAAAATACACTGCACCGAGCTTGATCCTTAGCCCTGTAGGGGAGATATTGTGTCAATAAATAGTTTCTTCACTTCGTGTCTGTTTCTCCTTTCAGATTGAGAAATTTTTCTTTTTGCATATCAAATAAAGAGAGGAACAGAAGGACTGTGATATAACACTGCAAATTTGAATAAATGAAGGTTTCAGATGATACTTAAAATGGCTTCCTTGTGAAATCCCTGTGGGGAGAATATCCACTGAGGTCAACCTTGGAATCCAAGAACCTATTAATAATTAAGACTAAGAAAAGGTCATGGATTGAACACATATTTTATGACATGCCTTGTACTAAGTGGATTATATACAAAATTTCATTTAATGTTCACAGTGGTATTGAGACAGAGGTTCTATTACTATTGCTTTATTATAGATAAAGAACCCTAGACATAGAGGAGATGAGTTTGTGAGTGATGAGTCATCATGTCAGAGCTCATTGACTCATGGCTTTGCAGTCAGAGTATGGAGCACAGTAGTGCTTTATGAGGACGCTCTTGTTGTCAGGTATATCCCAGACTGGCTAATGTTTGGGCAGGAAGATGAAAGTATGTATTTTCTCTGACCTCCAATATGCAGTTATGTGCCCTTCCTGTATGATTCTATGGAGGTCTCTAGATATCTCACCCTCCAGCCCATTACTTCATGATACAAACCATGCTTACTTGCTTCCACACTAGTCTGGGAGCTCCTTGATGTTGAGAACTCTATCTTGTTCACCATGTTATCTGCAGAACATAGTACAGAGCCAGGTACATGAAGATGCTAATCAATGCGTGTGTAATAAATGAAGATGAGCATCCATTCATCCAATCATGCAAACATATTTTGTCTGTAGTAGTTAGAGTCGCTTGGTGTAGGTGGCCAAACAACTAATCCTGTAACTTGGGTAAGGACCAAAGGATGAATGGATGGATGTGTGGATGGCACTAGGCATGGTTGGAAGGAGGATATAGTAGAAGAGAATGTTTCTGTCATGGGAACTAGAAAGTTTACTGAAATATATACTGCAATGTTGCTATATCTCATCCTTATCCTTCCCAGCCTCCTATCCCTGAGATGCCCAAACTATTCAACATAATTTTTTTTTTTTTTGCTGCTCTCAAATAACTCCAGGACCTCTGTGGGCTACATGAAGAAACTTCATGCTTGCTGCTTTTTCTCACATGCTGTCTGAGTGGGTCCTGTTACCAATTAGACCTCTTAGAGGATGGCGATGTTATCCAGCAGGATAACTCTAGCACCGGAGATGTAGCAGTGAGTTCAGGTGGAATGATATCAAACAAGGTTAGGGTTGGTGTTACCTCCATTCCAGCACGGGACACAGACTTGGCCAGGTGCTGTGAGTTCCCAAAGTGCAGGAGCCCATGGTAACTTCTGAAAAAGCGTGTTGGAGGAGAATGGGAGTGAAACCAGCAGATGCCCTCAAAGTTCTGTTTTCAGTTCCCCAAAAAGTCTTCTCCTTGACCAAAGTAGTATGACTATTGCTATAACAGCTGCTATCTTAGTCCCTGGGACTCTCCCTCAAAGGGTGGCATTACTTTTTTAATCTTCTCAGGCCAGTCACCATGAAACTTGGTAAAAACAAGCCTGGGGGGTGGTTGGGGGCATAGTTGGGGCCTGAGCATTGTGATGGGGGTGTGAAGAGGGACCTTTGGTTAATGAGTTGTTTTTTTAAACTAGATAAATATTTCCAGTTGTCTTAGGCTTGGTTAACTCTTTTTTTGCAGAGGGTCATAGATTCGTCTTCTGAGATGTCTGTAATTTGTTCTTTATTGCATCTAGCAAACATATAACAGGTGGAAAGAGCACTGGCTGCAAGTCTCAATTCTGTGTCTAAGTGACCATTCAACTTCAGCTCTTCAGTCTCCTCATTTGTTAATGAGAGATTTGATTTCTAAGGTTCTTTCTCACTTTAATGTTGACTGATTCTTTGTCCCTAAAAGTGGCAACCATGAATAGTAGTTACTAAGGGAACAGCTCTGTGTTTTAGAGTTAGGAATCTTGATCAGGCCACTTGAGTTTGAAACCTGATTTTGAAGTTTAAAAATTGTGTGATCTTGGACACTGTATTTATTCTCTCCAAGTTTTTTTTATAGCACAAACTACTCCTGAGATTGTAGGAGGATTTGGTGACATGATCTCTGTCAGCGTTAGGACATTGTATCTGTTACTATTACTACAGAGTAAACACCTGTTATAAGTTGGTGTGTATTGAGCCACCAACAATATTACAGAAGGTCTTCTCTATGTATTTTTTGCTTCCAGCCCTGACCAACAGCATTTGATTACTGTGTCATATGTTGGAGACTACCTCATTTGCTCTTTGGTAAAATTTTGCCCATGGTAAAATTTTATATTTTCTTGAGAATGACTCAGAGAGAGAGAGAGAGAGAGAGAGAGAGAGAGAGAGAGAGAGAGACCCTTAATCACCATTAGTCCAACCCTTTTATTAGACCTAGAGGAGTTGACTGAGGTCTAACTATTACTATCAAAAACCAATATTATTGAAAATCTACACAGAATCTGTCAAGTACAGAGCTATGGGGAAGACATGGTAGTTTGGGCTTGATAACCTTGGTTTAAGTTATGGTTCTATCTCTCATGAACTCTATAATCTTAACTATGTTACATAACCTTTCTTAGCCTCAGTTTCCTCATTTATGAAGCAGGGTTAATAAAAAACACTTCAGTGGGTGGTGTGAGAATCAAAGATGGTCATACAGTTGACAGTACTAGCAGATGTCAGTACTTTCCTCTTCTCTGCCTTCCACACTCCACTGCCTCTTTTCCTCTCAATCATCCTATTTCTTATTCTGCAGAGAATCTTGCTAGTTTCAGAGATACAGTTAGAGTAAGAGATCAAACCTTCTCATGAAGAGATAACTAACGATGTGGTAGGGGTAATAGTACTATTCAAATCCTGAGAAGACTGGTAGGGAAATGGAAGGGTAGAAAGGCTAAGAGGAATTAAGGAGAGAGACAGAGAAGATGAAGGAGGTAGGAAGGGAGAAGGGGAAAATAACTGAGAATGGGAAAGGAGTGAGAGGAAGGAATGGGAAGGAGAGAAAGAATGGCAGGGTAAGGAAAAAAAATCAGAAAATCAAGTTTTTCTGAAAAATTACGTGATGCCTTTGGTTGTCAATGGTTGAGGTGGCAGGGGGATCTTTCCCATGCCAACAGTCTCCAAGAACTCAGGGGGAAAGTTGACAAGTGGAACCAAGGGGAAAGGAACTGGCATATGGTAAGGGAACTCCCTTGTGAATTTCATTTTTCTTCCCAACCTTCTCTAAGCTTGACCCTGCTGTGTTGCTGCAGATTCACAGTTTCGAGATAGGCTACGAGACTTGGGCAGTTGGAAGAAAATGTGGGGAGCCTAGGCAACTGTGACATAGCTCTTTATTTCTGCAATGGTACAGCCTGCCTCACAGGGTAGCAGTGTTATCAAGCCAGGGCATGGCATCCCACCCTCCTGACCACCGCCATGGTGGCAACGCCTTTTATACACTGGTTAAACAATAGTGGCACATTGCTAGATAAGTGGAGCCTGCACATGCTTACAGGGCACATAAGGGGAAAAGTGCTGAGTTTTTTTCCACTTGGAAGCTAGCTATGGGTGTGGGAGGGAGCCTGATTACGGTTATCTTTCTTCCTCTTCATACCTCCCCGTAGCCGGTACTTGCTTACTTCAATCTACAAGTTCTTCCCAAACTTTTAAACCTACACAGTCTAATTGATATACACTCATCAGAGAGGTCAATTCCCAGCACACTTGGAGACTTCGCTGCACCAGTGCCTGTGGACACTCTCTGCCTGGCTGAACCACCTGTGTCCTTATCTACTTGTAATGCGCTTCCATGTGTGCTCCATCCACCTTGTCTCACCTACTCATGAACACTGCTCAAGCAATAGTCTTTTCTCTCTCCCTTGCACCAGATTTTTCCTCTCTACTGGATCATTCTCATTAGCATTAAAAATGCTGTCTTTTCTCTTTTGCTTTTATATACTGCGTCACTCTGTCCTCTTTCCCAGCTCCTTGAAAGAATTGTCCATGCGCATTGTCACCAATCCCTTTGCTCTCATTTTCTTTTCAATTCATTCTGATCAGACTTTTGCCCCTGCCATTCTATAAAAACTGCTGTAATCTAGTTCACCAATGACCGCCCCCTTCCCCATCACTAGATTTAATGGTCCATTTTCATTCCAGTTGACACAACTGGCAGCTGATTAATTTCTCTTTGTAACACTTCTCTTGGATCACCGGACAATACCACCCTCATGATTTTCCTTCTTCGCTGATGAATCCCTTTCAATCTTCTTTTCTAGTTCCTCTTATCTCACCAACTTCTTAATGTTGGAGTGTCTCTCAGCTCAGTGCTTGGAATTTTCTGCCCATGCTCACTCACTAGATACTTCCTCGCAGTGTGATAACTTTTTAGCACCACCTGTAGAAAGATGACACCACATTTATGTCTCTAGCACTGACCTCTGTCTTCTAAATTCCAGCCTTTTATACCCAGCTGTCCACCTGACATCTCTGCTTGTTGTCTAAGGCATCAAAGACTTAACATGTCCAAATAGAGCTTCTTAAGTTTCAGTAATCAAGGTAGTGTCTATTGATATAAAAGATAGGTAAATAGATCATGGAATGAAATAGAGAGTTTAGAAGTAGACCCAACTTTATGGTCAGATGATTTTCAACAGATGTGCCAAAGCAATCCAACAAGGGAAAGGAAAGTCTTTTTAAATATATGGTGCTGAAACAACTGGATATCCATATGGAGAAAAAATGAATGTTACCCCTTATACCTCTTACTATATAAGAAAATTAAATCCAGCTGGATCAAAAATGAGCTTCTGTTTTTTTCTCTCTAAATTTCATCTTCTGTAAGCTTCCTCCTTTCATAAAAAACAAAAACAAAAACAAAAACTCTATTTTTTTAATTCTTCAGGTCAAAAACTCTGAATTTACTCTTGTCATCTCTCTCTTTGTCCACATCCACATTTTCAGCATGTCCTGTCAGCCCTACCCTCAAAGTAGCATCATCTCTTGCTTGGATTATTGTAATAGACCCCTAACTAGGGCTTCTACTGCCACACTGGCTCCCATTTCACTCCAACAGTTTTTTTTGTTTGTTTTATCAGAGCACCCAGAGAATCCTACTACATATAAATTAGGCAAAATTATTCTTCCGTTCAAACCCACCAAACTTCATCTCACTTGAAGTAAAAAAAAAAAAATCTTCCTGTGACTCATGAGACCTTGTGTGACCTGTCCCTCTACTCTGTAACCCTCTGCTATAAATATGCTGGGCTCATGCCTACCTCAGAACTTTTCATTCGCTGTTCCTGATGTTTTGAATGTCCTTATCCACTTATCCACGTGGCTCACTTACTCACTTTATTTAGGTCTCTACTTAAATGTTAGCTTCTTAGTGACACCTTTCTTGATAATATATCTAAATTTAAAACCCCCTGGAGCACTTGACTCAGGTGACTAGGGAGACTGCACCAATGGGTTCCACAGGACATAAACTACATAAGGCTACTTCCCTAAGATTGGGAGATATAGCAGCCCTACCTAATATGTAGAAACAAACACAGGGAGGCAGCCAAAATGGGGAGACCAAGAAACATGTCCCAAATGAAACAGTAGAACAAAGCTTCAGAAAAAGAATTAAATAAAATGGAGACAAGCAATCTACCAGATGCAGATTTCAAAACACTGGTTATAAAGATGCTCAATGATCTTAGTGAGAAGTTCAAGAGATATGAAACATAAAAATGGAGATATAAAACATAAAAAGCCAGTCAGAAATGAAGAATACAATAATTAAAATAAAGAACAGATTAGAGGAAATCAACAATAGATTAGATGAAGCAGAGGATCAAATCAGTGATTTAGAAGATAGTAGCAGAAAACACCCAAACAGAACAGCAAAAAGAAAAAGAATCCCCCCCCCCAAAAAAAAAATTGAGGATAGCTTAAGGGACCTCTGGGACAACATCAAGTGTACATTTGCATCATAGGGGTACCAGGAGAAAAGAAGAAGAGCAAGGAATTGAAAATCTATTTGAAGAAATAATGAATGAAAACTTCTTTAATCTTGTGAATGAAATAGACCTATAAGCCAAAGAAGCACAGAGTTCCAAACAAAATGAACCCAAAGAGGCCCACACCAAGACACATCATAATTAAAATGCCAAAAGCTAATGACAAAGGAAGAAAAGCAGTTCGTTAACTACAAAGGAGCTTGTGTAAGAATGTTAGCGGATTTCTCAACAGAAACTTTGCAGGCCAGAAGGAATCGACATGAAATATTCAATTCAATGGAATAGTACTTAACATCAAAAAGAATAAATTCTTGACATTTTGCAATAATATGGATGAATCCTGAAGGTATTATATTAAGTAAAATAAGTCAGGGAAAGACAAATACTATATGATTTCACTTAGATGGGAAATCTAAAGAACGAAATAAGTAAACAAAACAGAAACAAACTCAGATATAGAAAGAACATTTTGATGGTTGCCAGATGGGAGAGGGGTTATAGGGTAAAAAGGGGAAAGGGATTAAGAAATACAAATTGGTAGTTACAAAATTGTCATGGGGATGTAAAGTATAGCATAAGGAGTATAGTCAATAATATTGTAATAACTATGTATGGTGTCAAATGGGTACTAGATTTATTGGGATGATCACTTTATAAGTTATATAAATGTCTAGTCACTATATTGTACATCTGAAACTAATATAATATTGTATGCCAAATAATTGTAATTGAAATATAAAAAATAACTATAATCAAAAAATAAATTTAAAAAAATGAAATAAAGGCTTAAACATAAGACCTGAAACAATAAAATATGTAGAAGAAACTATGGGCACTAAACTCATGGACCTTGGTCTTAGAAGGCTTTTGTGAACCTGACACCAAAAACAAAAGAAATAAAAACTTAAAAGAAATGAATGGAACTACATCAAACTAAACTCTGCTTTACCGTAAAAGAAACTATCAACAAAACAAAAAGGTAATCAACTAAAAGTATAAAAGATATTTGCAAATGATACCTCCAATAAGGAGCTAATATCCAAAATATATAAAGAACTCACAGAACTCAATAGCATAAAAACCAAACTGGTTGGAATATAAATTGATGTAGCTACTATGAAGAATAGTATGGAGGTTCCTCAAAAAATTAATAATAGAGCTATCATTTGACCCAGCAATTCCTATTCTGGGTATCTACCCCCCAAATTTGAAAACACTTATCCATGGATATAAGTACCCTTATTTCATTGAAGTATTATTTACAATAGCCAAGATAAAGAAACAACATAAGTGTCCTTCAACAGATAATACGATAAAGATATGATACACACACACATACACACAGTGGAATACTACTCAGCTATAAAAAGATGAAATATTTCCATTTGCAATAACATGGATGGATCTTGAAAGTGTTAAGTACAGCTAAGTAATACTGTGCTAAGTAAAATAAATCAGATGGAAAAGGACAAGGACCATATTATCCCACTCATATGTAGGATATAAACCAAAAAGCAACAAATGAACAAACAAAACAAATGAAAACTCATAGGTACAGACAATAGTATAGTGGTTATCTGAGAGAAAAGTGGGTAGCAGAAGGACAAAGAGGGTAAAGGGGGTAAAATATATGGTGACAAAAGGAAGCTAGACTTTAGGTGGTAAGGATGCAACAGTATACAAAAATATACAGAAGTTGTTTTATGAAGTTGTATACCTGAAATTTATATGTTACTAACTAATATTACCCTAATAAATTTAATAAAAACAAAAAAAATTGTGAAATTAATTTTGATAGTATGTTAAATTTAACCCAATATATCTGAAGTACTACCATCTCAACATGTAATCAATCTGAAAATTATTGAGATATTTTATACAAATTTGTTGTAAATAAATCTTCAAAATTTGATGTGTTTTTACATTTATAGAACATTTCAATATGAACTAGCCTCATTTCAAGACCTCGATAGCCATGTGTGGCATGCAGCTGCTGTATTGGAAAGCACAGGTCTGGAACATATATGAGTTAATGCAAGATTTAAACATTTGGGGACTGAAAGAATTTGACTGAAGAATGTGTTCAAGGAGACCCTTGAAAGAAATCAAACAATAGCCAAATTGAGCTACTCCTTCTATTATAATGATAACTAACATTTTTACCTCCCTTAATATATGCTAGACTGGATGCTTAACACTTTACATGAATTATTTCATTTAATCCTCACAACAATCTTATTAGTAAGACTCCCTCCCTTTCAGATGAAAAAAAAAAACAAAACTGAAGGATGAAAGTCAAATATTACTATTGTGACTTGAGAGCATATTTTCTCAGACAATGATATACAAACAATTATGTGGGGGAAAATAGCCAATAATTTGTTCACTACACCTTCCCAGGCTCTTGGTAATGACTGACTATCTCTGGTGATAACTCACCTGTTCTCATTTTGTAGAGAGAGGGCACAGAGCCCCTGGTTTGTGTCTTTGAGACTAAACCTTAGGTCTTCCAGTGGCCATTCAGGCCACCAATTTAGTTTAGTGAAAGGTTAGTTTCCACCTTGTTAGCTTTCATAACAACACTCTTCCCCAGCACAGGTACTGGCTCTAGTGACACCTGTGAAAAAATGAAAAGGCCTGACATGAGTATGAGCTCACTGGGGTCTAAGGTTTCAAAAAAGACTAAAGAGAGTTGTTCTTAATGTTGGGGGACACAATTGAAGAGTTAGGTCTTGGAACTATGAGTGTTTGGGAATAAGGCACAATGTAAAAAGACAAACAGACATCTGTCTCCACTTCCTCTTTCATTCCTCATCCTCTATTAATCCTTTGCGTCTTCCTTCTCTATCTCCCCCGGCCTTCCCAATTTATTTCTATCTTCCATTTCCTGATATTTTAAAAACTTTTCTTTACTCATTCTCTCCCTTTCCCTTTTCTTCAAAAGACTGTTTCATTTGTTGACTTGCTTAGGGGTTTGTGGAAATGTGTTAGCACCAACTCTAAAATACATGATTAATTCTGACAAAATTCTCCTTTTGTAGAAAAAGTTAATAGAAAGCTGTAGTTCATTTTTAAAGCCATAGAGAATCCCACTCTGATATACAGACATTAGAGCTGGAAAAGAACATCAAGGTCTCCAATCCAACCCTTTCCCTTACTGATAGGGCAAAGAAGGCACAGAGGGGACATGTTGTGCCCAATGGTACTAGGATGTGTGGATGGCCCACAGGAGTGGCAGGTAGAGATGATTGGTTAGCAGTTGGACCACCCCAACCTTGTGACACTAAACATAATATTATTATAAACCCATTGCCAATCACCAGGAAGTTTTAATTTTTTTTACTATGTCTTAGTCTACATATAATCCTATGTAGCTTTCAAGATTTCTAGGCATCTTTATTCCCAAATAGTTGATGCCCAGCCTTGTGCCATGACTGTGGGCCTCTTCTCCCTCAGGTACAATTACTGTTCCACACTTGTTAAGCGCGGGGAAAGGTACAAACTCTGCCATAGGAGGGGGCATGTCATTCCAGGGCCTTCCAAGTTTTCCTGAACACACCCCCTTTTCTCATTTTTCTTTTTTCTCTTCTCTCTTCCTTCTTCTCTCCTTAATTTCTTCTTTTTTCTTTTACTTTCTCTTTTGCATTTCTTTCCTCATATCTGCCTTAGGTCTACCATAGGGCCTATGGGACTTTGGAGTCAAAGAGTTAGCTCACCCCGAAGATGAGTGACACGCAGTGTGGTCGTTCAATAAGCTGCCTCACTTAGCCTCAATATATACCAGACACTGTACTGAAAACTTTACATTTGCTGTTGCTTTTAATCTTTATGACTTTTTACTAAATAGGTGGTTAACCATCACTGTCTGCATCTTCCGAGTGAGAAAGTGAGGCCTACAAAAATTAGGAAACTTCTCAGAGCCACACAGCTAGTTACTGGTAGACTGGGGATTTTCTGACTCCGAAGTTAATTTTGAGGGCCAAAAAGTATGCCATTAAGTCCCACGAGAAGCAGCCTGGGTGTTTTATCTGAACTTTCTGGGTTCATAAAAAAGACCCAAAGCACCTCATTTCTCTGAGTGGATTTGGCCAGCTGTTTCTGCAGGGCATGGACACTACTGGAGTTGACTTGATGGAAGTTTGTTGAGAACAGAACTCTCATCTCTATTACCCCCCATTATTTTAGTTTGCTTCAGCTATGGTAACCAAATGCCACAAACTGAGTGGCTTAAAACAACAGAAATTTATTCTCTCACAGTTCTGAAGGCCAGAACTCTAAAGTCAAGGTGGTTCTTTCTTGAGGCCCTGAGGAAGAAGCCATCCCCTGCCTGTTTCCTAACTTCTGGTGGCTCCAAGACAATCCTTGACATTACTAAGCTTGCAATTGCATCACTCCAATTTTCGCCTCTGTTGCCACATGGCATTTTGCCTGCGTCTCTGCATCTCCAATCTTCCTCACCAAATAAGGACACCAGTCATTGAATTTGGGCCCATCTTAATCCAATATGATCTTATCTATTTTTTTTTAACTTTTTGTTTTGAAGTAGTTATAGGACAGAGAAGTTTGGTGTGCCCTTTGCCCAGTTTCCCCTGATGGTTACTTCTTATGTGATTATAGTACAATATTCAAAGAAGCAATTTAACACTGGTCAAATTGTATATAGTTTGTCAAATTGTGTATAGTTTTATGCCATTTTATTACATGTCCAGATGTACATAACCATCATTGCAATCAAGAAAAAGAATTATTTCGTTACCATCAAGATCTCTCTGTGCTATTCCTTTCACAGTCTCATTCACTCTCTTTCCCCCACCATCCCTAAACCCTGGCAACCAATAACCTCTTCTTCATTTCTATAATATTGTAATTTCAAGAATGTTATATAAAAATAATATGGTATGTGACCCATTGGGATTGTTTTTTTTCACTCAGTACAATGCACTTCAGGATCACCCAAGTTGTTACATGTACCAATACTTTCTTTTTATTTCTACATAGTATTCCATGGCATAGATATATCACAATTTATTTAGCCATTCACCTATTCAGGGACATGTTGGTTATTTCTAGTTTTTGGCTATTACTCATAAAGCTACTATCAACAATTATGTATAGAATTTTTTGTGTGTGAACATAGTTTTCATTTCTTGGCGATAAATGCCCAGGAGTGTAATTGTTAGGTCATATAGTAGGTGTGTTTTGTTTAGTTTTTTTCTGAAACTGGCAAACTATTCTACAGAGTGTCTGTACCATTTTACATTCCCATGAGCACTGTGCGAATAATCCAATTTCAATTGCATTTTCGACAGCACTTCAGTATGTCCTCAGCTTAACATGAACACATCTCTAAAAACCCTATTCCCAAATGAGGTCACATTTATAGATACTGGGAGTTGAGACTTGAACATATATTTTTGATGGACACAATTCAACCCACTATATCTGTCTTCACTTCCTTGAGTCATGGCATGTCTGATTTCAGAGCTTTGCTTTATGGGAAAGGACTTGCTTTGATTTCAGCCTCATTAGAAATACCCTTGATTTTTGAATTTGCCCCTAAGGATGAGTGAACAAATTTATATTGCTTGGAGGTACATTTTTGAGTCTTTCTGAACTCTAGTCAGACATTCAGTTTCAAAGATTTAATAATGATGAATATTCTCAGGAGGTAGATTGTCATTGTTATTTCTCTAACCAGTTTTCCCATGACTGTCCTTGTCAATGCTCCATTACTGACAAGAGAAAGAGTGGGGAGGGGGGAGGTAGAAAAACTAGATTATAAATTTATTGAGGGAAAGGACGTAATTTTAGTTATTTCTGTACTTCTTTCAGAGTGTAGGCTAAGGTGCTCAGTAGATATTTTTTGATAGATGAGTAAATAAGAGGAGAAGGGCTGGAGTGCCCATACAGAAGTGAGGGAAGAGAGTCAAAATTGTTTTACATGTGTCTCCTACCCCTTCTAATTCCCAAAACGCATAGTCTTTCACACATGGGATCCCAATGTTTGAACTAGGTTGAGAGTGTGTGTGTGTGTGTGTGTGTGTGTGTGTGTGTGTGTGTGTGTGTGTGTAGTTAACCAGGTGGAGAAGAAGACCCCAGGAAAGTGGCATATTTGACCCTGTTTTCTGTGCATTCCCTTAAGCACTGGAAGGTTATAATTCTCTTGCATTGTATAGGCTTCAAGAGAGCAGAGTTACATAGGTAGAGATTTGATCCTGGGCCAGCCATTCACCAGCTGTGTGGCCTTGCCGTTAGCCTCTCTTATCTGTAAATTTGGTGTAAGATATTTATTGATGTAAACTTATTTTAAAATATAATATATATGCATAGAAAAGTGAACAGGTCAAAATTATACAGCTCAATACATTTTTACAAAGTGTCACGTATTACATTACCAACCTCCCAAGGAGCCCCTTCTTATTTCCTCCTAGGCACTATCTCACCCCACACCCAACCAAAAGTAATGTGTGCCACTTTGTAAGTGCTCGGTTCGGCCTTTGGTAGATAGGAAGCCCTCGATACTTGTTTAAAAATGTAATGAAGGGATAATATTTCATTACGTCGAAGTGCCATAACGGACTTAAATATTTCCTTATTGCTTTTTCATCTAGATTGTTTTATTTTATATAATGTTGCAGTGAATGACTCTCTTTTTTGCTGTTTCCTTCTTTTGGAAATTTCTCAGGGTAGGTTCAGTTGGATCATAGGATATATGACTGTAGAACTGTCACCCTTAAAAAGACTTTGAAAGCTTACTGAGAAGGGGCAAATGAGGAAGCAAGCCTCTCACACCATGGTCCAGGGGATGGGTATGAAGGCAGGTGGCTTATGGGTTTCAGGCGGCTCTCCTCGTCTCGGCCCCGCCCACTCGGCCGCTAGGCCCCGCCCACCTCGCCAACCTCAGCTGGGCGCCCCGCCCAGTCGGCACTCCTCATCGCGGCCCCGGCCCCCGGCCCCCGGCCCCCGGGCCGCCCGGCCCCCACATTTATGTGACCACATTTATATGACTCCAGTTGTATGAAATGATCAGAATAGGCAGATCCACACAGACAGAAAGTAGATTTCACGGTTTTATAGGAGGAGAGGAAAGGGTTGAAGAAAAATGGGGAACAAATGCTAATGGGGACAGGATTTCATTTTGGGGTGGGGAAAATGTCCTAAAATTGATTGTGGTGATGGTTACACAACTCTATGAATAAACTAAAAACTTAAATTATACACTTTCAATGGGTGCATTGTATGTTATGTAAATTATATATCAATCAAGATTTTAAAAAAAACTGATAGTTGAAAAAGAACCAAATAGAATGTATAGAAATAAATATAAAAATATAAATATATAAATATATATATATTTATAAATTTAAAACTCAAAGGACAAGTTAAATAGGAATTTGTCCTAAACTACTATTACCAGCAGGAGCTTCTTTTGTTACAAAACAGTACAATTCTCATGGACATCCCAGAGCACACATCAAGTCAGAGAGCCCCTCAGCTGGCCCCACAGTAAGCTCAGAAGAAGCCACCAAGCTCCACACAAGGGCCTGCTGGAGTGGGGCTTTTGAAATCTTATTGACATTATCACTTGCAATTGTGTCTTACAATTTTTGTTAACACAAACAGGAACTTTGATTATTTAAACTCGAGCAGGAGCTGGAAGAGGAAAACAACCTTGATTGCTTGCCCCTGGGGAGGTGTGGTGCCCATATCCATGGCAGCAGAGCCAGCCCTTCTTCAGGCCCATGTTCTGGGCAGCTGGAGATTAGCTACAGGGCTTTCTCAGCAGGTAGAGGATTGTTAAAGTGAGAGGCTGTTTTTCACTTTTCCTGAGTCGTTCCTTTCTCCGGATTCACTTCCCTTTGCTCTGAGCATCGTGAAGTCTCAAAACAACTAAGACTGGGTTTCCAAGTTCACGTGAAACCCACAAACATACTCAAAGAACCTAACATAAATGACCTTTGGAGAGCACTACCTGAACCCTGATTTCATGACCATCCTCCTTAAATTCTACCTCCTGCACACGTGTTAAAGGCTTGGGTCGAGCCCAGTTCGCTCTGAACTCCTGCAGCCCCCAGCAGGGTGCCTGGCACAGAGCAGATAATCAATACTCACTTGTACTTTTGTTCGACAAAAATCTGCTAGGCATCCATGTGCCAAGCATCGAGTGTTTGAGTGTTTGAGAGTAGCTGACTAGCATTCCTTTTACTGTCCGTACCGATTGACAACTGACCATTTTCGAAGACGTCCAAGGAGTAGAATAGCCAAATATCTGTTTGAAGATTTGCATACAGTTATGAACCTGATCCTGCTATCAAATTCCAACCTAGGCAATCAAATAAATCAAGCTATCTCAGATACTTACTGGTTTTATGGTGGTTAATCTGTCTTCTCTGGCTCTAAATCACACTACTGAGCTGTGAGTTGTTAAAGGTTAAGTCTCTGCCCTCTTTCCAGCTCCTCAGTTGACTGCCTGGCAGCTAAGGTCAAGTGACCCCATTTATCAGAAGGCACAGAGGGAAGTTCTAAAAGGTGATCTGCAAAGTCAAGGCAGTGATTTTCAAGTTTAAGTGACAACCACAGACATGTTTGAAGAGCCTAACACATAACAGTGGTAATTAGGAGGCCACGAGTATGTCTCAATGTGGCAAAGGAGACTCAACTGGCAAGCCTTATGAGCTCAACGCCAGAACTCTGTTCAGGAGGCAGTGCTTCCATGGCCTGAAACCCAGCACTGATGTGTGACTTCCCCCAATGTCCAAGGACGCGTAACCTTTTGTTTCCTAAGCACATGTTTTATAGCTTGCAAAACCCGATAACATTGTTCCAGAGTCGAAGTGTTTGCTTCTGTTCCAAGTCCGGCAGCATCTCCTACTCTGAATTGCCACCTAGGCCACACACAGGGCTTTCTTTGTGTACATTTCCCAGTGAACTTTATCACAGAAGCAGTTTAGAGGCCTCGGATCCTAACAGCCCATAAAAAATGCAATTGCACCCAGACAGACGTTTCTGAAAAGCAGAATAAAGCCTTCCACCACGACGATTCCCACTGGAAGAAGCCTGTTCTGGATCCTGAGGGTCGGCTGGGGCTGGGGTGGAGACATGGCAGGGAGCGTCAGGAGCCACTGCACCTGCTCAGACTGAAAGGCAGTTACTGCCACAACACCTCAGCTCGGCGTGGGTTTCCGAATCTAGTACCGATCTGTGGACGGTAGCACGGTTCACCTGCACTGTGTTTTAAGGGCATCCCCAATGAGAAGTCTAAACACGTCTGACCCATTCCTGTAAAGCAGATCCTGGCATTTATAACTTTTTGGTATATGAGGAGCTTCCCAAACTGCAAGTGGCAGGCAGGCCCCCCCTTCATCTATGAGAGCCCATGCCATGGGGTCCCCCGGCTCTTTGGGGTTGGCGGGGGGGGGTGTCGAGCGGGGAAACCAATACAATCGGAGGACGTGGGACCCTCTTCCCGCAGTCGGCAAAGGGCAGGGCTGGGAGTGGAGGGGGCGCGTCCACGAAGAGCGCAGGTCACTAGTGCCAACTCGGTGCGGGACAGGACCGGGCTGTAGGACCTGCCCCTGTGGGGACCCCGTCCAAACAGAACAGCAGCCCGAACGACGGCCGCCTGGTCGGCCCGGCGTCTAGGTGCCTGCGTCACCAGGGGTTCCCCGCCGGCTGGGGAAGGGCGGAGGCTGGCGGCCAGGCCAGGTGCGCCTCGGGTGGCGGCGCCCCGCCCAGGCGGCTCTCCTCGTCTCGGCCCCGCCCACTCGGCCGCTCGGCCCCGCCCACCTCCGCCCCGCACCAGGCCGCTCGGCCCCGCCCACCAGGACGTCTGCCGGGCCCCGCCCACTCCGTCCGCTAGGCCCCGCCCACCTCGCCAACCTCAGCTGGGCGCCCCGCCCAGTCGGCCCTCCTCATCTAGGTCCCCGGGCCGCCTGGCCCCCTCCAGTGAAAGCTTCTGGTGTGACGAGAAGATGGGGCAACAGGTAAGAGTGACAGCTCAAGTCAGCAAGAAGGGGTGGGCCCAGAGCTGGGGGACACAGCTGGCTCCGCGGTTCTTCCATCGTGACCGTGGCCGTGGAGGGATGAGGTGCAGATGGCAGGGGGAAGGTGGAAGCGCTCGCTGCTAACGTCTGGGTGCGATCAGAGACGTGGGCCTCTGCTGCACGGGGGGGGGCTGTGTCTTGGGGGCTTGTGGAGGGACAGGACTGTGAAGTCATCGTCGCTCAGAGTGGGAGAGAGAGCCTGAAGCCGTGGGCTCGCGGGCAGCGCGGGGCGCCCACCCATCTGACGCTCGTCATCACGAATTGAAAGTGAAGGGAGTGGAGCTGCTCGTGTGCTTCTCCCCGGGGATGCTCAGCCGCCTGGGTGTGGGGACGGCAGAGCCACGGTGTGTGTCATCCACGCCGGGCTTTGCTCACAGGGAGAGAGAGGCGAGGGAGTTGTCTAAATAAGGAACATGAGTAAAGAAGGGAGTAAATGGTTCCGCGAGGAAACGGTGGGAGAAGCCGGCGGAAGTGCTGGACCAAGTGGGGGTGGGGGGGCTGGGTCTGCTTCCTAGAGGACGGCAGGGTCCCAGGTGTGACCGTCGGAAGGGGTGGCTGGGTTGGAGCAGTGGGAAGATCGCTGGACGTGAAATGGTGAGAGATCAGGGGGTAGGATGGCCAGCCCCGTGGGCCACTGAGCATAAGACAGGAGGATGGAGGAAGCAGGGGGCCAGGGGTGGAAATCATCAGTGACTGACCAGATGGCCAGCAGATGGCAGTCACCGAGCGGGACAACAGGTGATGTGACTGGATTTTGACTGAGAAAGGAAGAGAAATATCGGAGAAACAGCCATGGCAAGCAGGGAGGGGACAGCCGTACATCAGATTCTGCAGTTTGTGGGGTGCGGTGAGCCAGCTAATAGGGGGGAGAGCCTACCCATGGAGGGCCAAGCCCCAAAGTGGGGTCGCAGGCCTCAGATCTGCTGGTGTCAGAGAAGGCGAGAGGGATGGAAGCTGGGGAGGCGGGCTGAATTAGAGCAGAGAACGCGCAGATCTAGAAAGAGGGTCCGTGAGCTGGAGGCTGGATCCTTTGGGGTGAGCGAATGAGCAGGGCCAGCAGGGCGTGCTGAGAACAGCGCTGCGTGACGCTCAGCTGTAGGGTCTGAACACTGTGGGAGCTCCAGGCGACTGTGGGGTGGCACCTCCCCCTGGTGGCTGCGGCAAGTAGGAGTTCCGTGGCCCTCACCCCCAAACTGCACCTGGAGAATGAGCAGGTGGCAGAGCCAGGGCACCAGATGCCTGCAGCTGCGGAGCTGCAGCGGCTCGAACCACAGGAGTCATGGCAACGGAGCCCAGGTGCCCAACATGCCGTGAGTTACCTGTAGGGAGATTCCGGATCAACAGATTCATTGGCAGGAATAAAGACCAACCCTCTCCCAACGTGTCCCCTCTCCCCAGCAGATCTGTCCAGGAATGGCTTAAAGACTGTTACCCTTGGGAAAGGAAAGTATCTCCCTCCAGTGGTAAAAATTTTAATTCGGGAAAGATCCTGATTTCGTAGATGTGGGCAGAAGCTACCAGCATCGAAATTCCCTCCCACGTTTCATTATAAAAATGTTCAACCTGAATGAAAAATGGAAAGTTCACAGTAAATGCCAACACACTCAGCACCGAGATTCTCCAATTAACATTTTATTACACTTATTTTACCGCGAATCTATCCAGTTGTCCCTCCCGCTGTCCATCCGACAAGCCGTCTCATTTTTGGATGCGTTTCAAAACAGGGTATTCCACCCCAAAGCACTTCAGCATAAATATTATCGACTCGAATCCGATATTTGTCGCCAGTCCTTTTTTTCCTCTTGAGGTAAAAAGGCACAGAATGAAACGCACCAAACTTAGATGTACCTTTCACTAGGTTCCGGCCAATGCACGTACCCGTGCGACGCATATTCCATCAAGACAGAACAGAAAATTCACCCCCAAAAATTCATTCCTGCTTCTTCCCAGTCACTCCATCCGCCCTTTTCTTCTGGGCAACCCCTGTTCTAACTGTTCCCGTCACAGGCCCGTCTTTGCCTGCTCTAGAACTTAATATAAACGGACTTGTGAAGTGTGGGCTCTTTGGTGTGGCAGCACCTGAACTTGAAAAGCTGCCCGGGTGGTTCTGATGTGTCTGTCAGCAGAGCTAGAAACTTCTGCCCAGGCTCAGGCCTGTCTTACACTGCAGATGGGGAAACCGGGGCTCGGAGCGATTCGGTGTGAGGTCACAGACCGGGAGCAGAACTCGGGTGTCCTGGCTGACAGCCCTCGGTTTACCGCACAGCAGTGGGGCTTTGAGGATAGTGGTTCTCAGACATGAGGATCATCAGACTCCCTGGAAGGTTGTGGGTCTGGGCTGGGGCCCAAGAATCCTCATTTCTAAGAAGTTCCCAGGTGATGCTGATGCCGACGCTGCTGGTCCAAGGACCGCAGCTGAGAACCACCGTGAAAAGCCAGGTGGCAGACGGACTGTTAGGAACTGACAACGTCAAGGCCACAGCTGGCCCAAACGGGGGAGCATCTTAATGGATAAGAACTGGAGAGAAGTGAGACGAGGTTGGGGATCCCCTTGCAGAGGGGTCTTCTCATCCTAGCTGGCTTTCTTGAGACCTTTCTTGAAATTTTGACTGGGAAACTCCTCTACAGGACTTGGTCAGGTGCATTTCAGCAAAAGTGTCCTTACTTCCTCTCTCTGCTGGATCAGTGTCCCACTGATGCCAGGTTCCCATCTCCCCTCAGCCTCGCCTACCTAGGTGTTTTCTTTCTTTATGTATTTTTAATTAATTTATTTTTAATTATGACGATAACCTACCTAGATGTTTTCAAGGCTCACCTGCTACTCCTGAAGACAGGGGGCAGCCCTGTAGAGAGCTACCCATGTGTGGGCATCCTGGGGTGCAAAAGATACTTTTAAGGGAACACAACATATCATTTTTTAATTTAATGCTGATTAATTGGTTTTCATGTGCATTAAGAAAATAGCCAACCTATGAATTCACACCTACTCTTATTTAAACTGTTTCCTCTTTAAATAAAGTCTAAAAGAGGCATGGATTTGGAGAACCAATATCAACAAACTAACGAAGCAGGTGCTTCTAGGTGTGTGGCAAAGCGAAGGCTTCTGAGGCCGACTGAGGTCTGAGAATCAGTAAATCAGCTTCAGTAAATTCCAGTCCCAATGAGAAAATTTATTCTCTTTCCTAGTTATTTTGCATCTGTATCTTGTGACTTTTTTGCATGTTATTCTCACTATCTTATGATAACTTATCTTCTTTAAAATATGTGAATTTACATATTTGTTGCAATTTCAAAGTGGGATGTTTATAACATTTTGGAAGTAGACTTCTTTTGCCTTGAGGAACACATTTTCAATTTTGTAATGAAAGCCGGGCTGTAAGACTATGCATATAGAAAACTACTTTAGAGAAAAATTTTCAATATCCTTTTTACTTAAAAGTGAGTTTTGTTGTTATTAAAAAGCAACTTTATTCAATTACATTTATTTGCCTTTATTTGATGCTCTCTGTCTATATTCCATATAGATTTGAGATGGCTCTAGAAAGAATACGTATGATAAAATAAAATAAAATAAAATAAAATAAAATAAGGTAAAATAAAATAAAATAAAATAAAATAAAACTAAGACTAAAAGTAGGACGTCAATGTGAGGAAAAGTAAAAATACAAACATGCAGGCTCTAGAGACCCAAGTGGTTAACATAGGATAGCTGAATTTCAAATCCAGCTTGGAGCTCCCTGGCGGCTGAAGAGAAAAGAGACACAATCTTTTCATGTTTTTTATTTTGGGGAAAGAGGAATCGTGTCAGCAGAGCTTTTCCCCGGACTTAGCAAAAGATGAACATTATTATGACGAAGTGAGCGTTGCGTGGGGGAATGGATCGTGCCCTTGGCCTTCCTAAAATGAAGAGAACAGAGCGCCTTCCCCGACACCGTCACAGGAGACAGCAAGTTGACCACATCGTTTTCCGTGGTACTCATTTAAGTCCTGTGCATAATGTCACACCTAAAATTTCTCTTTATAACCAAATACAGTGTGTTAAGGCATTGAACTGTTGACACCATCTTTCCATCGGCGACCCCAAAATTTATGTTCTCCCAACTGCAGACTCACACCGGGTGCCTCCCATACATCTCCCCTGGGGCTCTAAGAGACATTTCAAACTCAGCATGACCTGAACTCCTGCTCTTCGCTCACAAGCAGGCTCCATCTGCAACCTCCGCCACCCAATCTCCTGACTCCATCTTCAAAACGCATCCAGCATCTTCTCACTGCCTCTGCTGTCACCACCCCACACTCAGCCACCGATGGCTGTCACCTGAAACATGCAGCTGCCTCTTAATAGGCATCCTCACATCCACCGTGCCCCCCACCCACACTGTCTAGTCAGGCCAGATGCCACAGACTCATCCTTTGAAAACGTACATCATATTACGACCTGGGCTCAAACCCCTACGAGACGAAGTCCTTGTCTGGTGACAAGACTCCACGTGGTGAGGCCCTGTGACTTCTCTGACCTCACCCCACACTTCGCTTCAGTCATAGCATCCTTTGCTGCTCCTTGAACCCATCAGACATGCCTCCTACCTTTGCCCTGGCTGTCCCCCTTCTCTGGGACACTTTTCTCCAGATTTCTACACAATTTAGTTCCTTTCCAAAGGTCAGTTTCTCAGCGAACCCTCCCTCAATTGCCGTATTTTAGATTCCATCTTCCTCTCTCCCCACCACTACCCCTTCCAAAACCACTGATCCTGCTCAACTCTCCCTTGTGCTTCTAACCCCCTTCTGGCAATCTGTGTAACTTCATTCAATGCAGAAAGAACAGTTTTTTCAATAAATGGTTCTGGGACAATAGGAGAGTCACATACAAAAGAATGAAGTGTCTTACCTCACATCGTATGCAAAAATTTACTCGAAATGTTCAAAATAGGTAAATCTATGGAGATAGAAAGTGGGCTAATAATGGCTGAGGCAGTGGTAGGGTGATGGAGAGATGGGATATGACTACTAATAACAGTTCCATAAGGTACATTCTTTTGTAATCATTTTGCAGATGAAAATTCAAGTCACAGATAACAAGATTCCACAGTTAATAAAGGGAAGTTGCAGGAATGGAATATTTCCAAGTGTTGCTGGGAGGATACCTTTTACATAGCACTTAGCTTATGGTTGCTATTATCTGGAGACATGGATCTTGAGTAGTAACTTTCTTATCACAAATATGCTATACTTTAGGCAGAGTCATGACAAAAGAATAAAAAATGAAGTCATTTTGAGGTAAAACTATACATCATACTTGGGCACAGTTTGCTATCTACTTTGAGATGTAGATATTGTTCACATAATAAAGTGTAACCCAAGAGATAAATTTCAAAATTTACATGTAACAGGTTTATTTTTAAATAAAATGGAATCTTGCATGTGAATTTTGATTACCTTGCTCAATTCTTAAGGCCCATGGCTTATTCTTTCTGCTTAAATATATTTCAAAGGGAAAGAATAAAAACATTCTAGAAGTGTTTTTACTCCTGGGTGAATTCCTTTTATAGTCTTTTCATATAAGGAAATAGAATTTATTCGCAATGTTAGTAAAAGGGTAAGAAATTTCTCTACATGTAAAGACTGTTAAACCACAAATGCCTCATTCTAAGCTTTTGGAACCAACAAACTCAGGGCTCACATCCTTTACTTCAGTAAAATGTACTCATACCTAGAGCCCAAGATAATAGAACTACAGAATCAGTGGAGACATCAGGATGAAGATTTAAAGGACAAATCCATGGAAAATGAAATAATACCCCTATGGAAAAACACCTACACAGAATGATTGGACATTCTCTTTTTGGACAAAAGTGCAAAATTAAATTTGTACATTACTAATTGAGCCTTTGGGCATTAATGTAGGAACCTATTGGGCAGTCAGGTCAGGACTGGTGGGCATTGTGGAATAGGAATTTTCTACATTGGATTATTATATCCACTGACATCTTAAACTACTAACTGTAGCGTGTTTGTCATTTTGGGGTTATATCCTATGTTCTTTTCTGGGAAAGCCCACCCCACTCTCAGTTCAACCCTCTCACCTGGAAGTAAAGCTGACTAATTTCAGTTCTGTCATTTGCAACTAAAAGAGTTCAGGCAAATTATGACTTCTGAGTTTTTCCAATCAGCAAAGGGGACTGGACAGAGGACTGACTCTCACTCTCAAGCTCTTGGGCAGATCTGGGTTTCAATAGAAATATTGCTCTCTCTGCTGGCAGCTGGTTAGAAATCACTTTCTAGTGAGTCAGTCTCCTCCAGGTACAAACTGCTCAGGTTGCTTTATTTCTGTGAGTCTCTGTTTTTGCATCTATAAAATATTAATGTTAAAAAACTAGCTTTGGAGTCTGCTTGATGAGTTAAATGATTACATAAAAAGTACTTAATTGAAGATATTATTATAAGACACTTTTGAGAAAGAAAGCTAGTCTGTTAAAGTTTTTCAAGGCTGTAAAATATGATCTTCAATATTGTTGGTTTTCTAGATCTGAGAAAACATACATACATTATGTCAACCTAAGAAGCTATTGTTATAGAGTATACTATAAAACAATACTCAAAGACAAATGGAAATATTCCTTGGTCTTAGATGCAATAACTTGACTTCATAAAGATGTATATTATCCCCAAATTAACAGTACTGTAATAGAATTTCAATGTTTTTTTTTCCCTGAAACCAGACAAATTCATTCTAAAGTGCACATGGGAAAATAATCATAAGCATATTTAGGAAAATCTGACAGGAAAGAGGATCAATGAGGAGAGATAATCCTATTAAGTGCCAATAAACTTTAAATCCACTACAATAAAAGCAGTGTGGTATGAATAGATGAACAGATCTAAACATAATAGAATATTCAGAAATAGGACCATGTAAAAAGGAAATGTATGAATGAATAAAGTGGCATCTCAAATCACTGGGGCAAAGACAGACTTGTAATAAGTCGTGTTAGTACAACTGCGCAGCTATTTGAAAACAATAATTTGGGATCCATAACATACATGATACTCCAGGAAAAACTCCAAATGGAAAAAAAAAGCTACACAAGTATTAGAAAGAAACCTAAGTGAATTTGTTTATAATCTTTCAGTGGGGAGACCTTTTAAAATATGTTCATCATCCAGAAGCAATAACAAAAAAGATCAACAAATTTGACTATATTAATTAAAACAATCTTTGCGAAAAAAACGTTATAAGTCAACTTAAAAGACAAGGGACAAAGTGGCAGAAATATAATTACAACATATGTGGTAGGTAGACTCAACTATTTACAAATCACTCAAAAATTAAGAAAAGCCAAGATTTGTACACACCAAAACTATAAGCACCTTTAAATGTATGAACTTCATTGTCAAAAGAAATGCAGATTAAATCTACAATGAGAAAGTTCTTTCACTTTACTATGTATTTGAAAAGTTCATAATAAATCATTGGGAAATGCTCCATTACGATATTTCTCACTATTAGATTGGCAAGCATTCAAAAATATGAGAACACATTTGCCTGTGATCAACTAAGTGGAATTTGGATCTGAGTAGGATAATAGGTCATATTATTATTGTAATTAAAGTTACATTTCTAGGGTGTGATTGTGGGGTTGTGGTTAATGTAGGAGTGTGTGCATGTCCTTATGAAATATATATACTATGGTATTTATGAGTTAAATATCATGAGGCCTGGAAACCTACTTTCAAATACTTCAACTCAACAAAAGTGGTGTGTGTTTTTATTATAGACCAGTGATATATACATACATACATACGTATGTATGTATTGTATGTATTTTAACAGTAGAAAAGAAAAGCTTTATTAGAAGGAAAAGTACACTTCTAGACATGGAACTGGGCCTGAGAGAAATGTAGCTCAAAAGGCCTAGACCAGTGTTTTTTTTTTTTAATTTATTTATTTAAATTAGTTTCAAGTATACATTTCATTGGTTAGACATCTATATAGTTCATAAAACGATCCCTCCAATTGCTCCCTCTTTCCCCTGGCCTCCACCTAGCCATCACATTAATGCTAACTGCAGTCTGTGACCATACCCTGAACAAGCCCGATCCAACCTGATCTCGGAAGCTAAGCAGGGTCAGGCCTGGTTAATACTTGGATGGGAGACCACCTGGGAAGACCAGGTGCTGTAGGTGTAAAAATAATAATAACAATAAAAAAATTAGAGATTGTAAGATGACAAGGTTCTCGCAATCTGGGAGGTCAACCAAGGGTTGCTTCACCTAAAAAAAATGCTCCGCATCCCAATGACCATCTATCAACTACTAATTTGTACTTCTTTAACCTTTCATCCCATTCTTCCAGCTCCCCAATTCCCCTCCCCTCTGTCCGTCGCCAAATTGTCCACTATATTTGTGAGTCTGTTTTTGATTAGATTCTTCTTTTTGTTCCTTAGATTCTGCATTTAAGTGAAATCATATGGTATTTATCTTTATCTTACTTATTTCACTCAGCATAATAACCTCTAGGCCCATTTATGTCTTTGCAAATGGTAGGATTTCATTTTTTTAGTGGCTGAGTAATATTCTATTGTATATATGAATCATCATTTATCCAATTGTCTGTTGATGGGCAGTTAGGTTGCTTCCATATCTTGGCTATTATAAATTGTGCTGCCATGAATATTGGAGTGTATAGATCTTTACAAATTATTATTTTGGTTTTCCTTGGATAAATACCCAAAAGTGCAATTGCTAGGTCAAAAGGCATATCCATTTTTAATTTTCTGAGAAACCTCCATATTGGTACAGCTGTACCAATTTGCAATCCCACCAACACTGTATGAGGGTTCCCTTTTCTCTGCATCCTCGCCAACACTTGTTGGTTTTTGATTTATTGATGATAGCCGTTCTGACAGGTGTGAGGTGTTGTCTCATTGTCATTTCAGTTTGCATTTCTCTGATGGTTCGCGACCTTGAGCATTTTTTCATATGTCTATTAGCCATCAGTATTTCCAATTTGGAGAAGTATTTGTTCAGGTCTTCTGCCTATATTTTAATGGAATTGTTTTTTTGTTATTGAGTTATATACGTTCTTTATAAATTTTGGATATTGTCCCCCTTATCGAATGTATCATTAGCGAATATTTTCAATATTTTCTCCCAGTCGGTTGTCTTTTTGTTTTGTTGATAGTTTCCTTTGCTGTGCAAACTCTTTAGTTTGATGTAGTTCCATTTGGTTATTTTTTCTTTTGTTTCCCTTGCCTGAGGAGATACATCTGAAAAGAAATTCCTGTTAGTAATATAAGAGAGTTTGCTGCCTATGTTTTCTTCTAGAAGTTTTATGGTTTTGGGTCTTACATTTAAGTCTTTAATTCATTTTGAGTCTATTCTTGTATACGGTGTGAGAAGGTGTTCCAACTTCTTCTTCTTCTTTTTTTTTTTTCCCCAACACCATTTGTTGAAGAGGCTGTCTTTACCCCATTGTATATTCTTACCTCCTTTGTTATATATTAAGTGAGCACATAGGTGTAGATTTATTTCTGGGCTGTTTATTCTGTTCCATTGATCAATGTATGTGTTTTTATGCCAGTACCATGCTGTTTTGATTACTGTAGTCTAGTAGTATAGTTTGACATCAGGTAGTGTGATACCTCCAACTTTGTTGTTCTTTCTTAAGATTGCCATGGCTATTTGGGTTTTTTTATGGCTTTATATAAATATTAGGATTATTTGTTCTAGCTTTCTGAAAAATGCCATTGGTATTTTGATAGAGATTGCATTGAATCTACAGATTGCTTTCGGTAGTATGGCCATTTTAACGATGTTGATTCTTCCTACCCATGAACACAATATATACTTCTATTTATTTGTATCTTCCTCAATTTCTTTTTTCAATGACATAATTTTCTGAAAATAGGTCTTTTACCTTCTTGGTTAATTTGATTCCCAGATATTTTAAAGTTTTCAATGCAATTGTAAATGGAATTGTTTTCTTAATTTCACTTTCTAAAAGTTCATCATTGGTGTATAAAAATTCCATTGACTTGTGAATATTTATTTTGTAACCTGCTACTTTACTGAATTCATTGATCAGTTCTAACAGTTTTTTTTTGTGCAGAATCTTTAGGGTTCTCTCTATATAGTATCATATCAACAGCAAACAACAAGAGTTTTACTTCTTCCTTTCCAATTTGGATGCCTTTTATTTCTCTTTCTTATCTTATTGCTGTGGCTAAAACTTCCAATACAGTGTTGAAGAGGAGTGGTGAAAGTGGGCATTCTTTAGACCAGTGTTTTATAACTGGAGACATTTGTCAATGTCTGGAGACATTTTTGGGTGTCACAACTTGGGAGGGGGTGCTATTGGCATCTAATGAGTAGAGGCCAGAGATGCTTTTAAGTGTCCTACAAAGTACAGAGCAG
The DNA here is from genome assembly GCA_030015415.1 of Cynopterus sphinx. Lineage (NCBI taxonomy): Eukaryota > Metazoa > Chordata > Mammalia > Chiroptera > Pteropodidae > Cynopterus > Cynopterus sphinx. The sequence goes on along the minus strand of CM057383.1, from coordinate 56,104,919 downwards.
CTCCTTAGACAACCCAAAATGTCAATAATGCCAAGGTTTAAAAATCAGATATAAACAGATAGCAATAAAGCAAACATGGATAAAATTAACAACTGGGTAATCTAGGTGATTATATAATTATACTATTCTTACAACTTTTCTGTATGTTTGAAATTTTTCAAGATGAAATATTTAGCAAAAACGTAATTTAAAAACATATAATAAAAGGAGTTGAATAGAGACAAAAGAAGATGAATTAATAAAACAATAGACCATGCCTGGAAAAAACAATAATGGAAGGTCTTTTTAAAAAATTATTATTAACTTATGGGAATAAAGAAATGATAGAAAATTCTACATAGTGTGTTTATTGGCAATGAAAACACAGCCACCACATTAAGGTGAGAGATTTTCAAATGTAATTTTTGGATAGCTTCTTTTATAATCTTATATATTTTCTACCTGGCTCGCACTGTGTGATGATCAGACAGACAATTTTATATTAAAACTAAATACTTCATGCTAAATAAATTCAAAACGAGAAAACTGGGAACCAGCTTTCTTCCCTACAGGGCTCAGAAGACCCATAGCTAAAAATGAGGCCTCAGAAAGTGGTTACTAAAATTTTTTTCTTAAGTTAATGATTATGGTAACATACACAACTGCTATGGTTTGCAAAGCCTCAGTTTTATCTTATTTTATCTTATTTTATCATCCATCATGTCCTGACTAGTCATGGACAAAGAGGTGTTAGGAAAGGCAAAATAGGTTTATTAAGAAAGTGGGTTTTATTAAGGTAGAGTTAAATAAGGATGCTAGCTTTGACCAGACCTGACTTGCAGCCCTTGCTTTACTCTACGATCTCCTTTGGTCTCATTCAGTTTCTGCTTCTTTACAGCCCTTACTTTTTCTTCTTTCTCCAGCACTGTTTTATTGTGCAGAGTGATAATTGAATGGATTGATATTTTTGTAACACTTTTCATTGTACTTGCCATCCAGTAATTCTTGTTTCTCTGAAACTCCACCTGTGAAAGCAGGCATCCAGAGCTCTGTGGGAAGGATGAATACAGCTAAGAATAAGAGTCAGAGCTCAGTTTTCAATTTTAAAAGACTTAGAAGAAACAAGTTTTTACAGGAAGGCTTTCAATGCAAAGATCTAAGCATCTGAGGGAGAAAGAAAAGGGTAGTCTGCATTCCAGAAGATTCACTTTAAATAATCTAGAAGGGTGTTTATGAAACTAACTACTATAAAATAGAAGGGATGCTAGATATGATTAAAGCACACCATTCCCACCCAAAAAGAGAGTGAGATGCTTGCCACTTGATGGAAAGAAGAGAATCAAAGGAGGGTTACATGGGCACCTCTGAGAGCATTTTGTCCCCACCTTCCTTGAGAGTTGAAACCCCACCCCCAACCGCACTCCAGACACCTGGGTGGGTTTTGTGGCAAAACATTTTTTGTTTTTCCTGGAATCTGAGAGAAGGAAGTCCTAAAACACCATGAGGCAGTTGCAGCAGAGTAGAAATGGACGTGCAGTGGTTCGGAGAAGAGACTGAGTTATCTCACAAGGTCACCACTCAGCAACCATCTTTGGGTCCATGAGGAGTGTGGAGTTAGGAGGGGGAATGGGACACACTGTAAGACTTAATGTTGCCTATTAAAAGCGCACCGGTCACTTCCAGATAAACTCAGGCTCAGCCCATTACTTGGTCTTTTGGGGTTAGGGTTGCCATGTAAATTTGAATTTCAGATAAAAAAAATAAACTTTTTATTTATTTATTTATTTATTATTTATTATTATTATTATTTTTAGTATCAGTATGTCCCCTGCACTATTTGGGACATACTTATACAAAAACTATGATTTTTTTTTTTGTTTATCTAAAATTCAAATTTAAGTGGGAATCCTGCATTTTTATTTGCTAAATCTGGAAATTCTATTTGGAGTTTCTCCCTCCTTTTTCCTCTTTCCTTCCCCTTTTCTGGCAGAGCAGGAAGAGCAGGAAGCTTAAGTAACAGCGTGGCATCACAGGAGAAAGCTGTCTGTACGCTGTCTTTTGCTCCTATCAGGCTTTCCTGAGAGGCCTCTTTCCACTTTGGGCAGTAGCCTCTTCTCCCACTGCGTCCTTTGTCCATGTAATTTGCAATCTGTTCTCTTGGCAAGATCAGAACTCAGGGCATGGGGAGCTTCCACTGAAGACTCTGGCCCACCTCAAGTCTCAATGAACTGGATTGCTCTGAAGACCCTATTGCATCCTCTGTGTCTCCCCTGGTTTTGGCTGTCGAATTCATGGCTTCTGCTTTGAGGTCTTGTTACCTTATGTCTCAACTTCTTCTATAGCTCTCTCAAAATGCATGGAAATTTTTTCAGATCTCCTTCATGTCTCACCAAGCTGAGAGGAACTTGAGGGTTATCTCTCTCTCCATCCCTTCTAAAAGTCCAATTATAAATATATTAAAACTTCATACAGGCAGTTTTATTGTACTTGGCTTTATCATGCTTCACAGATGTTGCATTTTTTACAATTTGAAGGCAGGAACCTCTGCCAACAAAAGAATTATGACTCATTTTATTGTGATACTCTGTTATGCTGATCTGCAACAAAACATGCAATATCTTTAAGGTATATCTGTATTCTATCCAGTAGCCTCTAAATCCTTTCATATTCTTTTTTTTCTCTGTGCTTCAGCTCAAGCATTTTTCTATTTTTCTATTTCCCAGCTCACGAATACTCTTTTCAGTAGTGTTCTAATCTGCTCACATCTCTGTATTGAGTTTTCATTTCTGTTATTGTACTTTTCAGTTCTAGAATTCCACATACTTAATTTTATTCTCTAATTTTTTGGTTAAACTCTCCATTTTAATGTTTTCTTTATCTTTTCCTACATATACTTGGATATATTAAGCATAGTTATTTTGAAGTTGTCAGCAAAACTCCACTAACGAAATCCCTATGGACTTTGTTTTTTTTTTTTTCTTTTGACTTTCGATCATTTACTTCTGTCTTTTAGCATGCCTGGTGATTTTTTATTGCATGCAGACATCATATATGAAAATCTGCAGAGGCTCCAGGTGGTGTTATCTTCCTCTAGAGGTGATAAAGTCTTTGCCCTCTGTGAGGCGAAGAGATTAGTTCACCATAGTTGAAAACCGCAGAATATCAGCTCATCTCTCCAGGTCCATCTTTCTCCAGAACCTTGGTCCCTTTGGCCATGGTTGCCTCGGCAGCTGTCCAGTGCCTTTAAGCAGATGTTTTGTTTTATGTTTTTTTTTTTTCCAATTTGTTTGAAGCAGTAGCATTTCTCTTATATATCCTTACTATCTTATTTTTGGTCTTTTTGAAATTTAATTAGTGGTGGAGTTTTGAGTATATCTTTTATTTATCATGTTTGCAGATTGTGTAGCTTCTTCAATCTGGAACTTGAGACCTTTTATCAGTTTTGGAAAGTTTTAATCACTATCTCTTCAAAATTGCTTCTGCCTCATTATATTTCTCCTTGTTTTCTTACCCCAATTAGACCTTCTCATTTTATTTTTTAGTTGTAAAATTTCCATTTGGCTCTTTATTATTTCAGTTCTCAGCTGAAGTTCTCAACATGCCTTTCATTACATTGATTACTTTAAGCTTTGTTATTTTGGAGGCTTTATTTGACAATTCCACTTGTGGATCTTTTCTATCATCTGTTTTTGTTTTTATTCATATTATCATATCTCCTTTCTGTGTGTGTGTGTGTGTGTGTGTGTGTGTGTGTGTGTGTGTGTGTGTATCAGACATTGATTTTAAAGTATGTTCATAGAGATAATGTAAAGCCTAAAATGTTGATATTTTTCTTCAGGAAGGATTTTTTTTTTTCTTTTGGCAGACGTCTAGGGCATTATTATTCTGGAATCCTTTCAATCCGATATCAAAGATTAAGACATTTTGAAGTTTTATTTATTTTTTTTTTGTGCGGTCTGATGTTTTTCTAGATTACTCCAATTCCTAGGTTGCAGTCTGGGTCTCAAACCACAAAAAAGAAGATGGCTAGGATTTACTAGTTCCCCCTTGTTTTGGTTGGTCCTAGATTTCACTCCCTGTTCGTGTAGCCTTGAGAGGCTTCGACATTTATTTACTTTCTTATAGAAACTGGCAAATGCATCCATGGCACAGTTAACCTCAGTCATGGGCTTACCAGTCTGGTTCTTTTTTTCCCCAGAAGCTGGTCCAATATTTCTCTACTACCTTGTTAGCCCTCTGATACCTTTAAAATTATTTTTTTTGAGAGTTTTCAAATTGTCTTAACAAGGAAGGCTGTGAGAACTATCTCTTCTGCCATTAGCAGAAATGTAAGTTCTATGTATTTAATATTAATTCCCCCAGATTTTCTAGATATTTGTAATGGGAGATGTACCGAGTTAGACTTGGTGCTTCATGTTGCCTCAGTGTAAGGACTAACCATTAAAATGATAAACAGCACTGGTCAAAAGCTTGGTTTCTGAAGCCAAAGGGATTTTGGTTTAAAGTGTGGTTTAACATCTTTCTACTTTTTAGATAGTCTGGAATAGAATTTGGAGGCGATTTCCCTGTGTTCTTTGAAAGTAAAATTAATTGTGGGGAGAAATAAGATAATGTTTATAAAGCGTTTAGCATAGAATAGCCTTAGAGGAGTACTCTAGAAACAGGCTGTTGAAAAAAACTCTTGGCTCTATGGAAAAAATACCATTTTCAGTGGAGAGAGTTGATGATTGCCACCTGAATCAAATGATCAGATTTACCCTCGAAAACAGTAGGTCAGACATTTTGTGCTTCTTAATGTGATGCAGTAAGTATATTATATCATCTTTAATGGCTAATTATAATTGAATCAAATCATGAAGAGACAATCAGACAAATCAATTACAGAACATTCTACAAGATAACTAGCCTGAATTCTTAAAAAAACAAAACAAAACAGGTCAATATCTTGAAAAAGAAAACCAAAGGCAGGGATGCTTTTGGTTAAAAGAGATTAAAGGGGCATAAAAAATATGCACGCATAAACCTTGTTTGGATCCTAAATTGGAAACAAAATCTATAAAAAAGGGCTTTGGAGCCATTGAGGAAATTTAAATATGGATTGCAAATTAGATATTATTGAATTAATGTAAAATTTAAAATGTGATAATATTTTGAATAGGATGTACTTATTCTTAGAAGATGCATGCTGAAATACTTGGGGGTGAAATATCGTTTTCAAACTCTTCAGAAAAAATAAATAAAACAAACGTGGAAATGTTAACAACTGGTATACCTAGGTGAAGGATATACATAAGAGTTTCATCATATAATTTCACTTTTCTGCGGTTTTGAAATTTTCAAAATAAAAAGTTGGAGGAACATTCTTGGCTCTTCCATTTGAGTTATTCATTCTCAGAATAAGTTTTTCATTCAGTAAAAATTTACTTACCAACTATTAAGTATTATATACTGGGGAGTAGTGATGAATTAGATAAGCACATCTTCTAACTTTGTTTCCTCATTTCATAAAATGGAGATAGAATAATAGCGCCCCAACATAAGCTAATGCTTGGTACAGAGTAGGCACTCAATAAATGCTGACTATTATAATAAATCAACTTTGTCTATTGTTGATCTACTTCCATCCATTTGATGTTTTTGGTCTTTCAACTCTAAATAAAAATGTGTGATCTTCCATCTTATGTATTCTTCTTCACAATCCATATCCTAATGTTACTACTCACCTTATTTTTGTTAATATTATCAGGGCATTTGAAGTTCTAAAGAGATGATATTAAAGTGGTTAGAATATTTTTAATTAGGTATGTATAGATGTGACTATTCTAAGGTCTAGAGTACATATTTAGATAGATTTTATTGTGATTATGTCCTGGCCTAAGACTGGACTATAAACTAAAGCAATTTTTAAGTTTCTAAATTTATTTTTTAAAATATAAGATCTTGAACTGATTAAATATTTAAAAATACTGGAAATTCCCTAATGCTCTATTCTAATATCCTTCCTCTTTTATGAACTGTGTATATTTAACATGTTATTTTATCTATGAGTAAGAGCACTCCTTCCATGTTACTCCACCCACTCATGGTCTCGAATGCTAATGGCTCGGTCTGATAAATGTAGTTCATTCGAAGCCCCTACCATAAAATTTATCATTGAGTTTCAAAACTTTCCTTTCATTTTAGACTGTGATCACAGTTTATAACTTATACAAATAATTATTTTAATGCAATAGTACCACAAAAACCAAACTAAATATCATTTCTATAACTTGCAAAAGTAATTCTGAACAACTTTAGACCTTAGTGATTCCAAGCAATAAGTGATACTTCTGGATCAGGTGTATTTTCAAGTGTTTACTCAAAAAATAAAACATTTCTATTTTCCTCTTACAGTTTTTGAAAAGATTAGAACAATTATTCATATATTAGCATTAAGTATCTCATATGTCTTATGGGTTTTACATTGCACTTCATTACCACCTTGTTCACTTACAATATAGTAAATTATTTCTCATTATATATTCTGCATAGAATTAAAATAAATAATGCTGAAATAATTTAATAAATCTTTATGGAAAATATACTATCTCTCAGGCTTTGGGAACACAAAAACAAATAAATGGTCCCTGCCAATAAGACACAGACAAATAAAACAGTCAAAACAGCTTTGAGAATAGTATTAGTTAGATATGGTTTCCAGGTGAAGATTTACAAAAGAGATTACCAAGAAAAGAATTAATGGTAGGTGAGAGGACAAGCGTTCTTATAGAGTGGACTGCCAAACAGTCCTAGAGACTAGACTGCCTGAACTTTAAGGCTCCTTCCAACTCTAAGATACTGAGAGATAATCAATCACCTGCTTGATGAGAAATTTGTAGAGGGAGAGGCACCTTTTTGATATTTGCCTATTTATTAAACACTGGTTTCCTAGATTCTTATTTTTTGTGCTATAGAGCACAATTTAAGAAAACCTCATCCTAACTAAAATGTTTTGTAGACATTTCTATTTCTGACTACATATTCAGAATGAACCATTTGGTATAGTAAATACTATATCATCTACTTTTAAGAAAAAGAGAACAAAAGTTTAAGCTTCCTGGAAAGAGAGAAACTTTAACACAGTCAGGCATTTAGGGTTCTCTAAAACGATATTTTTCTTTCTTTTAAATGTGTAGAAAACAAAAAGTTTATCTTGGTTATTTTGGTAATCTAGGTAATCTAAGAGTAGTAGTACACTAGATGGTGCTATAAGGTTGTCAGAAAGAAAAAGTTTTAGTAGAAAAAATACTAAGGCAATTCTGATGGTAGTTAAGTGTTCTAAAAACTTTCCATATATTTTCAGTCCCTGAGAGCAATTCCAGATATGTAGGCAAGTAATGAGAACCTTAGCCTCATAAGTTTCACCCTTAGGATCAGATAAATTTGAAGCTAACCCACAAATTTAACACATTTTAAAATGGTTTTAATGTTTGACAATTCAATCTGATTCTAATGAAATTAAAATTTTAGTTATTGAAATATAAATATATTATATATTTAAACATATTGCTATTAATTTCATTTAGGAGTCTTCTCATGAACCTAGTTATGCCTACCACTTAATGAATCTCTAAGTCAGTCTCTTCAAATGGTTTCCTGAATTTCTGAGTTACCAATCAAGTTCTTATTAAAGAACTGCAATATATTAACACAAATATATGAAACAATACATGTTAGAATCACTCTATTAGTACAGTATTTCTTATATAAATAACATTTCATGATTTTTCTACATTACAGTAAAATCAGAAAATATATTTTTACTAAAGTGCTAAATAAAAACAAAGCTTTACTTTTATAATACTTTCTACTTGTTTTTTTTAGATATTAAATATTCAAAAAGGTGAATAAAAAGTGAGTAAAAATATACTTTTTACACCCTGAGTCATTTTAGTTTTAAACTCTCCAAGTTACAAAATCTGTTTGTGATTTTTCTGCATCTCTTTTCAGCTCTGCTTCTAGAATTTCTCCCCATGTTTCTGCATCCATCGGGTACATGATTTTTTCTGATATGCTGAGAGAACATAAGTTGCTGTATTTGCCACTCAGCCAATCTAGTTTCACTTTACTCTTCTGGTAATTCCTCCGTAGTGTGTACTGAAAGAAGTAAATCAACATCATCAATGTAGAAGTTGGCTGGTTAGTGAATTTGTTTGAAACCAGAGAAGTTGATTGACAGGGCTGAAAAGATAAGTACTCACATTGATATATACATATACTAATAAGTGGGTGTGTGGAGGGAGAGAGGGAAGAGAGGGGGTGGAGAGGGAGGGAGCGAGCCAGCAAGCCAGCCAGCACAGCAAACCGGCAAACCGTAGAGTTTGCTGGGGGTTTTGAATAATGTGGAGTGAAAAGGAGTAGCCACTTTTTTTTTGGTTAACAGAAGAAAATGCCCGAATTTAGGATTTAAAAAATGTAGAAATGATGGGAGACAGTATGGTTTGCAAGACAAGAATAATAATTCACCTTTAAGCCCCAAAGCCAACACACTCTGTATGTCACTCTGTACATAAAATCCTACCTCCTTCAAGTAGAAGGAAGAATGAGTTCAAACCTACCACCAAATTTTAAGAACACTGCAGACCACAAAAATTAAACTTACCATCCAGGAATAACTACTTTTTCGATCATCATCTATTTCTCTTTTGCACACAGCTCTTATAGCCAAGCAACGAGGTTCCCATAAAGAGTCACTTTCTGTGATTATGCAATTCCAGCTCCTGCATGTCATTGAAGCCCGGCACAGACTCTGAACATCCAGCTGACTGAAAATTCATAAAGAAACTTCTCTAGGCAGCAGTTCAACAAAGTTATTTTGACTCTCCTTGTTTTCTTTCTCAGCATCCACAGAGTTCAATTCTATGTCAGAAACTCTTGAATTACTGCTCTTCTTGGAGTCTCTCTGCATAGCTTGATGTTTTAAGTAACTTAAGCTCGCCGGTAATCTAAAAAGTAGAGTTTAAACATACTCAGTCTCTTCAGATCAGACTATAGATCCCACTCTGAACCAGATACTTTCGGGGGAATGATTTAAAGAACTTTAACTTTCTCCACTTGAGCTTCTCAGTCTGTAAAACTCTTGTGTGCGTTCTTGTAAGGATTAACAGGGATGATGTGTAAATCATCTAGCCTCATATCTGAAATGCACATTGGAGGCATTCAACAAACATTACTTCTTTTTAATATTTTTAGTAAATGCAGTTGTTTCTAAACATGTCTTTCTGCTCCCAAAGAACATTAAAAAAGATGAGTCTTCATGGACTAAAGTTTATTGCATTTAGTAGAAATGACTATTGTGAGAACACATTTAATTCCAAATATTTATTAAGAACATCTTTGAAAATGTGTATGACTCAATGCTATTAAACTCCTGGATACTCGTTGTCTGTGGGAACTGATGCCTTGTCATTAAGTTCTCCATCTACAATCTGTGACTTAATCACAAACCTGATAGACATGTAGTAGTTTATATAAGAATTGTTTATGTATTTGTATCTAATGGGTAGGTGCTCATATTTGACACAAATACTGTCTGAATGGACAAGAGATTGAGGTCAGAATTATAATGATACAAAATCTCAAATATTCAATTCAGTTTGTAAGATCAGTGTTTTATAAATGGTCTCTTGAAGCTATCTTACATGCATAATTATGAACCAAAGATAATAGTCACTGAGGCCATCAAGCAACAGTGGTCCTCACCACTATAAACAATGTTTATAATTTAGCTAAATATAGCATGTGAGTAAAGATTTTAAAGTCTAGTTTCAGCTAATTTACCAAAGGTACATGGTGTAGACTTCTGAAATCAGCTGAAAAGCAAGTAGCTATTTTTGTATATAAAGGCAGCTTATGCTTACTTAAAATCAGTTTTTTTCCATTTTGCACTTCCCTTTTCTTTTGGTGGTGTTGGAAGAGGGGTTTGAAGTTCAGCTAAATACTTCTTTTAACTTAGCTCATGACAAGTCCCCTTTCTAGATGAACTACTCACCAAGCGTTCCTGGACTTATCAAGACCACCGTTGCTCCCATTCATTTGGTTGTTTATGATCCAAATTAACTGTGCTGCTTAAAATTTTAATGACTATCTCTTGAGGGTTTGGGAAAGAAAACAAACTGGTAAAAACATGGTCGTGACTCAGCCAAGTATGTCGCAAGGTGTGTCGAAAGTTTTTGCCACACCCCTCCATCCTCTCACCATCAATACAAACCACAGCCAAACTACTATATTCCTGAAAAGAATCTCATATGAGGAGAACGTTATTGTTTGTTTCTACTCCCAAGATCTCACTGAGGAAGGAATAAAATGCGTCCCCCCGTAACAGATACTCCACAGGAGACAGATGACAGCTTTGAATTTAACAGTGGGGGCGGGGTGTGGGGAGGAGTGGGGTGCCTTGGCGAGGTTCCTAAAATTCCACCAGGCATCTTTCCTCTTCTAAATCCAGTTTTGCCTGGATGCCTGCACACTTACCCTCCTCTGCATCTTCTTTACAAGCCAAACTTTGCCGAATTACCTCTCTGGTTAGGGAAGAGCTCGCCCCCTTCCAAGTGTCCCACGGAGGGAGGGATCCGGAGGGAAGGATCCGGAGGCAGCGCAGATTTGGCGGCGAGCGCCTCCCGGCTTTCGGGGAGCCCCCACCTGCCCAGACCGCGCAGGTCGGAAGGAACGACCCCGCGTCCCTTCTTAGTCACCCACCTTGAGGGCCCCAGCTCTCGGAGCTCGAAGAAGCCAGGGCACTGACAAATGGACAATAACAACTCTGAGCAGCCACTGTCACTGCAGCCGCGGTCCGCTGAGCGGAGACTGCGCTGGCGCCAGAGCTGGGCTGCTGCCCTCTCTCTGTCCGCGGGAAATCTCCCTATACCTCTCCTGCAAGGCGCGATCTTCTCCCGCGATTAAATTCCCCGGGCTTTGGCTGCTGCTCTTCATCCCTCCAGCTCCACCCACTCCAGCCCGGCCCCTCGGACTTGGGTTTCGCGCAGGCGTAGAGAAGGGCGCGCATTGCCTTTCGGGACTGGTAGTTTTACTCCCGCCACTCGGCTCTGCGAGGCAGGACAGCGAAGCCGCCGCGGACTACAAGGTCCGGCGTCCTCCAGGACGGGGGCGGTGAGAAGGGACGGGGGAGTGAGTTAAACCGGGGCTTTTAAACCGCGGTTGGCGGCGGTGCGCTGGGGGAATCCCTCTGTGAATCTCTCTGTGCGTCACTGCCCCGGGGAGGGGCGGCACTCGGGACCCGCCGCTGGGCCCGCCCCTGCACTAGGACTCGACGCGCCCGAGCGGAGGCTTCGCGCCCCTCCCCCCTGAGCTCTCCCGAGGCCTGCGTAGGCCCCGCGCGTGTCCCTGGAAGGCGGAAACGGCTGCGGGGACCGTCTCCTCCGAAGGGGCCTAGTCCTCGCCGCCATGTCCGGGGGCTTTGAGCTGCAGCCTCAGGACGGCGGCCCCCGGGTGGCCCTGGCGCCCGGGGAGACGGTGATCGGCCGCGGGCCGCTGCTGGGAGTAAGTGCGGCGGGGGCTCGGCTGGCCCCGGAGAGCCTTGCGGGGTCGTCGCTGGCTCTAAGGCCTCACGCCCGGTCCCGGCCCCCCACCACGCCAGCCCTGACCGTCTGGTGTTTCAGACGTGTGGGGGCAGCTCGTTATTCCCTCTAATCAACTCACAAGCGTTTCCGTTGGTTTCCTTTAAAAAGCACTGACTGCTCTTACCATCTTTGTCATCTTATGCAGGGGTTGGCAAACGATGGCCCTGGGTCCAGATCCAGCCTGTACGGACAATGGCTCTGGAGTTTTAAAATGTAAAGTGTAAACCAACCAACCAACCAACAAACAAACGAAAACCCCATTAGCCTTCCTGGAATAATAATTGTTTCAAGGGTTGTGGATATCGTCTCTCGGTCTGACAGGTCCAATGTTTACAGAAAAAGTTTGCCAACCTGTGCTTTTGTCTTTTCTAGAATAATTTCTTATACGCTTTTGGCCTCTTTTTGTGGGACTGTGTGGCCTTACTTTTACTGTAACAATCTTTTTCAGTAACATCAATGGCTAACCTTTGTGTAGTGTGTGGTAAAAACCATGAGTTAGGTGCTCTTATTATCCTCATTGTTCAGGTGAGAAAAATGAGCTATAGATTTGTTATTTAAAGGGTACACTTAAGCTTTTTGATACATAGTGGCACTAAGCTATATAGTCTCCATTCTTTGGGATGTTTAGGAGTTGGAAAATTGGCCTGCTGCATTCTGGGATTTTGTAGATCTCTTTCTAAATATGTACATTTATATGATTTTCTTAACATTCAACATTTCCTCTTTAGCACTCACTTTATGCAGCACATTTTGTAGACCCTAGCACTGTAGGTCATACAAATATGAATGAGAGACACAGGTCGCTGCATGAGTAGGACTTTTCTCTTGGATTCTGTGGACAAACGGGTGTCAGTGAGTTAATATCAGAGAATGAGTGTGGACTGTTACCCTGGTTAACCTCCATTGTCTAAATGGACCCTTTTCCAAGCAGGAAAAGGAATGGTAATTCAAAGTTGTGATAAGGAAGTCAGTCCTAAAGGGGGGGGGGGGGGTGTGTGTGTGTGTGTGTGTGTGTGTGTGTGTGTGTGTGTGTGTGTGTGTGTGTGTGTGTGTGTGTGTGTGTGTGTGTGTGTGTGTGTGTGTGTGTGTGTAGTAAAGTTAAAGTTGAAGTGCACCTGCTGTTTATTTTTTTTTTACTGGGCAAGTAATTACTTAAATGTTTAAATAACATTGTTACTATTCTCCACAGTTTATTAAAGTATACAAACATTTGAAGGCACTGCCTGGGACGTTTGCCTTCTCACTCCCCTTTTCTCTCCTTTCCCCATCTCTGTCCTTCTATCCCACTCCTCTCCCTCTCCCTCTTCCTCATATCTCCATCTATCTTTATATCTATTTATAACTTAGAAACAAAAGAATATGTGCTTCATCTAGAAGTCTTTTGACTGGTAATTGAAGAATTTTGATTTTCACAACAAATTGTATCACCAGTGAAGTACTGCAGACCTGATTAAAAGATCGATGAATTTTAGGTCTGTGTTCTTTAAACATGCCAAGAGGTTGCAGACACTTTGATTATTTATAGCTTGATCTTTTGTGTTACAGGTTTGTTCTTGGGAGATGAGCCTATTTGGTTTCTGTTTGAAAATGGTAAGGTGTAGAAAGTCAATTATCTGCATTGAATTTTGCTTTTCTTTTTCAAATAATCATTCAGCAATGAGATTCTATTGCCAAGTTTGGCGACATTAGAAGTGGTTATGAAAGATATCCTAAATGCATGAAAGGAAAAATTTTAGGAACACATAGATTATCTTGTGGTTTTTAAGGTTTTGATGCTGACAGATGCAGGTATTTCTTCTCTGCAGTGGTTAAAACACAACATGAGGGCTACTTTTTCAAATGACACCAAATTTAGTCAAGGTACTTTGTTTTATTTTGGTAATATGAGAGCAGACTTGGTTTTCAGTGGGAAAACTCCAGAAGTTCATTGTAAATTTGTATTCATCTGAAATGATTAGTAAGAAGAATGATTTTTGAACTCCCTTACTTAACTAGCCATGTTCTGTGGAGACAAATTTCACAAAATGTTATGGGCATACAAGCATAAATTTCAACTGGTAGCCTACAGCCATGCTACCCTGAACAAGCCTGATTCTGTCTGACCTCAGAAGTTAAGCAGGGTAGGGCCTGGTTAGTACTTGAATGGGAGACCACCTAGGAAGACCAGGTGCTGTAGGCTTAAAAAATAAAAATAAGGGATTATAAAACCACAAGGTCCTTGTAATCTGTGAGTTCGGCCAACAGTTGCTTGCCTCACCTAAAAAAATAAAAATAAATAATTTCAATTTGTAAAACACTCTTAGTGGTAAAACAGTTTGAAAACGAGAATGTCTGTGTCTTTAGAGTGGCAAGAAAATATAGAGAACAGAGCAGAGTGAAATTTAATTTTATTGTGCTCTTTGCTTTAGTGTGAGTCATCAGTGGAATATTCTATGAACTTATATTGACATGTCATTATTGCCCAAAGTCCATAGTTTTTCCCAGGCTTTACTCTTGGTGTACATTCTATGGGTTTTGACAAATGTATAATGACATACATCCCCCAGTGTAGTATCACACAGAATAGTTTCACTGCCCTAAATATCCTCTGTGCTCTGTCTATTCATCCTTCCTTTCCCTTCCAACCCCTGGCAACTGCTGAACTTTTTACTGTCTCCATAGTTTTATTTTTCCAGAATAATATATAGTTGGAATCATACAGTATGCATATGTAGACTTTTCAGATTGGCTTTCACTTAGCAGTATGTACTTAAGGTTCCATGTCTTTTCATGGCTTTTTAATGATGTTCCATTGTCTGGATATTCCACAGTTCATTAACTTACTGAAGGACATCTTGGTTACTTCCAAGTTTGGCAGTTATGAATAAAGCTGTTATAAACATCCATGTGGAGGTTTGTTTGTGGACATAAATTTTCAGTTTGGGTAAATACAGAACTCAATTGTTAGACCGTATGACAAGAATTTGTTTAGTTTTATAAAAACTGCCAACTGCCTTTCAAAGTGTCTGTACCATTTTGTATTTCCACCTCAACAAATGAGAGTTCCTGTTCCAAATCTTCATCAGCATTTGGTATTGTCAGTGTTTTGGGTTTGGGCCATTCTAAAAAGTGTGTACTGAGTTACATATGCATGTGCTTGTGTGTTTTTACTAAGTCAGTGTCTCCAAATTATTATCTGCCATGTACTAAATGTGAATATGCCATCTTTTCATATGCCTTTATACCTCAGTCCCAGCTCCTTTTGTTGGTAATTTGATTCTTTAGGTGGTATCTGATTATCTATATTTTAAAAAACTCTGAGGATGATTCTGTTGCAAAACCAGAGTTGAATACCACTTTTAGACACACTGTGAAGAGTGCTTGGGACAGAGTAGGTCTTTAAGAAATGTTTGCTGAACCGAACGAAATAACTCTTCAGAAACTTTAATTTACTAAATTCAAGTGGGGGTTTAAAACCAGTTTTGTCTTCCTGAGCTCTGCTTATATTTTTACTTACCATGTTGTGTCAATCATAATATATTAATGATAAGGATGGTGTTCTCACATTTGTATAACATTCACTATGCAAGCAGCTCTGTGAGCCAAACAGGTTGAGTGAGTTGAAATTTCAGTGACATCAAGTCAGCACAGGTGCATCATATAGCCTAACAATTTAGCAACCTTGAATTAGAAGCTGAGAAAGTATTGTTTTACTTTTAAAAATCTAAATAGCCCATATTTCCTCTGTATGGTGGATTAAATAGGTGTTTGTAAGGTAGCCTTATAACCTTAGTACCATTTACACTGTCATTCTTGTGGGAAAGTATATTCACAAATTTTAAAAACTACTTCACATCCAGTATATTAATAATCTTTTAAAGAGAGCTTATTTGTAAATTTGAGTCTGTCTAGAGAGCCTCTGGCCAAAATCAAGTCTATTTCCTCAAATTTGTTTTTTCTTAATATCAGAAATTGTACTATTCCATGTGTAATAATAAACATCTTGTATCAACTGACTTTTGCTCTGTTGAGGAATAAGATCCACATAATATCTAATCTTATGACAGAGTCTTAGTGTTAATGATTGAGCTTTGGACTGTATGTTGGACCCAATACTGGGAAGCACTCTAAATAAGAAAATTAAAAAAAAAAATTATGATTTGTCTACTGGATAGCAGGTCTTACTTTTAGATTTTATTTGCTTTACACATACACAAAGTAGGAGGGAAGAATTTTATGCAAATGATGCCTAAAGTAGATCCCATGCTTCTTTAGGTCATAGCTTCAAATCCCATACCAGATGATTTTCTTTTTGTCTCTACTGTGGAAGTTTAAATCTGTTTATTTTTATTTGTTGTCGATAGAGCAAACTAGATACTTTTGCGTGAAAGCATTGTGAATTACAAAGTATTGTACAAGAAAATTTGTATTAATTTAGCCCTTGGTGTGTCATGTAGTTTATATTGAAAACAAACAAATCTTAATTCTTCTCTGCTTTTAGGGAACATTAAATTCATGAGATATATTATACATATCTATAATATTCAGAAATTTTTCTAGGAAAAGATCTTAAGAAAAATTAAGTGATATTGGTTTTTCAGTAAATATATATAGGCAAAAATGAAAAGTACCATTCTATTTTATTTCAGGATCTAGTAGCTCTTCTCCTTTTACTTTGTTCAAGTTTTTTATTTGTAGAATTTTGGAAATAAGCACGTTAGAGACCTTGATCCGAAACCTCTAAGCATTTCTGCTGGTAGCATAAGAAAATCTTCATTTTGTTTGACTTCAGTAAATGCCAACCCCCCCACCCCCCCGCAAATTGCCAAACAAATCACAAACAGTTCTTTTATATTTTCATGTCTTTATCTTTGGACACAAATATCATGTCTTAAAAAATGGAGAAAGGATTCATATATATATCATAATGCGTGAAACATTCAATTCAAAACCAGAAAATCACAGATGAGGAATCTACATTGTATCAATACAACAGTGATATAAAAACAGAGTCCTGTTCCCATTCAGAAAACAATATGAAGAATTCAAATAAAAAGGTATTTTTCTTTAGTACCTGAAAAAAAAACAACTGCTATTTTAGCTGTTGCTAACAAAGGATAAGAGTGATTTCTGCATCATCCTTCAACCTATGTATTTTTCAGGACTTTTCTTCTGAACTTCTCGCATAAGATACTCAGTTCTTTCAATACTAAAGAAAGTTTATGTTCTTCAGTGCTTAGCTTATTAATTAGCTTTTCTGTTTATTATTCTTCTGTAACTGACCGAACATTAATTAAATTTATTAAGTGTCCAGCATCAATATAATAGTTGTTAAGAGTAATAGGTACTAATAATCATAATTGTTTTTGGCTGTAAATAACAGAAAAGTGCAAACAGAATTTTAACCAAATAGATATTTTCTTCTGTAGTAGAGGGTCAGTCAGGACCAGTGCAGCTACTTAAGGAATGACCTTTTCTCTGTTCCTCTTTGGTCAGCCTTTGCATATGGCTTTCATGTCTGTAGTCATAGATGCCTACTGTACCTTGAGGTGTCACATTTGAACAAGAAGAAAGGCAGAGAGCAAAAGGCACTTGCCAGTTGAGTCTATTTCTTTTTATCAGAAAGGCAGGAAGTAATCTTTCTAGAAGCTTTACTTTGTTTTGAATGTAGATTTTATTGTTTTGTTCAGTCAGGTATGGTGAGGCTGACAGGTTGGTAGATGATTGCCATGGAAAAAATAATTTATTGTAGTTTCCAAGAGAAAGAAGGGCACACCACGCAGGGCCACACTTGAGAACTTTGAGGTCGGTGGAAGGCAGACGGTGGAAGAGAGAGAGCCAGGGAAACTGGGTGGGAAAACCTTTACTGTGGTTTTCTCTTACCCTCTGGCAAGGCAGGGTAAGCAGGTTTAGTTTGGGTGCCCCTAGTTGGCTGATGCCTTGCCCTTGGGTGATGAGGGCAGTGTCAGAGCCATGTAAAGTCTGGAGATTGTGAGTAAGGTATGGGACTGGTTGGTTTGCATGTGAAAGGTGCATTTGCTGGTGAGTAATTTACTGCCTTGGGCAATCTAACAGCCCTGGGAGGGGTAGTCATTTCCTAGTGCGCATTGCCTCAGATACCAACTCAGCAGATACAGAAACTAGAAAATATGGTTACAGTCCTTCTTATGTTTTTTTTTTTTTTTTTTTTTGCCAGAGCTATGTTACTTGGCTATCCATAGCAAAGGAATTCTAGGCATTTGGTTAGTTTTTAACCAAGCACATTGTTACTCCCTAACAAATTGGAATACTATTGGTATTGAAGAAGAAATAAGTAGATATTAAACAACTAGTAGTATTTAATACAATGTCACATGTGAAAAATTAGCATCTAAAAAGTATATGTGTAGTTTAATCATGAGTTGCAAATTCAAATGCCCGTAGAGGCCGGGTGTTCAATAAAGGGTGAAATGGCTCAGTGGAAGATAGTAGGGAATCCTGGGGACTATCGTGAGGTGGAGTGTACATACACCCTTCAAAGTGAAATTAAAACACTGTGAGTGATTTGTGACCTATTGGCCATCAGTTTGTGGTGCCTAGTCTAAATCAAGAAAAAAAATTTTTTTAATTACATATAACTAAATAGAAAGGTTTAATTTACTGAAGAGACTATAAATAGAATTATACTTCATTTATTACGTTAATTAGTAATCATGTATGCTACGTTTTCTTGATAACTTGATGATAACTCTTTTAAGTACCAATAGTTTTGAAATTTTAACTTTTTCCCCTGAACTTTTTTTTTGGAAAGATTTCAGACCTGCAGAACAGTTGACAGAATAGTATAATAAACATATATATATCCTCAACTTAGATTAACTGATAGTTAACATTTTACCATATTCTCTCTCTCTCTCTCTCTCTCTCTCTCTCTCTCTCTCTCTCTCTCACACACACACACACACACACACACACACACACTTGAAAGTATACAGCATGCATTATGGTACTTTATTCCTAAATACGTCAACACATATCACCTAAGAACAAGGACATTTCTGCATAAATAGTAAATAAGTACAGACATGCGCACAAAAATACTCATTATCACACTTGAGAAATTTGTAACTGCAATAAATTTTAATATTTTTTATTCAGTTTTACCCAACTTTTTCAACTGTTCTTTTTAGCATTAAAAAAAAAAATTAGGATCCAAACAAATATTATCTTTAATCTAGACCTGTTCTATCTTTCGTGGTGTTAATGCTTTCAGGAGTCCAGGCTCATTTCATAGAATGCCCACAAATTTGATTTGCCTGATTGTTTCTGCATAATTAGATTCAGGTTAAACATTTTGGACAAGAGTATTCTTGTAGGTGATGTGAACTCAGCAGCATATCAAGAGGCCCAGTTATCAGTTTGTCCTGTTGCTGGTGATGTCATTAGTGTGATCATTTGGGGAAGGTGGTGTTGGCCAGACTTTTCCCAGTAAAGACATCATTCCTTTTGTGAGTGACCTGTGGAGTGGTTTGAAACTTCATGCATTGACAATACATTGCTTACTAAACCTTGTCCACTTTGTTCTCTACTGAGAATAGAGAATTGGGAATTTAGGTAACACATCTTGTTAGACTTGGGTATGATGTTAAACAGGACCAAGTGAAAGTCTGAGGGCCCCTTGGAGCTTTATTTAGAGCTTGAATTTTCTCAGAATGTCTGCTTGCTTATTAAATAGCCATTCAGCTTTATTTCCAGTTCTTTAGTATGTTCTAGTTTGGACAATTAAGCTGCTGGTAAATATTCTAAAAGATAATGTTTTATTTATTGATAATGAGGGAAACAGTACAGTATTAAGAGCAAAGGTGCCTCTGGAGTCAAATCCTGTGGATTCAAATCTGGTTCTGCTGCTTATTGGCTCTGTAACTTTAAGTAGTTGCTTAACCTCTTTGCACTGCCATTTCTTACCTATAAAAGTGAAGATAATAGTATCTTCTTAATAGATTTCGTGAAGGTTAAAAAAAAAATACGTAAGTGTAGAACAATACCTTAGTCTTTTTAAAGAATTGCTCTTCCAGTTACTATATTAATAAGGATGTATGGATACTTATTCTGCACAAGGAGCAGTGATCAGCTATTATAAAGACTAGGTCATGAGATCTTTAGGATAATTGATCTATTTGTGACCTACCCTCCACTTACCACCCACCCTCCTTAACCCATCTTGAAATTAAAATATTTGTTAAATCTTTAAGCTTTCAATTGAGAGCATAAATTATTATTATTTTTTAAGCTTACTCATTATTTAGAGGCATGGAAAAAGGATAGTTATGGCTAAGTGCCTGAGTGATATTAATTTCAAAGATTCTTAAAAACACTTTTTTGGTACTCTAGAGATATGCAGCTTGCGATGCAATTACACTGTTGTGGAATCGTGTGACCACTAGAGGTCACATTGTACTTTTATATTATTTAAAAATCTTTTTCTTGCTAGTGCCTGTGAAGCTTACTTCAAAGAAAGAGTGAACTAGGAAAAGTCCATTTTTGCTTCCAGCAAAAATACAGCTTGAAAAGTAAAAAGACCACACTGGACTATTACAGGAACCATCATAATATGTCATGGATTTATATTTGACAGTTTATTACTCTGTTGGTTAGAAAATCAGTTTGTATTATTGAAGTTAACAATGAGATCTTAGTACCCAAGTTAGAAATAGAAACTTTTTACTCCTGCCACAGAATAATTTTCATATCTTGAAATTACGTCTGAATGATTACATGTAGGTGTAGAGTCATATGAATATTTTTCTCACATTTGTTTTTATTAATAAGATATCGATTTAGAGTACTACCTACTCAAATAGTGGCCTACACAGGTTACTTAAATTCTCTGGATTTTCAATTTCCAAATATGTAAAATGTGAATAATAGCTGTAACAGTATCATGGTAAGTCTCAACATTTAAGTGAAAGTTCTGTGTAGATGATTATATCTACACAAATGGTAAAGTAGGTTATCAGATAATTGCTATTGATTTGGGCCCACTAAGGAACATTATGGGAAAGATTTTTGGAACCTCTACATGTCTCTCCTCTTTTCTGATAGAATAGGTGGTGAGTTTATATTTACTTTTATGAAGTTGCCATTGTGGCTAATTAACAGTGGATTTTTTTTAAATGGCTACCTTTAAGATATTTTATTTTAGAAAATGTCCCAAATAATAACATGTAGCTGTGTGGAAAGTTCATGTATGTGGAATTCCTTCCACTGTGATGCTTGATGTTACTGTTTTTATTTAGTCACAGCCTTAAGTGTGGAACTGCTCTCTGATTAAAAAAAAATTGAATACTGATTTTTGGCAGCTTCACATTTTTGCATGGTTTTGTAGAACTAATGGGTTTGAATTTAGGCATTGCTGTAGTCTGCCTTTTCTTATAATTTTGATAATATCAGAGTTGAAGTGATAGATACTGATGTAACCATGAGATGGACCAAATAATTATGGTGTTAAATTGATGCTCAAAATGTTTGTGTTATGTAACAGCTGCAAATTATGAAGGTAATCTTAACTCTTGTCTTTATAGCCATGCAGCGATGGCTTGATTGGCATTTTTAGCATTTAAAGTGCAAACAATGTTTTAACTTATATGCAGAAATAATTGTGACCATAAGTAGAACACTATTGGCTCAAACACAAAAAGCAAGTGTGTATACACACACACACACACACACACACACACACACATACACACACACACATATATGATCATCTCTTCTTTACTGTAAATATTTGATTTTCACAACTGTCCCTCCCACCTTCCTGTTGTCTGATGTAGTGCTGATGGCTCCAGAGCTCAAATGTGTGTCTTCCTGATCTGGGTCTGCCTGATCCTAAAGCTTTACATTTACCACACTGTTGCTTTTTAAACTCTTTTGTCATTATAACCTAAATGTTTTCTAGTAAGAACATATAATATAGATTTTTTTTCTCATTTTATGAATTTTATTAAGAATTGCCACTAAGTATGACTCAAATGGAAACCATCATGTAAGGTTTTGGGATCTGTTAGATTCCAAGCTTGAGTCTCTGCTCTGCCATTTATTTTTCTATGACTTTGGTGACATTAGTTGATGAAATCCAGTGAGTTTCAGGTGTACAATTCAACAGAAGGCATATATACATTGTATTGTGTATTCACCACCCATAGTTAAATTTCTTTCTGTCACCACATATTTGACCCCTTTTACCCCATCTATCTCCCTGCTACCCCCATGCTCTGGTAACCACTAGTCTATAGTTCATCTCTATGAGTCTCAGTTTGTTTGGAGGACAGTCATTTTAATATACAGTTGGTGAATGCATAATATATTTCATATCTAGCCTATGAATTTCAGAAACATTTTTATGGTTTTGGGGGAGGGCGATGGTTATTGTTTTTTTTTTTTTTAGTATTTGAAATTTTATTTTTTTTCCACTATAGGTAACAGACAAGAGAGTGTCCAGAAAACATGCCATTCTTGAGGTGGTAGGTGGTCAGCTTCGAATCAAACCGGTAAATATGTTAATGATTTATTTTAACTTTTTGTTAAATAATGATTTATTTTAACTATTTTAACTCTCACCCTTTTCCAGCTCCTGATTAGAGTGGCTTATTTTCTGAGTTTATGGAAATAGGGAATTAATGTGAAAATGTATCTTTCTTATTGCTAGAGGATGATTGGGAGATAAAGATCAAACTATTTAAACTACCTGTTTTTCCATAAGGCAGTGTTATATTTATATAGTTAGAATTTCAGTGAAAGATGACTGCCAATTCATGTATACATTATGATTTTGTTCATGATTGGATATTACAAATAAGATCCTATAAAAAGCTTATAACTTTGTAATGGCTATTTTTCTAGGTTTAGTGACTGAAGTCATATAAGTGTTATAGAGAAGTATTCTATACTTCTGTGTGTAGAGGTGAATATTTCTAAAATATAGACCTTGTTCCACATTAGTATTTTAAAAATAATTTTTATTTGAAAGTTTCTTTTTAGGGCTAGAATGTCATTTGCTCTCTTTGTAGTTTAAGCACTTATGTATTGTAGGGTATCAGTGTCTGAGAATTTGCTGTATGATTATATCTTTTCATTTGTAGAATCTAGTGTGTAAGAGAATGAAATATGTATATGAGGGTCCATTTATTTTGGACTCGATACTGTGTCTGAAATTATTATGGAATGAAATTCATTAATTTTTAATATTTTAAAACCTGTAGGTATTTTCATCTTTTATACACAACTTCTTGTTGTATCATTAGTTCTTTCTTTTATGAAGATAGTACTTGTATTATTCTGTGTTGAACAGTTTCCAAATTTGAGATGTATGCCTTTAATTCTAGTATTGGGAAATTTTTTTTACTAAAGCTGAATTTATACCATCTCAACCTTCAGTAAATACTTTTTAAAAAGGTTTGTATCTCATACTGCATTGTCTCAGTGTTTTGAAAAGTACTAATATCTGTAGTCAGCACTCTTGTGGGAGTCTCTTTACCAACAGTTATTCATCTCTGAATCCTCTCCAACAATCTAATTTTTCATAATGAGACTAGACCATATAGTAAGCTCATCAATCACAGGAACACTGACTCATCTTCAGATCTCTAGTATCTAGTGTGATGCCTGGCACATATTAGGTACTTAATTAATATTTGTTGAATGCATGAGTAAATGCTGCAGTGAGAACTGTTTGTGGCATTTCTGGGAGTGAGGATATCATAGTTTATTACAAAATTATTATATTTTCCAGTACATAATTGCTAACACCTTTTCAGTGAACTACTATGGCCTAAAATAAAGAAGTTTGATTTCATTATTACTGAAGCACAGGAAGGTAAAGAATATAGGGATCCCTAAATTTTTATCCTGCCTTTTCTGATTGAGCAGATTATTAATTTATATTTAGTTTTTTTTCAAAATAGCAGTTATGGTGAATAATACACCTGGCTCCTTAAGTGGAAGACTCATGACTTAATACTTCCTTTCTACATTATTTAGATTTATTATGTATTTCATGTTAATGAAGTGAAGAGTTTACAGTGAGTACTTAATTTTTTGACAAGTATAACATTTAAGTAGTCCTTGTTTTCTAGTTATTTTTTTTATATCAAAGCAGAGCATGTCAGCTCCTGCTATAGGTTTATAGACTTTTCTAGATTTGTATTGTTAGTATTCAGATCCTGTGTGTTTGCAATTATCACAGAAAACAGTTATAAACTGTGAGTGGGAGCAAATGATACAGTCGCTTTGGGAAATAACTTGACATTATTTCCTAATGACGAAGGCATGCATTCCCTACAAGACAGACCAAACACACACTCCCAAGAAATATATACAAGAACATGAAATGCAAAATTGTTTATATAATAGCAAAAAACTAAAAGCAAAATAAATTTTCATCAGCAGTGGAACTGATAAATATATTGTGATATATTTATTTAATGAAATATACTACAATAGTGAAGATAAATTATAGTGAAAGCATGAAAAAAATGGCTTAAAATCAGAAACATAATACTGAATGATGCAAGCAAGCATTGGAAGAATACATACAATATGGTTTTACTTATATAAAATTAAATATCTTACAAAGTAAATAATATATTCAGGGTTATGAACATGAGTGGTGAAACCATAAAGAAAAGGAAGTGATAAACACAAAAATCAGGGTAACAATTACCTCTCAGGGGACTGAGAAGAGAATGGGATAGAGAAAGGCTCACAGGTGACATCAAAAGTAATGGTAATATTCTTTTTCTTAAATTGGGTAGAGGGTTCATATATAATATCTAACATGCATTATGTCTTACAAAAATTATTATAGGACATTTATGACATGAAAAAGTGTACAGCAGTTACTTCAGTAATACCAAATTACCAAACGTTGGAAGAAACGGAAAGTACATTTGCTTTTAAGGAAATGTACAATCCTAGTCTAGAATTTGTATGCTGTTTTAGAAAATATTTAATTGGGTTTTGAATTTAATTTCAGTAATTATTACATTTACATTATACTAGTTGAGAGAAAGCTGCTTTTTGGGGTTGGCGTATATACAGGTCTTTTGTTCCTTGTAATGTTTGATTTCTTTTTTATATTAGTATAGTTTCAATAAAATGCCTATTCCCTTGAAATGATTTATTTATTTATCACCTGCACCTATAAAATACAATTTAGAGAAATTTAGAGAAATTCTAAAACTGACTTTAATTGTTAATAGCAGTTTAAGATCTTGAAAATAATGAGAGTGAGATGAACAATTTATTTGATGTGCTAAAGTTATATATATAGCTGTAATAAAGTGTCAAGAGACATACTGTAGCTTAAAAATGTAAAATTATATAAATGAATAGAGTAAATGTTTTATTATGATGATCCCTTCTGTATTCTGTACATGCCAAATTATGTTTAAGTCATTAAATATTTTTCTGCTTTCCTTCAATTTAGAAAGCTTATCAAATAAAAAAGTAGCTTTGACTATGATAGATGAATGCAATTAGGACAGTTACTAATTTGTACTTTAAAAATGGATGAATTTGTCTTTTTTTCCTCTAATATTTCCCTTTAAAAAGTCTCTAGCTTTTAGTAGTTCTTGGAAATGTTGCATGAGGAGATAATGTTAGCTTTTTTGTGTCATTTAAATTTAATCTGCAGTCTGGTATCAGCAGGGAGAAAATGCATTTCAAAGGCAAATGATAATATTCTCTGCAAATGACTGAATCACCAGAGGTTAGTTATGTCCTAAGGGTAAATTCATAGCTATCAGTACTTTTATTTAATTTTAATAAAATCTTACTCTTTTTGGTTCTTGGTGATGAAGCAGTTACATAAGTACATATAAATCGTAAAAGATTTTTTTTATTCATTTGGTTTTAATCCTCAAAATATATGTCTTTAGATGATTGTGTTTTTTCTATAAAATTCCTGAATTGCGATGGTTTTTCTTCCCATGAAATTATGAGTGTACTTTTATAATAGTTATAAAATACAATAGCTTTTCTACAACTTTTGTAAAAAATAAAGAGAGAGAGAATGCTTTCTAAATTTAAGAAAAAAAACAACGGAAAATCAGAGCAATCTTTTTTTTTGGGTACACGTCATCTTTCTTTAATATTTAATCATAACTCCAAGAGAAAGCTATAGAAAATTGATTTGTATTTTAGTTTCACTTCAGGGATAATGCTTTCTTTGCACTACTTCTAAAATAATAGCATAATCTATTTAGGTTCACATTTATAATCCCATGGATATGTTAAAAGGCACACACCAGTGATATATCTCTCACATGGGCAGTTCATATCTTTTATTTTGTGTTGCTAGTATTTTGCCTGCCCTATCTGCTTTTAGAGTCAAAGTTAAACTAGTCTCATTGAAGGAATTTGAGAAACTTCCATCATTTTCGTTTCAGGAATTTGAATATTCAGGAAAATCTTTAAATCCATTTCAGTCTGGTTTTGGGAGGGATTAGAAATATTTTTAATTATTGATTGTATTACTAAAATGTAGGTCAAATTCAATCTCCTTTTTATAACTAAATACTTTTTAAACAAGCCACAAATACACATAAACTTACATGTTTTTTTTATTCTGGTATATAGTCTTAAAAATTATTTTCAGTTTTGACTGTATTTACAAATCTATTTGCATGAAGTATTTATAGTATTCTAGTACTTTTTATAAGTTGTTTTATGTGTAGTTATGTCACTGTTTTTATTCTAAAATTTTTTTGTGTATATGTCTTCTCTTTGTTTATTAATATTGCTAAATTTTGGTCTACTTTATAATTTTTTTAAAAACTTTGTGTGTGTGTGTGTGTCCTTTTAGTTGGAGTGTATATAGTTTGGCATAGATTTTAAAAAACTGATTCACAAACTAAATGCCCATCAATGGACAATTGGATAAAGAAGTTATGGTTCATATATACAGTGGAATATTACTCAGCCATCAAGAAAATGAAATCCTGCCATTTGCAATGACATGGATAGATCTAGAGGTTATTATGCTGAGTAAACTAAGTTGAAGAAAGAAAAATACCATATGATTTCACTTATATGCGGAATCAAGGCACAAAAAGAACGAACTAATCAAAAACAGATTCACAAATGTAGAGGACAATCTGGTGATGCCAGAGGGGAGGGAGAGTTGGGGAGCTGGGAGAATGAGAAGAAGGTTAAAGATGTATAAATTACAAGTTAGTAGTTGATAGATGGTCATGGAGATGGGGAGCATGACATAGGGAATGCAGTCAGCATTAATGTAATGACTAGGTGGAGAGCCAGATGAGAGAAAGAGCAATTAGGGGGGTCATTTAAAAAATTATGTTAATGTCTATCCAATGTACTGTATATTTGGAACTAATGAAAACTTTAACACAGTCTCATAACTGAAAAAAAAATACTGATTCAATAAGTAATATTTATTTAGATATGTCATAGGATCCAACATTAGATTTCTTAGAATATCATTTTTGCTCTTAGTTCTTGGATCTCCACTATGAATAATTTTAGGGAAAAAAAAAAATGACCATGGACCACACACATTGGTCTGCTTTCTTTGTGGCTGGATTTGCTAAGCTTGACATTTAACCACCCAAAATTTAAATGTTAAGTGCTTTCACCTGAAGAAAATATACTTGAATGTTTGACTTGGGTTTAACTTTTTAAATGTTTCACTTGGTGATGGCTTTTTATAGAAATATAGTTAGTTTCCTTTTTAAAAGTATTTTACCTTTTCTACTCTTAAAGTTTTATGTCTTATATTTTACGTCTTAGCCTTTGTAAATTTAGGACTGTACCATTATTTAATGTTGTTTAGAGATTCATCTGAATTTCCAAAATGTTCTTGAATAAGAACATGGTCTTATATTAGTTTATAAGAGGCAAATCTCATGTAAAGACTATTCAGGATTCTGGCAGAAGTTACTGTACATTCTTGTTTTGATTCTTGTCCCTCCTACTACTCAACATTCCTGACTCTGGTGACTGTGGGATGAATACTCAAGGAAGGGGGAGTACCTCACTTGAAAGGCTGAGGAGTAAGATTTCCAAGCCCAGCAGTGTGCTTAGGTTCAGAACCTGGTAGTTGGCCATGCTTTGTTGCACTCAAAAGAACTAGACCTGAGCCAGAGAACCACTTTGGGAGACAGATGAGGGGTGACTGATAGCATGATGAAAGGTTTCGAAACACTAAGTTTTGAGTATAAGTTGATTTAAAAAGATCTGTCACAACTCTTTTTAGAATATGTGGTGCTGCATCTCCATTCTTATGTAGCCTTGTATATAATTTGTAAAATGAATGACAAATAAAATAATTGCCTACCAAAGTTGTATAGCCTCTGTTTTAAATTTTTACTTCTATCTTTATCTACTAAGTTTACTGCTTTCTTTTAATACAGATTTAAAAGAAATAGAAATTTTCTCAATTGTAGATACACCAGGAAGGACTTGTGGCCAGATCTTCATGAAATTAAATTGCCAGATTATATTCATTCCACCTTTTAAAGTCTTTAAAAACAAACAATCAAAAGGGCACATAAGTAACAATGCTTATTTTTCTGGCAGCTTTTGCTTTAATACATTCTATATTAGTATTCCCTCCCCTCCACAATTTGGTTTAACATTGGACAGTTTTGTTTCTAAAATGTAGTTATTGTCTTTACAAATTGAGCTAAATAGTTTCTAGGTTCCTTTCCCAAATTCATGGTTCTTTGGTTAGTTTAAAATTCTAATGTTATGATGTTTGATGAAGTTATGAGAAATGACAAAGTTACTTGTGTGATTTTTTTGTAGGGAAGTTGGAGAGGTAGATTTTGAAAGCCAGTAAGGTCCTGTACCAAGCTCCTTGCTATCAGGAGAGTTTTAGAATATGGAAGTAGTTGTTTAAAAATTTAGTTTGCTTACTTGTATGGATTATATACATAATGTTTAAAGAATCCTGCAACTCATATCTTATAAAGAATGGAATTGAAATGATTTTCGGGGTGAATCTACTTAAGTGACTCAACAGGTAGCATTTTTAGTAAATACATTAAAATTTAAGCCTCACTTCTTACAGTAAACTGTTTGGAACCATTCCTGAGATTATTCACTATTGACTAACAGTTGAAATATCATTGATTCTTCCTGCTATTGGAGGCTTCTGCATTAGGTACAGTTATCAGTACCCATGGACCTGATAGTTTTGTGGTGATTTATCGGATGATTATAGGTAATCTTTGAACTGATAGGGACTGGTTCAATTGCAGATACACCAGTTCAAACAGGGAAGTGTGGTGGGATCATACATCTCAGATGGAAGTAAATCAAAGAGTATTTTGAGTAGATCTTCATGATTGAATCAAAGGTTGTATGTGTGAAGATTTGGGAGTATGATGGTGAGAGATGAGGTTGGAAACTACTGTAGGTTTATGAAGCTTCTTCACTGCTGTGCTTTGTTTATGTTGGGGACTCATTAGTGGCTTGCACAGAAAAATGTAAAGAATAACTTTGGAAACAATGAGGTGAATGACAGGAGGTCTTGATGTGATTGATGTTAGGCCAAGCAAGGGATGCAGTTGGTGGGTATGAGTCACTAGGGAGTGACTGTGCAAATGGTAGAGAGAAATGGATTCAAGAGATAGTTCAGAGGTAAATGATTTGGGACTTGACATTTGTATAGAGTGAGAGAACATTGGAGATATTCAATAAGTGGTTGTGAATATTTTGGTGTGTTTTAATATGTAATAGAAATTAAATCAGAAAACATTTTGAATTTATCCCTGAAAACACTGTTTGTTTTTCTGTAGAAATACCTTTTTGAAATGTAAGCAAACTAAATTTTTAAACAACAATCACTTCCATCTTCTAAAACTAATAAAAACAATGAAAAATATAATGCAAAATAGCCTACCAAAATTAATATTATTTTCTTCATGTTATATAACACATTCTAGACTTGTTTATATTTTACTTAATTTATGTTATATAAAAGCTTATGATTTTTTAAAAATGAAAGTGTATTTAATGCAAATTTTAACCAAGTTCCCCAATGAGAAATTTGTTGAGGGTTTAAAAGAAAATGCTGATACATTTCTAGAATTTCAAAATACATTAAAAATAGGATTATATAAATATCCTTAATTTATCCCTAATGAGTTTTTTTTGCAGTAGGAATAGAAGTTTTTATCTACTGTATTTATACTGAATTCCAATCTGTTCAAACTCAAGGTAAATAAAACATACCTTAACACCTACAGATATTTTCAATGGTTGGAGGCAGAAAAAGTTTTAATGTATGAAAATATAGTTATATCTAAAGACATTTTAATGAAGCGTAAATAGGAAAACTGTAGGTGTGCAGCATCTGTCAGTCCCAGGGTAGTAATTACCTTGCTGTGCCGCAAAGGTTGTTGATGTTACTAGAAAGTCTCATTTAAACTGGTGCAAGTAGATGGGCCGGTGGTCGGGAGAATTGCTGCATGTAAGACTGTTAAAAACCCAAGGGCTGTATTAATGTAGGTTTTTTGTTGATCACTAAAGCTTATTTATTTTAAACATCATGTTGAGGACAAAAATTTTACCTTTGGAAATGGCCACTTTCTGCTTGATCTTAGAATTTTTAAGGTGTCTTTCAATAGCTCTTAGTTATGGAGGCACCTTTATTGTCTTTAACATGGAAGCAGTCGGTGGCAAACAATGCAAAATAGTGGATATTGTAACAGTTTTGAGGTTGATGTGTTTGCTACTTATAGTTTGAATATGGATGATGATGGTCATAAGGGGAGTTTTCATTAAAACAAAATAAGATTCCTCTGTGAGGCACTAAGGAAAAAAAAAACTATGTTGTTTGCTGTTCAGAATCTCCCTTCTTTTAGTTTCTCATTTTTTTTTTTTATCATAGTAAGAAATTATTAGGGGGAAATAAGTAGAAAAGAAGTTAGTCATTTTCAGGGGTTTAGTGAATTTTGGACATCCATGTTGGGGACTTAGTTTCCATACAGAGAATTATTTTTCACATTTCTCTTTATAAAGTCCAGTCATGTCGAGTAAACAACTGCCTTTTAACCAATTAATTGATAATTTTCTCTTTTCTTCAATTCCTAGAGAAATAGGAGGTATATTACAGCATTTCCCCCTTTTTGTATGTATTGGTAACAATTACAGTATGTATAAGTGCCAGCTTTATTATTTCAAGTCTCATTTATACCTGTTATTTTTATAGTAAAATTTTGTATCAGCTCACATTTAGTTGATTTTTGTCAAAATTTTGAGTTACAACGTCACTGTATTTTTCCTTTATTTATTAGATACACACAAATCCATGTTTTTATCAGTCTTCTGAGAAGAACCAGCTCTTACCGTTGAAAACAAATGTATGGCATTGGTTGAATCCTGGAGATAGTTTTTCTTTGTTAGTTGACAAATATATTTTCCGTGTTTTTTCTACGTATTCTGAAATGGAATTGGAATGTACTTTAAGGTAAGAGTGCCTGATGAAACAAGATTAAATACTGATATTTATTACAAATGTTTTAGTAGAAACCATTCTAGTGTTAAACTGTATTGGCGATATAGGAGTTACATGGTGTGTGTGTGTGTGTGTGTGTGTGTTTCTTAAAAACATTTGACTTTGGAAACTTATGCCTCGATAGTGATTGTTCCCATATGTGGTGTCTTTTCATTGTGTTCAGAATATATTTTCTATCTAAAAATAACTGGAATAGTTAATTTGAAACTGCTATTTTCTTAATCTTCTCTTTAGTTTTTAAAATTCTAGAAAGATGTTAACCTCTGGCTTAGACTAGTTGTGTAACTTCTCATAAAAATAACAGAAAATATAGAATAGGGAAACTGAGGAAATGAGTTATTACAATAAACATCAGGAGTAAAGTTAAAAGTAATATATTAGTTCTATTGAGTCAGTCATTAGCAGATTATTTGCCTTTGTTTCAACTTTTAAACTATAGAATGCATGAGCTGGACCCATAGAAGTAGATAGACAAAATTACACATATGTTCTCTAATTGTACTGATATAATGTTAAATTCAAAATCAATAATAATAAAGTAGAAAAATCTTCAAATATTTTGAAGTTAAATTATGTTCCTAAATAACTATGGGCCCAAGGGAAATCACAAGAACAATTAGAAAACATTTTGAAGAGAATGATACTGAAAACACAACATAAAAATTTGTGAGATGCAAATTTTCCTTAGAGGATAATTTATAATACATGACTGTATTTAGAAGGTAAGAAAGCAATAAAACCAGTGATCTACGCTTCTACTTTAAGAAGATAGACAAACTGGAGCAAATCAATCCTAGAGTAGATAGAATAAAGAAAATAATAAAAAGAATGAGACTAGAAATCAGTGAAATATAAAATGGACAAATAAGGTTAACAAAACCAAAACTTAGTTCTTTGAAAAGATTAATAAAATTGGGAAAACCTTATCAAGACTACCAAGAAAAAAGAAAGCTAGAAAACACAAATTATCAGTATCTGGAATAGAAGAGGGACTATCACTATGGAACCTGAAGACCTTAAAAGAATAATGAGAAATATTTGAAACTGAATGCCAGTAAATTTGTCAACCTAAACCAATACATATATTTCTTGAAAAATACAGCTTAATAAATCTGATTCAGGGAGAAAGAACAATTTGGTGAATCCTATATTTATTAAAGAAATCAAGTTCACAATTTAAGGATTTTCCACAAGGAACTTCACTAGTGAATTCTGTTAAACTTTCAAGGAAGAATATCAATATTAGATGTTTTTGCCCAAAATAGAAGAGGCTATACTTCCTTACTCATTTTATGAAGCTTCCATAATCCTGGTACCAAAATCAGATAAGAATATTGCAAGAAAAAAAAATACAGACCCATATTCCTTATAATAAAATATTTACATGTCAAATTCAGCAGTATGTGAAAAGGATAATATACTTTGACCAAGTGGAATTTGTCCAAAAAATGCAAGGTCAATTTATGACATAAAAATCAATCAATGCAATTCACTCTAACAGATTAAAGAATTATCATTTTAGTAGATGTATAATAATAATTTTGACAAAATTCAATACCTGTTTATGATTTAAATACACCTTTGAGAAAACCAGGAAAAGAAGGAAACTTCGCTCCTATAAAAAAAGTGTACCTAATAGTAAAATATTGAAAGCTCTCCCCCTAAGATTGGGAACAAAATGAAGATGTCTGTTTACACAACTTTTATTCATCATTTATTGGAAGTCCTAGCCAGTCCAGTGAGGCAAGAAAAAGAAATAAAATGGATCATATTGAGAAAAAAGTAAAACTTTATTTGCAGATGATATGATTGTGTGTTTTAGTTTGTTCTTCATGTGACCGTGGATATTTCTGGGTCAGAACATTTAGCTTCCGTTCACAAGTTTGGGGAGATTTTACAAGTGACTGTACTGGCCAGAACCCCCCTAGCAGCTATGTGTGAACTTGATATCAGGATTTTATTTTTCTTCAGGAACCTAACTAGTTTAACTGGTGTTCTTGCAGTTTACATTTTCTCTCTGGATGCTGGGTGGTGATCTTCACTTTTATGGACTATCTGGACAAATACTGAATAAGTAAATATCTCTTATGCCTTGAGAGAGATAGCTGCTCCCCATCTCATAAGTAGCTGTGGTTTTTAGGCCCATAATTTGGAAATATTAATGTATTTCATGATGATCCCATGGGCAGAAGATGAAGAACATGTTCTCTATGTGTTTTATTCTGTTATACTATAATCTGCTTTTTTGTTCTGCTAAGTCTGAGAAGAGGAGCATAACTCATTAGATGCAATTGAGAGAACCACATTTATAATGACATCGTAGGCAACGAAAGTGTTTTAAATTTAAATGATTAATAAATGAATTTTGATTTTATTTTATAGAAATAGTCAAATGCTTGATGAAGATGATATGCTGAATGGAACACCAAAATCTTCCTTGGCTAATTTGCCTGACGAGGCAACTGGTACCCCACAGCTGGAAAAAAGCACAGAAATCGCAATGGCCCAGACTTCTACCTCAAATAGTGTGGTGAGAAATTTAAAATCTCATTCATTTGTAACATGTTCCTTCAGTTATTTCGTGGAGAGAAAAGACAACTGAAATTAAACATATCATGACAATACCTCTAGCACTGATCTGCTCTTGCTGTTTTTAAGTGATGCTCTAGAGAATATCACACTAGACCAACACTTCAACTAACAGAGATAATAAATTTCTTTCTCTGAGAAATTTGACTAACCTGGTCCACAGCTGCAGATAGATTTTTTTCATGGTAGTTTTCTGCAAAGTAAATAATTTTAAATTTTGTTAAGGATGCATGATTATTTTTAGTAATTAATAAAATAGGTGCCTTTTTAGTCTTTCCTAGGTGAATGTACAGACTTCAGTGAGCAGCAGTCCAACACCACTGAGAGGAAAAGAATCCTTCCAGCATGGATGTTAAGAGGAAATCTTAGTGATCGAAACCTTTCAGCGCCAGTCATCAGTGGAAGTAGGTTTTATTTCAAGGAAACATTAAGTGGAATTTCAAAGTTTTTCTGAACAAATGGAGGTAGCATAGTAATTTTGTAAGTGTATAACTGAGCCTAATATTTTTTTAGATATGTATATGAAGTCTTATTTAAAACAAAAGCTATTATTCTATGCCATTTATCAAACATCCTGACATTATTTTTTGATTTAACAAGTGCTTTTTATCTTATGTGCTAGACTTGACCGTATTACCATAGCTTTCAAACAAACCTGTTGGTGTCATGTCTAAGATAAAAGGCCAGCACAGTCAGGGCTTTATAAATTAATTTAATTAAATAAAAAATACCAGGCACTCAACATTATGTGATGGAGGATTTAAAGAAGAGGTGACCCCTGTGCTAGTATAGTTCACTGTCATGACTGATTTGACAATGATTTATTTCATCTGCTGGATATTCCTATTGATTCAAGATTATTAACATCTTTTATGCATTGTCTTATTTACTCAGCATTTTATTTGCAACTTTTCAGTCATCTCAGATTCAGTTTCTGTTGACTGCTTGTTTTGTTTTATAGGCGTTACTGTTTCCTGTTTATGCTCTTATTTAGTGACTTTTTATTGGATGCTGGGTGCCATAAGTAATATATTGTAGAGACCCTTGATTTTAAGTTCCTCTGAATACATATTTTTGTTCTAATAAGTAATTGCTTTAGCCTATAGGTGATTTTCTTCTCATAGATAAATAATTCAGGCCCTGAACTCTGTTTTCCCTGTATGGATGACAGCTGCAGTCTCTGCTTAGTTCTTTCAGCTTATTCTTTCCTCTGGATTCCGGGGCTTTCTCCCATGCCAGTCATCAGCCAAAGAGTTGTATTGATTTTATGTGAAAATTTTAGTTCTTGGCTTTCTGAATCTTTCTTCCTTCCAGGATTTTATTCCTAATGTTCTACCTACTCCATGGACCTCAAATTCTGTCCCCTGACCAGTTAAGTCAGCAGGCTGCAGCTTTCTATTACCTGTGATTTGGGGGATGCCTTCAGGAAAAAAGCCACAAATTTACAAACCTCACAGGTCGTAGTTAGTTTTTCAAGCTTAAACTCTTCTCTAGTTTGTCTTTTGGGTCATTCTCCAGTGCCTGAAAGTTTTTATTTTTGTTTTTTCCCAAAATTTTTAATAGTTTTCATTAGGATGATTATTCATTCAAGCTACTCTTTCATTCTACCCTGAACATTATCTTTTAAAAATTAACAACACAATTGAATATACATTTTAGTTGATATTACTACTCTTATTGTTTCTAATATTCAACATAGCAGTCACAGAAGTCTTCTTCTAAAGTTTGATTGATTGATTGATTGATTGATTTTTATTTTTTTAGGTGACCTCACAGATTGCAAAGTCTTTTCAACTTACAATTCCTTGTTATTATTATTTTTTAAATTTTTATACCTCTAGTACCTGGTCTTCCTAGGTGGTCTCCCATCAAAATTTTTGATCAAGGATGTTATGGACAGGATATTCCTTATGTAATGCTAGTTTGGATTATAGTGGGATAAGAGTGATCTCATGGGAAAAATAGGTTGTATATTATATATTGCAGTAGATGTGATTTAATCTGAAGATTTTTTGTATCTAAATCTAAAATTTTCTGGAAAGAGTTTTTTTTCCATTACAGAGTTTTTAATTCCCTACCTCATCATTACCTATATATTTTTTATCAGTAATGTTTCTCATGAAATGTGCTAATTCTTAACTAGTCTGAAGATATTGGTGAATGAGAATGGTAATGGGGAGAGGGCAGCCACTTTTCCTCAGTGGAATGATTTCTCTAGTATAGAAAGAATAACTTGACCAAAATTGGACCAATGTAAACTGCCTCCCTGCAAAAAAGTCCTTTCTTTCACAGTTGTTTTATACTGTAATTGCCTCTATGCTACCACTATGTTACTTTTAACAATCCAAAATATATTTTGCTTCAAATTATAAATAGTTAATAACTTTCCCTTGATAGATATGCCACATAAAATATGAAGGGCACGTTTTTAGGCCCTTCACCTTGAACATACAAATGAAAGTAGTTCGACATGGATTTGGACAGGAATATTATATAGTATACAATGTACTTAAAATGCAAAGCTTTATAATAAGAGAAAAATCTTTGGATTCAGATATGTCTTATTATAAAGTTAGACTTTGGGGGAGTACTTGTAGTTAAGCAAAGGTAGGTTGCTTAATTTCTCTAAAGACAGGAAGATTTAGAAGTAAATTAGTACTTGAAACTAGCTAATTAAAAATCAGAATAATTGGACTTTTTCTGCTATGTAGTTCTTATTTTATTGTTATTTTATTTGTTTGTTTAAATATCACCTACCTCAATAGACCAATGCTAGTGATTTTTAAAAATCAATTTCCAGGATGCATTTTAGGATCATTTAGATGTAGGTTACTTCTGTCTTTTGCAGTCTTTGTACTGTACTGTGTTTATTAATATTTATTTAGATGATCTGAAACCATCTTGATGTTTTTTGGAAACTTCTGGGTCATTAATGTTAATTGATGTTAAATGACTTATCCAAGATCACTTAATAAATGCCAGAGCAGTAATTGAGACCTAGCTCTGTCTGGCTTGAAAGCCCATGCTCCGAACTGTGTCACTATACAGCCACCTAAATTTACCCTTCTATATGTTCTTTTTTTTTCTTTTGGAATATGCTCTTGTGTTTTCGCCTAGCTCTTTTCTCAGTTTAACTCTTGGTTTAGTCCTGATATGTATGTGAATGTTTGCTCTGATCAGGCTATACTTTCAGTTTTTCAACTGGTATAGTTCATTTTATTTTCCAGGTCCCCAGCTTTTGGATATTATCATGAATTTCTCAGGCCTGAGATTGAGAAGTGAATGTGTTTGGGCAAAGGCTGTCAGAGCCTCTGCTTTTAGGCCCCAGGACAAGTCATAACTCCTAGGTATGACATTCTCGCTAGATTGAAAAAAGAACTTTTATGTTTTCACTGGTATCATGTTACTCTGTAGTACTTTTTTCCCCACATCTTCTAACTCTCCAACCTGGATTCATGAAAAGTAGCACGTGCTGATAAAGACTGAAGTAGTAAGTAGTCCCCAGACCATTCAGTTTGCATTTCATTTTGAATTCTGAATATTTTTTATATGACAACTCAGTGTAGATCATAAATATTGAACTGACTTTGTTTAATTTGAGTGTAATTCAAAATTTACTTAAAATGCTAGTTATTCTATATATTTATTTCCAGCAATGCTACTAAAAGATCTAATCAATCAGTTTTTAGCCTCTTGAATTTTCTAGCTATATAATCATATCTACAGAATTATGATACTTTTGGCTCTTTTGACCTATCTACTGCTTTTAAAATTTTTTATTGTCTTATTTCATAAACTAGATTCTATAAATTTTTTAAAAAATGGTAAAATTGGCATCTGTGTCTTCTGATTTTAACAGGAAATTGTTAGTATTTCAGCATTTAATAAGATTAGTATTCAGTTTTGATACTTTTTTCATGTTTAGGATGTTTTATTTTAGTTTTTTCATGAATAACTTGAATTCTTTGAAAAAAATTTGGGTATAGAAAGAGTCTTACGTTTTCATGTGTTAATATAATTGATTAATGGTAGGTTTCCTAAGATACATGCTTGCATTCCTGGAATAAGTTCAGTTTTATCATAATGGCTTATTATTTTTATAGTCTGTTAGATTAGATTTGCTAATATTTAGTTTAGGACATTTTAACCTATATTCACAAGTGTGGTTAATCTTTTTCTTCATGTGTGCCATCTGTGTCAGATTTTGGCAGTAGAGCTATGTCAGCATTGTAGAAAATGAATGAGAAGTTTTCCATATATGCTCAAGGAGCATTTGAATAACAGAGATAGGTATGTTTCTTTATAGAGCTTTCCTACAGCACAGTCTGGGACTGCTGCCTGCTTTTAATAGTTGGTAGTTCTAGTATAAGAAAGGTAAGTTAGACCAGCAAAAGAGAATGAAATTCTTAGAAGCAGATTAGAATAACATACATTTAATGTATAAAAAATTATCAGTTCAAATTGATGTGGAAAGGATGCATTATTTGTTTTAATAGTTAATTTCTTTTATATTTCTATTATTTAACTGTACTCTACCTATCCCGGACATAGAAAAATATTTGATATGCCAAATACAAAGATTAAGAACCAATTAACTTATTTTATGCACTCTTTGTGAAAAACTTTTTAATAACAATATCATAATGGCTTCTTCTAATGCAGAAGAGGTGAGCTTTGGTCCCTAGAAAGAATATTTGTAGTAGAGAATTTGGACTTTTAAAAAAATAAATATTTTAAATATATATTTTTTTAATTTTAGGATTTTATGTACATGTTGACATTTGGAATGTAGCAAACTGCTATTTGGGCAGAAGCTGTATTTTATTTAACTTACATTTTTAGTTTTTAGCATAGTAAGCAATTACCATAATTGTTTCCTTTGGTTTGACTAACTCATAACTGTTGTAGCATTTGGTCATTCATTTCACCAAGCTGTACAGTCCTGTTTAATCCTATTTCTGACAGTTTCTAAAATGATGTGGAGTGCTTCCTAATTTAGATTCAAAACAAATATTTACATAATTTAGGTAAAGTTTAGTTATTAGTTTATTCATAAATTTCTTTTGATAAATGCATTATTTTTATTTTGGTTCAACTGATTTAGCTGTTTAATAATATGGACAGTACATACTTGATTAATATTCATTTCTTGAACTTAATGGAGTATTTCTTCAGGCTACTTGAATATCCTTTAGAACAGCTCTGAGCAAACTATAACCCACGAGCCAAATCTAGCCCACTGCCTGTTTCTGTAAATAAAATTTTATCACAATACAGCCATGCTCATCCATGTATGTATTATCTGTGGCTACTTTCATACTATAAAGGCAGAGTTAGGTAGTTATGAAAGATACCATGTGGCCCACAGAACTTAAAATATTTACTCTCTGGCTTTTTGCAGAAAACTTTTGCTTTACAACTTTATGCTATGGATGGCCTTATATATCTATATCCAGGCTCTCAAGGGAATCTTTGGACAGATTCTGTTTATGTTCAAAATTTATTTAGTCAAACATGTTTACTGAGTACCACTTTTGTTCTGGGCACAGTTCTGGGTACTGGAGAGACACAAGGGGTGAAACAGTGGACAAGGTACACAAAGTCCCTGTCCTTATTAAGCTATCTATCATTTGAGTGTAGAGGAGATAACAACTAACCATGAAGATTTTCCTCTTTAAAGAAGTAGATCTTTCTTCTTTCCTGATTAGATAGTTCATGAATTTGTTAACGAAATATGGTACTAACTTAAATTTCCTGACTGTACTGAACTTTGGGAAGTGTGACATAGGATACAGTGTTTGTTGTTATTTGTACTTATTTTCTTCATTGGTAAAGTTCATGGAGGTCATTTGGGTTCTTACTATGTATTTCATATAACTTAAGTTGAATTCCTCACTGTGGAAGTTAGGAGCTTGATAAGTATATGTAAAATTCATCAGATAGCTATATGTCAGATTTTCTGTTAGAAAAATTCAATGCTAAAATAAAAAAAATATATATGATAGCTAATATATATCAGTTGCTCTCCTAGACAGTTTATAATTATAATTCCCTTTTTCCAGGTGATGAAACCAAAGTTCAGAGAGGTGAGATGAAATGGTTAAAGGATGGAGTCTGCCCACACTAGCATCTTGTCCTGGCTGACGCCAGGGCTGAAGCCCTTGGCCGTTCTACTTAATACATTTTGAGATTTGCAAATAAGTACTTTCAAGTTGGCATTAATATAAATGGAACTTTGATTTACTTTCCCATTTATCTTTTTCCTTTTTTTGTGTGGATTATTGGTATTTGGAGATGTAGGAGATAATGTTCTTCTCCTTTTTCTTTGTGTCTGTGTTCTTGTGTGTGTGTAAGATAAAGTAACCCAGGAAAGTCCAGAAGAAGGAACCTGCAAAGATAAAACCCAAGTAAACATAACACACCAAAGAAGAAAACGATTGATTTCATCAGGAAGCTCAGAAAGTATATCGCCAGAGCAAGACACAGGAAAAAAGTGCAAAAATGCCAATCAAGAAAAATCTATCATTTCACCCAAGGTGATTTTTTAAAGAATTCATTGTTCAATTGTTTTCTTTATCAAGTATTCTAGATAGGAATGGATTATATGTTGTATACAGAAAGGAAAAACCAAAATTGCTTTTTTATTAATGAACTTGTGACATTTGTAAAGACAAAAACTAGCCCAGATTTTTTTTTGACAGGGAAAGGGTGTTTTTTGAAACTAATCTTTAATAAGAGTATTTGCATTGTCGAAAACAAAGCTATTTAATTTAGAAATTCAGACTGGGAAACAAGTAGGGACCACTTGACTCTAGTTATAATTGGTACCTCTATTCTGAAAACCTGATTTCTCCTATTTTATTGGTCATTCTCAAATGCATGTAACCAGCTTCTTAGATAATTGTGAAGAGGAGAACAACTAATGGCCTCATTCTTAATAGCCTTTGCCGGATTACTTCTGGGCTAACTTACATTCTTTATAAACCTTCTCTTTTAGTTTTTGCTAACTCACTAAAATGGTTTGACTGACATAAGCATTCTTTTAACACTGGGTACTTACAGAAAATGTGGCCTATGTTGAATGCATTTAAAAAGAGAGAGAAGAAAATAAAAGAGATGGCCCCTGGGGAGAAAAGTCAGGTATTCTTCCTTTCAGTAGAGTGGTTGCTTTAGTTGATGGTTTTCATGATCGTGTAGACCTGTGGCTGAGCTTTGTGGGTCCCCATCTTTTTAGTATCAATAAGAGCCAAAGGAGTAGGATTGCTTTTAGAATAGTTTGCACTGGAATTATAGAAAGGCCAGCAGCATTTCAGAGGGTCAGGCTGTTTACCATCCTCCCCTCTCTCTTGCCGCCTCTCCCGTTAGAGCATACCTAGCTTTTCACTGGATCCTTTCTTCCAGCTAGAGATCTGGGGTCTAATCACTATAGGTTCAACTCCTTTGCTTATTTATAGAGTCAAGTTTAATAAATGGAAACAAAATGTTTTCTGACTCACATATAGTGGCCATAAAAACTTATTAAAGTAAAACTTGTTTACTTTGAGTGCTACCATGTTCTACTCTCTGAACATGTTAATATGACTGCCTTTTTTTCAAGAAATTATGTTTTTTT
Organism: Cynopterus sphinx; assembly: GCA_030015415.1. Taxonomy (NCBI): domain Eukaryota; kingdom Metazoa; phylum Chordata; class Mammalia; order Chiroptera; family Pteropodidae; genus Cynopterus; species Cynopterus sphinx. The sequence continues at coordinate 56,063,620 of CM057383.1, read as the reverse complement.
AGAAGGGAATCTAGTGTACATGTTTTATTATATTAATTTCATCCCATAAAGTTTGGTAATCACAAGTAAAACTTTCAGAAACACTTTCATAATTGATAAGAGTATAGAAGGGATCGGTAAACATCTAAAATATTTGAGGTATTTGGAGATTTTGAAGACATCAAGAGAGTATTCAGCCAGGCCCTAGGAATGCCTGAGCTCTGCTTGGGCAATTGCTCTCTAACTTAAAGTTTCCAAGGGAGGTTTGCCTCTCACAGCATAGGAGAAACAGAGCTCAAGGTTATATAACCTTTTCATATCCTGTTATGCAGGGCTCTCTGGTAAAGCCAGCCCAGAGAAGATGACTTAGGCTGAGACCCAAGCAGACCTTTCCAAGCCCCACCCTCTGTCCCTGCCTAGTTTGTCTTAACACTGTCTTGCAGCTGGTCCTGAAGGGGTGTCTAAGTGCGGAGCAGGTGGGAGGCCCACCTATTTAGTCTAAAGGTGGGAGATTGGCAATTATAAGGGACTAAGAACAGTGTGGCCAGGCCTGCAGAGTAGACTAGGGTCAGTTTACTTGGAAAGGATCAAATCACATTCTCCTGGGAAAGAGTAAGAAAAGAAATGGAGAGAAGGGGCAGAAATCACCTTCCCCCCACTGGGCCCTACTCTTGAGATTCTGACTCATTTGGTCTGTGCAGCCAGTACATTAGATGATTTTAAATAAATTCTCTCAATATGAGCTCAAAATTGAGAGCTGCTAATAACCATTGTTCAACACCTTAGTGGAAACTGAGGCCCAGATCACATTGCTAAAGATCTTGGGCCTCAAACATAGACCTTTTCATTTGGGCACAATGGATTTTTATACCATATGTATTAGACTCTTCAAGAATTTTGTCTCTGGTAACTTCTGATAATGCAGATAATTGCTCTAAGAGTCCATTTTTTATTAGTTCTTTTTTGTCTTTCTGAAACTCCTTACCAGTTATGTAATTGTCTAATTTGAGAGTGAAAGTGAGAGTGTTTGAATCTGTTAATTTTAAATAAAAAGATGCTCTGTCCTGTACACAATCTAATTAGGACTCAGTTTTAAGTGAGAGAAGGAAATCTAACTGAAACAACTTAAGCAAAATGTATTGTGAAGTATATCGACAGGCCATTGCTGGGAAACGGCTACCCTAAGACTTAGTGACTTCACATAGAAACCAATGGTTTATTATTTCTTATAATTCTGTGGGCTGGCTGGGCTCAGTGAGGCACTTATTTTGTGACAGTTTTGTGTCAGCTGGGCTGTGTTCACCTGGGAACTTAGCTGAGGGTGGAGCACTCAAGGTGGCTTCACACACATCAGTGGTGCCTTGGCAAGGGTGGATGGAGTGGAGAAGCAGTAGATGTGGCAGTTGGGAAAGGGAAGGGAAGGGTTTATTTGGTTTGAGGCAATGGAGGCATATCTATGAAAGCTGCCTAATAGAAATGAAAGTTGGTGTCACATGGAAGATAAAAATTATGGCTAGAGAGTTCTGTTGTAGCATATAATTTGGAAGCAAACTTGCAAACATTTCATTCAAATTATATGAGAGCATATTCAGTTGGATTCTTTTGGCAGTGAGAGCCATTTCCCCTTATATTGCCAGCTCTGTCCTGTGGTTGTAATTGCTGAAGCAAATAAGCTGGCTATTAAGTATATAATTTCTCTGCATACTGGTGCCTCCTGTGGAGTCTTAGTCATTTTTCATCATGGACATAGCAGTAGAGATAAAGACTATAACTCTGCATAGCTATTTCTTAAGAAAGGCTGTATCTTCCAGGGCTCCTCAGTATTAGTTTACTACATCAAGGAATCTTATACTCTTTCCTCCTTCCTGATTGGCCATTTGAGTTAGAACCATTTATAGCATAGCTCTGATCAATCCCCTAGAAACATTTTTTTATTTGTTATTCATTCATTCATTCAATCAATAAGCAAATAGTAATACAGTGGCATTAATTATGCTATTAATAGTAACAACTAAAAAAAAAAAACCCCGACCATTTAGTGAGTTCTTATTCTGGGCTAGACCCAGCACTTAGATATAATTATTTCATTTAATTTTTAGAAAATCTTGGGCAGTATGTTGATTATATCCTCGTTTACAGATCAGGAAACCTGAGGTTCTAAGAATTTAAATCAACTTGTTTAAGGTCGAAGGTTAAGAGATAGCAATGCTGATTTTTTACTTCAAAGATTATTCTAGTAATCGTTACACTAAACAGACTTTTTGTTATATGTAAAGCAGTGTGCTAAGATCTGGGATTACAAGATAATAATGAGCTCATAGTCTAGTTAATAAGGATTTCATAGTCTTATGGGAGACATGATTTAAATCATAAAATAATGTGACAGCACTGACTTTTTTGGAAGCTGTGAGGAAGACAACCTAAACCATGGAGGATTCCTAGGGAAGGGTTCCTAAAAGAAGTGACCTGAGCTGAATCCTAAGAGAAAAATTTTAGGCATGACCCGGGTGCAAAAAAGGTAAAGTTTGAAGCCCATCCCAGGTAGGTGGCACAGCTTGTGTAAGAGCAAATGGAATTCAAATAGTATGCTGGGAACTACTGTTCTTAGAATTGTTGGTATAGAGTAGGTAGCAGTGTGAGATGAGGGGGAGCCAGCATTGGGAGCTGGTTCCTAGAGGGAGAACCTTGAAATGTTTTTAGCTGCAGAGATAATCCCAGCAGTTCTTCAGAGGACAGATTGAAAGAGAACAAGATCAAGGACAGAGGGATGAGGGAGGAGATTAAGGCATCATCACAGCCAAGAAATAAAGAAAATTTGACCCAGGGCAGTGACATTAAGGATGATGCAAAGGCATTGGATTAGAGAAATATTTAGGAAGCAAAGCTGCAGGACTTGTTGCTTGGATATACAGAAAGTGAGGGAAAGAATGAGAGAAGATAGACCCTCCAAGGTTCCGGCTAGAATGAATGGATAAATCATGTTGGCTGAAACTATGGTTCAGAACACAGAAGGACGATTTCAGGTTTGACATTTTGAGTTTGAAGTTCATGGGATATTTGGGAAGAAATATTTAGCTAGTGGTTTAATATATGAGTTTGAATTTCAAGAGTGTATTTGGAGGTGGTGTTTAGGATCTTTTGGTCTTTAGCACGCAGGTGGTCATAGGATTGATGCAGGGCTTTTAAGGCATCTTATTAACACAAGATATTCATTCCAAGGACAGCTTGGAAACAACACATTACCTCATTGACTCATATTATGGGAAGTTCTTTATCCTGTCCCTTATAGTACATGTAAACCTCAGATGGTTGAAGGACGAGGAAGGGCTAGTGTTGGGCTATTTCAATAGCCTTAATAATAGTACATTCCAGCTGCTTCCAAGCACCAAGGTCACCTTCTACTAGAACCATGCTCCTCAATCCCTGAGGTCTCTCACAGTACAGGGCATCTAGTCTCTCTATAATGAATATCTAGCCTCCCACACTTCTTTCTTCACATTTTCATCTAATCAAAGCAATGTAGGTGCTTATAAAATCTGAAGCTCTCTGCCTTTCCCCTACTTTTTCCAAGTACAGCACACTTTTTATCTTTCCTGTCCCCTCTCTTGCCAGTTCAGTGACTTGCTCTGGCTCATGAGCTTTGTAATTGGCACAGTACAAATTTACATCTCAGCAAACTTACAAATTACTGCATGTAATGGATTTTGGGATCATTTATAAATAATTGAAACCATGAGTGTTAGATTCTTGAATACCAAGGGTCTACTGAATATCAATATTTCATGGAGTTCCATAAAGAGCATTATGAATTCCAGCTTTTGTGACTCTTAAAATATATTTGAGAGCTCCTGATTCATATATTGATATTTGTGACTTTATCATTCTTTTTTAGAATAAATTAACATTAAATATACTTCTTGTGATGATATTAAAAAAAACAAATTCTTTGCATTTCATGGAAATAGAGGGAGTTGAAATAAGGTATCAGGTGTTTCATATCTTATATTTCATCTCATTTTCTTTGGTTTGTTTTTTATTTTAAGTAACAATACATGCTTATTGTCAAAAATATTCAGAAGCACATGGAATAAAAAGTGAAAATCTTAATTTCCCTCATCCTTCAGTCCCATCGTCCTACCAATACTTAGATTTGTATCCTTCTAAACCTTTTCATTTGGATTTACACAAGTAAATTCCCACTTAGATATATAGGACATTATTTTAAAAAATTAAATGGAATCATAGTATGTATATCATTCTTATTTAATTTAAAAAATTCAAAGATATATATATATATATATATATATATATATATATATATATATATATATATATATATATATGGAGAGAGAGAGAGAGAGAGAGAGAGAGATCGAGATCTACTTCTTTCCTTTCAACCTCTGCATGCTGTTTCATGGTAAGAATATATTCTAATTTACTTAACTACTTCCCTAGCCATGTCCTTTTTCCTATATTTCCTATAATTTACGAAGGTTGTTGAGTGGGCTCTTTTGTCTCCAAACTGTTGCTAAGGCCCAAAACTGGGGAAAAAAGTACTATGCAATAAGCGTCATGTTTAAAAGGAGCCCCCACCAGTGAGAGCCAGACTTTGTCCTGTAGGGCTTATCAAAAGGTATGAGAAGTGTTCACTGTCCCACCCCCAGGATTTATACAGAGAGAACTGAAGGACAAGAGGGTTTTAAGATGTGAAGGAGTGTTATGACTGTCAGGAGAAGTTATTTTCTCCCTTTCTCAAATCAAGAGAAGAGACGCACTCTAAGAGAATTACTTGTGAGACTAGCATATAATTGGACATCTGCTTAGCCAGTGGATTTGCTGACCTACTCTGTTAGTACCTGAATAGAGGAGAAGAGAACTGGTGAGAGCTGACCCAGGTGGGGACTGCCAAGTGGGTAGGTGGATCAAAATCGCTCCATTCCCACCACAGAGGTCCCGTCTCTGGTATGTGGTAGTTGGTCCTGTCACAGAGGGAGATGAGACTGGGGGGTGGTTGAGCAGCTTGAGAGAAGAGAGTATGTTTTAGGGCTGGGGTCCCCAGTTCCCCAGCCATGGACTGGTACTGTCCTTGGCCTGTTAGGGACCGGGCCGCACAGCAGGAGGTGAGTGGTGCCGGAGAGAGACGCTTCATCTGTATTTGCAGCTGCTCCCCAGCGCTAGCATCATAGCCTCAGCTCCACCTCAGACATCAGGCATTAGATTCTCATTGGAGCATCGGTCGGTCCCTGGTGCCAAAATGGGTGGGGACCGCTGTTTTAGAGGAATGCAGCATAAATGTCACCAGCAGAGGGTTCGCTTAAAGAGGTAGCCTAATGATTGCTTTTCCTATAGGTTATTTATTACTATACAAGAAACACGACAAGACCTAGGTGTCCTTTGTAAGGTCTTTAGTCAGTTTGGATAGTATTTTAAAGTTACATACTGTGTTCTTAAGAAAAAAATATCAGAACACATAAGTGATTAGTTCAAAAGAAGTCATGGTAATATCTTCTCAAGAAATTACAGCTCTTGGATATTAAGTAATATTAAAACCAGCTTTTCTCAAATGGCAGGCAGCATACATGAGTCCTTAGTTATAAATGATGAGCATTCACGTGTATCTGGTATGTTGTCCTCACTTCCTAGAAATGGTTACCACGAGAACTGGGGTTTATCTGAGCAATGTTTCCATTCCACTGAAAGTATAAATAATTAAGAGGTCATTCTTAATAGAATAAAACAAGGGGTACTCTTGAAATTATAAGGACAGTACATGTTAAGAGTGCACATTGTTAAACAGGAAATTTAAGAGCTGAGTAGGTTTTTGGCGAAAGGTTATATTCAAATGAAAGCCATTATTGTGTTATGTTTTATTTGTATTTCTCTGGTTATTTTTCACTTAATATTTGACATGATTATGAAAGTTTGATATGACTTTAAATTCCTTTTATAGTAACTATATATTGTTTTAAAGTTATTAAACTAGAGACATAAAATGGTATTTAATAACTAAAATATAAATATTAAAGTTTTTAAAATATACATATTATACATGAATCTTGTAGTTTCATGCTTTTATGCTTAAATTTACATATTTATTTTCAATGCACTTTTCATTTATTTCTATTCTTTTCTTCTGATTTGTCTTATAGGAAGTGCCACAATCATATTCTGCATTTACATTAAGTAACACAGAGGTGAATAATATGAAGACTAATACACAAAGAAATGAAATACCAATAGAGGAACTCAGTAAATTTTCTGAACTTCAAACCATCACTAAAGGAACTCCAAATAAAGAAGAGGCAGTGAGCCATTCTGAGAGTTGTTCAAGCGCCCAAGGCACATCCTTCCATGATAAGTCTCAGGGATCTCAACCTGAGTCCAGTTTTGCTCCCTCCAGTCCTGGAACTTTGCATGCAAAGGCAACTCATTCAGTTCTACAAGGTTCTGAAGAAAATAAGGTCAAGAGGACATCCTGCATGTATGGGGCAAACTGCTACAGGTAAAATAAAATTACAGATAGCCTATTTTTTACATTATTTACATTATTTCAATAGCATGTAGCTATGTAGATATATGCTATTGTGGGTTAAAAGCCTAATAAAACACACTGGCCTAAAGGTTAGGAGCTTTGTCTTGTGTCTGCTAGTTTGTACTCTCTCAGTATTCATTCCTGCAAATCCTACTAGAGGCTTATAAGACTTAAGTGTTTTATAGGTAGACATGCTGATTAATGCAAGGATCTGAACTTGGGATTCCAGCCTTGAAAATTAAATCACTCAGACTAAATACCTGCTTATTTAATGTCTTATTTAGATATTAGAAAGGTTCATAAATTGTTGTTGTATACATTATAATTATCAAGATAATTTTAGGTTATATGTAGGCATCCTATTATACTTGTGCATTTTCCTTTATATTTTTGTAATGGTGCTTTTGAATCACCATGATGCCTTCTAAAACAACTGAATATTTATTTCCTGACTTGATTGGTTACTTCTGTATTTATATTGTACTATATATTCTAATTTCATATTTTGTGAATTCAAGTTATAATCCTTTAGTTTTAGGCTATTGTTTCATTTATAATGTTTATACTAGAATATTTATAATTATGCAGTCCTAGTTCACAAGAATTTTTTTGCTCTTCTAACTTTTGAAACCAAATATCTTACTAATACATTCCAGTGGAGTTTGTAGTCTTCTGTGCAACAGCGTATTTATATCACATATTCTGTTAATTTCACATTCATATTATCTCTTTTTAAAATGCCTTGCTATTTTAGCACTTGAATAACAGTATTTTTCAAGTTCAGCAGTAATAATTTATTCATTTACTCACAATTTTATCTATTTACAATGGGCTTAGTTCCAAATGTAGAATATAATGTGTAAACTTGTAGAATAGGAGTATATAAACCTTCTTTGAGTTTGGATTTTTGAAAAATTCTGTTTGGTATTTGTATTAGTTCACTAGGGCTGCCATAACAAAATATCATGGACTGGGTGGCTTAAATAACAGAAATTTATTATTTCATAGTTCTGGAGGCTGGAAATCAGAGGGTTGGCAGGTTTAGTTTTGCTGGTGTCTCATCATTTTATAAAGGCACCAGTCATATTGAATTCATATTGAATTATGACCTTCTTTAATCTGAATTATCTCTAAAGGCCCTGTCTCTAAATATAGTCACATTAGAAGTTAGAGCTTTTTTTTCTCTTTGTAACATTTGCCAGTTTTTTTGTGTTTCAGGCTGAGGGCTAAGAGGCCAAAAAGAATTTTGGGCAGTCTCATGAGACTTAAGCAACAAAAATGGGGTTCAGTGTTTGCCAGGCAGGCCTATATGGAAGCATAGACATTCAGGATAGAAAGTATGAGCATAAGTACAAATGAATATTGACTATGTAAAGCAATAATAATTTTTGTGTTGTATAGAATATATGCAAAAGTAAAATATATGAAAATAGCACAGAACTATTTGGGGATTAAAGCAAGTAAATTTTTGACTACTCTGGATAATATTATATAAATTGATTCATACAGTATTTGTTATTTTGTGACTGATTTCACTTAGCATAAGTTGCTCAAGGTTCATTCATATTGTCCCACGTGTCAGGATTTCCTTCCTTTTTAAGGTTGAAAAATATTCCGTTGTATGTATATATTACATTTTGTTTATCCATTCATCTGTCAGTGGACACTTGGATTTCTTCCATATCTTGGGTATTATGAATAATGCTGCTATAACATGGGTATGCAAATAACTCTTTGAGATCTTGCTTTGAATTTTTTAACTATATATGGAGTAGAATTGCTAGATAATATGGTAATTCTATTTTTAATTTTTTGAGGAACCACCTTATTGTTTTCCATTGTGTCTGTACCATTTTACATTTCTGCCCACATGTACAAAGCTTCCAATTTCTCCACATCCTCACCAGACTTGTTATTTTCTATTTTTTGTTTTTTAGTGGTAGCCATCTTAATGAATGTGAAGTATGATATATTATTGTGGTTTTGATTTGCATTTCTCATGATTTGTGATGTTGAGCTTCTTTCATATGATTGTTGGCCTTTTTTATATTTTCTTTGGAGAATTGTCTTTTCAAGTCCTGTACCCATTCTTGAATTGTGTTATTTGTTTTCTGATCATTGAGTTGGAGGAGTTCTGATATAAGCCCCTTATTTGATGCATGATTTGCAGATTTTTTTTCCTATTCTTTACATTATGTTTTCACTCTGTTGTGTCCTCGATGCACAGAAATTTAAAGTTTTTTAAAAAATAAATTTTATTAAATTTATTGTTGTGATAATCATTTAATAAATCATATAGGTTTCAGATGTACAATTTTATAATATATCATCTGTATATTGCATTGTGTATTCACCACTCAAAGTCAAGACTACTTATGTCAACATATGTTTGACCCCTTTTGCCCTCTTCTATTTCCCCACAACTCCCATTTCCTTTTGGTAACCACGATACTGTTGTCTGTGTCTATGAGGTTTTGTTTATTTGTCTTATTCGTTCACTTGTTTTATATTTCACATATGAGTAAAATCATATGGTTCTTGACTTTTCCATCTGATTTATTTTACTTAGCAGATATTCTCAAGATCCATTCATGTTGTCACAAATGGATCTTTTCTCATGGCTGAATAGTATTCCATTGTATATGTGTACCATACCTTCTTTATTTAGTCTTCTGTCAAAGGAAACTTTGGCTGTTTCCATATCTTGGCCACTGTTTAATTCTGATGTAGTCCAATTTATCGTTTTTACTTTTGTTGCCTTTGCATTTGGAAAGAATCTTTGTAAAGTCCATTTCGAGTTAATTTTGAATACAGTGAAAGGGAAAGCTCAAACCTCATTCTTTTTATGTAAATGTCTAATTTTCCCAACACTATATGTTGGAAAAAACCTGTCCTTTCTGCCATTTAATGGTCTTGGCATCAATGTTGAAAATCATTTGACCATGTATGTGAGAGTTTATTTCTGGGCTCTCTATTTTTCATTTGTCCATATGCCTATCTTTATGTGTACCACACTGTTTTGTTAACTGCAGTTTTGTAATAGGCTTTGAAATCAGGAAATGTGGGACCTTCAATTTTGCTTTTTTTCAGGATTGTTTTGGCTATTTGGGGTTCCTTGAGATTCCATATGAATTTTAGTATGGATTTTTTTATTTCGTCAAAAAATGCCATTAGAATCTTGATAGTGATTGCATTAAATCTGTAGATTGCTTTGCATAGTATTGACATCTTAATAATATTGTCTTCCATTTCATGAACATTGTATGTCTTTCCATTTATTGGTGTCTTCTTCAATAGAAATGAAACCAGTATACATATCTTTTACCTCTTTAAGTTTATTCCCAAATATTTTATTTTCTAAATGTTATTTTATTTTTAATTTTTTAATTTTTTAATCCTCCCTCCCACCCCTAACTTCTACCTCTGACCTACGGATATTGCTGTCTACCCTTAAGAACTGAATCTCTGAAGGTGGGATGTCTCCTTCTACGTGCTCACGGTGCACACCTGGGGCCTGGTGTACCCAGGGCCTGGTGCACCAGGGGGCCCTGGTGCACCTGGGATATGGGCCGTGACTACACTGGGGCTCAAACCCAGGACTTTCTGCATGTAAAGCAGATGTGCTAATCACTACACTGTGGAACCACCCACTAAATCTTATTTTAAATGGAATTATATTTAAAATGTTTTTCTTTTGTCATTTTTTATTATCAGCATATAGAAACAGAACTGATTTTTGCATTTTAATTTTGTATCCTGCAACTTTGCTGAATAAGTGTATTACTTTTGGCTTTTTTGTGTGTGGAATCTTTAGTTTTCTGGATATGTAGAAAATACATTGACATGTAAATCAAAAGTAGAATATTCTTGGCAGTATTATTTACAAAAGCCTGAATGAATTCAAAGGACTATGAATAGAAGAATGGACAAATAAATTATAACAGCTTCATACAGTGGAATGTTACACAGTAATAAAGATATACTGTTGCTACATACAACAATATGGACTAATTATACAAGCAGAAAAAATTATTCTCAAAAGAATCCCACATATTTCCAAACAAAACTAATATGTTGTTTTATAACATTTGCTTCTCAAAGTATAGTCCAGAGACCCCTGAGAAGTTCTGGTCCCTTGGAAGCTTTTAGAAAATCTGTTTGATCAGGACTATTTTCATAATACTACTAAGACTTTATGTGCCATTTTCACTCTTATTCTCTCAGAAGTGTACAGTAGAGTTTCCCAGAGGCTACATGATCTGCATTATTGTTAATGACTGAATGCAGAAACAGATATGAGAATCCACATATCCTCTCTTAAGCCAGATATTAAATTTCCAAAGTTTAAAATAATGTCTCCATAAATTATTTGGAAGATGGAGTTATTTGTGTTAGGACATGTTATTTATGATAATATGCATATTTAAAATTTTTCTCATTTTTTAATTTCTAATAGATTAAATAACATATATAAACAAAAGCTCTCTGGAGTTTTAGTAATTTTTTCTAGAGGCCAAAAAGTCTGAGAAACATTATTTTCTATGACAGGATAGTGGGTACCTTTGGGTAGTAAAATGGCTTTAATGATTGGAAGGAGACCTGTGGAGACTTTGAAAATGTTCATAATGGTCTGTTTTTTATCCTAGCAGAGGGTGCATAGGTATGTTCATGTTATTAAAAGTCTTTAAAAGCTGTGTATGCTTTTATATGTAAAGTACTAGTTGCAAATTATCCATTGACATTCATGGCCTACCATATATATCACCAGAAATTAATTTTGTTACCATGAGAATTTTTTACTATGTTGTGAGCTTTGTTTTTAGCAACACATCAAATTAGTTCACATTCTGAAATAATCAGGTATGTTTCCTGCCAAACCCTATTAATTATTTTTTTAGTATATCTAGAAATCTTGTGTATCCTATTAATTATTTTTTCTGACAGTATATTTGTCACTCTCACAGGAAGAATCCTGTCCATTTTCAACATTTCAGTCACCCTGGTGATAGTGATTATGGAGGTGTACAAGTTACATGTCAAGATGAGGCTGATGATCGGCCTGAATGTCCTTATGGATCATCTTGTTATAGGTATGTAAATCTGAAACATTTGGTTGTGCTTCTTTCCTCCTTAATTTCTGTTATTTATTCATTTATGCCTGTAGTTTCTCATCTCAAGCCTTTAATATCTAGTGTTTAAACCTTTAGATAATAGGTTTTCATTTGGTTAATAGGTAGGATTCTGTTCTTTTAGATAATTCTAAGTTGTTAATGTTATTAACCTTATAAAAATCTGAAATTGTTTTTTATTTCTAACTTTCTAAAATGCAAATCATACAATTTAAAAGCTGTTGATGCACCGTATCATATACTTTATCCAGACTCCTTAGTGTGACACATTTCAGGACATTACCTCTGCCTCCTGCAACTCCTACCATTCTTGCCAACACATATTGAATCCTAAAAGGAAAGTACTTCTCTTCTCTGCTTCCTTAGCATGTTGTGTCTGTCTGTATCATGCAGAGTAGAATTTACCTCATGAGATTATGTTAGTTTCTTTACTGGAATGTCTCCTTTAGGCAGCAAGTTTCTAGCCTGCAAGGACACTTTTATCCTCTATCCGTGGCTTCGTTTAATAAATGAATGAATTTGAAATAAGTCAAACCACCAAAGAAAGAAGTAGTGATTCTAGTCTTAGCTTTAATTCCAGAGAGCCATCTTTCAGATAGAATCTGGGATACAGTTTCCCGAACCTTCTGGACTTTTTGAAGTTGTTGCTCTTTCTGTAATTTTGGTTTTTAATAAAAAAGCATAGTAAGCTTCTTAAGTGAGAAAGAAAAATTGAAAAAGCTTATTATGCCTTATTATTTGAAAAATAAGTGTTCCATTCCAGTGCAACATTATGCTGATAATAATTAGAAGATATTTTCATCAGCTATGTCAATAAACTTGATAATTTAGGAAAAATGAATAAATTCCTAGGAAATATAACTTTTAGAAACAAGAAAAAATAGAAAATGAAATAATCCTACTTTAGAGAAATTGAATGCGTAAATAAAAGCCTTTTACTAAAGAAATTCGAATTCTCTTTGGCTTTATTGGCTAATTCTACCAACTACTTAAAGAAGAAACACTCAATTTTTATATAAAAAAGGCAAAAGGGGATATATTCCTTAACTCATTTTATAAGACCAGAATAACCTCAGTACTAAAACCCAGCAAGAGTAATACAAGAATTAAGAATTCTAAGACAAATTACTTTTGAACTTAGCTGTGAATATCCTTTAAAAAAAAAGGTTAAGTGAATTAAGCAATTAAAAAAGAAAAATATAACACGACCAAATTAGGTTTGTTCAAGGAATGCTATTTTGTAATTCACCATATATCAGAATAACTAGAAAATTATATATAATCATTTTAATAAATAATTTAAAAACTGACAAAATTCATTTGTGAATTTTTGATCAAAACTCATTTCAAAGTGGGAATAGAAGGAAACTTTAAAAATATTATACAGAATATTTACAAAAGCTTATAGTACATCATATTAAAAGTGAGATATTAAAATTTTTCTTTCTGATATCAGAAATGAGATAGCAATATTTCTTTATTTTGTCAGTTTTTCTTAATGAACTCACTGCAGTCTGTCCTCAGTGGAAAAGCTATAGAAATTGGAAACTCATTCAGAGCTGTTCCCCTTTTTCATGTGTTGGTTTTCCTCTAGTTTCTGCCTACTTTTGGTAGTTTGTTTATTGCCTTAAGATTATTGTTTTTAATATTTTTTCCAGGGTATAGTTGTATCAGACCAAACATCCCATAGGTGTTTGGTCTGATACAATGTCTTCTGTCATACTTTGTATCATATAATATAGCTGCTCCAACTTTTTTTGGTTAGTGTTCGTTATATTTTTCATCCTTTCACTTTCAACCTTTGCCCTTAAATTTAAAGCATGTATCTTACAACTAGCATGTAATTGGTTCCTTGGTCTTAGTTTTAATCCAGTCAGATAGTCTCTTCCTTTTAGGTGGAGTGCTTAATCTAATTACATTTAATATAGTTACTGATGTATTTGTGTTTAATTTTGCATTTTGTTATTTGTCTTCATTTGTCCCACACATTCTTTGTTCCTGTATTCTTCTTTTCCTGACTTTTTTTGTATTAGCCAACTGTTTTTCATTCTACTTTTTTTCTCCTCCATTAACATTTTAGTTATATGTAATTTTTTCATTAGTTATATTAGATTTACATAGGCATCACGATCTACCTTAGTCTCTACTTTTACCATTTCCTAGTGTGATAATCTTATATCAATTTAACTCCATTTACTTATTCTGCCGTTTTTTAAAAACTATTATCATTATATATTTTAACCTCTACACGTTAACTTATAAGACATTATTATTAATTTCTTAAACATTAAACATCAGCATTCTTCTATTTTTAACTAGAATATTTATCATTTGGGTACCCTTCATTTTTTCCTGAAATTTTATTCTTTCATCTGGGATCATTTTCTTTTAGTTATAACTTTTTTTAGTATTTCATATTATGAAAATTTGCTGGATGCACTGTATTTCTCTGGTCAAACAGAGCGTTTACAGGGACACAAAAGTTTTTTTTTTTTGGTTGCTGACATGGCAGCTCGGACAGTAGTGGCTCCATCTTGGGCCTAGATATTTATTTCAACAGTGTTTGAACATCAGCCTCCTGTATCAGAATAATAAAATGCTTTAATATAGTTTGCCTAAAAGAAAGTTTTTATGTAAGTGCATGCCAAATTTTTCTATAGCCACTGAAAATGATATTGAAGTCTCACAGATCATAAGATAGGCTCACAAAAATTAGAAGTTATTATATTCAGAAAAAATTTTATGTGTATATATAAAACTTTATATATATATTTTCTGGAGGTACAGTTGTGTGTGTTATAAGCCTGTTTTCTAAGATGGTTGACATATTTGGAAGGGAGATGAAATTTATGAATGAAAACATTTTGGTTTGCTTTTTATCTTTAAATGTGTCCTTCACAAAACAGGATAAGAATTATTCTCAAGTAAAAAAATTATTCTCTCAAGTGAAATACTATTTTGATTTTTAATCTTTTTGCTTCCTGGTCTTACCTTCTAATCCCTTGAATGTATGCAAGTCAGGTTATCTTTCTGATATATCTAGGCAATCTCAAATGTTATATAACATTAAGTAATCTTAGTTATATGCTATGTCAGCTACCTAAATTTATATGACATTGTATTTCTAAGTATTGTCATCTGTGGTCAAAGTTTTTTTTTTTTACTGTAGAGCAACTGTGAAAACACAAAACTGTGCATATGTGCACAGCCATTCCATCTCCTAAGTAAAACAGAGTAAAACATGAGTAACATAGAAAAAAGTAGATATGGATCACATTAAATACATACTATAGTAAAATTAAAGATTTTCATAGCCCATATAATATAGAAGGTTGATATTTAGAAAAAGATATTTAATTATTAAATTTTATTTTATTTCTAGACTACAGGCATTATTACCTTTATTACTATTATTTTCTCTGACATTAATACTTTTTCAAATATAAAAAATTAAATCTCCTTGAAAAAATGTTAATTTAAACACACTGGTTGATGTTGTCATTTTAAGTATCTTGCTCGTTTAACTCTTCTGACCACAGTCTGTCAGAAGACTAGATCAATTTAATGTGTTTGATTAGCTTAAGGTACTTGTCTGAATTAGAACATTAGATACTTAATGTTCAGTATAACCTAGTGATAGTTGTGCCTGCCTCTGACTCATTTGCTTCCTCTTGTGCGTAATAGGATTTTATGCAGTGCATAACTTCTGTTCTTGCTTGTTAAATTAAGCACTAAACTAGGAATGCATGTACACTAAAATGAATGGACTCTCTTTCCAACAAGTTTAGTGCAAAAATATAAAGTCAAACTCATATATTGCCTTGGATTTATAAAACCTTAGGCAGACATGTATTATGCTAGTGAAAATATTGGTGCCTTTTTTTTTCAGAAGCCAATGCCCTTTTTTTTTTTTTTTAATTATAATACCTAAGAGGGAGGTAAAGAAGTGTCAGCCATCAACTCTAAGTGCTCTCATTGTAATGAATCTGCAACACGATCTGTATAGTGTGAAAGAACAGTGTTTTGACACAAGTATAATTCATTTTTTAAATGTATACTTCATAGTAAGTAAATTCATTATTTTTTAAATTTTTTGATTCAGATTAATAGCTATGATCTAATTTTTTTTTGCTATTTTCTTTTATTTTTGAAAAGTGTTCCAAGTTATCGATATCTTAATTGATAATATTTGTAGGTACACTTCAAGCTACAAGATACTGATTTTTTAAAAGCTGTTTAATAAAAAAATAAGAATGGATATTTAGTGTAAATTCCCATTGTATTATTTTGAGGAAAATAAATAGGTTTTAATAGAAAAACCCTAGTTGCCCAGTAGTTGCGATTCCCAGAATCAGTCATGTGAGGCTATGAATCATTTTATTTGTAATTAAGAATTTTTAAAGTTGATAGTATCTTACTGCATTTTACAGGATCTGCATATAGAAGTAACCTATCATCATTTGCCATGCTTACAGTTCTTTAATCATGTTTAAGACTGTGGTCTTAGAAGGAAGTATTTTAGACTTAATGTCAATCATTTGCTACACAGTTTTATGTAAGATTTGGCTATAATTAAATTAATTTATTTATTTTTCAATTATGGTTGACATTCAATATTATTTCATGTTAGTTGCAGGTAATATAAAATTAGCACAGCATCATGGTTAGACATTTATATAATTTATAAAGTGATCCCTTCGATTAGTCTAGTACCTACCCAACACTATACATAGTTATTACAATATTATTGACTATGTTCTCTATGCTGTACTTTTTATTCCCGTGACTATTTGGGATGCCTTCTGTGGTTTTGTTTTTCTTTCTCCTTTATTTGATGAATATGCCTTCATTTTAATAATAGATTTGTTTTTCTTTGTTATAGTTAGTGTTAATTACACAGATGTAAGAATCTTCAGATTTCTTTTGGCATAGGTAGTAAATTGTAATGATTTTTAATTAGCATATTGAATATTTTCCATTACTTTATGCTGGTTTTACTCTTTCATTATTTAATAAAGACCATATTTGTTAATTCTCTTTATTTCTTCTAAATTTTGGGACTTAGATATTTGGTAACATAGAATTCATGTTTTTGCTTTAAGTTTTAAAATAAGTGATGAATTTCAAAAAATGTGAAATTAATTATTTTGGAATGAAAACAAAAATACAATATGATCACTTATTCATTGAGAAATGTTGAGCATCTAACATGCCAGTCACTATTTTAGATGCTGATATAAACAGTACTTCAGGTTCATTTAAAACTTTTAATGTTAAGTTTTGGTTTTAAGTTACCAAGTCTTTGGAAATAAACAAAAATAAAAATTATTTTTCTGTTCTCACACTGTTGCCTACTTAATCGTTAGATAAGTCTTTATGGTGGAGAGATAATGGGTTTTAAATCAGTAGACTTAAGTTCTAGTAATATTATGCTAATTCTATAGCATTACTTTGCATGTCATTAGATTTTCCTGAGCTTCAGTTCCTCCTGAAAACATGGAAAACAGAGGTTGGCTATTTTGTGCTCAAGGACCTCCTCCCCGTAGTGGAGAAATCCAGAGCAGAGTAAAATCTGTTCATATTCATAGTCAGATCATTTATGTTCCTGGCTACTCTACTTAGCCTTCTTTGCTGTCTCCTTTTCTTTTTCCCTGCCTGTAACTATCACACAGGGCTCAGTTCTCTCTGATCTCTTCCCTTCTCTCTTCTGTTCTTAATCCCTAGGTGAGCTAATTCACTTTAGTGGCTCCAGACTCATATGTTTAAATTTCTCCACTTGATTGTAAAATAGGTAGTATTACATCTGAAACAAAACTATTAATTTTTATCAGGAAAACAACTCTTTCTCAAGTATTCTCCTCCTTTGTCAATGACCTCATCTTATACATAGTGTTAGGCACCAGACCAAGACATATCCTTGATTCTTCTCTTTTCTTCACATCACTCATTCAATCCATTGGCTGTTCTTGCCATTTCATCCTTTAAATTATGTTAGGAACCTAACCACTTCTTACTTCGGCCTCTATCTCCTTAGTTATAACCACCATCATCTCTTTCCTGGAGTACTGCAACAGTTTCATAACTGATATCCCTTTTTATTCTCTTGCCTTTCTGTAGTTTTCCGCACAGCAATCATAGTAATTCTCTAAAAATAAGTGATATCATGTTGTTTTCTTACTCAGACTCTTCCAATAGCTTCTCATAAAACTCTTTATCCTGTTTTACAAGTTTTTCTCTGACTTGGTTTTTTACTGCTTTCCTTCTCACTCATTTTCCATGAGCTATACAGACCTTTCAGTGGTTTTCCAAATACCCTAGCTCATTTCTACCTCAGCCTTAGCAAATTTAGAGACATATTTAATTTCCTCGTCCTGATGTGTTCTTCCTTCAGATATGTATTGTTTTTCATGTATCTATATTGTTAATATCAGACATGTTTTGGAAATTGAATTTTAAAATATAACAGCTCATACAAACCCAGTGTAGTTATAGGTATATAGCTCTATGTTTAGAACCCAAAGATTACTGTTAATAATAAACAACAATCCAAAAAAAAAAAACCAAAAAACCCAAAACCAGAAAAGATTTTGAGGCCTGCTGAGTTACAGAAAATGTCATTTGTGATAGAGGTTCATATAAATCTTTTATGAATGAACTCTGAGTATTTCCGTTCATTATTTGGAAAAAGTCCTGGGTGGAATTCGGCATTGTCCTTGAAAGTTATTTCAAATACTCATATGCCCCAAAGATCCATCCAGGGTTGCCACTTAGCCTTAACCCAGGATTATATGAAAAACACATTTTGCCTTGTTATGAAAAACTAATTTTTGAAAATGGGATATGCATTGGCAAATGTTAGAAAATATTCTATAATTGTGTGAAGTATGATTGGGAAAATATTCAACCATAATAATTGTATGTATTATTGAAGGCAAATTCAGTGATTTAGTATTAATTGGCAATTACTTTTACGGGCATAGATCCCAGACATTGTTGGCTATCTTAAAGTAAAATTGATTTCTTTTTCTATAAAAATGGCTGAAACTTATAAAATGCTTAATAACCCACAAACGTTTATACCCATTATTTCATTTATTCCTTGGAACAGTCCTCTGTGAAGCAGGCAGTATTATTTCTTTTTACAGATGAGGAAGTGGATACTGGGTTCGTAGGATTTGCTTTGAATCACAGAATCAGTAAATAGTGTCTTTTGAATTCAGATTTAGCTCTTCTGGTCCAGAAACCAGAGCTCTTTCCATAACAGAATGCTGGTGATCTAAATTTTAACAAGCTGAATAAGAACAGGTCCAAGACATAGTGGCATCTATCTCTTAAGCATTTGTGAAGGACTCTGTGTTCCTTCCAATCACCTGAGTGATTGATTGACTGGAGCTAAGTGTCTTATGATGCTGAACAGTCAGTATCTCAGGAACCCGACTGCAGTGGAGTCTGCTTAATGTGACTCAATTTTTCATTATTTCCTGGGGAAGTAATACGAATTGTTAATGGCAGGAAATTCTAACTTATTTTAATCTTAGGTCTGTGTAAAAAGATTCAGTGAATACTTTGATTATTAACTTTATAGGTGTGAGTGCAAAGCAATTTTGGCATATTGACATTCTTTTCAAGCTAATGATAAAGGTGTTCTCTTCATATTTCTGATAGAAAAACTGCCTTTCAAAGAATAGACTTCTGAAAACATCAGCATCTATAGATTACTATTTACTAAAAAAAAAAAAAAATAAGTATTAACATTAATTCAAGAAAACTCATTATCAGTCTGGAAATTAGTAGTAACTGTTCTCTGTACTCCAACCAATGAGAATTTTAAACTTTTGTTTGTATTGCAAATGATTCTTGCCAGTTCTTTTCAATAACCATTTTCTTAAGAAATAATAGGTAGCAAAAACAAGTATCGTTTTCCCTATTAAATAGAAAAGTGTAAAATATTTCATCATTTTGGGAATTTGTGTGGGAGCTTAATTTAGAAAAGTTTTTTGAAGGAAAAAGATGATTACAGTATAGTAGATTAATGTATGAAAAATATAGTTGAATGCCACCTTGTGTAAGATATTCTTATAGGCACTATAAAACATATTAAAAAGTGTTAAGCAAAATCCCATGCCCTCTAGCTCTCATTTGATAGATGATAGAGATAATACTTACACACACATTTGTGTTGAAGATTAATGTATGAAAAATATAGTTGAATGCCACCTTGTGTAAGATATTCTTATAGGCACTATAAAACATATTAAAAAGTGTTAAGCAAAATCCCATGCCCTCTAGCTCTCATTTGATAGATGATAGAGATAATACTTACACACACATTTGTGTTGAAAATTTAGATGACGATATTTGTGTTGAAAATTTAGATGACTATATAAGAATTTCTGTGATAAGTACCAAATGGTAGATACAGACAATACATTCTGGAGATATTTCCCAGTGATGATCAGAGTTGCCTTCCTGAGGGAGCAGTGTAGAGTAAGAATAGTATTCTTGGCAAAAAGGCTATGAGCAAGTGCCTGTCAATGAGAAGGAACCAAAAACTACTCCCTGAAAATAGAAATGAAGGATTGGGTTGAAAATAAAGGTTGGGACTAAAATTATGTGGAACCTTGAGGGAGAGGAAAATTTAAGAATTTAACATTCAAAATACTTAATTTCTTTCATATTTAAATTGGTATGTCAACAACACATGTCCAAAATTTGTTTTTATTTTGAGTGTGGGCTTTTGTAGGTGATAATATTAACTTTTATGTTTCAGCTCATTTTTTAAATTAAAGTTCCTTTATTGTGTTATATTATCAACAACAAAGAATAAAATATATTTGAAAATACCTCAAACAGGAAACTTTTGAAGCTATCACAGAGGATATTTTCTCTTCATTTTCAGTAAGATAGTAAAAATTTTATTGATATTCATACTTTTATTTTAAATTGAAAGTTGGGTCTTGGAGTTAAATATGAAAAAGCACCAATTCAACTAGTTAATTGAGGTCCGCATTGTAGTCTTACATGTGCCTTTTTGTGAAATTAGCAAGTTCTCTTAGGAAAGGATGGAAACTATTAGCAGAGCCTCAAAGAAGTAAATGTCCCCCCTCTAAGGTAGAGAAAAATGTGCACATAGATCTAAAAATCTTTTCTGAGTACAAAATTTCATAATATGCTTTTCTGCTCTTCCTTTAGGGAATATACAAATGTAAACCTTTTTTCCCATTTAGATATTCTGAAAAGGCTTGCCTTTTCCTAGGTAGAATGTGAGGTTAGATTATGTCAGTGGGGTATGTGAGTGCAGTTGTATTGTGTTCCAAGATGACAGAGAATGGGGAGACACCTTCTGCAACTTTAAGGTTGAACCTGTGCCTCCACAACCCTCACCCCATTTTCTGATACCACATCTTTCATTTTGCTGTTTTTAAAAGTTTCTCTCTCTTTTAATTTTTCTAGCCTGACAACTGTCAGTAGTCATTTAACTGCTGCTTGGTACTCGTCTCTGTTAGGTGCCATGGTTCAATTTCTGTACTTGTTTTTAAAGTCTGACATTTAGTTGCTTGAGAAAGCAGCCTTTGAAGGAGATTGCAGTAGCAAACAGTTAAGGCCACATCTAACTTTTCAACAGTTCTGCTCCGTTAAGGGTAAAGCAGGAAAATATAGGACTGCTTGGTATCTGAAGCAAACATATATTAAAAAGGAGAAAAAAAGCCTTTAAATCTCAAATGAATGTAGATATACAATAATCATCTTGAAACATCGGTGTAGAATGTTAGCACTTCAAGAATCTCAGTGAGGGTGTATGGAATTTCAGTGTACTATCTTATCACTTTTCAGTAGGTTTGAACTGTTCTCAAAATAAAAGGTTAACAGTGTACTTTACCACAATAAAAAAAGAAAGGACATTTTAAAAGTCACCAAAAATAATCTCAAATGCCAAGCAATCTTTTATAAATTATGAATGAAGAATACCTTTGGTATTAATGTTCCTCATTTTTCTGACATCCAGCACTAACTGTACTTTAATAAAGACTGAACTAAACAAGCCCCTCACCTGCGCCAGCATGTTCGTTAAGGAAAGATAACCACTTAAGTCATCACTGCAGTTTTGTTTATTTGTACCTCTCTTCATCACATTTAAGTTGTCTAGTTTTTTTCTCTCAACTTTGAAGTTTTTTTTTTTCCATCAAAAGGTCAAATTTGGGTTAATTACCCCAACATACAATCTTTTATAAATCTTTTTTTCACTTTACAAAATGTTGAATTATGACCCTAATTAACTGTGTGATTGCACTCTTGTACTGTGTTTAATGTTCATCTTGTAGAGAAAGTTACCAATAAAGAACAGATATTAGCAGTAAGAACTGTCACTGATAACCTGACACAGGGCCTGGAGTATAATAAGTGCCCTGTGACTTATTTCTTGAATCAGTGATTAATGAATCATCGGCTAACATTAATTACTTACCACTTACCATGTCCTTAGACTAAGGACTTATTGTGTGTTCCTCATGTGTCCTCACAACAGCTTCATATGAGTTGTATACCTTAGCAGCTATCTGGTGTCAGTGTACTCCAGCTCTCCTTCGTCAGTATCCTAAAAGAGAGATACCCATCAAATGGGTCATGATCAACCAGTTACTGCTTTGGATTTTTGCTACGTAGGCAGTTTTGCATTATCTGTAGAATGTCTTGTATATATAGTGTACCCAAATACTTGTTTAAATAATAAAATAATAGAAGGGATCATAAGTGCTTATATTTAAACATTCAAACAGCAGTTTCTGTTTGACTGGAATATGTTATATAAATTTCTCAACACAAACTACCTTTCCTGTTTTTGCTTAACAATTGGTGTTCTTTGAAGAGGCACGACTTAAATGCTTTTAACTTTGAATTCAAGAAGAGCCTTAAAAATATCATTTTAGACATTCTATACAAACACATATGTATTTTGTTATATATCTTATGCAGTATTTTATGTTGTATTTTTACATATTTAATATATGATGTTCACGTTTTAGAAATAAATTTTTTTAATGAATATATTTTATCTCTTACCGGCTTTCTCTAGAGTATAAATCCTAAGGAAAGAACTTTGTCTGGTTCACCACTCTATCTCTATCTTTGTATTTAGAAATATGGCTGGCATAGAGAGGGTGACCAGTTAATGTTGAAATTAAAAAGGAAATACTTTGTACAGCATGGTTATTTTAGTTAACAAAAACAGCAAATGCTTCTTAATAGGAGGCTAATTTTATGTGTAAGTTAGTGAATGTTCTAGTTTAATTAAAATATTCTCATTAATTTTTATAATTGGAAAACTAGATCTCATTCTTGTTTTTTTTTGTTTTTGTTTTTGTTTTTGTTTTTTTTTCAGGAAGAATCCCCAGCACAAGATAGAATATAGACACAGTACACTTCCAGGTAAGTAATTTTAGGAATTTTCAGGAAGTAAAAATAAAACTCAAAATGAAAAGGAAACTCAAAATGAAACCTTCAAATGACTCTCCTATTAAACGTAGGTATAGTTTGCAGTTATTTTGAGTTTTTCTCCAAAATCTTGTCTGTGAATTTTTTGAATTTTGATTTTGATGATTTTTCTTTGATTAAAAAATGTAAATTTTTATATTGCAAATGTTTTCTACAGTCATTATCTAACAATATATATTTATCCTTATATCTGTTATTATTCTTTTCTTTGTAGGTATCTGAAAACAAAGTTTAGATTGGTCCAGATGGTAAAGAGAACTTATTGATTTCTATAATTGAAAAGTCCAGAAGTCGGGCTGGATTTAGATAAGATTTATGCTTTGGCTCATTTATGTTGTCAGTAAGGTCACCAGTGACTCAATTTCCTTCTGTCATTTTACCTTTAAAGGGGTATTATTATCCTAAGACTGGCTTCTGTCCCCACTAGGGAACGATATGCATCTTTATTCATCTGTGATGATAAGCTCCCATATTTACATCAAAGGAGAGAAAGAATGAAAAACTTCAACTCTCACTATTCCTAGAAAAAAAAATCATGAAATTTACTTTTTTTTTTTTTTAACTGGCTTGGATGATATTCTTTCTCTTGAGCTAATCACCAAGGCCACTGATTAGTTTGTACCACCCCTGGAACCACCTCCTTCAGAACTACAGAGATCCCCAGTAGAAACTAAAATTTTGGGGAAGTAGAAGGAGGGGCAATAAACACCAGAGGTGCAACTATGAAATGTTCATAGGTCCTATTTGCATTAATCTGTTTTGCCTGCTTACAAACTTTGATACTTTTACCCTTTACAAAACCTGGCTTCTTTGTATCATTTATATAATGCAGAGGCCAATTCAACTTTCAATATTTCTGCCCACAGAGAGAATAAACTGCATACTATCCAGGCTATGCCCACTTGCTTTGTATATGTACAAACACAACCAACTTGTAACCAAGTGATAAAAATAATGAATTTTACCATTGGCAATTTCATTTCATAGTTCTGATTGAAACACAATTTAGTGCCTTAGTACTTCAGACACCAGTGTACTCATTTTGTCTGAGCTAATATAGTATGGAGGTTATATGTTAACATGTTATACTTTCTTTACTGGGACTGTGTCTAATGATATTGCATTTATGGTGGCTAAATTAACTTCTTTTCCAGCAATAACATAATAATATTGTTTAAAACTATGTTTTCTTGACTAAATTTAACATTGTTCCATAAAAGAGCGTTTGACATATCTGTATATCTTTATAGAAATAGGAACCATTTTCCTAAACACTATCAATATGCATCATATGGTATAGTTAAAAATGTCTGAATTTTCTTTGAAAAGTCTCTTTGACTTATCACTAAATTATCTTCTGAATGAAGAATATATATTTAAAACAATTAGCTTTGTTTAAGAAAAACTTTTTTCATTGGAAAGACAGTTTTTAAATAAGTATAGATATTTTTAAGTAACAGTTAAAACTGTTTTATTATATTTTTAACATACTTTCAAGTGTTGTTTTGTGGCAATATAATCAGAACATGTCTTCCTACTCTAAAACCTTTAAATTACGGTACTTGGAGTATTTCAAATATTAAATGTTGAGATTTTCATTATATTTTTTAATTTAACGATATCTGACACAGAATTCTGACATACTTGTTTTTCTTATTCCCCAAATCCTTAGTTTAACATTACCCAAGATCTTAATCTTATTTATGTAATGGTTCATTTACTCACACCTTCTTTTATGCATTTATTATATGTCTAACAAGTGAGGAAGGTTACAGAGAGACATGAGACCCAGCTCTGGCTCTATATGTTTGTGGTGAGATACTCTAAAACCTTGGAAGAAAGAGAAGGAGCACTTCCTGCTGGAAGTTATCAGGGTAGACTCGATGTTTTAAGTTAAGTTAGTCTTTCAGGTGGTAGGATTTCAGTCATTTTTCTAGTTTCTTAGCTTGTGGTGTGTGCGTATAGGACATACCAAACAAAGTGAATGATAGATTAGTCGGGGACATCAAGGTAGAAAATGGTAAGTTGAGTTTGGAGTTAGCAGGTAAATCTATTTAACTGTAGTTACTGTAGATGGTACCAAAAGGATGTGTTGAGGTCAGATTATAGAAACTCTCAAAAGCTAGATTAAAGGTATAGATGCACTGACCAATAATGGTGAGCTAGTATTTTACCCAAATGAAACTGATGAGGATGAGCCGTCTGAATTGGAGTCGGGGGAACCTTGTGGAGATTAGTTAGTTGAATGAAGGGCCAGAGCTAGGTCACCATGAGGTACAAGTGAATTTTGAAGCAGGAATCAGTAAGGTTTGCCAACTGGTTGGTTATGGTGTGGGGCTAGGATGAAGTAAGGAAATAGGGATGACTCAGAATTATAGTATTTTTAGGAGACTGGTGATGACAGTTACACATAATAGAGATCAGAAGGAATGACTGTGTAGGTTTTTTTCTTTTTAATTTAAGCATTGAATTTGAAGTGAGGTATCATAATTATATATTGAGACAACACAGTATAATTAGTACCATATACCATATATACCAAATACTTTAGTATTTTATAGTATAAAATTAAACTTTTATTATTTAATTCCTGATTTGTGGCACTCCTAAAACACTTTAGTCTGTAAGATTCTTCCACATATGTAACAATTTATGTAGTTTGTTCTGGTTTTGTAGGTTTGGCTTGTCATCTGTTAAGCTTCTTGTATACCTCAGTTTAAAATTTCACTAACTTTCCACACATTTTCTGAGTGCTGTGGTTTTGGCACAAGGTATTGAACAGAAGAATAATTAGTGCCAGGAAAATTTTATTTTATACTGTCTTAGCTACTTTACCTGTTGACAGCATTTAAAAGAAATTATCACTTGATTATTGGAGTAATTCCTTCTGGCTTTTGTTATTATGCGATATTCATATTCTAGGTGATCAGTACCATTCGTGGCTGAAAGTTTAGAATGTTACACTGATAGCTATTTTAATATTTCTCTATTTATTCAGTTATGTGTATGCACACATGTACGCATACACATACATATTTTTTCTTCAGAAGTAGAAATCAAAAGATCTAGGAAAAAACTATTAAGGAAGGTTAGTGGAACATAAAAGAAATTCTGTAAACTGCTGCTTAGCATGGGGAAAACAGATTTTAGAATAAGAAAAAGGCTAGTGCAATAGTATTTTCAAAACAAAATAAACTTTATGTATAATACAGTAGATCAGAATTACACAAAGTGCTTTTCCAAAGCTAAAATATAAATGTATTGGTACGCTAGAAAGTGAGTCTTTAGTAGTAAAATGAAGCATTAAAAAATGTTTATTTTTGTAGTGTAAAATAAATTTTCATCTTTAGAGAATTGGAAATTTTTTTTACACAATTAAAATTAATACCCTAATTAGTCCTAAGGTTTACTGGAAAAAAAGGAAAATAAAACTTGAAGAATTGTTGATGTTAAGCTGTAAATCTGCTATGAGGCAGCTGTTGTCTTAGACTTCGACATCAGAAAACTCTGGAAAACCCAGTAATTTAGAAAGATCTTTTTTCCATGTACAAATCAGCATTTCTTTTAACACGCATGTGAAACAGTATACTCGTTAGTAACTCTTCAGACTTTGTTCTTGGGATAAGAATTGACAGTGAAATTTTAAATTGTAAAGGAAATGTTAGATGCAAATTTTGGAATTGTTTTTCTGATATTACAAATTCCTCTGCATAAATAGAAAAGTCAGATATTACCACATTGTTAATACCAAACAGTTAATAACATGCTTTTAAACATGTTAAAGAGTTTGCTTCATTTTCTAAAGGCTGTTATTTTTCATTATCATGGTAGGAGAAGTTAGAATAATAAATAAATGATCATTTTCATCTCTTTTCTGAAATTTATAGTGGTTACTTATGCATTAAGTAAAATTAATTATTCTTGATGAAGAAATTTTATAGTTAGACATCTACAATCCCAGGTTGAATGGCAGTTGATGTGTTGTGTATCAAACTTCTTTTATTCAGTGAGAAGCATTTTAGATGAAGACAGTGAGCAACCCAGTGAGCATGACGTGAATGACAGCTCTCTAGATGGTGAGGAAGAAGAATATGAGCCAACAGATGAAGATTCCGACTGGGAACCTGGAAAGGAGGACCAAGAGAAGGAAGATATGGAAGAGCTTTTGAAGGAAGCAAAAAAGTTTATGAAAAGAAAAAAGTAATTTTTTTCTGAAATAATATGTGGCTCACATTAACTTTGTGGAGAAAAATTGTGTGATGGTTATAAAAAGTAAAAAGCCATAGGTTGCATAAAACTTTGGTCTTTTTTTTTTTTCCCCCAAAGATTCTGTCTTTATAGAATACTAGGCAAGTATAACCAGGTAAATTATGTCATGGGTAGAAAAGCATACCTCTTCATTGCTATTGAAGTAATTCTTCAAGCAGAATCAGGCTTAAAAAAATGATAGCTACCTATAATAGCTATTATTTTTCTAGTACCCTAGATGTAAGCTTTACAATTTTATTATATTTATTCTTTGAAACTTGGAGAAATTAGTTCCAAGGGATACTGAAAATAGATTCATTAAGACTACAGAAGAGAAATGTTCACCTCACAGGGATTATTATTTTACGACCCACATCTGTAATTTACTGTATGTCTGAGATTAAAGGCAGAAAAATTGAAAGAATTTAACAGTTTCTTTTTCAAAGGTAAGTTCTCCCTGATTATTTTAACTCTCAATATGTTGTCTTTACATTAGGAATAAATGATTTTTAACCATTGTTTTTTAAAATGACCTTAGTTCTCTTGTCCTTAGACGAAAGTGGCAAGTTGTTTGCCAGTGTTCAAGATTCTAGCCTTTTATTTCAAGAAGAAACCCCTATTCAGGTTTATGAAGCATCTCTCTGTATCTCTGTTAAACTACTTTAGACCCTGTTATACTCTTTCTTTTAGGTGACTTAGAATTTTTGAAATATAGTTTAGAATCTTTAATAATCGTTGGGCATATGTACACACTGTAGTAGGTATAGTATTGAAATAATAAATCACTAAACCCAAAGTGTCCTTGTTAAAAACTAATATTTTCTATTCTAAGCAAACCCCAAAATTTATATCTTAAAGAGCAGATTTATAATTGTTTTCTTAGTGTTTTAAAATATATTTTCAAGTAATTGTATAATATTAAAATTCACTTAAAAACTATAGCAGGATGGGATAAATATTTCCCTAGAGTAGTATTGCCTATCATTCTTACTTTGCCTCTATTGTTATTTGGGAACTCATTTTCTCTTCTAATGTTCCTTTAATCTTGGGGGCTTGACAAACAAGTGAAAAAAAATCTTTGAACTTATTCTCATTTTTGCACTGACTTAATCTTTGAAGTGTTCCTTAATCAACTCATAGCTATATCCCAAAGGAAATGAAAACATGTGTCCACATAAAACACTTGTACACAATGGCCATAGAAGCATTCATAATAGTCAAAAAGTAGAAACACTTAAATGTTCATCAGCTGATAAATGGATTAAAAGAAGGTATATCTCTTCAGTACTTGTTTTGGCCATAAGCAACCACTGAAGAACTGAAAGATGCTACAGTGTGGATAAACCTTGAAAACATATGCTAAGTAAAAGAAGTCAGACACAGAAAGGCACATACTGTATGAACTCATTTATTTGAAATATCCATAATAGGCATATCCATAGAGATAGAAAGTAGATAACTGGTTGCCAAGGGCTGGAGGAATAAGAGGCAGAGAGTGACTGCTAATGGGTATAGGGTTTTTTAGGAAGGGATACTAAGTTTTCTAAAATTAGTGGTAATGGTTGCACAACTCTGTAAATATACTAAAACCCACTGAATTGTAAACTTTGAAAGGGTGAATTTTACGATATGTGAATTATATATTTTAATAAAGCTGCTATAAAAAAAAAAGAATACAAAAGGTGAGATTAGTCTTTTAGAAAGAAAACAACATTTAATATCAATGTATTCTTCTTGGTAGTAATGTGATAGCTCATGGCAGCTGGTTTTTAAGGATAATCATCCTGAAGACATTTTTGTGTGATCCTATTAAAACTTAAGTCAAATCATGTATCATCCTTGCCCCAGACCTTCCAGTAATCCTCAGTGTCACTCAGAGGAATCAGAGTCTTTATTAAGTCCTTTCTAGGCCCGGCATGAACAGGGTCTCTCATCCCATTACTCTTCCTCTAACTTTCTGTGCTCCAGCCCTGTTGGTCTCCTCACTGCTCCTTGTATACACTCCTGTCTGTGGCCTTTACCCTAGCTGTCTGCTCTGTCTGGGATGTTTTTTCCCATGGTGTTGGCATGGGTCAGACCCTCACCTCCTTCAGGGCTTTAGCCACATAGCTAAGGTTCATCACCCTATTTAAGATTTCAGCTCCCATCCCCTCCACCTCCAAATATGCACTCCTGATCCCGCATACCCAACTCTATTTTTTTCTGTAACATTTGTTTCTTAACATACAGTGTAATTTATATTTATTTTCATTTCTCATTCCATTAAAATGTAACCTCAATCAGGGCAGGGATTTTTGTCCATTTCTGTCAGTGCTAAATCTTCAGTGCCATGAACAGTGTCTGGAACATAACTGGTGCTCAGTACATATTTGTTGAATGAGTAAATGACTATTTGGAAATGAGTGTCACCAACAAAACAATGGTTTTGTTTATTTGAACATAATTTTAAATAAACAAAGGTACCATTTTACCTACTTCCCAAACACTATATTTTCTGGTATCAAGAAAGAGATGCTACTGAAGGAGAGCTTCTGGGAAAGCAAGCAGTGTACAGCCACTTCATGCATTTCTGATGAGCAGTTGGTCCAACTTCAACACGAAAATGAAGCAGAATGTGGGGCATTTCAAAAGAAATTTAGTCATTCTGATTAGGATTAAACTGAGAGAGACTTCCATTTCTCATGAAGCACACAAGATGGAATGTCATAAGTGGAACTTTGAAACTTTGAACTTTGAAACCATAAAATTATAAGTGCAGTACTTCCACCAACATCATACATTATTTTTGAGATTTTAAGCTTCATTAGGTGTGGGCTCAACAACTCACAATGTCTCCAACTATACATTGTCAGGGAACATCCTTGGATGAGGTGCCATGGGTAGCATTGTGTATTTGGAGCCCAAAATGAAGACTTCTTATGGTGTAGGAAAATTAGAAATTAACAACCAAAGGATAGGAAATATAAACCTAACCAATATGGAATTGTGAACTAGAAAATACTAAAAGCCTTCTTCTTAAAAAAGAAATGTTTGGAATAATAAAGCATTTAGAAATAAGCAACAGTGAAAGTGTTATGTTACATATCAAGTAAGATGTACTTGAAGGAGGATAACACTATAAAGTCTTAAACATATATATTAGGGAAAAGATTACAAATAAGAACTAAGTATTTTAGTCAAGAAGCTACACAAAAGCATCAAAGGAAACCCAGGAAAATAGGACAGAATTAATAAAATAAAAGATTGAAATAAGATTTTAAAAAGCAGTAGACTTGATAAACAAGATGCAAAAATAGATTCTTCGATATCTTTGAGAAAGATACTTGGCAAAAAACAAATACTAGAAATGAAAAAGTTGGAGCTTATAAATGCAGATGTAAAGTAGTATGTATAACTTTATGCCAATAATTTTATAAATCTAGATGTGTATGACTTTTTAAAAATACAATTTACCAAAATTCACTTTAAAATGTATTTTGAAAATCTAAATAGATCAAAGCTGAATGGGAAATGGAAAGTATTCAAAAATATGCTTCTAGTATGGTACTAGATGTTGAGGATTACTGATGATACATTAAAACTTTAAAAGACATGAAAGACTGGCATAAATGGAGATGCACACCATATTTCTAGATAGAAAAAGGCAATATTGAAATACATGTTAATTAGCTTCATTGTGGTAATCATTTCACAATGTATTTCCTAAATATAATTTTATTTATCAATCATACCTTCAAAAAAGAAGAGGAAGACAAATTCTCCCTAAATTAATGTATAAATTCAGTGCAATCCCAATTAAAACTTCAAATGGGTTCTTTATTATATAGAGTTTTACAAACTAAAGTTTTTCAAGTTTACAATTCTAAAATTCAGTTTAAAGAAAAATACATTAGGCAAATCAGTAATTTTTGAATAAGAACATTTGGGAGACTTGACTACCTCATCGAAATGTGTATATCAAAATAATAGAGCTACACATGCTTTTTAAAAAATTATGCTAGCAATGCAGGAAAGGACAAATAGACAAAACAGAAAAGAGACTCCAGTAACAGACCCGGATATATATGAACTTAATATATGATAAGTGTAATTTAAAACTCACAGGGAAAGTTGAAAAATAATGAAATTATACATTTGCCTCAGATTCCAAAAAATAAAATTCAGTTGGATTAAAGAACATACCTGGGGAAAATAAAATATTGGAAGGAAACGTAAGATATTTCTCTAACCTAATGTCGAAGAAGGCCCTTCTAAGCAAAACCCACACCTCAGAATTAAAGAAAAAAATGGACATATTTCACTCAAAAATTTAAAAACTTTGTTTTAATAGAGCAACAGACTGAGAGATATATTTTTAGCACATGTAATGTATACACATAGAAATCTACAAACAACATAAAAAAATGAACAAGAGACATAACAGGCAGATCACAGAAGAGAAACAGTTTGCCACTGTGTATGTGAAAACATGTTTAACCTCATATGTAGGTATAAATTAAAATGATGAAATAGTCCTTGATCATCAAAGTTTTTAAATGTAAAATATTGACATCTTTTGGTGTTAACAAGGAAGCATTTCTGGTAGACAATTTAGCCATCACTGTAAGTATTTAAAGTGCATGCTCTTTGACTCAAGTGTTTCTACTGTCAAGAAACTATCCAACAGAAAGAATCATTTATGTCTGAGTATAAAGATGACTATGCCAAGAAGTCCACTGTAGCACTATCTGTAATTAGAGAAAAAAGAAAAAAATCAAAAAGGAAAGAACGTACATTTCCAACAATAGGGAGGTGGTTAAATAAGTGATGTGGCAGCCATATCATGGAATGAGGTTGATTTATATAGCAATCTGGCAAGCTTTCCAAGAAATGCTACTTTTTTTAAAAAAAGGAACTCTGAATAATGAGCTCAGTATGATGCCATTTATACAACGAAGTACCACTGCGTATTTATTTACATATGAATAGAAAGACACCAGGAAGCAGATAACTGTTCACAATACGTACCTAGGAGAATGGAAATGTATGGGAGGGGGAAGGGAGTAAACATGGACTGTCAAATTCAATCCACATAATAATGTTTTGCCTGAATCTTATAACAAGAATATATATATTCAGGGACTACTTGTGTCAAAAAGAAAAAGGAATCACTGCTGAGGACACCAGTTGAGGCTTGCAATAAAAGACAGCAGTGCAGTCTCAAGATAAAGCCCTCAGAGACACCTGGTAAGCAATCCTTGCATTATTTCTGATGCTATCAAAAACATTTCTATAAACAAAAACTGTTTCAGTGACCAGGAGCAATCCCCCTATGCTTGTGGCCCCTGGGGTTTTGCTAAAACATAAAGTCCTTTTAACTGGTAGAGATATAGAAGATTTTATGGTTTCAAAGCATAGCCTGTGCCACGGTGGTTAAGCAGTGAATATGCCCTAGTCCAGATCCAATGCAGAGAGACGTTTTAGGAACAAAAGTGAAACTGAACTTCCCCAGTTGCCTCCAAATTCCAGGCACTCTCCAAGATAACCCTGCTAGGCTGTGTAGGGTGGCGAGTTTGGGGAAGCAGGAGGTGGAGACAGGATGGACCAGTTTGGTGCTGCATCTTCACCCTTTGCCAGGAAGGAATCTTCTCACTTTCTCCTGAAGTCCCTTGGCCTTCTACGACATTCAGCTTCCATCATAAATACGGAGTTTTTATGGTCCAGTTCTCCTGGATGTCTTGGTGCTTGGAGCCCTCCAATGTGTCAGCATAATTAGGTCAGCAGGTGAACATTTGGATGGTTGGTTTTTATGTATTATAGCAGGGCAAGATGAAAAGCCAGGAGGTTTTCACTCAATAGTACTGCCCCCTGAATAAGGAAGTGCAGGTTGAAGACTGTGAGCTAATTATTCCTCCCATCAACCCCAACCCCACCCCAGTGCTCCAGGTGGGAAGTCCAGAATATTCCCTGTGTCAATGCTAGCTTAATGAAAGTATAGCATTGGAATTCATCCCTTTTGTTTTGAAAGAGAAATTCATTTTCCAAAACTGAGATTAAGCAAACTGTGCGCCCGGCACTCTTGTCCAGCATTACATGCCAGAGAAATTCGCCTCCTTTGATGGGTTTGATAACTCAATGCTAATTGACAGAAGGTAAGATCATGTTGCTTGGCATGTCTAATTAATAGCCACAGATCAATCTGCCTGTTGCTTCTTAGATACAGCACTTCTTATTTCTGATTCATGGTTGACATCTCAGGATGGCACCTATCATCCTTGCCTAGATAATAAACATGCCCAGCCTGATAAAGAGAGGAGTCTTTTATGACTTAGCCAGTTTACTGGTCTGTGAAACAAACAAGGGTCTGGAATTAACAGTCTGGGTATTTATGCAAACATTCCCTGGTCAAGAATACATGTTTGTTCTCCCCAAACTTATATTTTTCAGCTGGCATCCTGCCTCTAGTCCCCCTAAACCAGTAAAAATCAGAAGCGTTTCACCTAAGACATTTTGCTTTAACAAGACATATATCACTCCTATCAGAATGATTGTAAAGTTAGTGAAATTCCGTAACTCCTCTCAACACAGACACCCTAAGTTCATTTTAAAGAACTGAAGTTTCCTTGGTGGCGGCTGCCCGTTCGCGATGATTTGCTCTCTCTGAGAACATGTCCCAAGAGTGGACCTCCGGGGCCATGTCCCAGCTCTGTGATTCTACCTCCACGACCTCATTCAGAGTGAGGGGGGACCCCAGCCAGACCCGTAAGGTGCTCCTTCTGGGGAATCTGTACAATGTAAGGACAGACAGGGGGAGTTGGAGCTGGAACATTGTCTATCCTTGCAATGTAATAATTCATGGAACAATCATCAAAAGCCCCTGAGAAGTGCCATCCCACAGATAACTTACAAATGAGAAAAGGTAATTTTACAGTGGGTAGAACAGGTGTGACCCCCCAGTAGTGAGCTGGACTGACATTATGTGGTTCGATGTTCTAAAAAGATAAATGGGGACCACTCTAGACTTAAAAAGAATAATGAATCATAATTACCACCTGCAATACATGAATCTCGATTAGTAGATCCTTGAAAAGAAAGCTATAAAGGATATTTTAGGGCAATTGGAGAAATTTGAATATTAATTGAATATTAGGTAATATTAGGAAGTTATTGTTAATTTCCAAGGTTGTGATAATAACATTTTGATTCAGAGGGAGAATGTTCTTAATTGTAGGAGAATACAAGCTGACGTATTTATAAATGAAGTAGCATAATATTTTTTAAAATCTATTTTCAAATAGTTCCTTTTATATATACAACATATACCCACAGCTAATGCAAATATGGCAAAAATATTAATGTTCAATTTAGGTGGTGAATATCCAGATGTTCACTACACTACTTTTACTTTTTTATGTGTTTGAAAATTTTCTTTAAAAATTTTAGAACAAAATAAAGGAAAAGAAAACATGGGAGTGATTTCTTAAATTTTAAAAGAGAGTGATGCATAGCTTTGTTGATCTGAAAACAAAAGAATCATGTGAAAAATATTGATTATTTCAAGCTGACCTTATTCTTTTAAAATTTTTATTTTGTGTTTTAGCGTACAAATGATATATTAATAGAGTGGTGCACATACATATATAAAGAAATATACATGCTCAAAACTTTTTGCTCCTGCGGTGTGCAATCAAAAATATTGGAGACCACTTCTATGCCTACAATGTCTCATTTTTCCAGGGAACTTTTGAACTACTACTAAGGCAGGTAGAACAACCCGGATGCAGGTTTGATGAGCGAAAAGAACATAAGCAGAATGATCAGTTAGGAGGGATTTGTTAGCGGGGGCTTCTATCAGGATTAGGAATGTTTTTCCTTCAGCTCTCGCTTAAACATTGGAAGTTGGAATTGCAGCTGCACCAATGGTAAGTGAAGTTGGAGAGGGCTCTCTTAGACTGCATTTCTCTGCCTTCAAAGACTTTCACTTTGCCGCAGTGGAAATTCAGAGTCTATGTAATGTGGTCAAGATGTCTCCTACAGTTGGGCTCCCTTGGGCTCTGGCTGCAGTGCTCCCCAGAACCAAAGCTCAAGGGAAGACACTACTACGATCTTGTGTGGAAACTAGTAAGTTGCATTAGCAAGCATATATCCTCACTCTCCTAATAATGTCCCCTAACCCACGCACATCCTACAAAGAGGAGGACAGTTTGGCGTAGGGAGAAGGTGGGCACTGGGGCAAGATTGAATATCGTTCCTTGTACTGCAGGTCCCTGTGGCCTGTGTGAGATGAGCTTTGGAGTCACATCGCTGGTCTCTGTGTGGTTCTTAGGGCAATAAATTTTCCCAAGTGGCCACCAGCAGATAGTCTCTTTTCTCACGTGAGTCCCAAATGATAATTACTCCAACTACTGAGGGTGAAGTTCTGTTTCTGGTCTAGAAAGGGACCAGGGAATTTCCTGGGGGTCAAAATATATTATCCCCCTTCTAAAATCTCTTCAACAGATCCCATAGCCAAGAGCAGCCTCTCCCAAATGGAATACCGATTCAATAGGATGTTTATAGGTGAGACTCATTAAATGGGTTTCTCACTCTGAGACATGCCATAGTCTTACAATTGGGTTTATAGTATTTACTGTTTCTGAAACTTAAATAAACATTTTTTTTCCAGCAGCATACTAGAAATTCTGTAATATTCATTCACTCCTTTGTTCAACAAATATAGTTTAGTAGCTATCTGTGGCAGACATTGTTCTTGGCACTAAAGATGCAGATATGAATATGACACTGTTTTTTCCCCAAATGTAGCTTATATTGAGATAACAGAAATAAGCCAACAAAATAGAGACAATGATAGCAATGTAATCAGTGCCGTAAGAATAAAGCAGGGAAAGGAGACAGAGTGTAGAGTAGGGGCTTGCGGTGGCTATGAGTGGTGGTGGCTATCATAGATCAGTGGTTGGAGAAGTCATCCCTGAGGAGCGATATCTGAGTAGAGTCCTGAGTGGAACAAGGCAGTAGCTATGCAATAACCTAGAAAAAGTGTATTCTCAACAGACATAACAAGTACAAAGGCCATGGAGTGGGAAGAAGCTTGGTGACTTCCAGAAATATCAAGAAAGCGTTGCCTAAGGTAGAATGAGCAAGGTGGAGAGGAGAGGTTGGAGACAGGAAGGGTAGGAGACCTCTCCCCTTAGGAGAGGTAGGCAGGAGTCAGATCGCGTAGGGCTAGATTGTGGGACTCTGCATAGAAGAGTGAGTATGTGGGGGATTTTGCAGATAACAGACTGTGAGTTACAAAGGGCAAACATTGGTGTTGGGGAGCGGTGAGAAACCGAATCAGGTTTGTACACATGTTGAACACATAGCTGTGAAATACCAGGAACAGGAATAAATGTTCTGGCATCTTGGATTTGGCTGAGGCAAACAAGGGTGTGAGGCATGATGGGATAAATTGGATAGAAAATAATTTTCTCTAATTGCAGCCTCTGTCTTGGATTGTTCTATGGGCAACTGAGCTTGTGGTGTCCTGATGGAGGGGAGGAGAAAGTATTACTAAAGGCATTCAGAGCTTTTGGGGGCTCCTTTATTCCTGAGGACCCTGTGGAGAAAAGGGGGTCATTCTGGGGGTGTCGTGTGGGTCTAGTTTCCATGAGGGTGTGGACTATGTTCTCTGTTTCTCATGTAAGACTTGGCCTGTGCCATATAAGCAGCTGATTCTCAGTCAATGTTTGTTTCAGTTAATTGAATTTAGATCTTGTGATTTGGAGAAAATGAATACTCTAGCAGAGAATGTGACTTATACTAGAGCCCACAGAATCCAAGTCCATGTTAGCTGAAAGATAAATCTACAACACAAGAGTTCTAATAAATATTTCTATCATAACTATAAATCACATTCAAGTTATTAAAAGCTAAAAACTTTAAATTAAAATTATGAAGGCCTTGAAAAATCAATGAAATTAATGAAATAAGTGTTATTACACATGTGCTGATATGTATCTAAGAGATATTAAACTTCAAAATAAGACCTTCTTTGGTGTTAGATGTGCATTTAAACCTTTGTTTTTATTTTTTAAATTATGTCATTTCTATCTAATTCAACCTAACTCAGAAAAATCATTTCTTCTCTGGGGCCATCATTATGCTGGAAAAAATACAAACCAAAAAACCACAAACATATTGAAAATGTGATTAATCAAGTCCTTTAAATAGTTTCTCAAATTGATAACAGGTAAGCTAACATTCCTGAACTTTTCTAAGTAGCTAATTAACTCCCTCATGATGTTTGGAGAATATGTATTGGATGAAATCAGAAAAGATATCATTGTCATTTAATTTTATTGCTGGAAGAAACTTTAGAATTTATTGAGAAGCAACGTGAGCTGCGGAAAAATGTTGACTATAATTCGAGTCAATAATGGGTTGCTTTCTCTGTTGTGACCCATGTGTAAAGAACCATCAAAAAAACCAGAACATTCATCAGTAGCTAGGCAATAACTTAATCTTAAATAAATGTTGATGCATTGAAATTTTGTAATATGTTTAACATTTCATTTTTAAAAAAACAGAGAAAGACAAGCAGAAATCACATCAAATCATGCACTAACACCTCCACCACTAATTACTTCGTTTTGAGTATCCTATTCCCATTTTGCAATTGGTACATTGAAGATTAGAGAGTTTAAGTGAATCCTTCAAAGTTACAGAAAAAAACTTAGTAGCACCAGTGGTTCTAAGGGGATGGCAGGTGTTATAGGCCTTTTCCTCATTCATTCTATGTCAGTAGCCCAAGTACTTCCTTTTAACCTATCAAATCCCTTCGCCTTTTGAAGCACCTTTAGTTAGCAGTGGTGGGTTCACTTGAAGCCCGGACCAACTTTCTCATACTTAACCTTATAAACAAAACAAAGTGCCAAGAGGTCTGACTTTTATTTCATGCTTTGAATTTGCTTCAGGGCACTACTTTAGAAGGTGGACAATCAATGACAGATGAATACAACTATCAGCCCTAATGTAAATCCATCACCTCAGTTAACTAAGGCCTTGTTGGCTAGATTTGCTATTTAAAAGAATGAGATAAATCAGTGAGGGAATAAAATAAATGCCAACGTGGCATCATTCTTTTGGTGATAGACACTAAAAGTGAAAGAAGAGTTCCCGATTAAAGATACAAATACCCTGCCAGGCTAATTTCAGCTGATTTCCTGACTCAGAATCTCTTCCTGCCTCTGCCACTGTCAGGGACTGACAGCTGGCTTCACAATTAAATTCAGGCCAGTGTTTGCTTTTCTTGACCTTTACTGAGAAATGAATTTTTCGAGCTCTGGACATGAGTAGAGTGCTTTAATCTGGGGAAAATAATGGGCTTGCATCATCCTCAGCAACCCACGCAACTGATTACCTGGTTATTTCTAATTCCACTTCTCAGCGGACTTCAGAGGAGGGCTGGTGGCTGCAGCCGCCTCCCTGCAATTAATTCCCGGCTTTGGCTCTCTGCACGCGCCTCACCCCGAGAGAGGAAACGCTTCCGATTAATGAACAAAGGCCACATCTCGTCAGAGTCTCCAACGTTTACTGAGACCTCTAGGTTTTTCCTATTTGCCCTTGCCGGCTTGTTGGAGCAGAGGGATGGCTTTCTCAAGCTGCAGCCTTGGTT
Source organism: Cynopterus sphinx (assembly GCA_030015415.1). Classification (NCBI taxonomy): domain Eukaryota; kingdom Metazoa; phylum Chordata; class Mammalia; order Chiroptera; family Pteropodidae; genus Cynopterus; species Cynopterus sphinx. The sequence continues at coordinate 56,024,610 of CM057383.1, read as the reverse complement.
TTCCTGCGGGTCTTTGCCGGCTTCTTCCTAATCCGTGTGTGGTCGTCACTGCCCTCTACTGGGCAGACCGGGTAGTGCAGCAGCAAAGAGCCCCCAGACTGGGAGAGCCCTCAGACACGTTTTCATCTGTAAAATGGGCACAACAGCACCCATCCTGCAGATGTGTTGGAAGGATGACGTGAGACACGTATGTAATGTGCTCAGCCAGTGGTAGGCACTGGATACATGTAACGGCTGTCGTTATTTTCTTATACATCCCAAATCTTCCCAATGATCCTTATTTCCCCTGCTATGCGGGCTTTGCATATTGCCCGCAGTAAAACAAACACCCAAAAACCCAGCATGGTTTTTTTTCCCTCAAACCCTTCAAAGAAAATCAGTTTCTTGAGAGAAAATTTCCCCTTTTTGCCAGCATCAGTTTTGGCTATTCCAGAAGATGCCAGGGTTCTTTCTTTGTCTCGGTAGTACCTAACTTGGAATTCCTCCAGTCCTCTCCTTGGATGCCACCTCCAGGAACTCAGCTAGTTGTAAGGAGGCAACCGCATCTGTAAACAAAAGGTTGGACTCTATAAGAACTTTTTTAAACTGAGTTTAAGGACAGGTAAGGACAAACCCATAAGACTCAGAGACCTGTGTGTGTGGGTACAGGATGATCAGACATGTTACATAAAGCCAGATGACCACATAATCTACCAACACACTGGGACACGTCTGAAAGTAAAGGGGACACTAAAATTGTTTTAGAATCAAATCAATTTAGAAATATTTATTAATCAGCAAATTGGTCTTTATTGTATTGGCAGATCTAAAAAAGAGTTTTATTCAAAACTTTTTCAAAAATAAAAATTTTCAAAAATCTTAAATACACATGTATAATAAATTAAAATTTAAATTCCATTATAAGTTTAAAAAAATAATAATAGCACAAGCAAAATATTTATTTTTTATACATATTCTTGTATTTTAATTAATTTCTTAGCCACATCTCTGCCTTGTTCTGTGACACTAGTATTTTATTGAAGAATATATTTTTTCCAATATAACCTTATTTTTAATTTTTTAAAAATAAAATCACCTCCAGTCTTTTTCAAAATTGCCATTATGGTTAATCACTTTGAAATTATTTATACTTCCATCTGTCTCTTCTCTTTATAAGAATATATACAAGAATATATATCTTCTCTTTACAAGAGGATATAAAAATTCTAAATTTATAAGCACCACCAATCAGAGCTTCTAAATATATATATATAGCAAATGCTGATAGAATTGAAAGAAGAAACAGACCAATCTACAGAATAGTAGTAGACTTTAATACCTAATTTTTAATAAATAGAACAACTTGATAGAAGATAAATAAGAAAGTAAAAGACCTGAAGAACACTATAGACTTATCAGACCTAATAGACAGACATATGCAGAACATTTCACCCAATGATAATAGGATACACATTTTCTCAGGTACACATGGGACATTCTCTAGAATTGATCACATATTAGACCACAAAAAAGTATTAATACATTTAAAAAGATTGATATCATACAAAATATCCTTTTCAATCACAATAGAAAAATACTAGAAATTAATAAGAGAAGGAAAACAAAACATCATATATATGGAAATTAATTAACATAATCTTAAACAACCAATGGGATAAAAAAGAAATCAAAAGAGAAATTAAAAAACAAATCGACACAAATGAAAATGAAAACAAAACATACTTATAGGATGCAGCCAAAGCAATGTTGAAAATTGTAGCTATTAATACATTAAAAAAGAAGATTGCAAAATAATAATCTAACTTTATACCCTATGGAACAAGAATACAGGAACAAACTAAGCCCAAAGTTAGCAGAAAGAAGGAAATAATTAAATTAGAGCAAAGATAAATGAAACAGAGAACAGAAAAACAATAGAGAAAAACCAAAACTGGTTCTTTGAAAAAAATTAACAAACTTTTATCTAGATTAACGGAGGAAAAAGAGGAGATTCAACTAAGAAAAAAACTAAAACTAAGGGAAAAAAGAACACATAACTACTGATTTTATAGAAATAAAAAGATTGTAATAGACAACTATGAACAATTGTACAGTAACAAATTGAATAACCTAGACAAAATAGACAAACTTCTAGAAGCACAAAACTTACCAAGAGTGAATCATGAAGAAATAGAAAATCTGAGCAGACCTATAGTTAGTAAGGAGATTGAATCAGCAATGAAAAGCTTCTCAAAAACAACAGAAAGCCTATGACCGAATGGCTTCACTGATGAATTCTATTCAACATAGAATTGCAAGTCTTAGATAGAGCGATCAGGCAAGGAAAACAAAACAAAACAAAACAAAAAAAACATCCAATTTGAAAAGAAAGAAGCAAAATTTTTCCTGCGGATGACATAATTTAATATGCAGAAAACCTTAAAGATTCAACAAAAATCAACTGTTAGAACAATGAAACAAATTCAGCAAAGTTGCAGATACAAAAATCAGTTGCATTTTTATATACTTATCATGAACAATCTGAACAGGAAATTAAAAACAATTCCATTCACAATAGCATCAAAAGGAATAAAACATTTTGGAATAAACTTAATCAAAGAGGTGAAAGATTATTACACTGAAAATTACAAAATGTTGTAAAAAAATGAAAAAAAAAACAAACAAATGGAAAGACATCCTATGTTCATGGATTGGAACTTAATGTTCTTAAGATGTCAAAGCTACCTAAGGCAATCTACAGATTTACTGCAATCCCCATCAAAACTCCAATGACATTTTTTTCAGAAATAGAAAAATACATTCTAAAACTTATATGGAATTTTAAGGAATTCTGAATAACCAAAATGACCTTGAGAAAGAACAAAATTGGAAGTCTCACCCTCCTGATTTCAAAACTTATTGCAAAGCTACAGTAATCATAATTGTACTTAAGTAAAGATACATATAGACCAAAATAATATAATTGAGAGCCCAGAAATACACCCTTGCAAAATGGTCATTTGGTTTTCAACAAGGGTGCTAAGACTGTTCAATAGGGAAAAAGACGATCTCCTCAACAAAAGCTTTTGGGAAAACTGGATGTCCACATGCAAAAGAATGAAACTGGACCCTTACTTTATACCATATAAAAAATTAACTCAAAGTAGATCAAAGACTTAAATGTAAGACCTAAACTATAAAACTCTTACAATGCAGTGTGGGGGAAAACTTCATGACTTGGATTTGACAATATTTTCTTGGATATGACACCAAAGCACAAGAAATGAAAGTTAAAAATAGATAAATAGGCTTATATTAAAATTTAAAACTTCTGTATATCAAAGGACATAATCAGAATAAAAAGGCAACTTATAATATGGAAAAAATATTTGTTAATCACATACCTACAAAGGAATTAATACTCAGGATTATAAAAAAGACTCGCACAATTCTATAATAAACCAAATAATCCAATTGAAATATGTACAAAGGACTCGAATAGATGTTATTCCAAAGAAGATATATGTGCTCCACATCATTAATTATTAGAGAAATGCAAATCAAAATGCAATGAAATATCACCTCATACCTATTAGGATAGGCTACTTTCAACAAACAAAGAGATAAACAAAAAGTGTTGGTTAGGTAATGGAGAAATTGAAATCTGTACACTGCTGGTGGGAATGTAAAATGGTGCAGCCTCTGTTGAAAAACATTACATGGTTTCTCAAACAAATTAAAAGTAGGATTACCATATGATCCAGGAATTTCACTTCTGTGCATATATACCCTAAGGAATTGAAAGCTGCGTCTCAAAAAGAGGTGTTTGTTACCCCTGTTCACAGCAGTATTATTCAAAAGAATCAAAGGTGGAAGAAACCCAAATATCCATAAGCAAAATGTGATATAATATAATATATTATATATGATAATGTAAAAATTGAAGGAAATTCTGACATATGCTACAATGTATATGAACCTTGAAGACATTGTGTTAAGAGAAATAAGCTAGTCACAAAAAGACAAATACTGTATGATTCTACTGTATGATAATACTGTATGAGGGAGTAGTTAAATTTGTAGAGAAAGAAACTAGAAAGGTGATTGCCAGCAGCTGTGGAGACAGAGAAAGTTATTGTTTTATAAGTACAGAGTTTCAGTTTTGCAAGATAAAAAAGTTCTGAAGATTGGTTGCAACAAAACAATGTGAATATACTTAATATTACTGAACTGTACACTTAAAAATGGTTAAGATGATAAATAGTATATGTATTACACCACAATTAAAAGAAATAAATTATTCTCACAACTAGAGATATTCCAAAGTGCAATAGAGACTATCAGTTAAAACTCTCATTTAGTTTTTTTTTAGATCCTCTAGCATTTATAGGGATAAATTTCAATGTTTCTGTTTATAAGCTTTGTTTTCAATAATTGTAATTTTCTAAAAGCTTTAAAGCTTAAATTGTTTTTCTGTTGTAGTGATTGAATACTTTTATTAAATATTTTAAATTATGCCCAAAATGCAACTGAAATTTAAAGGATCTGTTTAAAAGTTTAACACAATTATTAGACACTTGAATTGACAAAGTTTTTCTTCAAAGACATAAACATTTGTAAAATCTGATTGATAACAGAAAGTGAAGAGAGAGAGCACATTCTGCCAAGCTAAAGAGTTTCTTTTGGTATTTAACAATACATTAATTTTTTAAAAATTTGTGTTATTATATGTAAACTTTTCATACTTATACATGTTGACAACTATAGTTTTTGTGTAGTTTTGTAGGATATTGAAAGTTTAAGTATAATTATGAATTATATGTGCAACAAAACTAATTCTGGAGAATTCTGCTTCATGTGTTTCTTAATTTATTAAAAAACTTAATTCATTAATTATTAATTCTAATTGAAATTAAGATTATAAATATACACACACATACACACACCAAATAATTTTATTATCAATGTTGAACTTATTACTCAAATTTATAATAGCATTTACTATAATGTGAAATCTTTGCCTTTGCTGGAATGAACTTCCAAAAGCCTTACTATGATTTTAGGAGAGTTGGAAAAAGAATGACCATGCCATGATTGGAATCAGCTCTACTGACTTTCAAATAGAATCATTTGATGATACTAACATAAAGTGTTTATAACTATGGCTTCATTTGTTTACACGCACACACACACACACAATTAACAACAACCAACACTTTGAATTAAAGCAGAGTTAAATGAGTTTATGAGAATGATCATTTGATCTAAATAAAAAGTATATGTCACAGAGCAATAAATAAATGTTTCTGCCATTGCACATGGCAAATTAGGCAGTCTTTTTTATGTAACTTTAAAATTTTATATTTTTCTGATGCCTCAACATGACTACAAACAAACTGTGAGCACCCTGCCCAGGTGACCAGGTGCACCAGTGTGACAAGTCTGGTCTCCGCCACAAATGCCTCTTCTTGCCCTTCCTGACTGAGATCTAGTGGCATTCAATTGCACCAATGCAATCCTGCCTTTTGCTTGTGTTCTTCACCCTGATCCTCAATAAAGGCATAAAAGTGCTCATTCCCAGGTCCTCAATCTTTCTTGGCTCCCTGCCTGTTTGGGTGAACCCACTCCCTTGGTGCTCCTCCCAGGTGGTCCCTCCCCTGCATGGCATCCTGTGCCTCTCCCTCTTCTAGGACTTTGAGTGTAGTAAATCTTTTTCACTTTCATACGCTTCTCCATGGTGTTATTTTGTGTCTGTACCAGACTGATCACCAAAAAAACCCGGTTTAAGTAACATAATTATTCCTTAAAACACAGAAACATTAAAATAAACACATAGATCTAGATTTACACCATATCTAAAGTGTTGAAACCACTGCAGCACAAGAATTCAGACCCCTCTGTCCCCACAATCTTATCCTATTGTTTCCCATGTTCCCCAGGGCCCATGTGTCAGCTGACGCCTGGGAGCTTGGAGCATTCTTGCAGGCCATAGCATATGGGCCATGGCACAACTGGCTAGCAAGCAGCCAGCATGCACTGAAGCCTTCTGCTCCCACTAGAAGACCTGAAGGAGTTAGATGAACCTCAAATCTAGTTTTATATGCCCCTCGTTTTACCTAGTTAGATTGCCTTCCAGGCAGACCTTTGTGTTTGAATCCCCTGGTTCTAAAATGTTTTGGCCACCTGGCTTTGGTAAGGTGGATTTTTGTTTATAATTCTTAGATTTCTCTAAATAACCTTTTTGTGGCAATATGCTATCTAGTTTTATTTTTATTTATTTTAATTTACTTTCATTGTGGAAATATATTTGACATTATGTAATTTAAGGTATACAACAATTTCATTTGATACATTTATATATTGTAAAAGGATTGCTGTTGTAGTGATAATTAGCACCTCTATTATAATTATCTTGACTTTTTAGTAGTTGGAATAATTTAGTTTAAGCCTTTTAGCAAGTTTGATGACTATAATACAATACTGCTGTCTATATTCTCTGATATATACATATTGCATTATATCTCTAGGGCTTATTTACTAATTGTTGTATCTAGATGATTTCAAATGCCTCTACTATGCATCCACTTACTTTCTCAAGTACTTCTCAGAAAAGTCCCGCTCCCCTTCCTAAAGTATCAGTTGAAGGCACAGGAAATAAATGGCAGCACAGGAACTTGGACTCAGATAGTCTGGTTCCAAGGCTCATGCTCTGTGCAAGAACTGGTAGGACTACAGATGATGGATGAGTATAACAGCAGCTGTTTGTTGAGAGTGGCCAGGTAAGCATTTTAGATTTTGAAGCACTTCAAAGTTTCAAATTTGTTGTTTTAAGCTTCTCAGTTTGGATAATTTTCATGTAGCAATCAATAATTAAGATAATTCATATTGAATTTGATTCCTTTTACCAACTCCCCAACCTTATTCAGCTTCCATTGCTGCCCAAGAAACTGACCCAGAAAGCACAGGTGATTCTTGGGGATCTGTGTATTCAAGATCCCATTGGAGTCAGAGTTCTTTTTTAAATTCGTAAATGTAAATGTTGATTTTATTCTTCGGTCTCACATGCTTAACTAATATGAGTCCACTCCTAGCAGATGGATCAGCCCTCATGTGGCCACAAAGGCAGGTTGCTGAGCCTGTGAGGCTTCAGGCTCTACCCTGAGGGTGGTGAATTCAGGAAGTTAGTGACTGCCCCAGAGGTAAGACAGCCTTCAGGCCATTCCTTTGGTGAATGCACCTGCTTTCTCACACGGAAAAAAAGTGACTACCTGGGAGTAAGAGGAGCCCTGAGGAGCCTAACTCACAGGGGACTTTGGATCCACAGAGCCTCATGTCTTGTTTGTCCTCTGTTTTTAAGTTTCAGTGGAAGCTGAAAGAGATTGAGGTGGTGGTGGTTAAAAGAAAACAAACCCTTATAGGTGTATTAATTATCGGTTGCTGCATAAAATTATCCCCCCCCCAAAAAAAAACACTTATTTCTCACTCAATATCTATGGGTCAGAAATCAAGCATAACTTAGCTAGGGGCCTCTGGATTAAAATCTCTCACCAGACTGCAAAGTGTCATGTGGGACCGTGGCTATCTCAGCCCTGGACTGAGGAGGATCCACTTCCATGCTCATTCACGTGGCTGGTGGCAGGCCTTATGTCTTCACTGGCTGTTGGCCAGAGACATCAGTTTCTTGCTACCTGAGTCTTTCCATAGGGCAGCTCATAACATGGCAACTTGCTGGGTCTACATCAAATGAGAGCATGAGAGCGTGCCCAAGGCAGAGCGGATGGTGTGTTTCTGGATGAGGCTGAGTTTTGTAAATATATTAGCGGTCCACAAATTAAATTATAAATATAGTGCATTCCAACTAAAGATCTGAATAGAATCCCTTATTGAATTTGACAAACCAGTTCTAAAGTTCATCTGCAAGAATAGCATGACAGTTTTGAAAAGGAGCAAAAAGGATTGTGGTAGGCAGCTTCTAAGATGGATCCCTGCCTCTTGGCCCCTATTCATGCCCTGTGGGATCCCCTCTCCTTGAGCATGAGCTAGTTCCAGTGTCTCACTTCTAATAAATAGAATATGGTAGAAATATTGCTATGTCACTTCTGAGATTGGTTTAAAAAAAACTGTGCCTCTGTCTTGAGCACACTCTCGTGCTCTCATTTGATGTAGATCAAACATTACGGCTTACCTTCTTCACCAGGGGCCACTGGCCCTATTGTAATGATTCTTACTTTGAGAAGGGTGGATAATCCATGGCATGGTGTGTATTTGTCTACAAAGCTTATCACTTCTGGAACCAGAATGGTAATTCAGATGTTTTGATATTAGAATATTTGTCCTATTTCATACTACCATTTTAGTGGTCAGTGATTTGGAAAAACAGCCAAAACAAACAGAATAATTAACTAGTTACTGCTGAGAAGGTAAAAAACAATTTAAAAAATTTTACACACTCAGATCACTCATAAACCTTATTTAGCATTATCAAAACAAAATTTCAAAGGCATGAAATCTCTGAAGAAAATAAACAAGTGGTAGGGGTAAGCCATAATGTTTGGTCTCTGGTCTTTCTCTGGTTTAAGGAGTACAAGTATAAAAGGAGGTGTTATGGATTGAACTGTGCTCCGCACACCCTTCATATGTTGAAGTCCTAATTCCCAGTACTTCAGAATGTGACTTTATTGGGAAATAGGACCATTATAGATGTAATCACTTAAGATGGAGTCATACTGGAGTAGAGGAGCCCCTAGTCGATTTAACTGATGTCCTTATACAAAAATTTCATGCCCTATTAAAAAATTTGGGCACAAACAAGCACACAGGGAGAAGGTCAGGTGAAGACAAAGAGAGAAATTGGGTTAATGCTTCACAAGCCAAGGAATGTCAAAGATTGCCAGTAATCCACCAGAAGTGGGAAGAAACATGAAACAGATGCTTCCTCAGAGCTCTCAGCAGAAACCAGCTCTAACTACACCTTGGCCTCCGACTTCTATAAGATGATAAAACTCAGTATGTGGTACTTTGCTATAAGCAGCCCTAGCAAAGTAAGACAGCCTTGGAGCTAGATGGTATCTGTAGGACTATCTCTAAATACTCCTGCGTTTCCTAAATCTAGTTTTTGTCACCCATTACAGGCAGTATTAGTTAGCCTTTGCTGTAATTATGGTGCATTACTAACAACCCCAAAACTCAGAAGCTAAAATCACAAACGTTTCTGTTTTACTCATGGGTCCATGGCTGTAGCTCTGCTTAATGCTGCTGGGTTGGGCTAGACTTGGTTGCAGTATGTGGCGAAGAACCAAGTCTGCTCTGTCATCTCATTTCGGGAGCAAGACTAAAGGGACAGCCACTTCTGAGACATGTTGTTTTCAGGTGGAAGCCCTGTTAGCTCAGAAAATCAAGCCAAACCAGGCAAGTAACGTTATAGAGTATATTCACTCACATTCCATGGGCCAAAGTAAGTCATCAGACCAAGGCCAAAGTCAGTGAGCAGGGGTGGGGCTAGTGGAGTTAAGAACGTATACTCTACCTATAGACTAGTATAAATAAATAATTACTGACAAATTATACAGTCGCTGCATAAGTCCTATGGCTTAAAAGGAGACACCCCCAAACCCCTTTTTATTTGCAAGACATGTATATATATTGAATAAATAATTGATTGTATTTATAATAAAATCTAGCAGAAATTTTCTGAATAATCATATTGCTTTTTCCTGAAATGCCCTTCCTACCTTAGTCTCCCTTTTCTTCTTTCAAAATCTGCTTAGCCTGGCACTGGGCTTTGCATACATCAAGCAGTCAAATAATTGTTACATTTATTGTTGAATTTAACCTTTTCTTCTTGACGTGACTTCTTAAAAATGCAGCCTTTCACAGAGCAGGATAAAAAAAAAATGACTGAATTGAATTGAGGGTAGGAAAAAGAATAGCTCTTCGAAAAAACTGTTGATAGAGACCCAGATAACCTTATCTGATTCAAGGATTACAAACAAGAAAACATAGCAGCATCTTACTGAGCTTTTCTGGCATCTTTAAGAGCCAATAAATTAGACCCAAATTAAGCAAGGTCTGTGTTTTTTGATTCAGTCCTTCTTTTTTGAGCTTAATTCTCTCACTACTTTTATTTGGTATCTTTTCTAGGAAAGACAAGAAAATCTTAACCCATTTTATTCTCTTGCTAACTAGAACTTCCAGGAGTGAATCCCAGGAGTGTGTATAAAAAAATGTTCTGATGCACAATTCATATTAAAAATCATCTTTTAGAGGTAATGCAATCAAACTTAATAAGTCTCTTAATCCCCCCAAGTAAACCTGAGGGTTGGGAGGTCGTGTGCAGTCCTATGTCTGGCCCTGTTCACCACATCAGGACGTCATCTGTCTGAGAATGAGAAGGGATACATTTTAAGTTCTGGGAACACAAGTTTGAGTCCTAGCTCTGCCATTTATTACCTGTGTGACTTTAGAACACTACTAACAGATTTTTTTTTCCCCAGTGTAAAATAGAATAGGATGAATGATAAGACCTATCTCAGCAGGTTGTGAAGATTAAGTGGATAATGTATATATAGTGTTGGTATATGGTAGGTGCTCAATGAATATTTGCTCTCTGGTGGGGCATGGTGTCTGGACCCAGAGAATGACAGGATCATGGAGGGAGAGAGCTCTGCAGGAAAACCTAGATTGTCTCTTTGGGAGTCAATCTCCACCACTTCCAGAAATAACTTGTGCACCTGGGACAAAGCCAACGTGTGTAGGTAAAATCTTGACCACGAGTCCTATGGCTCATTGAGAACCATTTAATGATTATTGTTTTTAATCTGAAAAGTCTATAGAGCTAGAGGTGTGAACCAATAAATAAAAGATAATGATTGAGCTGATTACTCAAATAGTTGACCTTTGAATCATTGGCTTTTTGTTTTCCATAGAAGTCCTTTATAAAGTTGAGGAAGTTCCCTCTATTTTTAGTTTGCTGAGTATTTTTAAACATCAATTTTTTCCTGCATCAATTGAGATGATCATGTGGATTTTGCTCTTTATCTTATTAATATGGTACGATTTATTTATTGGTTTTCATACATTGAGCCAACATTCTAGAGATAAATTCTCCTGGGTCGTGGTGTATAATCATGTTGTTGGATTTGGCTTGCTAGTATCTTGTTGAGAATTTTCCGTCTATATTCATAAGGAATATTGGTCTATAATTTTTTGGTGATATCTTTGTATGGCTTTTGTATCAGAGTGACACTGGCCTCAGAGAATGATTTACAAGGTTTTCACTCCTTTTCTATTATTTGAAAGAGTTTGAGAGAGATTGGTGTTCATTCTTCTTCAAATATTTGATAGAATTCACCAGTGAAGACTTCTGGTTCTGGGCTTTCCTTTCCTGAAAGTTTTTTGATTACGACATCAATCTCCATATTTGTTTTAGGCTTATTCAGATAGTCTATTTATTTAATTTTGGTAATTTGGTAATTTGTATTTTTTTAGGAATTTGTTCAGTTTATGTAGGTTATCTAATGTTTTGGCATAAAATTTTTGTAGTGTTCCCTCATAATCCATCTTGTTTCAGTAAAGTTAGTAGGAATGTATCTTCTTTCATCCCTGATTTTAGTAATTTCAATTCCCGATTTTACTAATTTTAATAATTTCCTTCCTGATTTTAGTAATTTTCTCTCTCTCTTTTTTTTCCTTGGTCAATCCAGCTCAAGATTTGTCAATTTTGTTGACCTTTTTCAAATAACCAACTTTTATTTTATTGATTCTCTGTATTGTTCTTCTATTCTCAATTTTGTTTATATTTATTATAATCTTTATTATTTTCTTCCTAATTTGTTTACTTTATTAGATCGGAGTCCAAAACAAGATTACATTTCCTTTTACTGTTCAGAGTCACTGTCACTAACCTTACATTTCAACACTTTATGAGAATCTCCTCTTGTCATTACAGTACCCACCTAGAATAAATCCAGGAGCTCCCAAGATACTTTTGTATCCAAAGCCCAGTTCCATGTGTTCTTGTCTAGCTAATGGAGTCAGAACTCAGATGTGTTCCTTTGAGGCTGAAGGACTTCACACTGTTCCTGCACCTGGCTTCTCCAGGATGTATAGCTGAGCTCTGCGGCTATTACTGCTTACACCATTAAACCCAGGGACTCTCACTCTTCTCTGTTGCTGCCTCCAATACCAGAATGCATTTCTCTCCTGTATTGGGTACAAAGGACCAGTTCTGATTGCTTTCTTGGTTAAGGAGGCTGCTTTCTGGAATGTAAGGCTCCAACACGTTGCCAAGACTTTTTTCACAGACTCCCCATCATCAGTCAGGAAAGTGGGAGAGGGACCAGGTCACATAACCATTTTGCCTCTCTAAGAGCAGGGCAGTTAACTTCTATCACTGGATCTTCCATGTGGCCTCTTCAATCTTTTCTGCTATATATCCCCCAGATTTCCTAACTCCTGCAGGCCCCAGGCCCATTCATTTCCTGCCTGAGTAATAATTACTAAGAATAATTACTACATTATTGTCTTGTCCTCATGAGTTTGGAATTCTACCCAAGCATGGATTGTTCGATATTCTACCTTGTTTCTTTGATACATGTCTACATAGAAAGTATTTTAACAAACTATTAGAATGTGCACAACGTTAGAATGTTAAATTAATGCTCTGGCACTGAGGTAGGTATTTTGAACATTTGTGACTTGATAGTCTATTCTATTCTTTTAGATGTACATTAACATATGCTAATATAATATTAATGAAATCTTTATAACATTATTTTAAGATATTCTGTATTTAAGAAAATATCTATACCAAACTTCTAATTAATGGGGTTAGGGATAAAGGCTTGAGAATTTTTGTTTTGTATATTAAAATGATTTGAAAATAAAATTTTTTAAAACACCACATGTTACTTTTCTGATCATAGACAAAACTTAAAAACATTGAAAATATATGCTTAATGTACTATGCCTAATTACACATTATATAGCTATCTCTACATTTCTACATATCAACATCGGTATCTATCCTTGTTCTTGAGGATGGTGTTTGACAAAGGGGAGAGAAAATGAGTGCAGGTGCAAATGAGTGTGAGCTCTGGACACACACCTGAGCATGGATGAGGTGACATCATCAACAGGGAAAAAGCTGGTAAGGAAGCCAAGAAGTCAGAGATGAGGTGCTACTACACAAAGTGCCATTTCTGTATGAGCAACTTCAGCTCCTCCCAAACTCTTCTTACCAAACAATGGCTTCCATTCTACTTTACCTACTTTACAGAGTCCTAGTCCTTTGTCTCAATGCTCCCACTACTCTCATACCCTACCCCCAGCTCTTTAGGTTAATTAACATTGAAATTATTTTCATTAGGTCAGCTGTATTACTATAATCTGGCTTTGGGCCAGGGATGAAAGTACTTCTGGGGCTTTGCCATGTATATTACTTGTTTCTCACTCCCTATCCCCTGACACACATACACCTTGAAAGTGGTCTGAATGTATGACACTTTTGTAACTTACTCAATAAATCACACAAAAGATTAATTATATAATTTGAGGTGTAATATGAGTTCAACTTTCTCCTGTACATTTCTCTATAAGTTCTAGGAGCTCAGAACTCTGACACTTTAATTTAAATGACATCATCTTGGCCCTGTGCTAGTGGCTATTTTCCTGGCTGCAGCTCAAGTAATTGTTAGGCAGACCTAAAATCAGAAGAGGTAAAAATTGTTTGTGTGGAATCAACTGAATCAACCCATATTTATTATGAAGCTGCTCGGGGCAGAATGTAGTAAAGGTTGAAGAATCAAAGAAAGCTCAAGATAGTTCCAAAGTTAGAGAGTTTATTTGAATTCTTAAATTAAGCCACAGAGTCTATTTCAATTTTTGCAGTTTGTGATCTTGGCTAATCAATAGAGAAAATGGTATCTCATTTTTTTTTAGATGACTTTTTTTTTGATTACTGGTGAAGATAAGCACTTGAAAACATATTTTGGTTGTTATTTGCATTTTTTGTGTGTGTGAATTTGCTGTATGTGTACTTTGCCCATTATTCTTTTGAGGTACTAGTTTTCTTCCCTATTACAATATAATAGTACTTCATACATTACGAATCTTGACCTTTTGTTTGCAATATTAGTCATAAATATTGTTTCTGGTTTGACATTTATCTTTTAGTTTTGTTTATGATTTTTCTGACTTTCAAATGTTTTGAACATTAAGGTAGAAAAATCTATCCATCTTTTCTTTTAAGATGTCAACTATTGCTTTTTTTTTAGCTTCATAAAACCTTCACTACTCTAAAATCAGATAAATTTTGATAAATGTTTTCTTTTAGTTTTTATTTTTTGAATTTAATTCTTTAATCTTTCTATATTGTATTATAGAATAGAGTGAGATAAAGATCTAAATTAATTATTTTCTTTTATAGTTGAATCTCCTGTTCATTGTTATTGATTAACTCATTTTTTTATTTATAAAATTTAAAGCATTATACAAATAATTAGGTTTATTTATTTATTTATTTTAATCAAAATACAAATAATTGACATGAAAGAGAAAGCACTTGTATTTTCTTTCCACTCTGACTTGAGTATTAGCAATTTACTTTGTTTCTCCAGACATTTTCTTCCACAGATGCATGCATGTATTTCTCCTCCAAATGAATCATATTGAGTATGGTTTTGTAACCTGATGTCTTTCCATTTTGTAATATATCATGACTATATTTCCATGTCAATCAATATACTTTTACAACAACATATCCTAATAAACTTTTCATTGAAATGTACTGTACATTTCAGAAAAGTGTACATTTCATAAGTATGCTGCTAGATGAATTTTTACCAACTGAATACATTCATGAAACTAGCTACTGGATCAAGAAACAGAATATTACCAGTGTCTCAGAAACCTGTCAAAGGGCTCTTTCCAGTCATCTCCCTTCCCATTCTTCTTTTATCCTAACTTCTAACAGCATAGATTCTTTTCATAGCTACATATACTTGTTATGGGTTTAAAATTGTGTCCTCCCAAAAGTTATGTTGAAATCCTAACCCCAATCCCTTCTAATGTAATCTTATTTGGAAATAGGATCTATGTGGATGTAGTCAAATCATTAGGATGGGTCCTAATTTACTATGATTCTGTATTATGAAGACAGAGACACACAGAGAGAATATCATGTGATGAGGGATGCTGAGATTGGAGCAAAGATAACAGCTGCAAGCTAAAGAACAGCTACCACAAGGCGCTAAGAAGAGGCAAGGAAGGATTCTACTCAGAGTCAGAAGGAACATGGCCCTGCTGACACCTTGTTTTCATACGTTGGCCTCTAGAACTATAAAAGAATAGGTCTCTGTTGTTTTAAGACACCCAGATTGTGGTACTCTGTTATGGCAGCTCTAGGATCTAATAAATACCTAACCCAGTTTTGGAAGATTTGGGGTTTTTCTAACATTTTATTATTTTTATAATGTTATTAATAATTCTTTAAATTTTTTTCCTTAGAAGAAGCTATATAAGTGAATTATCTATATTAAAGAATATTAATAGGGAATATTAGTAAGACAATGACTATGAATCCTCCAATCACCATCTTTAGGTGTTGTACTTGGTGATGTAGGTAATAGCAAAGCCCCCTGGTGATGGGCTGTTTCCTATATAATGCATTCTCCTGTAACTTTAGGATTCCCTAGCCTCTGTGTATAGTGGACTCACAAAAAGATATAACTGGCTCCTGATACCACCGTCATAAAGCAGAAAATCTCAGTCCCTTATCTCTGGGAGTCTCTAGAGGGTTTAAGTTCAAGTTATCATTCAAATTCTTGAATAATCCTTTCACATTCTTCCTTTCCTACCCAACCCCTCAACACGTCCTCCTATTGAAAACTTTTGGGGACCTGGCTGTGTTATTTTCTCTGAGAGTGCACTGTGTCAGCGGAAAGGACCTATCTTAGGACTTCAGAAGCTGACTCTACAAGGTGTCAGGACATTGTGGTATTCCACGTGGCCCTCGCCACATTAGAACCAAACAAGGAGAGAAGGTCTTTCTTTCCCATTCTGTACTAGGAGCCCCCAAACAGTGCTACGGGTGTTCTACTGTCTCCCAGAGTCCCACTGCCTACAGCTCCATCATCTGGGGCTTATTCAGGAAGACCAGAATCTGAGACAGATACCATGAGTCAGCTCTGCCTCTATCCTCACATCTCCCACCCACAACCTCCATGTAAAATATTCCAGATTGGTGAGTCCACTGAGTTATCAGGGTTCATACCAAGACCTATCCAGGTCTCAACTGTGAGCACGCTTAAAGCTCAAATCCATTACCTGCTGTCTCCTTGAACCTTCATACTATTTTGATATGAATAAGTCAAATTTCTTATTACTCTTCTTTTTCAAACAAATCCTTGTGTGCTATTACCTGTTTATTTTTTTTTGATAAACATGGGAATAGTTTCGTCAATCACTAAGAATTTGTTAGGAATGACATTAAACCGATGAAATTAATGAATGATTGTCGTCTTTGAAGTGCTTTGGCTTTCATCAGAAGTTACCTATCCGAATATTTGTTCACATCTCCTTCAGAGAGATTTGTGTAGGTGGAGAAGAATGGCAAAGAACAGTCCAAACAACCTGCTGAGTGGGCTTTGGGAAGCCGGTCAAGCACTGCTGGCTTGAATGTTGGAGAGGTAATTGGAAAAGGAGGCAGGATGAGTTCTGAGCCAGCTCTGGGTATCTTCCAGGAATTCTTGATTTTTTTTCATAGCACTGGATGAGTGCGTGTGCCGAGAGAACAAATCTTATGAAAGCAGAAAATAAGCTGATTGAGTATATTTGTTAGACAGGAGGAATTGTGGCTGGGCCCTAGAGCTAAGGGGCATGGAAAGAAATGCAAATTGAGAATAGGTAGTAGTAGGTGTTGTGGGTATGGCTGGCCAGAAATGCAGGGCTAGGCTAAGGCCAGGAGACTTGGGTTCCAATCTGGTCTCTGAAATCAGCTGGCTCTGTGTTATCTTGGGCTACGGGCCTTTCCTCTTGAGCATCTGTTTATTCCTTTCTCAGCAGACTAGCAAAGAAAAAATTTCCCAGTAGTCCTAGGACATTATTTAAGGGTAAGAAATAATTTCAGAGGAAGTGCGTTCTAAATGAGTTCTTTGATCTTATTTGACGAGAGCTCCCTGGGATGACAAATTTTCTCAGATATTGTGGCTTTTTTATTGGTAGGATGAGACAAGGCACCTCTACCCTTCATGGCTGCAGACTCTAGCCATAGGAAAAAGAGCCAGTCTGTTAATGTCCTTGGGGCTACAAGTTTGAAAAAAAACTATCATTGGTGTTATTGATTTTGTTTATAATTCCCTTCCTTTTTTAAAAAATTGCTTTTTAAATTCCAGATATTGCTATGATCCAAGGTAACCCTAATTTAACTGTCACAGAGGTGAATTATTCAGATAGGGCCCCTGATTGACATCAGCTTCTCTGAAGGGGGAAAACTCGTGAACCTTTTCCCAGAAACCGACATGTAGGAACCAAGTCCTTCGAAGGATTCCCTAACGGCCCTGCAGTGCATGGAATCTTCCAAACTATATCTACATCCATTATTCTATTTACCTTAAGGGGGTCTTTGACCAATGCATAATCCCAATTATGCCCCTCTCACTCAGCTCCAGAAGTCATCCAGGACCTCCCTATTCTGAAGGTCAAAAATTTCTTCATTGTGGCTCACCTCATACCAATATCATTTCTTGCCAGATCTTTGAAGGGAAAAAAGGAAAATTCTAAAGTCTCTGTGGCAGCCAGCCTCCAAGATGGCCTCCAGAATAGCCCCCAGAGATCCCTGCCTCTTGTTTTTCACACACTTGTGTTGTTGTTGTTGTTTGTATGAATCGCTTATAATAGAAGCAGTGGGGGAAGTTAGCTACCATATGGTGAGGTCATTCAGTCAGCCTACAGCTAGGCCCACATAACGAGTCTCTAGCAACAGCCAGTGAAAAACAGACCTGACAACAACCCCAGCTTGAAAAAGCTGGAAGGTGAATTCTCTCTGCACTTGAGCGCTCAGATGTGACTGCAGCCCTGGCTGACAGCTCGACTTCAATCTCATGACAGACCCTGAGCCTGCAACCACCTAGCTAAGCCACTCCCTGATTCCTGGCACTCAGAAACTCCTTGAAATAATATGTGTTTGTTGTTGTAAGGTACTAAGTTTGGGGTAATTCGTTATACAGTAACAGATAACTAATGCACTCTGTGTTTTGTTTTTGATTTTTGTGTGAACATAGAGTCAGAAAGACATTTGCTAAGTGGAATGACAAATCAATATTTGTCTATCTTGTGCCAGGCTCTGTTCTAGGTCCCTAGACCTAAATTTATTTGATAATAAGAATCACCTGGGGTGCTGGTTGAAAATTCAGATTTCCAGGCCCCTTCACTGGGTTTGGGGTGGGACCAAGGAATGAGTGCATTTAACTAGCACACCGGATAATTCTTATCAGGCAAGTTTGAGAAATATTACAGAAAAGGGTTAAAAAATGAATGAGACATAGCTTTTACTCAGGCAACAGTGTAAGACAGAAAGCAAACTGGTACACAAAAGTGCATTTAAAGAGAGGCACCAAGTGGTAAGGGAAGACGGGAAAAGCATCAGGGAAATCGAGAAATACTTCTTGGAAGAAAAGACACGTGAGCTAGGTCCCAAAGGTCGGTTAACATCTTCTGGAGCAAGATATGAAAAGAATCACAGAATGATGGTAACAGTTGGTATTCATTAGGTGCCTGCTAAGCACCAGGCCTTGTGCCAAGCACTTTACCTGCCTTACCTTATTTAATCCTCACAACAATTTTATGCAGTAGGAGTTATTGTCATCAGTAATTTAGAAACGGAAAAGCCAGGCTTTGCTTACTAGATTGCCCAAGGTCACACAGTTCCTTTGTGTAGAGTTAGGCAGAAAGGAGGCTGCTGACTTCATATGCAATGTTCTTAACCACTATTGTGCTCCACATCCCAGGGGAAATGAGCCTCAGAGACGTGAAAGGGCTGTGACATTTTTGCAAATGACAGAAGTTTTGTGCAAATGATAGAACAAGATGTCCAGGTAAGGATCTGGGCCACAGGAAGATATTACATGAAGAATTAGAACCTGGCGGTGACTTCCTAGTGCAAGTTTAATTCATTCATTTTTTTAAACGAGAAAAGGGAGCCCTAGGAAAATTTATGCTTCATTCCTAAAGCCATACAGTTGATGGTGACAAAACAGACTAAGCAGCCCCCTTTTCATAATGGCCAATTACAGGCCAAATTGGGATTGGCCTTAAATGCCTTGCTATTCTAGCTCATTTTAACCATTTTAAGCAGATGATTCAATGACATTAATGCATTCACAATTACCACTATCGGTTTCTAGAACTTTTTTTTATCCCATACAGAAACTCTGTATCTATTAAATGATAACTCTCCTCCTTATTCCTCCTCTTTTGGTAAACACTATTCTACTTTCTGATTCTATGAATTTGCCTGTTCTAGTTACCTCATATATATGGAATCATATAATATTTGTCCTTTTGTGCCTGGCTTATTTTACTTAACGTGATGCTTTCAAGATTCACCCATATTGTAGCATATATCAATATTTTACTACAATTTTTGTCATAAAATACACATAATATTTACAATCTTAACCATTTTAAGTGTACAGTTTAGTGAATTAAGTACATTCATACTGTCATGCAGCCATCACCATTATTCATCTCCAGAACTTTTTTGCATCTTGCAAAACTGAAACTTGGTACACAGCGGTACACGCGTGAAGCCCACCCCAGTGTCCACCTGGCCTCGCACGAGGGAACGGCGGGTGGGGCGGGTCCCAGCCTGTCCTGTGAGGGCGGGGACCCTCTGGGGCCTTTGAGATCGCACCAGCAAGGCGGGCCGCGCCCGCCCACTCTGGCGGAGGCTCTGGGGCTGACCAGGTGAGCCGGCTGAGCGGTCCGGGCCCGGGGGCGGCCGGAGCCCTGCCGCGTGGGCACGTCCGGCGCCGAGTGGGCGCGGAGCCCCGCGCGCCCCGGCTCCCGCCCGGGGCGGCCGTTCGGCAGCCCGAGTCCGGGGAGTGCGCGCCGCCCGCCGGGCGCGGCTCCCGCCGGCGTTTCCGAGGGTGGCGGGGGGGGGGGGCAGTCCGTTCGTCCCTAAACTCCGGCCCCGGGACGACTTCGGGGTCCCCAGCGGCGCGTGGGCCAGGGCGGCCCCGAAGCGTCCCCGCCTGCAGCCGGGACCCGAGGACGCGCTCGGGAGCCAGCCGCCTGCGCCCCGGGAGCCCCGCGGCCCGGGGGCGGGGACAGCGACGCGGGGCGGCGCGGGGCGGCCCGGCGCGGAGCCGCCCTCACTCGGGGCCGCCGCGGCCGCACCGGCGCTGCTCCCCCGGAGCCGGGAAGGAGCCTCGAGGGGAGGAGGAAGAAAGAGGGACCTGTCCTCTTCTGCGGCCCAATGGGAGAAGCTCGTGGCCCCGAGCCCAGGATAAAGAAACCAGGGCCCGGGCCCCTGGGCGCCTGGACGCCGCAGGTACTGGGCGCGCCCCCGGGGAGACGCTCCGGACAGAGGAGCCGCGCGCCGGCCGCTCGCGGCGCCGGCAGCCGCTGGGACGCGGGGGCTTTGGCACGCGGAGGGGGCTTTCCAGGGAATTCACCCCGGAGCCCACTTCTCCAGTCTCCTTCCGCCCTTAGGTGTGCGCTTCGAGGCGAGGCTCCGAGGACAAAGTTGGGAGCAGGAGAAGGCTGGTTAGCGGGGGCCGCCAAAGGAGGCTTCGGATTCCGAAGGGTCTGGCCAGGGCGAGAGCTAAACGGCGGGATCCCCAGAGAACACTGGATTGGGAATGGGGTTCCTCTTTGAGAGGCGAGGAGGAGGAGATCGCTGGACAGTTTCTCCCCAGATCTCTTCCCCCGCCCCGAAAAGCTTTTATTACTCTTTGTTTTTAGCACCCGACTTTGAGCCTTCCAGGTAGCAGAGGTGGCATGCCTCTGAGACACAGGGCCCGCTGACAGGAGCGCCGACTGTCCCACCTGGATTGGGAATCGCAGTTGCACTGCACTTTCTGAGCTGCGAACCTGCCCCGCTCTGACCTTTCAGATCTCGGTTCTGCTGCTTAGACCTGAACGGGGCAAAGGACGGGGCCTGAGAGGGGCAGAGCTGAAGGCTCAGAGGAAGGAAATGAATCTGAGAAAAGTGGGGGCGAGAACCTGGGGAGAGGGGCAAGAATGGGGCTGAACCTCACTGGGGTACAGAGGGACTTTAACCCAGGCTCCCAAAGTCAAGTCCAGATGTCTCTCCTTTGAGGGAGGTGGGCAGCAGGCTTTCCTGGGGGTCCTAGGTGTGTCTTCCTTGTGTCACCTCAGGTTTTCTCTCTCTGGTTTTCTTGATATGTCCAGTGCTCTCCAGACTACATACAGCCTTCCTCTTACATTTCAGCAACCTGGTCTGAGGTTTTCAGGCCCTGGGAGGGACTGGTACTGCGGGAAGAGGGCAGGGACAGGGACTCCAGCATCTTTTTTTTTTTTTTCCTCAGCAGTACAGCCAACATTCCTCCTTGCTCTCTAGCCCTTACCCAACCTCAGCCCCATTATGTGGTGTGGTGGAGTCATCTATGTATCAGGATTTTCCTTCTCTCCTTTGCAGCTGACTGAGGAGGCTGAACACTTGATGTAGTAATTCCTTGCAGTTTTAGGGTGTAACACCCTCCCTCTCTAGGGAGTGCCATGTTTTACAGACATTATTGATCTCTTGCCTGGAGGATGTTGAAACTTTGAGTGTTTAAGCTATTTACTTTAGGACACACAACCAGCCAAGAAAAGATTTTGCTCCAGACCTCCCTTTCTAAGCTATTCAGTGATTAGGCTGTGACTTTAACCCTTCAGCCTCTGCCTGGGAACAGGCTTTGGTAAACTTGCTGGGCTTCTAAGGTTACAGCAGACTTGGATGTGGGAACAGGAAGCCCAATGAAGAGAAGGAAAAGTGGCTGTTAGGTAGGCTTGCTATTTCAGAGTAGCGTTTTGCTAGAAGAAAGGAGACCGGCTTAGAAAGTCTTCCCTCTTTGATGGTATTCAGAATCATTTTGTTTAAGCCATAGAATGGGACAATTCCACAAGGACAAAGTTCAGTCAGGACAGGGAATGAATGGAGTTTGGAACATGTCCCTTTTGTTATCTTCGGCCCCCCTACACTCCCAACTTTGGTCTCTGAGAAAAAGTGCAACATTTCACAGTCTGCAGTAGAATGAAAATAAACTGCATCAGTGCCTGATTGTCTCTATAACAATTCAACCTTCCCTGAATGGGTAAGTGGTTGTTATTCATTTGTTTTTTCTTGCTGGTTCCTCCATCACCCTAGTGTTCACTCTGAGCAGGTGGCTAATGGGTCTGTTTGGGTTACAGAATGGTTTTCAATTTGGCCAGGTTCACTCACATGTGTAGCCAACTGTTT
This sequence comes from Cynopterus sphinx, assembly GCA_030015415.1. Taxonomy (NCBI): domain Eukaryota; kingdom Metazoa; phylum Chordata; class Mammalia; order Chiroptera; family Pteropodidae; genus Cynopterus; species Cynopterus sphinx. Next base: position 56,002,169 of record CM057383.1, on the reverse strand, counting down.
GTGTGTCTTTCAAAGGCTTAGGATGGAGCTCCAATACTGTACCCTAAGGATGCTGGCAGGGACACTGTGACTCATTTAGGGAGAACTGAGTGTCAGCAGAGAGAGAGAAGATATCAGCCTTCGAGACATCGCTCCAGAGGAATTCTCGGCAGTATTGCTCAAGGCACCACCATCTGGCCAGATGGAAGTCTTCACGGGGGACATGGGTGAGAACGCCACCAACATCTCCACCAACTTCTTTTCTGTGCTTGACACCCATGGAGCCCAAGCTGCTTCCTTCCCATTCAACTTCAGCTATGGTGACTATGACATGCCCTTGGATGAGGATGAGGATGTGACCAATTCACGAACTTTCTTTGCTGCCAAGATTGTCATTGGCATGGCCCTGGTGGGCATCATGCTGGTCTGTGGCGTTGGCAACTTCATCTTCATCTTCGCCCTGGCCCGCTACAAGAAGCTGCGCAACCTCACCAACTTGTTCATTGCCAACCTGGCCATCTCTGACTTCCTGGTGGCCATTGTCTGCTGTCCCTTTGAAATGGACTACTATGTGGTGCGCCAGCTTTCTTGGAAGCATGGCCACATCCTGTGTGCCTCTATCAACTACCTGCGCACTGTCTCTCTCTACGTCTCCACCAATGCTCTGCTGGCCATTGCCATCGACAGGTGAGTGAGGAGTAATTGGAATTGTTAATTGCAGTTGTGATGAATGAGAGATATCTGTACTGCTCAAAGATGTGGATGCACAAAGGCTTAAAAGTTGGCCCATCGACTAAACAGAGAGAGTTCTAGATTTCCAGCTGGCAGGCAGAAGGTGGCAGAGCCCCGCTGAGTTGGGCAGTAGGAGGGCTTTTGATCCCCCTTTGCTATAAACATGCTTCTAGGTATTGTATCTGTTCAAGGTTTATAGGTAGAGAGGTAAGAGACACTGTGGAGGGATAAGATTAAGTTCCAGATAGGTACCTCTTGAATCAATTTCAATATCTTGAGGGAGGTTTCTGTCTCATCAAGACTTCCTCTACTGAAACATGACCCCTCTAGCATGAATTGATTTTAAAATAAGATTGAAGGATTTGTTTTGAAACAACAAAAGGGAACATAAGCTTACTTACTCTTTTAGTTGCATTAATCAGTTTGCTCCCTTTTATACATTTGTGTGCAATGGTGCAGAAGACCTGTTTCTAGTGATGGCAAATAAAACCAATAAGAGGAGCCAATGCAAATCTTTCTGATGTTATGTTTAGTCTTCATTTAAATGAGTATAATTTCTTGTGCTAATGGGCCAAGATGGTTTTTGTTCCCTTGGGACAGTCTTTGTAGATGTACAGATAGTTACCTTGAGGGTCAAATCAGGCCTCTGTGTACTTGGATGTGAACAGCCCGTCTCTTTCCCTTAACCCAGAGAGCCTGAAGCACAGATGTTCTCCCTGTTTCATGGCCTTAGGGCTCTGGTGGAGTTTGATTCTACCCCTCACAGTCAGGACACCCCAGGACAATGTTCTGGGGATGAGCATAATTATAGGGCCTGTTTTGTGGAGTCATAGGCAGGATAACCTGGAATCAGCCCAAACTCGAGAAAAGGGGGTTGAGAAAGAACCTGGCTTTAAAACCACTGAAGGGTGAAGCCTTGGCCTCTTTTCTCCAGGGAAGGATGTCAGGGAATTAGCAGCTAAAACAACCCTTGGTCTGTCACCCGTAGAAGGTACTTCTGTCATCCTGCAGAGGGCTGCTTCTTCTTGGCCAAGGTCTTCCACTTGAGTCATGGAGCCATACAGCATTTTGTTTATCCAGGCATGGACCCTGAGTGGACCTACAGAAGAAGCAGAAGAAGGACAATCAAGCAGGGTATCTGGCCCCTAAGCCTCCAAAATTGTCAAGGAAGAGCTGTAGGGACCTTAGTTCTGACTTTTTCTAAAAGAAGCTGCCACCATCATCTCTCTCAGTGCACCAGCCGACAGAGCACATGAGGTCATTTCCTGAAGTTTCACTCCAGCAGGAAATGTTTTCACAGGGGTGCTCTCAACCCCTGAAAGTGGATTAGGTAGGTGCCTATTGTGGGATGGGACTCTGCCCTCTGGGTGAGATCCATTTCACCATGTTGGGGTCCACTTGTCTAAAGGGCTAACACTGTAGTAGGGAGTGGCTTCAGCAGGAGGGAAGCAAAAGTAACTTAATGGGCACTGGGTTACTTTGAACATGTGAGAGGTAAGATCTGTGTCAATCAATTCCCCTCAATCTCCTGAACTTCCTTCAAGCTCAAATTCTACTTTCATACCAAACCCCACTTGTCTAGAATACTGCAGGCATTTCTGTTTCAGCCTGAGTTTAGATAATGCGATTTAGATATAATTAGAAAGATTAGTTGGGGAACTTGCTCTGCATCGTGAAGCCTGCTATTGTTTAGAGTGGGGCCGTGAGTGGAAACTTGCACTCAGACTTTAGAGGAAAGTACTGTTCCCTACACAGTGCTGTCCTGAGGCCTTGGCCAACTAACCAGCTGCTCCAATGCATTAAGTTCCTTTACTGATGTTTGTGATTTTTCTCTTCAAATTGTTCATGTTTTGACCATCGAATTTCAATTTTGTGGTCTAGGACCTCATTGATTCCTATTTGATTGCATGTTTTGTTCAGGATTTGATCAGTGGTTTTCAGGTTTGATTTGGTTAGTTTTGGGCAACTAATTTTTATCTTGATATAACAAATATACTTACAGTTATAAAAGTAACTTTATTTTTTAAATAAATTTTTTGTAGGAATAATTTTAGTGGTTATTCTGCTGGGTTTTAAATACCTATGGTACCACCTATTAGCTGTAGGGCCTTGTGTTAGTTATTTGACTACTCTCTCCATCAGTTTTCTCATGTATAAAATGGGAATAATAAGAAAACTTAATGTACTGGGTTGCTTTGAGGATTAAATTAATATAGGTAATTGTTTAGAACAATGCATAAAACAGAGTAAACATAAATCATGAATATTGTAATTCTTGAATTAAAGGAATAACAACAACAACAACAACAAAACAGATAAATGAATGAATATTTCTGATTGGCTAACCTATTGTCATTGAAGTGATTGTTTTTATGATGTAATTTATAAAATAATAATATAAGGTTTTTAAGAAAACCAGCTAACAAGATAGAGCAGAACAGAACTATTTATCTTTTACCTTTCTAGACTGCTCTGTTTCTCTTATTGGCTCCATGGTTCTCCCAAGCATCTAAACTAGCAAGTCTCCTCTGGCCTGGCTGGACACTCTCACCTTTTCTCAAGCATTCATTCCATTTTCAGGTCCTGCCAATATTCACCCCTCTCTCCCACCTGTTCACTCAGGGCTGGACTATTATAGTCTCCTTTTGATCTTACTGCCTTTGGAGTCTCTTGGTTTGCTCTCTGCCAACCCTCCTCCTCTCACAATCCATCCTAAACGTTCATTGATTCATTTATTCAAACAATGCATTTTTGTAGAGTGACTGCGATGTGACAGCTACTATTTCAAGCACTGGGGATATGATGGTGAATAAGAAAAAAAGCTCCTTGCTTTCATGGAGCTCACATACATGGATGGAGAGAGTTAATAGACAAACAAACAAGATAATTTCAGAGCATGAGAAATGCTCTGAACAAAATAAAAACAAACAAACACAAAAACCTTGAGAGTGACAAGGTGTGAGCTATTCTAGGTATAGAGTCAGGAAAAGTGCCTTTGAGGAGAAGGCATTTGAACGTACCTCTGAATGATAAAAAAAGAAAAAAAAAAAAAAAGCCAGCCCCCTAAAAATTGAGGAAAAGCACTCCAGACAAAGGAAATTATAAGTACAGAAGCCCTGAGACAGGAACAAACCTGAAAGAAAGGAGGCCCGTCACCTGAGGGAAGAAAGCAAGACTGCAGCCCAGTTAATCTTCTGTCTTGTACATGTCCCCTCTCTCTGGCTCAAAAGACTTCTAACTTCATTGTGTATAAAATATGGCTCAAACCCCTTCGCCTGCTCTTGCAACCTTTTATTTTGAGCCCCAGCCTGCCTCCCAGTCTCATGCTGGGTAAACCCATTTTATGTCCTGTTTTCCAAAGAAGGTTGCAATCTTTTTGAAAACTGTCACCATGGCTGGCTGCGTTTCTATTTGTTCAGTGCTAGGCACTGCTGACAGTGAAGTTTCACTAAAATCCTAGGTGCCCAGAATTCACAGACAGCAAAAGGTTGTAAAAGAAGAAGAAAGACATAATCCCTGCTCTAAGGAGCTTACCACCTAGAGTGGGGTGGGGTGAATGGGTGAGAGCTGATACTTATGAAACAATTAGAAGATAAAGGATAAGTTTTAAATGAAATTTAGAGAATTTGTGTACCTGAGTAGTCAAAGGAGGCTTTATGGAGGCGGGAGGTTTTTAACTGGCTTTCAGTACATTACAATCAGCAAAGTAAAAGGAAAGTTTTCTAAGAGGGTAGAACACTTTGCCAAAGTGAGAATGCTTGAGGTATGAGGTCTCTTGGGGAGGTATGTGGGACAGAAGCAGGAACATATGAAGGTAGAGATCAGAAAGAACAGGGCCATATTCCAGAAGATCTCAAAATCTAGGCACAGGGAGTCAGACCTGTTGGCAGCAGGGAATTGAAAAAGATCATAAAAGGACCCTGTACCTCCAGATTGGGGTTTTCTCTTTGATATGGAGACATCTATAGTCCTTGAGGTGTATCCCTCAGATCCCAGTGCCCCACATGCTTTTATTCAAAATACAGGGGAAACTGGTCAGCCTGCTTGCCTATTGATAACTCTCCTCTTCTGTCCAAATGAAGCCAGCAAAGGCACAGGTAACCATGCTCAGCCCTAGGTAACACAAATGCTTTCCAGTGAGCTTGTCAGTCGGAGCTGGCTAGCCCAAGGAGTGGGTCCTGAAATCCCCGCCCATCCCATGACCAGTCTTATAGCTACTGCAACTGCCACTTCCATGGTTTGACTTGGGGCTGGGTCCTGAGGACAGAGAGGAAGTGCAAATGATTTTTGTTTAATCACGCAGACTACTCTCATTACACAATTAACTACCTGGACATTTCTTTGTCTAGCAGTTTTTATTCTTTGTTCTCTGGAAAATGTTGGCTCAAAGTGGTTTTGGACCTGAGCCATTGTAGTGGTAGACACACAGGACAAGCCAAGGGCATATTCATAAGCAGAGAAAAGTATCTGCCAATTGCCTGAATCATTCTTGGAACATCAGTAAGTAGGAGCCAACTGTCATGGAGAGAATAGATGAGAAAGACAACTAAGGTGCCAGCAGTGTAGGAGGAAAGGGGTATTGCTCTGGTTGGAAAGGGAGAAGACAAATGGCGTATTTGAGAGCTCACTGGATTTGGAGCAAGGTATGAATGGGTGTGCATCATGGTTCTGTCAATTTCCAATTATGTGGTTTTTAGCAGATTTAAAAATTTTTCTAAACCTCAGTCTTCTCATCTGTAAAATGGGCATCTTTTCTCTCATGTATTCAGTAGAGTTGAGATTATCTAATGAGAATGTGGATTTGAAAATGCTTTGTAAATTGTAAACTGCTTTACAAACATAAGCAAGTAGTACTAATACTAGAGTTTTGGAGTTCTAATCCTAGCATAGCCAAAATTGGTGGAGAGCCTTAAAACAATTTCTGAAATTTGCTTATTGGTAAATGTATTTGGAAGGCCTTTTGCATAGCTTCTGGTGCTAACCTTGGGAGTGAGTTAGGGTGATGTCAGAGAAAGCCAGGATAAAATAACTATCTGATGGGTAGTGCCAGATGACCCTGAAGATTAGTTTTAATGTGAAGATAAATAGATCTAATAAAATAGAAAGTTATAGAGTACTTGCAAACACAGTATTTGCCAAGAAAAGGTAAAAGAAAATGACTATGTATACAAAATAGCTCTGAAAAAAAAATTTTAGGATGCTAGTAGTTTCTTGTGTGTTAAGGGCCTATCGTTTATATGCAGTTTCTTATTGGAGCCTCACAGTATCTCCGTGAAGTTGGTGAGGTGAGTGATATTCCCATGTTACAGGTGAGGAAAGTGAGCCCACAATGCTAAGAAAATTACTCAAATTCACATAACGGGTTTGAGGTGAAGCTAAGATTAGATTCTTGGTCTTCTGACTCCTAGATCAGCATTCTCTACTACTTGTTCATTGAAAAAACACTTTGACTTTGAAACATCATGAAGGTATAGGAAGTTACTATTGGGGAAAAGAAGGAATCAAATTATGTAGTGAAATTAATATACTAAACAAGTATGACTATAGAAATATTCTTTGACAGAGTAATCAACAGAACATGGTAGGGTAGATAGGAAGATAGCTAATGAGAGCAAAAGCACAAGATTCTTAGTTTTTGTTAGGAGTCAGAGTAAGTTTGGCAGGAACACCGTGGTCTTTGTGCAGGGCTCATACATGTACATTAACAAAAGCACTGCCAACATCCTGCAGACACTACCATTCCACACTTCAGCACTCAGGAGATTGGTGAGAATGCCAGGCACAGGGATTATTGCTGATGGCAGAGCATATTGAGCAGCCATCTTGGTGTCCAGAGGGTGGACCCAACCAATCCAACTTCATCTAACATCCGGGAGCCAGAACACAGCAGAAGTTTCATTCCAGTTAACTCTCCAAATGACATATGATGGAGTTGGCTGCAAGTGTTGGGAGGCAGGAGGAGGGACAGAAACAGCAGGAATATAATTGGAAGAAAGAAATAAGGATGCACCTCCTCTTCTAATCAAAAGCCCAAGAAAGATGACATTAAAGAATTGATTTCAAAGGAAACAGAATTGCCTTGGCTTTCCTTCAGACCTTTGTCACATTTGCTCTTGGCTCTACCTGGGATAAGCTGTGGGCACCTGAGAATATGTTTATTTCCATTGTTGATTAGTCATTCCCTCCCACTTCACTTCCGATCTTTCTCTTTCTCCAACTTCCACCCCCTGCCTGACATGGAAAGTCTTCCAGGAAACCAGAGCTGTCTGTGTAAGTATGTGCACTCTCTTTGGGAAGGAGATTTCATACCGCAGGAATGACTCACATCCCCCAGAAAGGGCTCTCTCTTCATTCCGGGACCACTGTGGTAAAAGGAGTGTGGTTTTCTTTTGTTTTTTTTTGGAGAGAACATAGACAATATCTTTTACTGTCTGGTGCTTTGCGGTTAAAAAGTACATTCATGTATATTCTCAACTGATTTTCACATCAACCTAGTGAGATAAGGTTAAATGTTTTCTATGAAGGGTCTTATGGTATATGACCTTGAGAAAGTCACTCATCTCTCCCTTGGCTTCTATTTTTCTGCCTGGAAAAGAAAATAAATGTTCACATGTTTTTCATCCCCCTTTGCATGCAGAGCAATGTTTTTAAAAAGGTGGAATGAAGACAAAACTTTGCCCACTGCTTCCACTGGAAAGAACACGTTCTCCTAAGTCTTTGGAATTATCAGGCCTTCTTACCTTTAAACTGTGAGGGTAATTAAGATGAATGGCCCTGAAAACAGGAAAGACCTGAAAATAATGCTGTGGTAGAAACTGATGGGAGGCATTATTACTCCATTTAATAATAATAATAATTACCATTTACTGAGTACATGTTTAAAACTGTCAGGAATGGTGTAGACATTCGCATATTTAATCCTAAAAACAAACAAAACCTTTTGCAGATAAGATAACCAAGATTCAGAGATTAAACAAAACGTGCCTGAGGTTGCAACAGCTAGTAAGGAGCGGAACTGGGGTTTACAGTCAAGTCTGGCTTGCTTGGGAGCCCATACGCCATTGTGTTTTATCTCCACACACACCATTCTGAGCAAAAATACTATCATCATCTAGCACGTCCTTGTCACAGTGGTTGACCCCTTTGTGTCCGCCCTAGATATCTGGCCATTGTCCACCCGCTGAGACCCCGGATGAAGTACCAAACAGCCACTGGCTTGATCGCCTCGCTGTGGGTGGTGTCCACCCTCATCGCCATCCCCTCCGCCTACTTCACAACTGAAACGGTCCTCATCATTGTCAAGAGCCAGGAGAAGATCTTCTGCGGCCAGATTTGGCCGGTGGACCAGCAGCTCTACTACAAGTCCTACTTCCTCTTCATCTTCGGCATCGAGTTCGTGGGCCCCGTGGTCACCATGACCCTGTGCTACGCCAGGATCTCCCGGGAACTCTGGTTCAAGGCCGTCCCCGGTTTCCAGACGGAGCAGATCCGGAAGCGCCTGCGCTGCCGCCGGAAGACGGTCCTGGTGCTCATGGGCGTCCTCTCCGCCTACGTGCTGTGCTGGGCGCCCTTCTACGGCTTCACCCTCGTGCGTGACTTCTTCCCCAGCGTGTTCGTGAAGGAGAAGCACTACCTGACGGCCTTCTACATCGTGGAGTGCATCGCCATGAGCAATAGCATGATCAACACCCTGTGCTTCGTGACCGTCAAGAACAACACCATCAAGTACTTCAAGAGGATCATGCTGCTCCACTGGAAGTCTTCCCACAGTGGGAGTAAGTCCAGCGCCGACCTCGATCTCAAAACCACGGGAGTGCCTGCCACCGAAGAGGTGGACTGCATCCGACTGAAATAGTCCTATGGGCCTTGCAAAGTTTAAACACAGACAGGACCTTTGGGACAGACACCAGTGTGTTTAGATACATGTTATCACCGGGAACTGCTGGTTTTCTGCAGAGGGCAGAGTAGATGGACAACTGTGTGAGCACCGTGATCAGGGAGCTCAGATTTTCTAAAACTGCTGTGATTAGACACCGTCACCAGTGACTGACGCTCATTGAATGTGTAATTTGCGCAAAGAGTAAGCATCGGTGAAACCTACATATGTTGACAACATTTAGGTGTCAAAAAAGAAAATAGGGATTAAATCAAGAAAACTGTTAGAGTACAGACAGCCTGGAAAAAAGAGATTCCAGAAGGGAACCCAAGTAGGTACCAGGACTATTGTACATCTGTTTGTAGGGTGAGGGTCCCTCTGGGCCATTTCAGCTACTCATCAGACACTGATGTAGCCAATTTCTAAGACTGTCCTTAGGCTCAAGTTTACTCCTAACATTTGTGAGGCTGGAGGCTCTTGATTTTTTCTTCAACACTTCTCATTCCTGCTCTTGACTCTCACTGTGAAGAGCCTTACATGCATGCACATGGACACCCAAGTATGCATGGCTAAGTTTTGTTTAAACCCTCTTCTCCCACACTGCACCATCCCCACTCCCCACTCAGGTAAGGCTCATTGTCTGGAGGAGGGACTTGGAGAAGATGCCACATAGACCCTGGAATCCATTTAGATGGGAAATTATGGGGTTTGGGACACCTGGAACAACTCAAGAGGGGAAAGCCTGGGCTCAGGATGGGTATGTCCCTTTAGCTCAGTGGTTTTCTCATCCCATTGGGAGGGGAGCAAGTAGAGGGCCTCTGAAACTATGGGGCTCAAGGAAGGGGCTCAGGTTTTCTGTGTCTAAAGGTGATACGTTTCCACCTCTCGGGTATTCTGGCTTGGATCAATTAGACTTCTCCTTAAGTCCCTCTCTTCTATCTCATGTTTCCAGCTGTGAAGCATAGAATCTTTGAAAGTGGCTACAATACCTCATGAATGTGGCTATCAGCCATTTTTCCATTCCCACCAGCTTGCACCCTCATTGATATGATTTGAGGGCAAGATGTCTTTGTCACTAGTGCCTGAATCCCATCATACTCATTATTCCTTTGGATTAAAACTTGTTTCTCCTTTAAAATGGTGGTATTTTTAGGAGGGATAACCCATTACATTTTTACCCCTAAGTGTGAATGAAGTCATACCATCTAGTGGCAGGCAATGAAGGTCAGTGATAGAGCCTTGGGCACCCAGAAAAGAAAAGGACATACAAATGAGTGGTGGTGAAGCAACAATGGGATGACTCCACAGGCTTATTGAGAGCTTGTTCCACTTTCTAACCACCTCCTTTGTTTGGTGTTTTGAATTTTGGAATTTGGAATTTTGGAACCAGAAGATCCAATTCAGCCTTCCAGGTTTTGTCACCTGTAGGACCCTAGATAAAGCTTTTTGGAAGGGATGATAATACCTGAGGTGTCTACTAATGAGATGGTTGTGACAAGCCAATGATATAATATGTGGAAAAACTCTTTCAACCACACAAGTAATCAAAAGAATGGACTGACTCTGTAGTGTGCTTGGACAAGGAAAAACTGACCTTGACTTCTATTATCTATAAACGTCACAATTTTCCCCTTTTATTATTGTTTATGTAAATTATTTTCTTTTATCTCTTAGCAGTGCTACATGCACTATGTTCTTAAAAACAAGTTGATACAAAAACAGTGAAATTCGGTGGCAGAAGTGTGAAAGGAAATGGTAGATCAGTCTTCAGTCAGAAGATGAGCTCAGAGTTTTAGAAACTTCCAAATCAAAGCATCTTTGTGATCATGGAAGTATTGGCCATCTTCCTATGCTTGTTCCCAGCCAGCATGAATCTGGGCAATGTGGCATTTGTTTCTCAGTCTGTTTTTGTTCTCATGTGTGTTTACAAATATAGAGTTGATTTGTCCTTTTCTTAAATAATTCTAGAGTAGCACTTTTATAATGATATTTAAGTGACACCTCTATGGCATTTCTTCTTCCAAATGTAGTTAAGTATTTTGAGCAGCAAAGTTTATTTTTAAAGTTATCTTATTTCCCTGGAAGATACATTTCAAAAACCTATTTTTTTCCTATTTATTATTCAGTATATTTACCCTACAGTTTAATCAGAATACTCTCAAAGAATAAAAACTAATTAAAATGTTAGCCTAAATCCAATATGCCTTGGAAGGATATTCTTACTTTTAATCATATATTGCATTGTAAAACAGGGAAAGTTAGTTTTTAGACTAAAGAATAATAAAATTACATAATTTATTGCCACTATGTTCACATTTTTCATTAGGAATGCTAACCAAAAGTTGGCTGTATTAAATAGGAGCTTTTAATATCTGACAACCAAACCTGTTTCTGCTTTTTGGCCTAAAGTGTATCAATTTTCACTCCTTTATCTGTAATACTCCTAGATATTATGTCTGCTTGTGATTTTATAGTGCATGAAATTATTGTGTTGATATCAAGTGAAAAAAAATGTACATATATAATCATTCACCATAGTGTTTTTCTAATTTCTACCCCCCATTTTTTTCCTAGTTATAGTGTGATGGTTCTTTGAGTAAACACTGAATAAATGGCATTCTATGATTATACAAATTGTGAGGACAGTGCTAACTCATGCTCATATTGCCAGTGAATTTCTTCTCTCCATCCTAAGGAGTTTTAATTGATTTATATCTTCTTCCTATAAGTCTACTCTGGTAAAATCATTAATACATTTTAGCATCTAAGTGCTGAGACTGGAAATCTGAAGACCTGTTTACGTCTGTTACATAAGCTAAGGCTGAACCTTTGAACAGGCTTAATATCTGCACATGCAAAGTGAACCAGGAGATGACCTATGATACCACACTTTGTTCAAGTTAGTGGCTGACTCATTGAACTGAATAGCCTGGCCAGTAGGTGGCTTCTCCAAAGACTGGTGGTAAGCTTATGCTCATGTGTTCTGTTTCTGTTTCAATATGCAGAGAGATATACACCTTGTCATATACTGATGGTTAAAGAAGTGATTATGGAAAATCAGATCACTTTCTTAACTAAAGTAAAAGAAAAGCAGATTTACAACAAAGCTTTTAGAGATTTTGCTTAGTGAGTACATATTTAAAAAATAAGTTTTTAAATCAAAGACACCAAAGCATGGCAATATGGCAGTCACTACAGCAAGCCCTTGAGCGTGAAACAAGTTCCATGTTCACTGTGGAAAAGAATGCTAAAGAATTTGTGAGAAGGCCAGAAAATTATAAATATGAGTCCTGTTCCTTGAAAAATATGATAAATTTTGGAATGAATCTATAAAGAATGATCCAATTCACCTTCCTAGAGTGTGAGAATTTTAAATTCAAGTTATACATTTTACAGTAGATGAAACTGAAGCTCAGGATGGGGAAGAGATGTTCAGGGTCACACAACGGGTCACTGTGAGAGCCAGGGTTAGACCCCAAGGTTCCCAGTGCTCAGTGTAGGGTTTTCTACCACGGTGTTCCTGGGAGCAGAGAGCATCAATCTTGGAAAGGGAAGGATCCTTTCCAAGAATCCTTGAGATGACTATTCAACTGCAGTCTGGTCTTCTCTGGAGACCCTTAAGAACTTTAGCAGAAACATTCCTCATCCGTCTGCAAGCCAAGTTTAGTTCATCTTACCCTTGGGAACTCACAGCTTAGACATGAAGACCAGGAGGTTTTAAGGAAGAACTGCTAAAAAATGTTTACCACTGCTCTTTCTTTACTTTGCCTAGTTGGGGGTCTTTAGGACTATATAAGGAGAGATATCATGCTCCTGTTCATGAGAACAGCTTCCCTTCCCCGTGAAAGCAGAAAAGAAAGATACAGAAGCCATGTTGGCTGAATGTCCAGAATGGACAGCAGACCTATGTGGTCAAAGTTCAGTGGCATCAGAGGGCCACCTATTGCTGCTGCCAGTAAAGACAAGAAAGGTTGGGAAGGCTTTTTGGATGAGATAGGACTTAAATTGGACAAGTGGGAGGTAGAAAAGCAAGAGAGCAAGCACTCAATATGGGAAGAGAAACATTTCTTTTATCTGTTCCTAGACATTGAGATTGACTTTTTTTCTTGGGAGAAAAAAACCTTCTTACACAATGAAGAGATTATCATTCCTGAAAGAGGTAACCAAAAAACTGAAAAACACACAGAGACATAAGTAATGCTAGAGCCTTAATCTGAGAGTGAGTTTAGATAGGAGGAGGGGGAGGAAAGGAGATACAGAAATTAGCCTTAGAAAGCTGGTCTGTATAATGAGGTGAGGGAGGCATCCTGTAAGTAGAAAAAAAATAAGAGAAAGGAGGAGAAAAAGGACATTGTTGAAAACAAATTTGGCTGACTTCAATAATAACAATGAGAAACATCTACCATGTGTCAGGGGCTGAGATAAGCACATTATAGGATTTGTCCTACTCAGATCTTACGACAACCCTCTAGAGCCGGGGCAAGTGTCACTCTTCTTTTACAGATGAGGAAATCAAGTCTCAGCTTGGAGAGGTTGCTCAAGGTCACACAAGGAATGAATGGTGTGCTGAGATTTGAACCCAAGCAGTTGGATTGCTTTTAGTCACACTGTGCTGCAGGCTTTAAATGGCTTTTCTAGGCTTTGTGTTTTGGTAAACCAAATAAATGCCTCTCTCCTTAGGTCCAATCATTATATCATAAATCATCTCTCCTAAATTACCTAGATTTTTCTCAAAAACTGAGGCTAGCACAACATCCACCTTTATTTTTACTTCTATGAGAAATATTACTCACCCTGCTCAGTTTTGTAAAGGGAAATTAACACTGCTGATCGTTTCTTCCTCCAAAGAATTTCCCTGAGCCATTGGTCAAGAATCACTTTCCTGGAGAACTTAGCTCAATTGGAACTGAGAATGATTCTCCCTTGGTTACTGGAAGCACTTTATTCAAGCAGATAACAACCAGAGGCAGCACCTGCTTGTTTACATTCTTAGCTAATAGAAGTGCTGGACTGTTCCCCAGGAGGAAGACACCACAGGCACTCAGAGAAGTAATGCCAGAGCACATAGTTCAGCCCAGATATTATATTTGTAGCCACCTTCCCAGCAATATGAGCATTAAAAAAATTAGACCAATTTCCTTTGCTTTGTACAAACTTTTACGTTATTACCTAGCAGATTGAAAATCCAGGAATTCTATTAAAACAATTACTGTAGCTAGTATAATTGTTTTTACCATTTAGCATCATTTATTTAACAAATATCTATTTAATGCTTGCTCCGTACTAGTACCATGTAGGTGTTGGGGATTCAACAATGAACAAGACAAAGTTCTGGCATTTGTGGAGTTTCTAGTCTAAATCAACCAATCAAACAAGAGCACATGCATAAATATATCAGATAATTTTTGAAACTGATAAACGTTATGAAAAAGAAAATAAGGAAGGTAAAAGGCCACCAAGTGACAATTCATAGAATAAAGCAGAAAGAAAATGTGGTTTAGGGTGGAAGATCAGAGACAGCTCCGCATCTTGGAGGCTAGAAATGAAGAAGCTAGCTCTGCAAAAATCCAGGAGAAGAGCTTTACAAGCAGAGGAGCCAACAAGAGCAAAATTCCTGAGATAGAAGCAAGCTTGGTAAGATGAGGAGGAATAGCAAGTGTGGCTGGAATGAATAAGGAGGAAATGGCCAGAGTTGACACTGGTGAGGAGGCCACACACTACATTATGCAGAACCTCACAGGCTATGGTAAAGTGTGTAAAATTCTAAATGTCAGAGGAGTTTGCTGGAGAATTTTAAGAAAGGAATCAAAATGGCTCTAAATTAGGGTTTAAAATTAAGCACTCTCTTCGTTATACTAAAAGCAGTCTGGGAGTAGGGAGTGGGTGGGTCATGTTTAGAAGCTGGAATACCAGCTACAAAGCTGTTACTCTCTTTCTAGAAGACTTTTCTTTCGCTTTGTTTTTTACTTTTGTTTCCATACTTTTAATGGCTAAGAAGCCTCTTTGATTCTCTTAATTTTCCATTTTTATAGCATTCTTGTTACTTAGATGAAATTTCTCTTTTTTCAGAGACTATTACTGTTACTTTTTGAAGTTCTACTTTCTCTGAATTGTCTCTGTTACTAACAAAGGTGCATTATTTAATTTATTTGTTATTACTTTTTTGGTTTAGTGCCTAACAGTACAGATTCTAGCCAGATTGCCTGGTTAAAATAATAGCTTCCCCAATGTACAGCACAGTGACTGTAGTTAACATGTGTATCTGAAAGTTGCTAAGATAGTAGATCTTAGAACTCCACATCATAAGAAAAAAAAATGTGTAACTACATATGGAGACAGATGTTAAATAGAATTATTGTGGAGATCATTTCATAATATAAACAAATATTAAATCATTATGTTGTATATCTGAAACTAATATAATGTTATATGCCAATTATATATACTTCAGTTTAAAAAAATATGAGACCAAAAAAAAGGCAAAAAATTTAGCTTCTCTACTTACTAGGGATCTAGAGGTGAACAATTGGACAAAGCTTCAACTTCATGGAGCTTATAGTCTGGAAGGACTTTGGATTTATCTTAAATTGTGAGAAGCCATTGGGGAGTTTTGAGCAATGGAGTAACCAACTTAATTGTCTTTTAAAATGATCACTCTCACTACTGTGTATAGAATAGACTGTGATAGACAGGGGTGGAAGCAAGAAGACAAGTTAAGAAGCAATAGTCCAGATGAGATATAAATATGTCAAAGGTATGAATAGTATGATTGAGATGGGGAGAAATGAATGGATTCTATTATAATTTGAATAAAAAGCTGACAGGACTTGATCAGTATGTGGCATTGTATAAGAGGAGATAGAAGTCAAAGATGCTTCTAGAGTTTTTCTGAAAAACTGGACAAATGATGACATTTTATGTGATGAAATCACTGGGGCTGATCAGGTTTAGGGAGAGTGGTAAATCAAATATTTGCAACTATTAAGTTTATGTGTTAAGTTAGAATGAAGAAGTTCAGAGGTTAAGTATAGAAGGAGGTTCAGTGATTAGGTTCTGAAGTAATCTAGCAAAGAGAGGCTGAGAGGAAGAATAAGATGTACTAAATATTACTGATAGGAAGGAAGTAAATTAAGAAGTTGTCTGCTGTGCTATTATGCTTCAGGTTGTTCAGTTACTTTGGAAGCTGTACATATTCGTTCATTTGCAAATTTATTTATTCAAATATTTATTTAGAGATATAAGTTCTCACCCCACATAGAACTTAAATTCTTAGGTGGAAGGCAGTCAATAACCTAGCAAATCAAAATTAAGATAATCAGAAATTAATAACCTGGGAAACAATAATAAAAGTATAGATGATCAATAAAACCAATTGTCTCTAAACAGAGTAGTAAAAGAGACAAATCTGGGGGAGAATTGATTAAAAAAACAAGAAGAGAAGGCAGAAATAAATATTAAGAAAATAGGATATTACTGCAAATAGAGTAAATATTTTTAAAATCATAAGAGATTATTATAAACAACTTTAATACATTATATTTTCAAAAAACTTAAAAGCCCATCAACTGCAAAATACACTTTTATGAAATTTACGAAGATAAACTAGGTGGTTGTCCATAAAACAGGTCTCAATACATTTCAAAGTATTGATGTTATACAGATTATGTTCTCTGAAAGTGTTATTAAATTATAAATTACTATCAATAAAGCAGTTAAAAAATTCCCCCAAATTTGGAAATTACGCAGGACATTTTTAAATGACCCAACAATTCAAAGAATAAGCTACAAAATAAATTCAAAACTATTTGAAATGGATAAAAATGAAGCATAGCATGTCAGTATTTGTGGGATGCAGTTAAAGCAGTTCTTAGGGAAAAATTTATACCTTTAAATGCTTATATTTAAAAATAAAAGATTTATGATTAATGGTCTATGCTTTCATATAAGAACATTAAAAATAAAAGAGTAAATCAAATCCAAAAGAGCAGCAGAAAAAAAATAATAAAGATAGAAACAGGAATTGTAAAATAGAAAACAGACAAAAAATTGAGAAAAGTGGATAAGTTAAAAGTTTTTTTCCTTGAAAAGATTAATAAAATTGATATAACTCTTGTAAGACTAAGTAAGGAAAAAGAGGAAGAACACAAATTACCAATATCAAAACTGAAGTGGGAACATTAGTAAATATTCTAAATCTGTTAAAAGATAAATAAGAAGGATAATAAAAAGTTTTATGGTAGTAAAATTTGAAATTCAAAGGGAACTAATATCTAGAAAGACACTTAGCAAAGCTGACACAAAAGAAATGGAAAATGTTAATAACTTTCCATCTATTTAAAAAATTGAATTTATATCAAATTTCCCATTTCCTTTCCCACAAACACCACCACCACCACCACCACCACCACCATCACCACCACCAACAGCAGCAACAACAACAGAAGCAAAACTTATGGGCCTAGAGGGATGCAGTGGTAAATTTTCTCAGGCATAAGGTAGGAATAGTGCCAATCTTACACAAATACAGAAAACAGAGGAGAAAACAAGTCCCAAATAGTTTTATAAGGCTGTCATAACATTGAACCCAAACTTGACAAAGATATTACAATAAAAAAATTATCCCCATTAATTTCCTCATTAATCTAGACTAAAAATTTTATAATAAGATATAAAAAAGTTGACTATAAGAAATTCAATTTATACATATAAATAAATATATATAATACATCATGACAATGAAGTTTATCCCAGGAATGCAAGGTTGACAAAACAGTTGAAAAATCAACCAATGTAATTTAACACATTATCAAAACAACAAAAATCATATAACCATCTAAATAGAAGTGGGTGAAACTTTTAATAAAATGCAACATCAAAACTTGATAAAAATTTAGTAAATTCTTAATAGAAAGAAACATCTGCAACCTGACAAAGAATATTTATGAAAAACATACAGCTAAATTATACTTAATGATAAAATATTACGTTTTTTTCTTAAATTTGGATCATGACACAGCTGTTTACTCTTATACTTCTAGTCAAGATTGTGCTGGAAGTCCTGTTAATTTAATAACATAGGAGCAATTTTAAAAAGTGGCATAAAAAATGGTAAAGAGATAAACAGTCATTTTTTTGGTAATGATATGATATTATTTCTAGAAAACCCCAAGTAATCTACAATCTATAAAAACTAATAAGTCAATTTAGCAAGGTTGCAAAGATATCAGTTGATATATAAAGATCAATTACATTTCTAAATAACAGCAAAAGCAACAGAAAAATAAAATTTAAAAACAATGCTATTTACAATAGCCTTGAAACCTAACAAACACCCAAGGATGAAAGAGTGAAAGAGCTTTATACTTGAAACTACAAAACTCTGTTGAAGAAATTAAAAACCATCCAATCATCCTTCCAATGTTCATGGTTTGGGAGACTTAGTTTTGTTACAATATATATTTGTCCCAAATTTTTCTACAGATTCAATGAAATCCCAATTAAAATCCTAATAGACTCTTTTCTGTGAAAATTGACAGGTTGATTCCAATATTTGTATGAAATGCAAAGGATCTAGAAATCTTAAAAAAGAAAAAAGTTGGAGGACATATAGTGCATAATTTGAAAACTTACTGTAAAACTATAGTAATCAAGATGGTGTGGTTTGGCATAAGAATAGACAAACTAGTCAAGGGAACAGAAGAGTAAATATAGAAACAGACTCACAAACAATATGGTCAATTGATTTTTGACAGAGGCACCAAGACAATTCAATATTGAAAAGAAATTTTTTTTCCAGCAAATGGTGTTAAAACAACTGAATACCTGAGTGGTAAAAACTGGACCCCAACTCTTATCTCTCTCTATTATCTCCAAATTAATTTCAGATGAATCAAGGACTTAAAAATATAATCAAGAACCATAGGCTTCTAAAAGAAAACATAGATGAATATCTTCAAAATCTTGGGTCAGAGACTGATTTATTAGGACATGAAAAGTATTAACATAAAAAATATTTGATAAATTGAATTTATAAAAATAAAACATGTCTGCACATATGAAGGCAACATTAAGGAAACAAATAGGCAAGTCGCACACTGAGAGAAATTATTTGCAATCCATGAATTTGACAAAGACTTAAATACAAAATGTATTTAAAAACCTTCTAAAACTTAACAAAAAAATGACAAACAACCCAATAAAAAATGCCAAAAGACTTGAAGAGATACAAAAGAAAATATATATATGGTTAGTAAGCACATGAAGTTTCTCTACATCATTAGATATGAGGGAAATGCAAAATAAAACCATGAGATGTCAATTTTCACCAACTGGAATGTCTAAAGTAAAATATATATATATATATATATATATATATATATATATATATATATATTAGCAATTCTGTATATTAGCAAGAATGTAGAGACTGCAACTCTCATACATCATTAGTGGGAGTGCAAAATGATACAAATCCTCTTGTAAGATTCTGACTTCTGTGGTCCTTCTCTATAGTTTCTCATAGAAATGATCCCCCTAAATATATCAAATGTCCCATTCTGGGCCACGAAGCACACAGCTGTGCATGGGTGCCCTCCCATATACTGTATAGGCACACAGCTGTGCATGGGTGCCCTGCCATACACTGCCCACCATACACACAGGAAAGAATGTCTTAGTAACTGAATATTTGCTAGAAAAATGTGAAATTTTCATTAAAACATAACCAAATTTTTGGCAGCCATTTAAAGTAAAGCTATGAATGACTGTATTGTTTTTCACCATTTACTCAATTTTCTCTCTTTTCAAGCTAGATTGTAATTTACTTCTGAATCTCCAAAACTTAGTATAGTATCTAGACTATAACGAGGCATAGTAATTATGGGCTTGATCACCTTTATGGAGAACCCAGATAAATATCAGGAAATAAATTGGTTGGAAAATGTCAGCTGTTCATATTATTTATTTATTCAAACACATTTATTGAGCTCTTATTTTCTGCTTATTAATTTAATAAAACCTTGGACCGTGGGAAGAAAACCATATATTACTGATCTCTTAGCCACAGACCATGGCAGAAATCAGTAATTAGAAGAAATGTGTTTTTCGTGAAATTTTATACTCAAATCATTGCAACTGTAGCTGAAATTGGTATCACATTTTAAATAAGGTAATTTTTGTATTAAATGTAAATCTGGTATGAAAATTAAGTGCTTATCAATAATACTTCTAGGAAGCCATTTCATATAAGAGGTCATTAGTTTGCATTCTGGGTCACTCCTGAGTTCAAAGCTTGAGAATTTTAACTTATGAAAATTTCTTTATTCCATGTGACTTGCATTACTTCGAGTTTCAGAAATGGAAGAGCCTTTAGAGATCACCTGGTCCAATCCCCTCATTTTTCAACTGAGGAGACACTGCAGGGAGGTTAACCACTTAGGCAAATGTCACATAGTTAGTTGGGACTTGCAACAAAAATTGGTCTTGCGACTCTTGGTTCGTTGTTCTTTCCTCCACTGCAAGCATATAAAATGAGAAATCCTGGAAACAGCTTATTTTGGGGACCTAGAGGACAGAGTGTCAGTTTGGGGGAAAGTAGGTTAATTACAGAACTCTCCAAAAGCCCTATTCCTCAGAAGCGAAACTTGCGTCTTCTTTTCTCCTGCCACTAATCGTCATCTCTAGTGCAGGATTTGGTCAGGCAGGTGGGAACAGGAGCTGGACACTAAGGGGTCTAGGCAGTGGTCCCTAACATTTTTGGCACCAGGGACCAGTTCTTCTATGAGAATCTAATGCCCGATGATTTGAGGTGGAACAGAGGCAGTGATGCTAACGCTGGGGAACGGCTGCAAATATAGATGAAGCTTCTTTTGTTCGCTTGCCACTCACCTCCTGCTGCATGGCCCAGTCTGTGGCCCAGGGATTGGGGACCCCTGGTCTAGAGAGAATGAAGTTTGACAATTCATTTCACAGAAGAGGAATTGAAATTAGAGAAGTTAAGCCACTTATTTCATCTTCCTCTTGGTGAGAGCTTAGTCCTGTAGAAGCTGATTTTGAACTCTGCATTTAGTCTGATGTCTGGGCTATGGGCTTTATTGTCATAAGGCTCTCATTTTACTGATTGACAAAGCAGAAACACAGAGAAGTGGTGTGCTATGATGAGAAAAATTCTGACAGGAAATGAGATGGCCATTACCACCTGTGGCTCTCCTGTTTCTCTCCTTTTGAAATCTTACATTGCCTCCCGTTGAGTCATTCAGTGGAGCTTTTTAAAAATTATATTCATTTGCATTAACTCTTATAATAAAGAAGTGTATTCCCAACTGGACTGGAACAAAGCCTGTGGTTACTTAGTGCCTTCTGTGCTGTGTTTATTCCCTAGTGGCCTGAACCCATTTTCAGTATTGAGAGTCAGAGCAGAAGGAGGTGACTGGTAGGAGCTGGTTATGGATTAAATGAAACAACATAATATGTGCCTGACACACAGTTTATATTCAAGGTTTGTTAGCACCTAGTATCATTACGATATTACTATGAAGCACAAAATAGCATGTCTTTCGACTCAAAGGTGTCATAAGGCCTTATAACTATTAACCAATTTAACTAATTAATGTTTTACTTTGTACTTTTGTTTTAAAATCTAATATTGCATGCTAATTCAAAACAGATATGTAACAATTGAAGAAACATTAAGGAATAGAAGCTGTCTGGAATTGACATCAGTGCGTCTAAAATGCAAAGGAGCTTTGAATGTGCATCCCAACACGTGACCGTTACAAGTCTAAGGTCAGTAAGACATGCTTCTCACCCCTCAGATGAGGACAATGAGGTGTCTGCAGAGGCCCATGTTGTTCCCAACACACCTGACCCAGGCTCTGCTGTGTAGGAAAAGGTTTGGTCATTGCACTGAGGCTCTCAGGGGTAGAGCATGTGGGGAGGGAAACCAGTTCTACAAACATCCGTGGGTTTGAGGAAGGCCTCTGATGTTCAGTGCTCAGCTGAGGACAGAGATTTCCAGCAAGTGTGCTGCTGAGGGGATGTCTCTTTACATCTGACCTGTGAGTCCTCAGCGAGGCTTTATCAGCTGGAATAAATGAAAGAGCCTAAGTCCCTGACAATAGCCAGGGCAGAAGGGTCTCACCCTTAATTCTCACAGGCACCTAGCCTGGGAAATTCTTGTCCAGGTGTGGATGATACTTCTGGACAGTAGCATAAACATGTGACTGAAATATGAAGAACAAAGAGCAAATGACAAAGGAGGCCAGACCTTCCCCAGGTCATTGATATGGATAACTTGGGCTACTCGAGGTCCTTGGGACCCTTTGCTCACTGAGTTCATGTTAGTTCTCACAGTTCCAAAGATTCTCATGTTCCAAGTTAGAGCTTCATCACTGTGGCCCTTTTTGACATAAAGGGCTGCTTGAATAGCTCTAGTGAAGAGAGGCTAGCTTCAGAAAATCCCATTCTAAGCTTCTGGGTTTTTAAAAAATTTATTTATTTTTATTTTTTTTTCCAATAAATCCCCTCACTCAGGTATGAAAGTAGTGGAGGGGTATTTCTTCGCTATCAAAAAAAGAAAAACATCTTGAGTTTTTCCAAGAGATCCTGTTTTCCTTGTATAATATAGATGAAATCAAATAATGCATAATCACTCATAACCTCCCCCCATCTATCCTCCTCCCTAACAGTTATTTCTATTATGAGAGTCTAGTTTATTTGAAAACAGGAGGATTGTTAGCTAGAGAATTTATACTGGAAAAGAAGAAAATAAGACAATAATTCTAAAAATGAGTTGGAGTACTAGAAAAGTCCAGTAGGGCAGATTTCGGAGAATTTTAAGTTGGAAATTGAGGATGAGAGAGAAAAACATTTCCATGGAACAACTTCCATCTACATCAAAGATACTGAAAATGGAAGAGCTGAAGAGAGAGGGTAACTAAGACATTTGACTGAGGATTAAGAAGGTGGTCCCTCAAGAGATGGAACAACATTTAAATTACTTTGAATAATTTTTAATGAGTAGGTAATTATCTGACTGTTTTTCTTAGAATTGGGAAGCATTGCTTTAAGTTTGGGTGATGGGGTAGGGACAATTATATTCATGTTCTTCGAAAAAGGATAAACAAAGTGAATCTATCTTTGTGCCAAATGCAGAAACCCTGCCTTAAATAACAAGAAGCGCTTTGTCCAATTAATGATCAGAAGTGTGCTAACTGCATCTCATCCTCCCAAAGCCTCTCTTCTTTGGGAGCTGGGCGAGTTGCCTACTTTAGTTGCTCTCACCGCTGCAGTGACACTGTGCTTAACTGCTGCTGACAACACTTTGCTGAGTGTGAAGGGGTGCAGTCTTCTGCCAGGAAACAACTCCATACCATTGCCATTCTTGCCCCTCCTCACCCATCCTTTCTCCTGGTGATGCTCCAAAAGCGGCAGGAACTATAATTTTCATTCTTCCCAAACTACCATAGTTGGTTATAGCAGCCTTCCCAACTATTGTCAGAACCATCTTATATGGAGGCACAAGGAGAAATCCCATTCTTTATAATCCCAAGTATCTTCTAGGGAAAGTTGTTCCAGATGAATGGAAGGCCCTAAGTTTTACTGATTACCTTGATGGGTTTCTATATGCAAGTTTCTGAGCAGAATCTATTAGAGAAAATAAATGATCTGCATAATAGGAAAGGAAGAATTTGAGGTTCACAGGGTATATACAGAGAAAAGAAGGAAAGAGAGAGAATGGAGCATGTGAGATGGTGGAGGGAAGTGTGCTGTCCGTTGTAACTTCAAATCCTTAGCAAATGCTACTTAACTCAAAAATTGGCATTGACTTCTGAGTCCTAGTTGATGCATGATGGAGACAGTACACGTGGACTCAGGATCTATTTTTGAGAGTATCAACAGGATAAATAACTCTTGGGAATTCACAAAAACCATAAAGAAGGCTGTGGATTTGGGAGTTTTGAATTAAGTTTGCCTAGATCTCTTGGACAGCTGATATAAGATTTTCATTGAAAAGAACCTTTTCAGTGTACAGTCGGAGATAGTTTTTGAATGAAGTAGTCCTGACAGACAATTTACTGGCATAAATGTACATTAAGGTATAAAAAACTGATGTCTGATTGAAAGGACTTATTCAAAGTTAATTTTGGAGGGTAATAGGAATCTGAAGTAGAAGGGTGAAAGAAAAGAGATACTAGTGAGAAAGGGGGTAGAGAGGAGGGTGAAATGCCTGGGGTAATGAAAATTTGCAACATAGATGGGAGGAGGGGGTACACATCGAATTAGTAACAAGTATGTATTTGTTTGTATTACTGTATAACTTGCAAATGTAATGAAAAAATTTTTAAAGGTCCCAGATTCTGTTTCTAAATCTCAGTGACATAAGATAATATACATTCTTCTACATTTTCTTTTTAATGATCTAAAAAATATCAGGTGTGGAAACTTGAGACTTTTGTGATCTATTACAGTTTACATTCTGACAATAGTACTCCATGTATGTGTCTTTATTCTTCATTTTTAACATTATACACATAAAAATGAACATATTTTTGTAATAAAAATGTTTTTATGGTTTCTTTAGTTTCACTAAATCACTTCCAAGAAATGATTTCTTGGTTAGAGTATTTGACATATTCTGTTTCTGACATTGGACACATATGTTTCTTTACTATCTCTCTCCATTTCCTAGGATAAAAACCCATAAATGTCAATTAGTAGGATTAAAATGAGACAATTCCAATTGCATTATGAAAATTTGAAGCTGCTTTGCATTTTTTAAATTCCTTTTGGGAAAAACACCTTTGTTAACCAAAACCATATTTTCAATATGGAAATTGCAACTGGAGGCACAGCCTACTCCAAGAGTTCATATATATCTGGTTAACTTGAGGGCAGATCTGACAGATGGCTACTTGCATTTGGAGCTAAGAAATCTTCTGACTAGTGCTATCTCTGTGTATGGGATGCCAGCTGCATATACTGTTGAGGTTCAGAAATGAGTGGGTATTTCTCGTGAATTGGTGGAGTGGTCTGAAAGAATTCTGCCATGGAAGGTTGTATCCTGAGAGAGGAAAGAACCAGGCATTAAGATATACTTCCCAGAGG
This sequence comes from Cynopterus sphinx, assembly GCA_030015415.1. NCBI lineage: Eukaryota > Metazoa > Chordata > Mammalia > Chiroptera > Pteropodidae > Cynopterus > Cynopterus sphinx. Next base: position 55,977,478 of record CM057383.1, on the reverse strand, counting down.
GGTAAGAGATTTGGAGGACATATCGTGATTACTTAAATCTACCCAGATGTATACTGTGGTCTAGGGGAAAAAAATATTGAAGGAAAAACTGGAAATTTTGTAATACATCAGACTCAAGCAATCTTGCTTTGAGATCTCTCATACAGCCCATAACACAAAAGGGAGGGAACCATTCTCTTTCATTCTCCTTTAGGACATTGCACAGCTCTGGTGCCCTGTACCTAACAGTTAGTATCAGGGTAGCTCAGGGAAGGGCAATGATGGTCATCCCTGGCAGAGCTGCCTTGGAGCAAGGGCAGGATCTGCTTGGTGGAGTAATGGTGGCCACAAGTCAGGAAACTGCTGTGACCAGTGAAGATTTGAAGAGAGACCATGGTGCAGGAACATGGTTTATACCTATTGAACCAACCAGATATCATGGGAGTGAGATCTCCCTACATACATGGTCCTTGGGGACTACCAGAAATACTTGGACTGGAGTAATTTTGTGGGCAACTGATCTTCCAGGGACTTTGAGGATGCCATTCTCTTTGCCAGGAACATTCTCTTGGTCACAGCTGCTTCTTTGCTAGAATCATCTTCCACATATATTAGCTATTCCAAAAAAAACATTATCTGACCATTTTTTTGTAAGGTAATTTCACTCCCTCCCTCACCAACATCTTTTCATATCACCTTGTTGGACACACACAGTTTATAAGTGCCATGATAGTGGAAGTTCACACCAACTTTGTCCAACAATATATATGTAGCATCTAGTACAGTTCCTAGCAACTAGTAGGTGTTCAATGAAGACCTCACAACCTTCATGCCTGTTGTTTCCTGTTTTGAAGGACTCTTCTTCCACATTTACAAGTCTTCCTCCTTCATATCAGTCCCTGGGCTCTGCTTACCAGTTGCCTTCTCAGAGAGGGTTTCCCTGACCCTAACTCTTTTCCTTGCCTCCAGGTTCCATCCCCATGCTGTAAAATATACAAAGGAAAATGGTCCAGAATACCAGTCTCTCAATTCTTCCTGGGATCCAGTGTATTTTCACTTAGCTTTGCATTTATCTTTTTTGCTGTTGGAAACAAAAGATAAAGTGAATGGAAGAATAAACATTCAGATGAATAAATCAGGAGCATTCTTGATGGTTGCTTGAAGGGGCGTTATCAGTCTTTTTCTTGGAGAGTCACAAATGATTTGCAAAGTATTGACAACGTTATAAATGAGAGTCTCCCAGTTCTGGTGCAGGTTGGTTTTCTCATATCTTAAGGGTTTTGTAATGTCAGTGAATTCCCTCTGAAGCTGGTGAGCAGCCACCCAATAATACAATGACAGAAGGATCATCCCCTTGTATAAACTATATCTGTAATTAAAAATATTTTTTAAGGAGACATTTCTGTAAAACCCAGAGAGTTTTACCTGTATTTATCACAGGACTCCTACTGTTTATAGAACTTAGACCATTTCAGTGTATTACTGTTGGTATTTTTCAAAAGGACACTCACAGGGAATTAAATTTGAGTGTTTGTGTGTTGTGCCTTTAATTGAGTTCTGATAGATATTTTGGCTTAATACTTGCCAAAACTGAAACATTATTTTCAGTAATGATTGGAGACCATATCTTAAAGGTGCTAATTAATTTTTTTAATTTCCTGATTTAAAAATTATAGATATATGTGTAAACATATGAAAAATGTGCCTCATATATACAAATCAATTATAACAAAACATTGTAACAAATCAGCATGTATTTGTGATTGTGAAATTTGATTATAAAACATATTAACATGCTTTATAAAGAATGAAGGTTATAGGACGGTATATTGTGTGTGTATAATATTTTCCTAGATAGAACAAACTATGTAATGTTTTGTTCTCTTGTCTTGTGTCTACTTTGACTGACCCATGGTTATTTGGGCAAAGCTTGACCTATTTCTCTTGGTAAGAAATAACCAGGATCACACATTTGTAAAGTGTCTGGCTGAATCATGGATACAACCTAGAAATTTGAAACCATTTTTCTCTTTGCGGCTCTGACTGGGGTAAACAGAATTTGAATGTAACTCAAGCTCTGGTCAATAAGAAGCAATCACTTAGTCACTGAGCTGACACATCAAGACCTCTTCTCTTGCCAGGGATAGGTTTGATGTATAGACCTCAGGACTGTGAGCTCAGTATGCTGTGTATGCCATTCAGCACTGTGCCCCTTCTTCCCTGCCACCATGCACAATGAACGTCAGTGAGCAGTTTGGGAGGTATGACCCTTCTGTCATTGGGTCCCTGCTCACCAGCTTCAGATGGAATTCACTGACATTACAAAATCCTTAAGGAGGAGACACAAGAAAACCTAAGACAAGGCAGCAGCAAGGCTTTGGAAACTTGGACAGAGAGCTGAATTTTTAGTATTGATTACTCAGAATCTTTTAGGAGGGTAGGAACCACGAAGAAAGGATAATGGAATTGGAGTTTTTAGCCTGAGGAAGCAAGGCTAAAGATGCCATTTAAATAACCAGGCATATTGGGTAGAGTTAATGATTCAGCCATCCACCACACTCTCCTGTTCCCCCGCCCCAGCTTGCAAAATCTAGATGCTACTAAGCTTGTAGCATCTGGAATACACAGGAAATATAAAAAACTTTTAGGACCTGTGATTCCTAACCAGGAGGTGCAGCAGAATCTCCTGGGATTCTTTTTTAGAATAAGCATGCATGGGCTCCATCTCAGTCTTCATCTAGTCAGGAGGGCTAGAGAATCTGCATTATGATGTAGACTCACCATTGGGAAGACCTCTCTCCTGTTTTCATATTTGGAGCACTAGGTTCCTTTAAAAGTTTTTCCTAGTTGATGTGAATCAACTTGCTATCAACTCACATTAGGCGGGAAGATGGCCCTCTTCGTCTACAAAGCACAGGATCTGGTAGTAAGGGGACAAATTGTTTTCTGAAAGGCCAGCAGAGGGAGCTGGGAAACAACAGGTTTCCTCTTGCCAAATGCTCCATGGCTGCAGATGTAGAAGAAGCCAACTTTTCTCCACTATGTTATAATTTAGAACAGATTTAACCGAGATCCTAATATGCCAGAATTTGGCAAGTGAGTGTGCCTGGTATTTCAGTCCCACTTTGCCTCCCTGAGCCAGACATGTGGTCCTTGTTCCTGAATGATAAGAGGACAAATCGAACATACACCAGCCAACATGGCAATCTGTGCTGCTTTATGAGCCTTTCTGAAGTAGAGCCAAAGAGAGCAGAATCAAGTGGAGCTACGGATTACAAGACAAAATGACCAGTACATTTCTCTTCAGATTTTTTTCCTAATAAGTGAAGAAATAATTTTCCTTAAGGTAATAGTGTTGTTGTTGTTGTTATTATTATTATTTATTATTATTATTTATAGTTGCCTTATTGAAGAGTCTGATGACAAGCCCTTCCATTTGATCCATAAAGGAAACAGTTTGGTTTATACTAGTTTTGAAAATGGGTTAAATAAGTCATTTATAAGTGAAAAGCAGACTCAGACACAGAAAGGGAGGCAAAATAAAAGTTCAGCCTAGACTTGCAATTGTGAAGAGAAATAGAAATGCTCAAAAAAAATATGAACTTGAATTATGAAAGAAATGTGTTGTGAATAGAATCCATTAAATTCCTAAGTTACTGGAGTAATAACATTAATTTTGTACTAAAGGCAGAACTTCAGATTACTCCTTGCATATTAGTGGGCAACGATTACCAGAAACAAATGGAATGTAAGTATTATTTGAATCAGAGTCCCTGTTCTTCTGTTGGTGTATGAAATTATGCGAATCAGACTAAAAATAGCAATAAGGCTATTATTTATTTATTTACTTATTTATTTACTGAAAGAAACTCCTGCAATTGGTTAGACTTGGCTTTTCCGGTTTCTGCATAGATGAATGCCAGCCTAGGATCTCTCAAGGTGTTCCATCTGAATGATATGCTCGGAATTTGGTCTATAGCTCCCAGCCCAGGTGGCTCTGGACACTGCTGGACTACCCCCTCTTCCAGGGAGATGTCTCCACATCACGTGAGTGACAGTTCCTTCTCAGGAGTTTAGATCTCTCAGTCATCTGGCAGTTTCACGGGATTGAAATATTTGCTCCCTGACATGAACTTGGTGGCTTTTTCAAGTTCTTCTATAACTGAGTGTCAACTGGGGGCTGACTTGCCCCCTTGAGAGTAGGTAAAATTACCTTCAACTTTGATACCTGGGCCTATGGAAAGTGAAAACCAAGATTTCTGTTATACCTTCCTAGGGCAGACCAATCTTAAGTTGTTTTCTAAGTCTCCTCTGTCTCCTTGACCCTCCACTTCCTCTTGGATTGTCTGGGTCATGTCAAATTTGAAATAGTCACTTTAATTTCTACCACAAAAAAAAAATAGTCATATAAGCCCGTATAAGATTCTTTGCTAAAAATGGTACTGAGAAAGTGATGAAGGATGACCAGCTAAGAGTTATAGCACAAAATGTAGGCCCTTCCCCATCAAGGACACCCATTTCTCTTTTCTTCTCTTCTCTCCAGTGGATTTCCCAAGGAGGTCTAAAGTCTTCTCCTTTTTTTTTGCAGAGCATTTCAGCTCTTTTCTCTTGAGCCCTGGTGCTCACCTCATGGAGGTTCATGGTGGTGCTGGTAGGGAGGGGTGAAGGTGAACTTTTCCCTTAAGTCCTTCTAAAATTATTTTTCTAAAGGAGAAGAGTGCTCTTATGAAGACAAATTTTGGTGTAAGCCATAAGTTAATATTTTGTCATCTCATTATGATGATTTTAGCTCAATTACTCGTGTCCTTGAAAGGAGAGATACTCCCTCCTACATTAAACTTTATTCACAACCTTTTTCTTGATACCTTTAAACTGCTGGTTGGAGAAGGAAGAATGTTGCACTGGAAACTAAAATTCCTTTAAACAGAAAAGATACACTACAGTATTCTTTTTAAAGCAATAATACAGATTTTAAAAATCCAATAAGTTAGGATGATCACATACTCATAGTAAAATATCACATTGCGTTCTTTCCTTCCTCTTTTTCCCATCCGCTCCCCAGAGGTAGCCACTTTTGACTATTTCTGCTTTTAGCTCTTCTGATGGTTACAATCATAACTTCCCTGAATGAGAAGAATGACTAAGCTCTGAGCATGAGAGCAGATCATAGGCACTGGAAGGCTTAACTCAAACATGTGGGTGGGAAGTCAAGTTAGAATTTCTGCTGAAAGAGGGGCCCCTTCATTGTCAGTTGCCTCCTCAGATTCGTGATTCTTAAACCAATACCCATCAGTATCACCTAGGAACTCAGCAGAAATGGAAATTCTTCAGCCTCACCCAAGGGCTTAATGAATCAGAACCTATGGGAGAGGCATCCAGCAACTGGTGTTTTTAACAAGTTCTCTAGGCGATTCTGTCATGAACCCAAATTTGAGAAGCACTGTTCTAAGTTAATCACAGAAACTACATTCTCTTGCCAGTGACTGTTTAGGAGTGGACCCGTGACCCTGTTTGGGCTAATGAGATGTAATGAGAGGTTTTGTTGGGGGGCTTCTGAGCAAAGAGCTCTTGCTCTTAAAAGAGATGCATAGAAGAGTAGGAGGCATCCTCAGTCCTTCCACCTGATGTTGTTGCATCTGAGTGAGAGGATGGAACTTGTGGTCCTGGTGTGAGCTGACACACTGAGTAGGGCAGAGGTAGATAGGTCTGAATGCGTGATATCCTCGAACCCTGATGTTATCATCTGGGAATCATCCTGCCATGGACATCATTTTGTGGGAATGGGTGAGGAGAAGGGATAGGAGAAAAAACCTATTCTACCATTTATTCTGTAGGCATTTGTTCAGTCATTTTCATTTCCCATCCCTGAGTTCAGAGCCCTTCTAGGCCCCCTGTTCTGTTGCAGTGTTCTCTTAGGCATGTTCTCGGCTGATGTCCCTTCTACCAGTCTTTATCCCTCAGTGTAATTCCACCCATCAGCTGGCTACCAGAGATTCATGAAAATGCTTAGCTTGCTGATTGTCACCTATGCCCTCCATTCTTTCTTGTCCTTCTTTATTGTCATTTAGATGGGACTTGGGAAAGGCAGAGAGGCAAAAGAATATGCTCAGTTTGCCAATGTGAATCAGAAGACCCAGTTGGTTTGTTTGTTTACTCTAATTGAGACTTGACACCTATTGTCCATTGGAACCCATTTCCAAAAGAAAAAGAAAAGATGAAGTTCATCAAGAAGAAGGAGAGCTGCTCTGTGGGGTCTACTTGGAATACCCATGCAACCTTGTAGGACACTGTGGAAAGTACTCTTCACTCTTACAAGTTGTGGCTTCTCCAAAAATATAAACCGCCAGGTTAGACAGGGATACCAAGTTAGTGAACCTGGTAATAGAAATCAGCAGGGCCCCTGAGCTTGCTTTAGGTTGCTTCTACCTTCCCCTAGAGCTTGGGCCAACAGTCTTTCTTCCCAGAAAGTAACTCAAAAGATGTGGAATATGGGTCATTTTACCTTCATAATTTTAGGAAACTGAAGTTTTTGTCCAGCACAAATAGATTGAGAATCTATATACAGTTTTATTCAAACCCTTAACCACATGATATAATCTTAAAGTAGCATTTACATGGGTGAGAAACCACCACAGGGCTGCTAAGGCCATCTCAGATAGGCTTCTGTATTCTACTTTATAGAGATTTCTGACCCAAACTTTGTGACACTCTGCTTGTTTAGAAGTATTTGTTTTATGTGTATTCCTTAATATATTTCTCTTATAAATAAATAGATGTTAAACTCCTGGTTCTGTGCTGTATCTAATCAGGGCCCCCCTTTGAAAGGGCAAGGCATGGCAGAGGCACCGAGATCTGATGCTCTGTCAGGATGGTGAGGCTTTACTGGCTCGAGAACTGAGTCAATTCACTCCTTTCTTTGTGAACGTCAGACTCTTCCTCTGCAAAAGGTGGAGATTAATCACGGCCTCTGACGGGTTGTGGTGTGGAGGCTTGACAGGCTTGAAGTATGTGACAATGTCAGTGCTGTCTACGCAAAGCCAAAGAGGTCCAGCGTATAAGCAACTACACCCTCACCACCACGGAGAATGGCAACGGCCATGTGACCTTCTACATTTTCACTTAAAACATAGATGATTATCCCTATCACTTTTCTTGTCTAAATCTAATCTGTAATGCACTGGAAGAAATTTTTCATTTCTTTAAACTGGGAGTGAAAGTAAAAGGCATATGCATATTTTAAAGCGTTCTAAATGCAGAGATTTTTATGACACCTCCTCCACTTACTTACATGTGATTTGACATATTTTATATTTTATAGGGCTGTACACTTATTCTCTCTTTCCTAAGCCAATGACTTCACTTTCATAGAAGAGCTTTTTGTTTTTCTTTGCACTCGTATTTCATCGATTTAAATAATTGACTTTACCAGATAATTAGAATAGTAAATACAGCTTGAGATGCATTTGCTTGGGAATAGATCCAACTGAATTAAGATGTACAATTCACGTGGTAAATGACACACTATTAGTCCTGAGCACTCAGCAGACCCTGGGAACCCTTCAAGGAGTTTTACAAAGGACTGCATAGAGAAGGTAAGTTAGTTAAGGGCAGGTCCAGTAAAGGAGCTTCTCATATGACAGTTAAAGACATTCCCTTTAGAGTGGTCCTCTAGAGCCTGGCTACTCACATTGCTATCTGGGGATCAGCAGCCTCACATCATCTGGAATGTGTTAAGAATGCAGAGTCTGAGGCTTTACCTTAGACTTCCTGAATCAGGATCTTCACTTTAACAAGAACCCAGATGATTCAAAATCAACAGAAAGTCTGAGAATCATTGCTGTGGGGGTGCGTTAGGGCCTCTATTCTTCCCGCAACACACTCTCTTTTAGTGGGCCCTTCTACTTTTGAACTTGGTACAAAGTAGGTATGTCATAAATATGTGGTAATCTTGTTTTGAAAAAATGCAAAAGATTGTTTTGTTGGAAGTTACCTCCAGAGCCAGCTTATGGGCTACCCAAGAAAATCAGTTGTATGCATTTCCGCTTGCTGCTGTAATAAATTCACAAATCCAGTGGCCTACAATAACACAGATTTCTTCTCTGATAATTCTGGAAGCCAAAACTTCAACTTGGTCTCATGGGGCTAAAGTTGAGGTGTCAATAGGGCTGCTTTCCTCTGAAGTCTCTGAGGGAAAATCTGTTTCCTCATCTCTTCCAGCTTCTAGAGGACCCCTGCTCTCCTTGGCTCGTGGCCCTTTCTCACATTACACTGACCTGGGCTTCCCTATGTACATCAATCTCCCCCTGTCTCCCTCTTATAAGGCCCCTTGTGATTACACTGGGCTACCTGGATAATCCAGGACAGTGTCCCTATCTCAAGATCCTTGACTTAATCACATCTGGAAAGTCCCTTTCCCAGGGAAAGTAACGCATTCTCAGGTTTTACAAGGATTTACAGGTTGTCCAGGGATCACAATGTGGACATCTTTTGGGAGACATTATTCAGCCTCCACAACCAGGTATTGTTTTAAGGAAATTTAGTGTTATTAACATTAGCATTTAACAATGCCTGCCATGTCCCAGTCACTTTACATACAGGAAACCTCATCCTCCCAAGAAAAGCCCACAGTAGATACTATCTTCCTGTCTTTGTGGATGAGAAGACTGGGGTTCAGCAACCACTGAGATTGGCACCCAACCCTCATGAATCCAAGTTTGCTAAGTACCACTTTGCACCTTGCTCATGTCATCAACATAATGGCCTGATTTGCTCCCAAACTCAGCATGGGTGAAGTCAGACAGCCCAGGGTTGTTCAGTTACCTGTTATGTCCACTGATCTAAAGCCCGCACTTATTTTGAGAAGGAACGTTTAAAAGTTATCCAAAGATCAAAAGTGATGGTTTTGCTAGACCAAAGCCCTAGCAACTTCCTGTGCACGATCAGCTGACTGATCAGGACTCATTTCTAGAAATCACACGCCCAAACAGGAAGGTCCCTACCTGTAAAATCACAGGAGATAGAAATGCTGTCTCTTGGCCCAGGAATGTTTCAGAGATGTCACTCTGTCCAGCTGCCATGATACACTGTGGCTCAAACTTTTTGTGGGGCAGAGGAATGAAACTGGGACAGAGCAGAGATGGTGGACTTGGAAACATTTCAAATAGGTTTTTATAAAAATAGCTCCTATAATTGCTCTGGAAGGTTTGGAATGGGCAGAGATCAATTTTCCCTCACTTATGTGGATATAATTTGTGACTAGAATCATCCAAAAGGGCAAAATCTTTGTATACAGGACCACAGTCTGCTCTCAGCATTTTCACACCTCCTGATTCAAATGTCCTTTAACAAGGCAGGCAAAATCTATGTGGTTTTAAAACTTGTAAGCTGTTTTTTTGATACTCCTTTTCTGCTCCCAGATGCTTTGGAACATTTGAGAGTGACCTTAATAGATTCCTCTGCTTGGCAAATATTATCTTTCCAAATTGAAATAAGGTTTTACAGAAATCTGGTTGTGCTTATAAATGTGACTAAATGCACACTTTAGGCACTTCCAGACTCCAAAAGCTTCTTAACATCCTCATTCTTTTTTCCACCCCATGTGTCCAAAACTTCCTGAAGACAACTTGAACTAATACCAACTGTACATCAACATTAGAAATAATTATGTTTCAAATTAAAATGTATACAAGTTTTAATTGCCCTGGCTACTTAAAATGTCATAAAAGGAACTTTTTTTGGAATAATAGACAAAAATTTATTTATGAAACTGGCCAAAACTGATTTCTACTTTTTGCCTTCAGAAATAGCAATCAGAAATTAATTCCTTGCTTTATTTTGAATGTTATACTCTATTCTTAGGATTATATTGTATTTTTTTTCTGACCATTAAAGTTTGCGACAACTCTGACCTCTCTGGTCCTTGCCTCAGTTTTCTTATCTATAAAATGAGATAAATAATATCTGCCCCATTTGCACACAGGGTTATGATGAAAATCATGAAGGGAAAATGGATTTGCAATGGCATGAAAGTTGTGTTCTCCTTGCCAATGATGAATGAGTTAAAAAAAAAGTTAAACACATGCACTAGCTCTTCCCTTCCCCCAGCAGGGTTTGGCTGTTCTGTGTGTATTACTCAATGTGAACTGTGGGTTTCATATCACTGGCAAAATCAGCTGCCTTTGTCACTTCCTGTTCTGGCAGTGCCCTGCTGAGCACCTCATGATCTCAGAAGAGTAGAAGCTGGCTGGCGGAGCAGTCCAGTCTTGGACTGCTGGATTAGATTTCCTCTCAGCAAAGTCCTAGGAAGACAGATTATTAGTTTGCCTCTCGGCAACTGAATCCCTTTCTCTTCTCTGAGTGTTTCCACCCCTCCCCACTACACCACTTCCTTGTCCTCAATATGTCCACGCCGATAGAATTGGTTGTGTCATTACTTGCACACATGTTGGGCTGCTGGGCAGACAAGAATAGGCTCTTGAAACCACACCACTGGTTTGTGGTCCAGAATTAGACCCCATCCCCAGCATCTCAGCATCGCAGTGCTTTGTGGACAGGCAGCTCCCTTTCTCACTCCTTTCCTTGCTCTTTCTCAATACAATCCCAGATGGCTTTGCAGCCTGATAGGCTTTTTAAACAAGAACCTTGGGGTCCTCCTATTTCTCAAGTTGAGCCAATATAGCACACCTTAACTTGTTAGCTATAAACTTACTTTCTCAGTAAGTCAAATGAAATGAAAATGTGAGGGTTCTTCAGGACACATCACTTAACCAGTGACGGTTATTTTCTTCTCTAACATTTGTTAAGAACATGCTAGACACTGAATTGAGTATTTTTGATGATATTATCTCATTTGAGCCTATCAATTCTATGAGACAGATATAATTACCTTCATTTTGCATATGGAAGAAGTAAAGCTTAGAAAGGTTAATCAACATGCCCACAGCCACACAGGCGGTCAGCTGAGGAAGTAGGATTCAAACCCAGGAAGTCTGGCTCCAAGGCTGCCCGCCCCCTATAGTGCTTCTCACCCCAGCTCAGGCTTCTGAACTCTCAGACCCTTCCACATTGCTTAAGGGTGCATGGGTGCTCAAAAACAGCCATGTAAAGCACTGTGCAAAGGACTGGCATGAGCATGATCAAGTATCGCTTGGTGCAGACAACACTGTGTAGGGGGTTGATAGGTGCCCCATTCTTCCACTCTCCAAACTGGGGATTGGCAAGCTTGGCCTGGGGCTCAGCTGGATGCACATGGGCCTGGGCTACAGCAGAGGGGCAGCATCTCCTCTTTGCTTTCTCTTTTTATGGGGCAAGTGTGACAGTGGCTGTGTTTTGCTCTTGAGCTGGCCATTCTAGTGCTCATTTAGACCCATCAGCTATGGTTGGTAGGGAGCGTGGAATAGCAGGCAAATTTTGTGATTCTGAACCCAGTGGGAAGCAGTAGTCATAAATGGACTTCCTGTAGTCACACGACAAAGGAGGTCATTTATAATTTAACGGTCTGTGGCCATCCACTCAGGAGAGGTAGACTTTATGCCCTGAGAATATTTTCAAGAAAGTGAGACCCCCTCTGCAGGGAGACTATAAAGTTAGTCTGAGATGTGTGGGCCAGGCTAACTGGGACAGAATAAGAAGGAGCAGATAAAAACCTAGAGCAGTTTTGAGAAGGAGGAGGACCGTGAGAACATGGTCAGGGAAGAAAAACAGGCCGCAGGGGCTCCTTCTTGCTCCAGGGCTCCCTCTAGGGACCAGTGAATAAGCCCCCACTCCCCAGTGGGTTCTGAGGACTCCGAGGGGAAGGAAAAGGGCACTGAGTCTTGGCAGCTTGACCATTTTAATACATCTTTGTTGGTGAACTGAGTGCTAGGGAAGTGGTGACATCAAGGGACACTCAAGGGGACAATCACAAGACCCACCCAGGTACTCTGCCCCAGGGAGAATTCTGGACCCTTGAGAGTGAAAGCATGAGGGATAGCGGACAGGAAAAGTTATCCTGCCACCTTCTTGTAGTCCCACAGGTTTCTCTAACCTTCTTTCCTGGGGTTAGTACCTACGGCTGTAGGATACTTTCAAAAGTATTTTTTAAAAGGCTTGAGGGATGGAAAGAAGGATGAGACAAGCCCTGTCACTGTCTATAGCCAGTTAGTCTGAGATGGACACAAATCAAACATACAGATGTGTCTTAGGTGATTTTGCCAATACATTTTCTGGTCCCTGGAGGTTACCTATGGTGGCATGATGGAGACTTCTGGAACCCCAGAGAACTTATTTCTTCAAAGAGATGAATAAAAAATCTGGCTCACTTTGGAAAGAGAGAAAGAATGCAGTTGGTTGGGCTTGGCCACGTCTGACACTGGGAAGTGAGTGGGGTGGGATAAATAACCTCCCTCTTCTTACTCTAGATGCAAAAGAGTTGTGCCCCTGATATGAGCTGCTGGGGTCAGATAGCAGATCTTGAGCTGAGCAAGAATGTCTCATGAGTGACCTGAGGAGTCCTCTGGGTAGCTAAGAATCACGGCCTCCCTTCTTCCAGTGGGAAAGGCTGAGACGCTCCTTGATTCAACTTTCCACTGGACTGGGACTTCCAGCTCTTTAGGTGTTAAGAAGCTGACATTTTCCCTAAGTCTCCTGAACACTTGCCCTGTAATTTAGAGTGCTTGACATCTGAACCTCTGATGTTCATTTCTCCCGGGCAAAACCTGTCTCACACTAGCCTCATAAAAAGAACAACTGCAGGCAGCCATGCCAGCTGAGGCAAGCCCCACAGTGTGTAATTCTTACAGGATGCTAAGAGAGTGGGGGCTCTGGGCACCTGAGAACTCTTCAAAGTGTTACTGATTGCATTGGCTGAAGTTCTTCCTGAGCCACTTTGGGGAACCCAAAAGTGTAAGGTCAAAGAAATGTCTTTTCACATTATCTAAAACGTCCACACAGTAGACTTTAGCCCTGATCACCAAGCTCATATGTGACAGCCCCCTGGACCATCTCTGCTTGGATGTCTGCTGGGCGTCTTTAGCTTAATATGTGCCAACCTCAACTCCATTTCCCCAGCCAGCTCCTTCCCCATCTTACCCATCTCAGCAAGAGGGAATCCACTGTTCCATTTTCTCAGGCTGTGATCCTTGTAGTTTCCTTTGATTGTTTTCTTTTTTTTGCACACCTTTTATCCAATCTGGTAACTGAACTGATGGGACTGATCCAGGCTATATTTAGACTCTCAACTTTTCTAACCAACTCTCTGGCTGTGGCATTGTTTTTTTTTTTTTTAAAGTTTAGAAAAACATCACCTTCACAATTGATGGGTGGACAGAGCCTTTGTCCAGAGAAAGGTGCCCCTTCCTCCAGAGGGATGTGGCTCCATACTGGGCAGTGGGCCTTACGGGATTCCAGTTGTCCCAGACCCTCTTGAGGTCCATGCCACTTAGTGTATCAACAGCACAACTGTGTATGATGTGCTGGCTGGGTCCCACTGGTCCAGATCCACCATCTTCTGTCACCTGCACTATTGTAACCAGCCCCTAAAGTCTTTGTTCCTGCCCTTGCTCTCTCGCCTTTTGGGCTTTTCACCCCTTGTGCTTCCTCCCTTCCGGCTTGAGCTGGGGCCACTCGTGTCCTCTTCTCCGGTCCTTGACATGGATGCCATAGTGATCTTTTGAAAGTACAAATCAAGTGAAGTCATTCCTCCACTCAAAACCTCACTCCAAGTCAAAGCCAAAGTCCTGGATCAGTCTTATAAAGAAAGCCTCGTATAATTTGTCCCCTGCTACCTCATCACATTTGTCCCCAACCATCTCCTTCTTCTTTCCTTTGCCCCAGGCACACGCCTCCCTGCTGTCTTTGGTCCCACTTGGCTTGCTTCCACTTCTGTCTGGGCTTTTATACTTACTCTCCCTTCTTCTGGAATGTTTTTCACAGATATTTATTTTAATCATTCCTCACTTTCTTTAGGTCTTTACTCAAATGTCTGTTTAAAACTGCAACCACCTCCCCTAAAACTCAGCACATCCTCCTTCCCATAACACTTTTATTTTCTTCTGTGCCACCCACCGCCATCTGACATATCATACTTATTTAATTTACTTATTGTGTTTATGTTTGTTCCTTTTTACTGGAATGAGTCTCAGAAAAGCAGGAATTTTTGTCTGTCTTGCTTTTGGCTGTATTCCCAGCTCCCAGAAGAACAGTGCCTGGTATGTAATATGTGAACAATTTCATTGATACTTGTTGAGTAAATGAGAAGCAGGAAAAGAGTAGGCATCTTACATTCGACCATGTGAAATGATTGTTTTTGCAGCTCAAAAGCAGTCAAGTGGTTTAACCTCATATACGGTAACCTATAACGATGGCCCACAGGAGGTATAAGGTTGGGGGAATCCCCTTTGACTTGCTCTGTGTACGCCCACTCAAAAGCTTCAGGTACTGTTTATATCTCTTGATAACAAATTGTTCATTTAAATAGACATTTCTCTCCCAAATCCCGTGACCTATGGAGCAGCCTTCCTCCAGGTAGAGGCTTGACCACAACAGTACCAGTCTTGACTTTTAGGATTCTCTATATATTTTTGGCCATGGGATAGCTGGAAAAGTAAAGGTTAATAAACTATCAACCATGACCAGCAATCAGAATGAACACAGTGACCAAGCCAGAGGCAGAGTCAGTAATGAGGCTGAGTGCTTCCACCTCATGGCTCAGGCCCCACAGGAAGGAGGCTCTGAGCCAAGAGGACCACACAGGGTCCCCTGAGCTCGGGCAGAGTGTTCAGAAGACAGAAGTCTCTTCCTCTGACTGGCTGATATTTTTTGGTGTTTGTTTGTTTTCCCCCATTTTCGCCACATAAAAAAGGAAAAGGGAACAAAACCTCGAACCTGTGCCTTCTATATTCTGTTTTCTTAAAGATATAGACTATTAAAATCCCTATGAAAAAGGTCTTCCTTGCTACACTCCAGGGTACACATAATAGGGAATTGTGGAATTTGGAGTTTCGTTTAAGGATGTTAAAATGTTCTAAAATTGATTGTGTTGGTGGTTGTACAACTCTGTGAATTAAACGTCATTAAATTGTATACTTTAGATGGGTCAATTGTATGGTATGTACGTTATATCTCAATAAAGCTGTTAAAAAAACAATGAAATGAAGATCAGACATGAGAAATTGTCTCAAAATGCAGAGGACAGTAACAGAGGTGAAGAAATGAAAGGCAAGGAGGCAACAAAGAGGAGAACTAGCAAGGAGGTAACTGGCATTTCTGGAGGAGATCCCAGAATGAGTAGGATAAAAACCACAAATAAAAATATAAGAAAACCCCTTTCCTAGATTTCTTGAAAAATCACTTAGCCACATAGATACTCAAACATATCTGACCTCTGCAAATGACCAATAAGCATTATTTGATAAAGAATTGTTTGTTTGAACAATTGGCAATGAATTTTAAAAAACAAAAATAATGCCAACTGTTAGTGAGGCTATGAAGGAACCAGGTCCCTCAGATAGCACTTATGGTGACTTAGGCTGGTAGAACATTCCAGAGGACAGTTTGGAAATACGTATCGAGTCTTAACATTTTCTTAATCCACTTTGCTACAATTCTACCTCTAAGAATTCACCTGGGGGTGGGGAGAGATGGAAAGAATTGACCTCAATATGTACAAGAATATTGTGAAAATTTGTAGTCATCTCAAGTGCTCACTGATACAGGGAGTTATTGAATAAATTTGGTTCTTGTCATATAATTAAAAACTATGAAGCCATTGCTGGTTTTAGAAAAATGTTTAATAACAGATTGCTGATTGCTGGTTTTAGAAAAATGTTTAATAACAGATCTGGTTTTTTTGTCAAGAGAACATAACAGTTTATAAAACAGCATGCACACTATTTTTTAATTTTAAAATACACACACACACATATAATGATCTAGTGTGCAGCATGGTGACTCGTTAATAATATGGTATTGTATATTTAAAATTTGCTGAACAGATCTTAAGCATTCTCCCTACCCACAAGAAAAAGGTAATTTGATAACTATGTGAGGTGATGAATATGTTAATTTTTTTGGTCTTGGTAATCATTCTACAATGTGTGTGTATATCAAATCATCATCACATTGTACACATTATAATATGTATAATTACACTTGTCAATTATTTCTTAAAAATTAAATTTGTGTGTGTGTGTGTGTGTGTGTGTGTGTGTGTGTAGAGAGAGAGACACATACACATAAATAGAAAAAGTAAGAAAGATAGAGACTAAGACTGAGAATGAGGAAAATTTTCATTACACCTTAAATGGCAAGAGTGATTTTATTTTCTTTATGCTTATTTAAAACTTTCACAGACTTCTATAATGAAAAAATAACAATGAAAGGATTATTTAAAAGGTCCTCCAGTGACTGTCACCTCAAGGTGGAGTCCAACCCCTCAGTCATTACTTGAGAGGCCCTGGCCCAGTGGCTCCTGCCACCTCTGCTGTCTCTTCCTCTGGCTTTACCTTATGGCCATATGCCATTCCTCAGTGGGTTTAGTGTTTTAACAGCTATCTGTTGCTCCATCTGCCGGGAAGTCCTATCCTGCTCACCCACTTTATTTCCTGCCTGGGTCACTTTTCCTGGGAAGCTATCGCTGACCACCCAAGCAGAACTCACCTTTTCTTACTCTAACCCTACCTCATGACCTCAAGTATGCTCTATTTTTGTGCTGCAAGCAGTACGGCCATTATGTTTACACTCTGCTCTCATGAGTCATTGGAGGATGAGGTTCTTAATCATCTTGTTTACTGGGCATCTAGCACAGTCTTGGATAAATGTTTATGGAGTGAATGAGCAAACAAATGAATGAATCTGTCGGCAGAGCGCTAGGCTCACGTACCTGCAGGACATCTGTGCTCAAGTGCCCCTCAAGTCTCTAAACATAACTTCCCCCAAGCCAAGCCCAGCATCTTTTCCCTCAGCACCTTGACTCCCCTCCCTGATCCCCACTGCAGCCCTTGACCTTGTTATGCACTCCTCACCTTGGCGATTGAAGCCTCCATTCTCTCCAGGGACTGGAGCACACCATGGGTATCAGTTTTTCTCCCACAGAAATACCCTAGGGCTGTCAGTCCTACCACCTGAATAGCTCTTGTATTGTTTTCTCTTTTTTACCCACACACTGCTGCTAACCTCTTTCCCTCTATCTCACTCTCATCTAATTATCTGCCACACAGATGCCAATTAAAAATTCCTCAATGGCGTCTATATCACTGGTAAATTCAAAACTCTTTACCAAGGTTTGTCAGAATCCAGCCTGTAAAGCCCTATATCTCTAGCTTCTCTCTTCCATCTCATCCCTTCTATCCTTTTCAGGAGCAACCTTATGGGTTCTTTCTTGCCTCTGTGTCTCTTGCATAACTCATCCATCAAGCCTTAATTAAAAAGATACTTTCTCCAGGAAGCTTTCCCTCACTCCCCAAGTCCCAGTTAGGCCCCTCTGATATCAACTTCCATAGCTCTCTATACTTCACCAAATGTAGCACTTCGCATGCTGTATTTTACTATTCACTTAATCGTTCTTCTCTCTCAGTAGACCATATGCTGAATGGGAGCAGAAACCAAGTCTGTGTGTTCATGAAAATTTCTTCCATGTCAAAAAAAAAAAAATCAAGTCTTTTCTCAATAAATAGTTAGCATTCAATAAATGGTAGACGAATGAGTCTTTGCTTTTGCTTTTGTTATTATACGTGCTAATTAAAACTTTGGGACGAGATGAGACAAATAGTTCTTCATTTTCTGAAGGTTAGGAAGAGGGGAGCAGCACTGTAGCAGCTGGCTGACACAGAGTGGGCTCCTTGGAAGGAAGCCTGCTGTGTTGGGCCTTCCCAGGGTGCTTTTCATCTGATGGCCTTTCCAAGTATTCACAACCAACTTCCCCATTAGTCATGAGTTTTTCCAAGCCTTACAGGAACCTACCCTAAAGAGTAAAGGAAGTTCTTTGTATGTTTCTAAATAGTAACTTCAAAATATTTTTAGAGTTTATGAGTTAGGGTCCCAGGACTGAAACTTTGGAGGATGTTAAGTTCCCTGCAAAGATATTGCTGAGCTGGGCCTCAAGAGAGCTATTTACCCCACCAGACCCAAGTCAGGATAAAAAAAAAAAAGAAGCAGTGGTGTTTCATTCTGGCAGGCAATAATGCAGACTGGGAGCTTCAAAGTCTCCAACTGGCTGAGCCAAGTTCAAAAGAATGAAGGACCCCTATGGAGGTTAGCAGGGAGTTGGGTAAACTGAGTTGGTGTGATGGATAGGAGTCTTGATCAGCAAATATTCAGTTTTTTTCTCTCCCTTCCCCCAGGGCTGTATGTACTTCCTGCCTCACTTATTTGAACTTGGTCATGTGATGTGTGTTGGCCACTGGAATATGAACAGAAGTGATATGAACAGAGACTTTAACTATAATTGTGTGATTCTTCTCTCTTGTGCTCCTTTCATTAACAATGAGAAGAATATGCCTCAAGTCACCACTGCTCCTCAGCTTGGTCCCCTGAATATAAGTTTTAGACATGTTTAGTTTGAGATAGCTATTAGATATCTAAGCAGAGATGGGTATGATCTCGGGCCGAGGGAGTGGTCTGGGCTGGAAATCTACATTGGAGTTATTGGCAGCTTATTTAAAGCTTTGAGAAAGATGGGCTCATCAAAATGTGAATATGGATGGAAAAGAAGCCCATTGAGTGAGTCTTGGTTTTCTCCAATATTTAGAGGTCAGAGAGATGAAAAGGAAGCAGCAAAGAAACAGATGTGGAGCAGCCAGGAAGGCAGGCAGACAACCAGGACAGGGAGAAGTCCTGGGAGCCAAGTAGAAAGAGGACTTGAAGTTGGGGACAGTGATCAAATGTGCCTACGGCTGCTGATAGGTCAGTGACATGAGATGAATTGACCAGTGGGTATAGTGGCGGGGATGCCATCAATGTTCTTGATAAGAATATATTCTGTGGAGTCATGGAGCCAAAAACATCAACAGGGGAGATTCAGGAGAGAATAATAGTGAATGTATTTGCAAGTGTGAAAAATGCTTTGCTCATAAATGAAGGTAAGAAATGGGGCTGTCGCTGAAGAGAGAAGTGGTATTGAGAGAGAGTTTTTTTTTCAAAACAATGGGATAAAAAAAGAATAAGTTTGAATGCTGATGGGAATGATCCAAGAGAGAGAGAAAATTATTGATAGGGTAGAGATGGAGGACTGGTGACAACCGGGTCATTCCTCGTAATGGGGAGAGGGTTGAGTGTGAAGGCTTACATGCAGGGAGGTGGGCAGACTTAGTGGCGGGAGCCTGCAGACCTTCTCTTTCAGTTACATTAACTTTCTCAATGAAACAGGAAGCCAGGTCATCAGCAGAGGGTGAAACTGTGGGAGGTGAAGAAGAAAGTATGACAGAGTTGTCCAGGAGAGTCCAGGAACGAGTGGATGGGGGATCTGTAACTTGTATGCTGGCTAGCAGTGACTGTTTTACTACTATCCAATAAAGCCTCACGATGGACCTATGAAGTAGGCCCTATTATTTGCCTCATTTACAGATGGAGACTTTGAAGCACAGAGTGGTCAAGAAACTTGTCCAAGGTCACACAGTAAGAAAGTGGGAGAGCCAAGATTTGAACACATGCAGTCTGGCTCTGGGATCGAACACTTAATTACTACGTTAGGGTGACCCGTTAAACATATGAAAGCCTGTCACGGAACTGAACTCAATGGAATGAGGGTTGAATCAATATCTGTGGTGCAACCGTTGTGAGCCAAGCTCTCTACGAGACCCCTTCACAGCTCTGTGCAGTCATGGTTATTATCAGCCCCATTTCACTGCTAAGGACATTGAGGCCCAGAGAGATGCATTTGCTAGTTAAAAGCTGTAGAGCTAGGAAGTGGAAAAACCGACTTTTGAACCCATGTTGGTCTGATTCCCAAACCCATGCCCTGTAGACAATGCTAGCCCCATTATAACACGTGACAGGCTCTCCCCATCTCAAGAGAATTTATTAATTAAATACATCAGAACCTTTCCTGTGTCAGGTTTCAGGTTGAGGTCCTTTGGAAACTTTATTCTGAGCAGGTGGAGAACTTACCGAATGGTAAGTTCTTACAGCAGGAAAAATTTAAAGGAAGGTAATTTTGGGGGAATGCTGGTTGTTTGACCATTTTCTGATGCCTGATCCATTCAGTGAGGAGGAGGGTTTAGAGGTCTATGGCAAGAGTCTTGGAATTTTTTTTCTTTTAATTAAAGGTATAGCTTTATATCACAAGAGCGCTTGTCCTACTTCTACAAGCATTTCCAAAACACATTTTCTTAAGAAAGAGTGCTCAGAATGCATCATCTGCACAGAACAGCCACCACTTCCTCCTATGCGAGGAAGCAGACAGTTAAAAAAAGCCAGGAGGCAGTCGTTGTTTATCAAGAGGTCTCTTCATCTCTTCGGTGAGGCCTGAGATTCTTTCGAACAGAAACTTTGCTTCCCATGACGCAGAGCGCAGTGTCAACTGGGATATTTCTGGTAAAACTGAAAACAAGAGAAGCAGGGAGCACACTTCATGAGGTACCAGCCCCCAGAGGGCTGTGGGTAGGGTTCAGTGGGGGTTTGGGTGCCATCCCCAAGTCACAGATGAATGGACCTTTCATCTGAGAGGAAGGGGGACACACGCTGGCAAATCGACTTCAAGCCCAAGATTGCCTGTGAAGCAACCCTAAAGAGGAAAACACACACACACCAGCTAGAGGGAAAGATTGAAAAAGCAGAAAGGGCGCAAATAGCGACAGACTCGCCATTTCAGCAGCTACTCACTCGAACCAAAAGCAAAATGTCCCTGAAGCTGCCAAGAAACTGGGAGTTCAACCTGAAAGGAGAGGCTGGAAAAATAGGTATGGCCAATGTCTTTTTGTTACCTTTGTGGTTCTTCTACTTGAGCGTCCACCATTTGCATGTTAGTCTGCAAGGAGCATAGTCTGCCTAAAAATAGATCTTGGCAAATTTTGATTTGGGGAAACATTTGCATTCAAAATGATAGGTTGGCTCAAAGTTCTCAAATGCTGAGAGAGGGCTATCTCCTTTGTTTGGAAGTGGCGGTGGAATGGAGCTCCCTGGTGTGTGGGATCTGGGGTACTTTGGATGGGGTAAGGCTACAGATCACACACAGAACTGAGTTTCTTCTATTTATCATGGAAGGATCGTTTTTTTTTCCTATTTGGATACTCATACATATTTTGAGTGATTTTTCATAGGCGCACAGAGACAAGAGTCTTTTGAAGTGCTTGATCAGTGAGTAAACTCAAGGTGTCTTGTTTTGTGAGCCTATTGGGTCTTCAGGTCTTCTTTGTGGACTCCAGGCTGAGGTGGAGTTACCTGTAGCAAGAAGTGAACAACGAGGACAAGACAGGAACATAGAGACTTTTGAAAGCATAATAAAGACAATTTTAGCTAAGAGGGGCAGAATGGAAAGGAATTCTTGGAGGAGTTGAAAAAGAGGGATGCATTTTAGATTCATTATCGTAAAGGATGCTGGCAGGTTTTTGAGATATTCTGGCCTTTAATCCATACCTCTTTTCACTGATGATGATAGTGACACCTTGATTTTACTCTGTTATGTGATTGTTATCATGAGCTTCTTTATGTGAATTTCTTTTGCTATTAAATTTATCACAGTAATTTAGGGTGGAGCAATTGGACCAAAAGTTATTTTCTGTGTTTTATATTTCTACCCATTTAGTGATACAACTTCCTTGTAAGTGTTAAGGTGTTTCTAATGACTTGAAGGAGGTTTGCTTGGAACAAGGTTTAGACTTGGGCTTCTGACAGTGGTTAATGTGCTACTAAAATAAGTGGTCTATTGTAAAGTCACATAATGGAATATTAATAGAGACCTAAGAAAGGATTTGAAAGAAAACTGAGAGTAATCAGAGAAGCCATTTATCTTGGTAACCAGGGAGGATTAGCAATCTCCTAATCAAGCCAGGAATCACAGCACGCTGAGGTCAGCTCAGAGAGTAGGTAGTGTGCATAGCTCTTACCGAAGCAGAAGATTCTTCTTCTAACTGCTGTTGAAAACAGTGTATTTGGCTAATGCTCATTCCATTATATGCCATAATAATTTGTTTATAGAAGCACGACTTCTATGGTTCTGTTCCTCTGAAAATGTCTCTCTTTTTTTTATGTGGGGTTCTACCTCTCACCACCTGTGCTCTCTGTTTAAAAATGGGAAATGTGAGGTAATTAAAGATTAAATGATTAAATGGTTAAATGATTTTTTTTTATCAGGGATATGGAAAATTTTCACATTAGACTTCACATCTGTGTATTCTCAGACCTGGGATTGGATTGGCTAGATTTAATGATTTCTATCAATTTTTCTTAATTCATGGTTCTGTGGCTAGCCTGTATCAGTCACTTCAAGTGCCTGCTCAAAATACAAATTCCTGAATACCATCCCAACTTGTGAAACAAAATCTCTGGAGGGAAGTCCAAGCATCTGCAATTTAATAAGCAGTCACTCCTCTATCCAACTCGACAAAGAAGTCCTTCTGCAGAGGCTGTAGCCTACATTAGTAGTCTCAGAGTTACCATTCACCTTGCATAGAGCACAAGTACAGTGCCTGTCCTAGTGGGCACACAATAAATATTTGTTGACTGAATCAATGATTGGCTGCAAGCAGATGATAGCATTTAGCATTACTTAATTAAAGATAATTACATAATGAAATATGGAGGAGTTCTTCATTATCCATGCCATTTACAAATTTGTCGTCCTAAGACACTGAACTGCAGCCAGAATACCTTTCATGAGTGTCACATTGATGAGAATTCAGATTACAAGATGAATCCTCTAGGGTAGAGTCACTGACTCAGCCATGGAACCTCTAGTCCCCTCTCTAGCACATTATGTCCAGATGTGAATGTAGGAACTGGTGTAACAATATGTCAAAGAGGCTCTATTAGGAAGACAAGTGGAACTGGGCATCATGTCAGGGAAGTCAGTGACCTATGGTTTTTTTCAGCCAGGGTTAGTGATGATTAGATCAGTATTTCTCAGCTCGAATGCTATGGATATTGTGGGCTTGATAATTCTTTGACAGGGGCTATCCTGTGCATTATAGGATGTTAGCAGCATCCTTGGCCTCTACCCACTAGGTGATAGTAGCACTCCCCTACTATCAACAGTGGCAACAACCAAAAATGTCTCCAGAAATTGCCAGATGTTTGGGGAGAAACATCTTCCCTAGTTGAGAACTTCTGGAGTAGATAATCGCCAAAAGGGTAAGATTGTAAGGTCACTTGGGCCTGGAACCCAAGTATTACCTCGTGATTTACTGTCTAGGTCAATTTTCAAAAGGCTCGTAATAAGATAGAACTTCATGGGGATGGGCAGCAGCACGAGGAGAATGCCAAGTTCAGTACTTGTTTAGAAAGCTGCAAAAAACTGACCCATTATATGGCCCAGAAAGGGACCCCAGCATTTTCGTGTGTGTGTGTGTGTGTGTGTGTGTGTGTGTGTGTGTGTGTGTGATTTCCCCTAAGTCTTGTAAGTGCTGAGCCAGGACTAATGTGAAAGTGAAAGTCTCTGTGGGGGGGTGAGGGGAAGGACTCTCCACTGTATTTCCATCTCACAGAGTTGGGGAGGGATCTGCCGGTCGAAGGGCTGACCCGGAGACTACCACCATGGGCCTCACAGTGGTGGCAGACCGGGACCCTGGCCAATCTGCATGCAGTTGTGGTGCCAGTTAGAACAAAGAGGAAACAGGCTTGACTTGTGATGGAGCCAAGAGTGCACTTGTCTTCCTTTGATCCTTTATCATCTTCAATTTTAGTCTAACAATTAAAACTGTGACAGCCTTCCACTGCTTTTACACACTTACTCAAATCTTTTACTCTTTCACATATTTGTCTAACTCAACTGTAAACTCTGAGGTCAGGTTCTGGGACGCAGTATCCTTTCTCGTACAGTCCAGGGGTCTGGCACATCCAGAGCTTTGCACGAAGGTGCTCTGTGGAGAGGGCACTGACCATCCAGGGCAAGCTCCCCTTCGCCCTGTGGTTTGGGAGTCTTTAGTTGGAAGATTGCTGTGTGAATTTCAGGACTGCGCCTATTGTATCCAGTCACAGGTACTTTTTTTTATTTTCTCAGTACCCTGCAAGCTAAAATAGGGGAGAACAAGCCCTAGAGAGTATGTGACTTAGACATACATAATGAAAATGACTGGGAGGTTGTTTTCAAACGTTTTCCCTCTGAAATTTAATGTTGAAAAAAAAATTCAGAAACAAAATACATTAATCTAGTCTCCCAAGTGTGACAATAGTGGAGGGTTTTATTTTCCACTTGGCTTTTTTTTCATTTGATAAAATATGATTTGTCTGACATGGATTTAGTTCTGTTTCTTAGAAAAATCAGAGTAAAGAGAATGAAAACATTGTTTACTTAAGATCTTTGTAATTAAACCAGTTTATCAGACCATAAGGCTCTACACAATGCAGGTTGTTATTCACATTAAAAGAAGTCATATTTGAAAGTATAGTTTTAGATAAATGCATACATAGATAAACAGAGAAAGAAAATCTCAAATATATGAAGCAGTCCTATGAATCAATAAAAACGATTGAAAAATGAACAAACAACATGAACGGACATTTTAAAGGATAGGAAGGAATAAAACTGCCAAATAAGCATATGGACATATTCATAATCACAATAATTAGGAAAACAAAATTAAAAACATAACGATATCCTTGTCCTCACCCACCAAACTGGCTAAAATGAAAAGTCTGACAAGACCGGTGATGTTCAGGACGTGGAGCAACAGAAACTCCTTCGCTGAGGAAACAACCATTTTGGAGACAATTTGGCATTGCTCAGCGAAACCAATGGTACATAACATAAACCCTGAAGCAGCCGTTTCGCCCTGGAGACTGTACCCTGGAGAAACTTGTGCACACGAATGAGAACAGATGTGCAGAAGTTCCACAGCAGTGTTGTGTAATAATGGGAGGCAGGAAACAACCTAAACTGGTGTATTTTTGTAAAATGGAATGCTATGTAAAAGCAAAAAGTAATGAATCATAGTTACACAGTTAAGTGAGCTTGAATAGCAAAAACTTAATATCGAGCAGAAAAGGGAGGTCACAAAAGAGCAGGATGGGATTCATTTATATTAGGGTAAAAAGGCACATATGTATGTGGCAAAACTGTGAAGAAAGAATGCGTTGACTAATATAAAACTCAGCCTGGTTGTTAAACTTCTGGAGAGAAGAGGAAGGGAAATGCATTTGGGAGGTTTAAAAGGTAGGTACGTGAGAGCTTATTTCATTATTGTATGTAAAATGAACAAAGAAACAAACATGTAAACCAGCACTTAAAATCTGGAAGGATGTACACAATTTATTAATAGT